>JARGCV010000016.1:20677500-21877500 GCA_034064705.1 Bothrops alternatus
GGATGTACCCAAGATGGAAAATACACTAGCCATTTAGAGAAAATGCATAAAAGCTTAAACTAAGCAACAAAAAAACCCCTTGTTCATAACTATTGCTATACTGTAGAAAGTGAAACTTATGGATTACCAAGCAAAGTCTGTACAATAAATATATATCAGCATGACAGGAATGAGCAGGCTACAGGTTTCTGAGACTGGCTTATTAAAATACATTAGTTTTGTTTTGTTTTGATTGGTTTTGTTTTTTTGGTTTAGTTTGGGTTTGGGTTTGGGTTTGGTAAACATTTTTTCCCCCAAGAGATTGAAGTCCACCATTTTTTCCTATAAATGCAAAAGAATAGAAAATATTGGCTAACAGTGGCTGGGGAAAAAATAAGATGTTGATTATGTGATAGTTACAGCAGGGGTGTCCAATCTTAGCAACTTTAAGACTTGTGGACTTCAACTCCAAGAATTCTCCAGCCAGCATGGCAAATGACTGGCTGGGGAATTCTGGAAGTTGAAGTCCATAAGTTTAAAAGTTGCCAAGGTTGGGCACCTCTGTGTTACAGTAAGCAGAAATCATCCTCACAGGACATGTTTAGTTTGTAAAGCAGCTATGATCATCTATAAAACATTTGATGTAGCCTATGGAGTCCATCCTGTGGTGTTTTAATTTTTGATTAATAATACCTTTATCCAAACCATACAGATTTATTTTTTATAAATTTAAATATGAGGAATCAAATTAATCTTTGCTTTTGTCCACATTTTTTTTTCTACTTTAACCTGTTGTCTGGAGAGCTGCTCCTGACAAGCTACTTATGATTTATCTGGATCCCTGAAGAAAAAGTTATGCCACTCTGGCATCATATAAGAAAATAAGTTAAATTAGATGTTAGAGAAGCCTTCTCTTTTATCATATTTATCCTGGGAATTTTTGCCCAAGACAATTCTCTCTTTTCTCAAATATTGTTAGCCTTTAATTTTATTTACAGAATTAAGCATGATGCTGACATAGAACGTTTTCAAATTTGAGAAAAGGGAGAGATTATAAAGATAGGCAATGATTGCTATGCCTTCATAAACGTGTTAGCCTGTTAAGGCATAACCAGACTCTTTGATCCTTCTTTGGAATACACAAACTGGTTCAAAAAGATATATTAAATTAGTACATTGCAGTATGATAAGAATGTGCATTAGTGCCAAATCCACATATTTTGTGCAGTTTAGTTTTGTTGTATGAACTTTGCTAAATGTGGATTATTTAATAGCTTAGAACAAAAATTTACCCTAGTCTTCACTAGCTTGTTCTCCCAAACTAGGAAATGGTTATGCGTTATAAAATTAAATACAATAGATTTTTCACAATGTGTGTTTTTAAAAAGAGAAAAATATGTTGACTTTCCTTCAATCAACTAGCCACATATAAATGCTTTTCTGTTTTCTTTTCCTTTCATTCTTTTCTTTTCAGTTACGTGTGTTACTCAAATTCATCATCCACTACCATAAAAATGCTTCCAAGAAGACAAGAACCTGTTCAGTGAACCTCAAAGTAACAGAGCAAGAACTTCTTCATCCCAGCTGCTCAACTAGCCTTAAAAAGGGCATTGTTTTAATGGAGCACAACAATCTCTCTGTAACTCAACATAGAAAGAGAAATATATGTCAAAAATATAGCTTGACTCTTTGGTGAAGAAGCACTGGATTCAGCTGTTTCTAAAAGATATTATATTTACTCTTCACTCTCCTTTGTTAAATATAAAGAGGAGAAAAAACAAAATAAATGTCAAATGGTTAGGCAATGCTGAAAAATACATAAAGTTTTCTCAATCTTTTGGCTACCATCTAGTGATCATCTGGATTTTTACAAGCCATATATGGTGACCGTAAAAGATACCTCCTGTGTGGGTTTATAGATGCTACATTAAACAGCTAAATATGAAGTATTTGATTCAAATTAATCCAAAATTAATAGACTTTGCTTGTCATATATTTGAGTCAATATATGCCAAGCAATGTCTATTCATTGCGAATTTCATAAAGAGCTTTGTAATCTATGTCCCATCCTTAATTTAAATTCTGACATAATGAACTGAGAGGTTGAGTATAATTTTAATATTAGATTAGTGACTTTTTTAGAATTCTCCAGTGTCATTTGCCTTATATCAATCTCTTTTAAAATCTAGGTTTAAAATTCCAGGTTCCCCACCCCACCCCCCAAAAAATATAAGCAAAAACTTCAAGGGGAAAAAATTGTATCAATAAAATGGTCTGAGGGTGAAGATTTAAATACAACATGTTTTGCATAGTTATGATATGATTTTGCTTATTTTAAATAAAATGTCATCCCAGACAGCAAGGAATATGGTAAGAGATGCTAAGAGTTGGAGTTTACTAATTTATGAAGGGCTACAAGTCCCAATAATAAATCATAAATATTTGTCAGTAGGTTCATATGGAAGTAGCAAAGATATTTATTCATAGTTGAACAACAACTGCAATACTTGCTTTCTTATAAGTTCCTGACTCATCCATTTATGAGCCAAAGTCATAGATTATGATGTATATAGTTTATACATCATATAAATGTTTATGTTGTATATAGCATGCTTAAATGTGTGTTGTGTATGTGTACACTTCTAAGAGCAAGCAACAAAATTTCATTTTGAATGGGTGGCAATGTGCCCACAGTAAAAAATGATAATAAAGGTTATCTATCTATCTATCTATCTATCTATCTATCTATCTATCTATCTATCTATCTATCTATCTATCTATCTATCTATCTATCTGGGTTTTATTCATACTTATTTTACACATTTGGAGAAAAAAATTAAAAAATTAAATAGAAACTTTAGTTTCTATTCCTTCTCATATTAGCATGAGTAAAGTACAAAACATGGAAAATTGAGAACAACATTGGTTAGGGTTGACATGCATAACCTGTTGTTATACACATGTTATCATGCACTAGCCAATATAAAATACAATATACCTATTGCTTCAAGGATTTAAAGGTGGCTTTAATTGGGAGATTGTCCATTATTCTTCACTGATTTTTTTTCAAGCAAAATCTTCTGGGGTTCCTTTAATTTGAATTCCTGAATTGTAGAAAGGTGGACTCAATCATCTAAGAAGCCTCGGTTACTATGATAATAACCTTAGCATTGAGTTTTCATTGTCCCAGTACTATAGTTTAAGTACCTTTCATTCAGCCATGGGTTCACTGGAAATAAAAAAGGACCAATTCTTCCCAAGCAGAATCTATGGCAAAAATGATTTATATTGTATATTTTATAGTAATATGATTTTAAAACTTAAATTCTTTATTTAGAAATGCTTGTTAAATATATGAAAGATGTTACATTGCAACCTGAGTATGGTCGAAATAAACATAGAGATTGTATAATATAAAGATTTTTAGAGATTCATTTCAAACAGAACATATTCAGCCAATAAAATATGTCAATTTCAGAACACTTGTTCTGATCCTAATATCATAATAAGATACAAAGTGCTGTAATTTCTGGCAGAAGCTTAGGTTCAGCCACCCTAGTGGTATTAAGAGAAATCAAATCGCCTTTTGCCTACACAATGATTGGTTTTAACTGATTTCACTGAGATTTCTGGGTAGGATAACAACTGCACATTAAGTCCTATTATTCCATACAAATTGGAACATTTCAAAGTAAATGCAAAAACACAGGTCGTTTCTCTATCTCTACATGGTGCAACAAAAGGCTATACTGCCAATATTATTATGTATCCATCAAAGTGTCAGCTGGCAGAATGCAATTTGCAGGTTTCATTCTAACTGCCAATGTCATCAAATCACTTCAAGAGATAGAAATTATTTTATTTCTTCTTAGCTTTCTCCATACTCTCAGATGAGAAATGGGCAGTTGACAGAATCTGGGCATTCTGTTTGTTGACTTTGCAATTTGTAAACTATTCAAAAGGATAGTTTAATTTTTTTAAATAATATTTTTACCACCTCTTCATAAATATATCACTAGCCAGATAAGCATGTTTGTGGTTCACAGTCAAAGTACAGCTAATTTTGCTTTTCTGAAAAACATATTTCTCTGCTTTAAGCTCTCAGAGAAAGTTTTCATTTCTCTGCTGTCTTTAATTACAAAATGCGAAAGCAGAATTCTGAAACACCTGTTCCAAATTTGTTACTGTTATCATTTGTGGAAGATCAGGGCATAAATTAGTTAAATCAAAGCACGTGGTTTCTTTCGTATAAATTTTACTGGGAAGAATTATTTCTATTCCCAGCCTGAATTTTAACTTTCATCTTCATGTAGTTCTGCTTCCAAAGAATAAACCAAATTATACTACCACATATCAAAAGAGAGAATAGATTTGCATAATATTCATTGATTTTGTTATCAAATTAATTTAATCGTTAACTTGTCATTAAATCCAGATCAGATTGCATAGATAGAGTGCTTGGCCCCCTCATTTTTAGAGCACAAAGATTTTTCAAAAACAGACCACAGATTCATATCCTGAATCCATTCCTTCTTGAATGAGTGGAATAATGTCTATCTTGATGAAAAACTGCCCAATTCATACAACATGTAGCTGGATCACACTTGTATTTAAACCTGCTTTTCTTCTAAATTCTGATCTTTTTGATGCATAGAGACTTAAGGAATGAAAGGTCTGTTCAGTTATGTTCTACTCCTATCCCGAGCCTTCCACCTATACAGGAAAATATCTAAGCAGGCTTTCTGTTTTAGGTAATCAGTACTGTATGCAGGAGATACAGCATATTATCCTGTTAACTATTCATAGATTTACCGGTATAGCTGGTATAGACTCTTAATAGATTATTTTGAAAAATTATTGATAACTAAAACAGAAATGGGTGTCCTCAAAATGCTGTGATTTTTTAAAAAACAATAACATCATAATTTAAAGCTTCCAAAAACTATTCAAAATACTTTTTAATACCATTTATTTTTCTATAGCAGCCATGTTGGTGAAACAAGGTTTACCCATGAGAGCTATCAGCTCTTTAAAAAACAAATAAGGACAGGTTACATTCCTGCATAAATGAAAATTTATTCTTGAAGTGATAAAAGATTTTGCCTGATATAAAACACAAAAACCAGTCACTGATTTCTACTGCCTTCTCTGCAGCAAAAATGCATAAATAAAAGTTATAATCTGAAGAAATGTAGAATATCTAACTAGATAATAAAATTATTGGGTTATAGCCACAACACCTATATAGCATACTTAAGAAGTGAATATCAATATAGTATGTTAGCAGTACTCTCTACTCTTATTTTAAGGAAAGTGCATATTTTCCAAGTGTGGTTTTGATTCTGAAGAGACATAAAAACATATTATGAAAAAAGGAAATTAGCTGCCCACATCTCTTCATTTCTCCCATGGACATCTTCAAGGATGCTGAGTTCTTTCCTATATATATATATATTTCCTGCTCTCTTATTCCCCAATCCATCTCTCTGAAAATTTTACAAGATAGTGGAAGATCATGCTTTGATCCTGTTGTTTGAATGAATTAGCTTCAAGGCATCTATTTTTAAAGACACTGAATTCGTTCACTTTTTTACTCTAGAAAAACTATCAAAACTAGGAACCTCTTAAGAGTGAAGGTGGAGGGAAGTAGGGAGGTAGTAGGAGGAGGGAGGAGAGAGAGGGAGGTAGAGAGGGTGGGGGGAGAGAAGTTGTGATAAGGAGGAAGGAAGAGGGGGATGTGGTGGTGGGGGTGCCATCGAGCAATACCCATAGTTATTTTAGCTATTTCAGTTAAGTTTTTATACTCTGTTTTTGGGTCGGAAAAAGTTGTATATGATTCTATTCAGTTGAGCTGTTTTTATATTGATTTTTTGTTATGCTTATAATTTTAAAATTAATTAAAAAATTACAAAAAAAACTAGGAACCTCTAGGACAGTGGTGGCAAACCTATGGCATGCATGCCAAAGATGGCACACAGAGCTCTCTCTGTGGGCACGTGCACTGTTGCCCCTACCCTGTCCCCCCCATGGCCCTTCCTCACCAGCAGCCCCCCCGGAGAAGAGTTGCCCCTGGGCATGGCTCACGCAGAGCAGCACAGCTAAGGACATGGCAGCCAGGCAGCGAAGAAAAGACTGCACCCTTGTGCTCCATCGCACACAGATGATGCTGCAGGATGTGGACGGAGGGCATGGCCACCATGGCACTGCTGGGCTACCTGGGCAATCTGCTGCGAAGGGCCGTTGAGGCAGTGGGTGGCCCTGCGAGCAGGTGGGGAGGAGGCAGGGGGTGAAGGTGAGGGTGGGGCATGGGCAGGGGCAGGGCAGGGCTAGACATGGGTGGAGCGGGGTGGTTTTGGGGCACTTGGTCTCTAAAAGGTTTGCCATCACTGCTCTAGGAGTTGGCCTAGTTAAAATACAAGACCAACGTGTTACTTTCACTGAATTTTGTTCATTCCCTTTTTATTCAAATCTATGTTAGGTTATCCACATTGATCAAAATAAATATTTGCCTGTTCTTCTTTTTCCACATATAAAATAACTATGCTTTGATTTTATTGTTACTTTCTTTAGTAAATATTTCTTCTTACCATTTGTTTCATGTTGTTCAAGATATTTGAATCTATAAATGCTACTTTCTAATTTCTTCAAAAAGATTTTTTTCTGTGAAGGTTTTTCCATCTATGCCATCTTCTATATGTCTGTATGCTTTATTTTTTTAAAAAAATATATAGCATTTTTTAGCTTGCATATTTTCATTTAGCCACAGCAATTAATTACATTGTCAACTATATCATATTATAGTATTCTCCAGCTTTTCAAGATGTGCTTTTTTTTGTAGTCAAATTGGATATGTATATTTTGGCATTGTATTTATCTCTGAATATTTGCTTATATCCTACATCTTTTTTGATTAAGTGGAAGAGGTGTAAGTTCCCAAGATGTATTTTCATCAGCTGCCAATGTTGACTTTGGGGCTTCCTATTCTGATATATGGACAATATCTTTTCAGAATATACAATACAGTAGCCTTAGTTATTTTATTATGAATGATATTATAAGATGAACACACAAGAGATGTACCAAATCTTTAGTAATTTGTGTTTCATACTTGAATTCACTTTTTCATATGTGAACTCTTGTTTCTGAATCTTTTACTTTTCTACAATGAGAAAGTCACCACTTGCATCTTTTTTTCTTTTTCTGTTTCTATTGAATTCTATTGAATTCTTCACTACCACTGATTCATCTGACCTTGTCTATAGATGAATGGATGGATAGATGGATAGATTTATACATACATAGATAGGCCATCTCTATTATACAAAAGGCCAATAAATTGCCATATAAAAGCTAAACAAATCCAAACAATAGTACATACTAAAGGAAAATAGACAGTAACATAATAGCAGCAGAAAAGAATGGGAACTGGACTTCCAATTATTCTACAACTCATTATTATCTGTCTCATTCTGTGTGCTGCCATACAAAGTATAGCTACATTGTAAGTATTAGCAGGTTGTCTGCTCAAACAAGTGAGGGAGACTGGAAGAATTCATCTGGAATTTTACTAAAGTTACCATAATGAACTTACTATGGCAGTCTCTATAAAAATGCACACAGTAAAGAAAATGCGCCATACAGTTTGGATTGCCCTTTGCAAGAAGAAGCAATGTTTATTTCTATTTTATTTATTTATCAAATTTATATGGCTGCCCATCTCACATAAGGTAACTCTGGTGAACAATAAAACTAACTACTAAAACAGAATATAACAAATCAATTAATACAATTAAATAATTAACATACATTAAAAACAACAATGCAAGAGGGTTAATTAAGGGATATTTTTAATGTTGGAATTAATGTTCCTCATAAAAAGAAAGAAGGAAGAAGAAGACATTAAAATATGCCTGAAAAGACATTGTTCAGTGTTTGGGCAGTTCCAAAATAGTAAGTTATTTAGATGCCTGCAGATTTTGATAGACAGCAAAAACTCTAAAGAACAGGTATAAGCCAACAGTGTGGTTAATAAAGTCTTCTTCCAGGGCAAATGAAATCTATCAAAAATTATTATAAGAGCATACTCACTGGCAGGAAATTAAGCTTTAGCTAATGATTAAAACTTCCCAGTAAAGCACAAGGCTACGCTTTGGTAGGCAAAGCGTTGTTTAGAACTAAAGCATTGCCCAGGAATTTAGAGTGTCATGTTTAAAAGGATGGATTTAAGCTAAAGTTCTAACTTAGCTCCATATTAAGCCTGCAACCTAGCTTCGAATAGATTAGTTGCATCAGGCACAAAACTGCCTCCTTTTCAGTGAGAGCTTTATCATTAAAACATTGTAAGAGGATCCTCAATATTTTCCCTCTATGGATCTTACATGGACTTTTATGTATTGCTCTAGGTCAGTGGAGGAAAACTTGTCCTAGAGCCCCACGTGGGCAAATTTACTTTTTACAACCTTTGGAGACTTACTGAAAATTAATGTTAGAGTTTTCTGCAGCTTTGAGGTGTAAAACAAATGAACACTCTATTGTGAACCTTTGAAACAGCTCAACACTTCCTTTCTTCCTTTCTTTGACCTAAGAATATTGAGGATGAAAGAAAGTTAGTTTACCTTCACTTACAGAGCACTGACTGTGACTTTGCCCAATCAGGCAAGATCTCTAATGTCATGGTGTAGCCAGCAAATCAGAAATTATTTACACAGCCATAGAAAATTATCTAGTGGTTACACACTAGATCTGTTTTATTAATAGCCCTTGGGAAAATGATACAGGTATGACACCAGAATGGGACAAGTCACCATGGTCAACTTGCTATGACCAACTTTGCCACAGCCATAACACCATGGCCAACTCACCATGGTCAACTTGCCATGGGATAACTCACTGTGGGACAATTCCGCACTCAACACAATAAATATTATCTGCCACTGTTTCTTCAACATTATTTTCATTGGCAAAAATGCCATTCACTGGCTGCAGCAAGTTGGCTGTTTTGAGATGGCCATGGCGAGATGGCCATGGTGTGTTGGCTGCAGCAAATTGTCCTAAACCCTACAGGCACAGTCCAGTTTTCATTTCTCAGAGAGGTTCTTTGGGAAAACAAAAGCTGGATTTCATCCAAACTTTGATAACATGGCTGCGGATATGCTGCAATGGTTATAAGTGCAAGGACTGATCATCAGTCACTTTCTTCACCGCCATTGTAATTCCAGACAGCTGCTAAAGGAAAGTTGTTAAGTTGATGACTACCTGTACAACATTCTTTCTTATTTTTGCTTCTTCCTTTCTTATAGTTACCCTAGTTTGCTCTGGCCTATGTCTTTTGATATCTTTTCCTCTCTGATTTAAAATCGTCATCATCACCATCACCATTCTATGAATTCACTACTGTTGCTTGTTATTACTGAGTTACTTCTTATCTGGGTGGTCCTATAAATCATGAAAAATGAAATCATAAAATAATGAAAAAAAACATAAAATAATGAAAACATATCAACTGTTTTTTTTACAAAATTAATTAGTGGTGTTTTATTATGAAGGTTTTTTTTAAACAACTTGTCTTCAAGAACAGTCATAAATAAAAGTCACTGGATCTCTATGCCTGCCAAGTATTGTATTCTTTTACATCCCATACATTCAATAAGCTTCTTATTTCTATTTTCAGTTATTTTACACAAAAAATCTGTAGATCTAGCCATGGTTTTGATACCACATACATTTCTTATTATTTCAGATCATAAGATCATCTTGACATTCTTTTTTAACTTTTGCCTCTGTAATTCTAATAAGTCTTCTAACTGTGTATGACTTAACAATTATGCCAAATATAAATGCACCCAGTGTGTTGCTTACCTGTACAGATTTCTGCCTTTTTAAAATCATATATTGACTGTGTTTGTCTTTTTGGGCTCTGGCAATGAGTCCTAAAATTGGATTAAACAATACATATAGTATATAACTGTAAGTCCTTTTCTGTTAAATTTTTTATTGGCAAAACTCTTCTAAGTCTGTAACATGCAAGAAATGAGGCTATGTTGCCAGCTTAGTTGGTGTCTTTGAGATTCTCAGCTTTAATATTCCTTCAGCAAGATAAACCCGTCCTTTAACACACCATACTGATTGTTTAAAGAAGATCTTATCACTTGTCAGATAACTCAGCACTCCAGAGTTAATCCACCAGCCTTTTGATAATTTTTTCTGTGTAACTTTAAAAATTCAGCTTCATTCATTAGTCACTTCCACATTGATTGTCACTTTAGCCTTTTGTCTGTGTGCTTGAAAATTTCTGTGTCTGAATTTAAGTTGGGGGTGGTGAGGTCCTGAAAAAGATCCCAGTCTTGTTTCTTTGTGTTTGCCTTTATGTGTGTACATATCCCCCATCATACTGGTAATTTAGACAGTCTTGAAGATCTAGCTGCACCCAGGTCTTTGATAAGAATGACTGGGCCATCTTTTGTTCTTTGATTTTATCATTATATTATTTTATACAATTGTGTGTTCTATGTGATTTTACCTGTTAACCACCCAAAGTCACTGGGAAGTGGATGTTTAGAAACTTAATAAATAAAAATAAAATAGCTAAATAATATATAGTTATTTTTATGGATTGCAATGCTATTTTTATATTTTTATAATTACTGTTTTGACAGCTTCCTTTCTGGATTGAAATGAGCCTATGAGTCTTTCTTCAACTAATTTGAATGCTCATTTGCCTATTTGGTTTCTAAATTATTTATAAGTGGGCTAAGTCTCCAATAGATACTATAGAAATAAAGTGGTGAGTTATTGTTTATCTTTTCAGCAGTTCATACAGTTTCTGAAGCACTGTTAACCAAGCATTTCTCTATTATTGAATAACTTTAATTTACGGTACTGGAAATTATCTTATACAATGTCAGCCCTTTGAGGTAGTCTAGACTAAATACCAAAATCCTGGGTACTAACACTACCTTTATGTAAGGTTTCAGTAACAGGATCTTGCAAGTCTGAAAACACTTCTCTTCTCCTTTGCTTTTACTTCCAGGAAACTAGGGAGGTCCCTTCTGAGATGTTTCTCATAACTCCCATTCCTTATCTAGGCTAAGCTATCTCTTGTCCACTGTTGCCTAGACTGTGGGTCCTCTTCCTCCTGCCTCCCAAGGTTATTCTCACAGACGATTACATGTAGTTGTACTATCCTGTTATTCTTGGAGGATTCTGTCATGTACAAGTAGTCCCTGACTTACCACCATTGTTTTAATGAAAGCTCAAAGTGATGAAAGCCTCGGAAAAGTGGCTTACGACCTGTCCTCGAAGTTATGACTGTTGCAGCACTCAAATGGCCACAATTTGGGTGTATCAACCAGCTTGCATTTACAACAGTTTCCGTGTCTTGAGGTCACTTGATCATGATTTGTGACCTTCCCAGCTGATTTCTGACAAACAAAGTCAAGTGAGGAAGCCAGATTCACTTAACGATCACAGTCCTTTGCTTAATAACTGATAAAAATGGTCATAAAATCAAGTCCAGTCACGAAATAATTTGCTTTGTGATTTCACCAACTTATAGTCATAGTTGAAAGACTACCTGTTATTACATACAAAGCTTCCTGTTTTATCTTTGCTGAATTTTCACTTCCTTGGTGTCATGCTAGTGTTTAGAAGTTTGTATAAATCATTTTAGGTTAACTGAAACCCAGAAAACATCCTTTGATAAGAGTATTTACACTATAAATTTGCCACAACTGATCATTTGAATAATTTGGTTCACTTAATAAAACCTTCCACTCCGGTATTATTATTTGCATTTAATTAGACTGGACCCATTAAATGTTGGGGGAAAGTGCTTTAAAATAGGGATAAGAAATAAAATATGTTACATAAAACTTTTAATTGATGTATGTAATTGGTACAGAATATGCAAGAAAATGGAAGGCAAATGAGGAGAATAGTTACTGACTTCACAGACATTACATCTGAGGGACAGGAGGGTAGAACACTGTTGCCTAGCAACAAAGGGAGCATTTTCACAGTTCTACTACTGCCTGTAAACTCCATTCCCAACTACCACTAACCCCCACACAGGATAAAAATTCCACCATTGACTTAAGGATGGTTTATAGTTATAATATATGGAGCTTTGTCTCAATTAAATGTCTCAAAGAAAAGTAAAGAATCCCTGTAGGACTTGCCCTCCATAACAACAGATAGTACCGGTATGTCAGAAAAATCAGCAGGAAAATCTCAGCCAAAATCTCAGCCAACAGCATAATAAAAGACAATAAAGAACTGTACCTATCACATATCCTTGAACATCTTCTACAGGCCACTATTGCAAAACCTTTGTTCACATAAGTCAGAAGTCTGCAGAGAAAGTGCTCACTACAACAGTACAATAATCTGAAATGAGGATTTTAGATGGAAGATATGCACCCATGTTCTCAAGATTTATTTTCTAAAACATTGAAAATATGTGGCTTCTGCTTTATCATTGTTGCTATTATTCTACAGGAACATTAAAAACGGCAGACATCCACCAACTGGAAAGCTTGAATCTTCCTCAGCCTTTTATAATTTAATTTGGTTGCACAAGCAAGGTAAGTCATCAGTGTTAGTCTATTAGGTCTTCCAAATCCTGTTTAACTCCACTTCAATCAATTCTCAGCAGAATGGTGGTAAAAATTAAGGAAAGTTACAGATCCACAACATCTGCAAGACCACATGTTGTCCATCCATGATCTATCTGATGGGCTTTTAAATCCCTCTCCAGTTGGTGTGGACTGCAGCAGAGGTGCTGCAGTTTATTATGTTTATTATGATCATTAGCAGCTATGTCTTACAGTTTCTCATACCAACCTAAAAATCATTATATCAGGGAGTCTGTTGCTAGCTAAGTAGAAAGTCTCTAGAAGGCTATTGAAAGGGCTAAATTACTTTTTGCTACTGTAAAATCCACCCTGCCTAAGGAAAAAATAATAATTATGGGCATCATTTCTTTTCAACAGGCATAAAGTGGGAATAATTTTGATAATAAGTCATTAGTTCGGAATTCATAATATTCAACTATTTGAAATGTGTCCTAAAAAGTCTAGAAAAACTAATCCTTTCTGTTGCATAGAGTTATTAACATTTGTAAAAATCTTGGAGAAAATCAACCAGGTTAGTTTATAACTTCCACTCTACCTAATCAATCCTATTTTTATTCTTTTGTGAGGCAGATTTTATCTAGTTGCATATTAAGCAAACTCAAGATGAAAATGAAGCGTCAGAGAGGGGATTTCATATCTATTTGTATTCTACACAATGTTGTTACAGTAGGAAGTGTGGAAAAGTGACATGCTATCAATAACATAATTCTTGGCTCATCATACGAGGAATGGCTATCTTTGATTTATCTTCTAGAAAGCTGGTTCTTCCACCAGGCTTCTTTCTCTGTACACTCAATCTTTTTCATACCCAAAGCATTACTTTGCATAGACATGTTCCCTTCCTTTCTATTCTCTTTGCACAATCACCTGACCAAAGGTAAGGAAAGCCCTACATGGTTGGCTGAAAGAATGCAGCTATTCTAAGGAATAGCAGAAGTTCTGGGTTCTTCAGATGTTCTGAAGAACATCTTCCAAATAATGTTTAAAGTAAGCATAGCCCTTCTAAATAGTGCTTTTTCCCCACTTGCAGGTTGTATGAATAATGTGATGCTATAGTTTCATCAGTAGGTAGCATTAGGCTTAATTGTCTCTGGTGGAGTCCTGTGATGTAGTCTGCCCATTGCGGTCGTAACTCATAACAGTCCTAAAATAGGTCAGTCATGTGGCCAACTGAATTTTCTGTGGCAATTGTTAAACAAATGGTTGTAAGTGTGAACACTGAAGTTGTTAAGCAAACATAGCAGATCTTAAGTGAACTCATTGTTTATTATGGTATGGTTTTGCCAAAAACCAGCACTAAGTGCTGGTTTTTAGCAAAACCATCACAAAACATGATCACTGCAAATGGCTACAAATACAGTCCTGTTGTCAAAAGCTCAAAGTGTGGTCACATGAGAACATCAGAACTTTGTATGCATGTCAGAAGTCCCCTCAAATAGTTCATAACTTCAAATGGTCACTAAGTGACCAGTTGTAAGTCAAGACCTACCTGTAAAAAGTTTCTCATATCCTTTTTGTTCTTGATAGAAAGAAACAATAAAGAACTCAACTACCTTGTTGTCTAGCTCTAAGTTTTCTGTGTTTAGTCGAAATGCATATATTAAGAAACATCCTGCAAATGAAACCAAGAACATACATATACATACGTACTTGAGGATACCAGTATGTTTCTTGGGCAGTTACGTCTATCAACAGAGGTATCGTAAATGGGCTGTTTGCAAACTTCTGTTTGGAAAAACTGTCGTGTGAAGCCCTGAGACCCTTCCCCAGCTGTCTTGTTGCACAGTGTAAATATTGAATAATCTCATTTGCCTTCACTTGGGTTGGGAGGTTTTGAATAATTTAACAATAGGTCACTTGAACTCTGTTGTGTCATCAGCTAATTACAGAATTTATGTCCGTCAATATTGAAGCTGCGGTAGTATTTTAAATTCTATTTATTGCACTTGAGCTTAATGCTTACTGTTACTCTTCCTCTGCCTTTTTTCCCGTCATGAAAATTAACCCACTATATATCTTCCCCCCCACTTTCTAGAAAGAAAATAAACCGCTCCCTTGCCAAGTCCTTCATTACACTGCTGCTTTCCCTTGTGAATTGTGATATAAAGCAGCAGAACAGAAAGACTCAGCCTTTGATGTGTTGCACTAATTGGATTAATATGCAGTTACATCCTGTTATGATGCACTTTGCTGTACAAGTTTTAAATGGAAAATGCAGAGTGAATTTCATTTGTGTGGGTTTTTTTTTTTTAAAAAAAGAGAGACAGAGAGGAGGAGGAGAGAGAGTACAGAATACACTAAATGAACAGCAAATAAGAGCAAATAGGGCTGGTCCTCTCTGTACATAGGAGGACTGCTCCTGGATGCTTAATTTTGATTGTGTCCCAAAATACATGCTGTTACAAGTATTAAGCAACCTAGAGAAATGTGAGTGAGAAGTAGACAGCAAACCTTGCAAATATTTACTTGTCAGATTATTTTACAAAATCAAAGAAATATTGGCATTTTACTCTCATACATATTTATGTATTCAATTAACTATTTGGAAGACTATGCACAATCAATTACAGCAGTAAAGTTGTTTACAGAAATGTAGTCATAGATACTATGTGAGGCTTTGAAAACATTCTAAGTATGCATTTCTTCAGTGTTTGTGTGTGTGTGTGTTTATATGTGTACACCCACCCACATATAAATATACACATATGCAGAGTTTAATAATAATCAGCAGGCCAATGTTTAATAAGTAATATTTTTTCAAAGAAAATGTTACCATAGTTAGGAATGTTCAAAGCTCATGATTCAAACAAATAAGGAAGTGTTTTGAAGAAAATGGCAAGCAAACTGAATATTTAATACACATTCATGCACACACACACACACACACACACACACAAAACATATTTAGTTAACTCTCTGTAAGTAGAATTGGTGAGGCTAAGTTCCTACCGTAGCTTAATGTTCATTAAGAAGCTTCGTCTATGATTGTAAAGGAAATCCATTCCTGTTTACATAATATATCCTAAGTCATCTAAGTGAGGTGAATTGCAACAAAACAACCACTGCGTCTAATTCTTAGTTATGAGAAAGCAAACAAAGAAAAGCAATGTTTATTTTCAAAAGCTGTGTACAAAATTAGTGTGATCCTAACATAGAACAATGCCTAGTTAACTTCCAGCATTTTCTTCAGGGTTTATAAACAGAATGAGAAATGTTTACTGAATCGTTATTTCCCATTTTTATTTAATTTGAAATTATTTTATAAATAATGTTTAGTTTTATTAGCCTATGACACATTCAGTTATCTAAATATAGTTTCTAGCTTCTCTATATTGACTTATAGTCCTACCACTCTAGCTTGGTGAATCATTAGGTCCTATTCCTACAAAAATTTTGCATATCTTGGATTTCCAAGCCAAATAAAGCTTATCCACTTTTTTATATACCCTGACCTACTTTAACAATTCCTGAATTTTAATAGATATGGGTATATAGCAAAAATAGGAGGCCTTGCCAATCACAGGAAATCTAAATTCCTACTCATGACTGGTAGATTGTATTCGGTTTGGCAAGACATCTATCCTATAGGCCTGAGCTAGACATTATTCTCAGGAAAGTGGCAATGCTTATCTTTATTGTTCAGGGAAAAAAACCTATTTTCTAATTCTGAAGAATTTTCTTGATTTTTACTTTTTTTAAAAAAATACTTAGGTGCATGATATATATATATATTTAGTTTCTTAGGAAGAAACTAAAATTAATTCTACTAATCACAGTGATGTTAAATAGGACCAATGAAACTCTGGCAGAACATTAGGCACAGTGTGGGAAGCTGGATTACAGAAGAATAAGGCAATAAGAAATAAGCACAGCTTGAGTCAGAAGTAACTAGGGGAAAAACATAATACCTCATCCAATACTGCATCCAAGTTTTGAAAATGCCAACCTGCCTATGATTAATATTGAACTGAAGCTTATGGTTTCCTTTAGAATAGAATAACGGAGTTGGAAGGGACCTTGTAGCTCATCTAGTCCAACCCTCTGCCCAAGCAAGAATCCCTACACCATTTCTGACAGATGGCAGTCCAGTCTCTTCTTGAAAACCTCCAGTGATAAAGCACCAACAACATCTGAAGGCAGTCTTTTTCGCATAGCTCTTAAACAGGATTGCATAATACAATATGATAGGACTGCAAATTCTCTGAACTTCCAGATGAGCCGCCCCGAGTCTTGGGAGAGGGGCGGCATACAAATTTAATAAATAAATAAATAAACAAACAAACAAACATCACTACATCTCCAGACATTTCCATTAAATTGTAATATTTAATGTGGCAAATGAAAGAAATAATTTTATATAAATATAGATGTAGATCTTTTATCCCCATTCTATGAACTTTTTCATCCTGGTCCTATCAATGATTTAAACTAAGGTAGGTCCCTACCACATAAATTAAGCAATAAGCGTGTGCCATGTTTTAGAGAAATGTAAAGTGATAAAATTATCCTGTTTAGTTTAATGAACGTTACCACACTCTTAAATTTTATGAAGTTCATAACTCACCTTTCTTTTAAAAAAATCAAAGAATGCATCATTAAGACAATCAATTATATAAATGCATATGTAAATATATGTACATACAAAACTGTATAGATTAATGAAAAATATGCCCAGTATGGTACTTATTAAGAGGAGCTTGCATGAAAACTTTGTCCAGACCGTTTTACAAAAGAAAAATAATAAAGAAATGGGTGAAAAAGGTAAGACTTAAAAAAATGAGAACCTGAGTAAAATTCAGAATGACAGATTTGTCCATCCCAAATCCTAAAGATGAGCAAGGTATGTGAATAAATCAGGTGCCTCCACTGTTCTTTGTTCTTTAGCCTATCTATTGCCTCTGATGGCACTTTTGCCTTCCAAACAAAATATGGGAGCAGACTGCTCTAGTTGTACATTCTGAGAATTTTTTAAAAGAACATTAATTCTATTGCTGTTTACTTGCTTATAGCAATAAAGTATAAGCATGTTTTTAAATTCAATGTAAATCCTCTCTTCTGGTGCTTTAAATAAATGTAATGTTTTAAATCAAAATGATGAATCACTGCTATACATTAGAAGAAACAGTTTCAGCAAATATGATACAGAAAAAAATCTCTTAGGCAAACTCTGATTCTTCTCATCCCATGTGTAATTCATGAAGCTTTAAACGTTACAGTATTATAGATAGCTAAATTGACATTTATACTTTCACTTAGCAGCCTGAATAACCGGAGTGCTGTGAACATATGAATGCTAAAGTAATCACTGCTTTGAATTCATCTTGTGATGTCATAGCAGCCAATGACTGACATAATACATTTGAAAGAGATGAAAGTCTACCGAAAACACAGGAAATATTTTTGGTTTCTTTTGCTGTTTAAATACACAATAATTAAATGATCTATAACACAACCACTAAATTCTCATGTTTTCTTTAATGAAGTGCACTTTAAACAATGATGCATTGTTATTGTTAATCCACTTATGGGCAAGGAGTGCAGGATCATTTAAATTTTTAGTGCATTTTCATGAAAGTCAGAGAACTGTATTGTATATGAAAAGAATATCAAATCTCATTAAGATTCTGACAAAGAGCTACTAAATACTCAGTTGAGTAAATTGAGGAGGCTTCTGGAAGGCAGGAAAAATGTATTGTAATCAGTCAAAGTCAAACAAGCAACTGTCTATTTCTAATGCAAGATGAGAGATTCTGGGCAGCTAGGACTTTCTAAGATAGATAATCAGAGGTGACAGTAAAGTAGATTTGGAGACAGCATTTCAGGTCCTAATTATGAGAGTCTTCCAGACATGGCTGGAGAGTTTACCACATTTTGAAATAAGCTAACTAAAAAAATATTTTTTCAATTATTGAAGGCAAGCGGTTACCCTAAAACCACAAAGTCACTGTAAAATCACCACTAAACTCTTGACTGTGGTTCTTAGGTTAGGTCTATGCATTGCACAGCACATTTGGACATAACTGAAAGGATTGTCTAAATATCATTCATCTTCCCCATCATCTTTATTACTGAATTACATCTGCTATATGAGCCAAGTACATTTTCAAAGCTTCGGGGTTTTTTTTAACAATTATTCATGCTGGGGGAAAGAAGAAAAGAATGCATGATGTACAAAGTCAAGATAAGCATAAGCAGAACCTGGAATGGAGATAAGCATTCATGCGAAAAGATGGAGCCAAAGGTCTATCTTTTTTTCTTCTTTCTCATTTTTGATACTAACTCTTATATTACAACAATGTCTTAAGCAAAATAAAGGATTTTAAAATACTATGGGCAGACTACATGCTCTATCTCCTTCCCTCTGAAGAACTACCTGTGCTTCGAAAGCTATGCTCTATTCAATTAGCATTAGATAATGGGGTCTATGCATAAGACAGAAGTTGGCTTCTATTTAGCTTACAATTCTAAGGTGAGTTTTTTAAGGTTAAGATGTAAGTATGAAGGGATCATTTCACACAGAAAAGTTGCTGTCTGAGCAATCTTCAGATGGTGATTCATATAATCAGCCTTCCCCCTTCGTGAGGCTCCTAATTCTACTATACAGGCTATAATTTGTGGGTCATACCAACCTTTCTCTCAGGGCTTTATATTATTTACAACTTTTAACATTACATATAATCAATTGAATTAGGTGTTACCAGTATTGTTGAATCCTAAAAAGCAATTAAGGATAGGTGTTTCTGTCAATTAAATAATTGCATTTGAATATATTTGTATATAATGAAACAAATGTGAAGCAAACTACTCAGGTAACTCTTTGGCTCATTGTTGTGAGCCACCTAGAACCATGTTCTTAAGCTGCACACCCATACAGATCTTTTAAGAAATAACTAAAAATGCTACAAAATAAGTAACCTATTAATTGTAGGCTGAAGCAACAGAGGATAAGTGGCATCCAGGTACATAATGAATGCCTGATGATATACAGCATTTTGGTTTTATACATATACAGGTAGTTCTCCACTTACAACCATTCATTTAGTGACTATTTGAAATTATAATGGCAGTGAAAAAAGTGACTTATGGCCAGTTTTTATACTTACAACCAATGCAGCATCCCCATGGTCACATGATCAAAATATGGACGCTTGGCAACTGGCACATGATACTTGCACTGTCCCCAGGGCCATGTGATCACCATTTGTAATCTTTCCAGCTGGCTTCCAACAAGAAGTCAATGGGGGAAGCCAGATTTGCTTAATGACCACATGATTTATTTAACAATTACAGTGATTCATTTAATAAGTGTGGCAAAAAAGCCATAAAACGGGACACAAGTCAGTTGAGACTGCCCTGCTTAGCAACAGAAACTGTAAGTCAAGAACTACCTATAATTTTAATTAATGATTGCTTTTAATTATTTGAATTAGAGGTAAATGTTTAGCTATGTACCTTTATCTTGCTGCTTACAAGCTGATTACGGTAATATCAAATGGCTAAAGAGGCATAAAAGCACTGATAATAAATCACCTTGCATATATGTGTAGGATAAATCCATGCACATTGTTTATTTATCTATTTGACTGACTGGTCTCAATCAGCAACATATCTGGAGGGCATCAGAAAGGAAAAGACAGCTCTGTAGGACAGTTCTGTAAACCAAGCAGTTTAAATTTAGAAATCTATATATAAATCTTGCAGATTCATTAAGCTCAGATTTCTCCTGCTTTTGCCATTAATTTTCATTCTCTCTGTAGACAAGCAGAGCTTTGACTTGAATCTTCAAATAACAAGAGCTTATTTTGGTTCTTTTCCTTGCTAATGTAGTTCTTCCCATGTAATCTGAAGGACTTTCCACTCAGGTCAGTATGCTCCTCACATATAAAGTCAAATGATGACAACCATTGATTGGACTTGCAAAGTCATTAAGACATTTGTTCGTGCCAGGTAATGAGGAAACAAGTAACATAAAAGACTAATGAAGTACAAGATGGAACAATTTTGTTCCTGGATCTATCACTTTTAAACTTAACAAAGGAGTCAAATTGGGGGGGGGAAACCCTAAAGCACTTTTAATAGCAATTAGAATAGATAGTTCAGGTCCTAATTATGAGGGTGCTGTAAACTCTACTGGAGAGGCACTGATGATGTTACCTGGTCCAGTAGTAAAACTTCTACAAGCTAATAACCAAGCTCAGAGAACACCAAGGACTTCACAGTACATATTTTAGCACTAGACTGAAATTATTACTTACCCAAAATCTTTAGCCTACCCCAGCCCCAGCTGAAATTACAATTTCAAAATTCACAGTAAGGAACTCTAACTCTTATGTGGGCTTAACATTCTAGGAAGTTGTGATCCAAACATCTTGGTTGAGCCTCAGGATGGACAAGATTGCTTTACATGGGCAAACTGATATCTGCTTCCTCAGAAATAAATATCCTGGATTCAAAAAAGGGTTTTTTTTAGCAGGAAAATAGGCATAGTATTATTTTATTTGATATGATGTTAATGCAAGAGTATAGGATTTCCTCTAAGATAGAAAACTAAATGTTGATAGAAATATACTGTATTAAGAAAATTATATTCAGATGGTTTAATTTTTCTCTTTGCCGTAAGTCAAGAACTTGTGGCTAGCAAGTGGTAAGCTGATGAAACTTTCATGGCAGCTAAAAAAAGACATACTGTTTAACAAATCTCTGTATAAACAACATCTAGTGGTGAACATTTCTAAAAATACAGGGAGTCCTGTGGTTAAGAACAAGTTCCATTCCTTAATTTTGTCTTTAACCCAAATTTGTATTCATGTCAGGACAGGTACAATAACTTCTGCATATAGGGGTAAGCAACAAAAATAAAGTTTACATTTTTTTTTGTAAAGCTTGAACTTATAGATTTACCTTACTTACAGATTTTATACCTTAACACCAAGTTATGGTAGGACAGATTTCCAGCAAGCAGAACCCATCTCAAGGAGAACCTACTGGAATTCAGTCTCTCACCATCCTGAAGGCAAAGGGACCTAGCTCAAAATGACAGTCAGTGCTCTTCTTCCTTGAACTGACAAACCACTGAAGTCATGTGATGTTTCATGAACTACTGAAAACAGGCTGTATACTATATCCAAAACATGTGCACTACTTTGTGACACTCATGAAACCATTGTGCAGTTTCAGCGATTTGTCAGATCAAGGAAGGAGAACCTCATTGCCATTTTGTGTCGAATGACATTGCCAATCAGCAATCCACCATTTTATAACAGGCAGCCCTATTCATATCTATGGATTTATTGTTTTTAAGATGGATATTGTTAACCCAGGGACTGCCTGCAAAAAATAATGCCCTTTTAACTAGCTGCTGCTTCTACTTTGAAATAAAAAGCTACCAGCTTTGGACCTGTGTTGTTTTCTATTAAAGGAAAATCAATATGATGCTCTAAAAGAAGGTTTTGAAGTAAACCAACCATCCTTCAGGATGACCTCCAAGGTGGATTTCTTGCAGATCAAGAGCAGTTTCAGAAGAAAACACAGGCCAACAGTTTTCAACTTCTTCTTTTATATGGACTGTGAAAAAAGGAATGGAAGGAAACATGGACCATCACATAAGCAAGCCATTTTAAACACATTTTCTCCTAACTAAGCCAGATAAAAGCCATTCACCCCTTTTTGTATGTCTATAGCTTAATCACTAAACACGCCAGGAGTGTTAGCACTCGAAGATGTCCTGCAATATTCAGCAAATGCTATATTACAACCTATGAAGCAAATTATATTGTAAATAGGAGGAGTGTATTATATAAACTATATAAACAGGTCTATATTATTGTTGCATTATTCCCTTCCTCTGCTCTAATGGACCACCTTTTGTTACTTTCTGACTCTCCCATGCTTCATGGACAGCCAACTGGGAAAGAGAAAGAAGGTTTCTTTGTTTTCCAGCCCAAACAGCAGACTCTGAATTTAATTGGAACATCCAATACGACATACTTAATCTCTTGTTCTCCAAACAGCAACTACAATAAACAGAAAAATGATTATTGGATTCTCTAGCCTTGACAAGTACACTCAGACCTCTTCCCAAATCCTGAGAGCAAGTCCTGAGAGCTACTGCAATGTTGCCCCCCAAATTATTAAATTTGAGGGCAAAATTATTAAACACGTGGGGATGATAATGACCATAGCTGCATTTCATTCATAAATTTTTATTTTCATCAAGGTTACCATGAAATGAAGTGAAATGAAACACTGACCTTAAACCAGCTTCTTAGGTATGACATGTGGTACACTGTTCAAAGACCAGCAAGCCTCTCTGTTTAAAACAAAGTTTGTGATTGCCTAGGACAATGGCACACTCCATAAAACATAGAATAATAAAGTTGGAAGGGACTTAGAAGTGTTCTAGTCCAACCACCAGCTTGACCAGGAGACCCTATATAATTTTAGATAAATGATTGTTCAGTCTCTTTTTGAAAGCCTCCATTGATGGAGCACCCAGAACTTCTGAAGGCAAGCTGTTCCATTGGTTGATTGCTCTCACCATTAGGAAAGTTCTTCTTGGTTCTAGGTTGCTTCTCTCCTTGGTTAGTTTCCATCCATAGTTTCTTGTCTTGCTTTTTGGTCCTTTGGAAAATAGTTTGACTCCCCCCCCCCAGTCTTTGAAGCATCCCCTCAAATATTGGAACACTCCTATCATATCTCCCCTAGTCCTTCTTTTCACTAGACTAGACAAACCCAATCCCCTGCACTCCAGTCTGAATCAAACATGTTGCAGGGCTTCCTATTTCAAAGAAGTTATCAAGCACATGCTTAACCATCACTTACTAAACACCATGAAAGTTTGACACTTGATGTTGGCTGGATTGTTTCCTAAATAAGTAAGTTTATTTGACTGAGTCTTGAATCTAGAAAGGTTTTTATATTTTATATTTGGGTTTTTTTTTCATTGTTTTTGCTTTGTTTTTCTCCTTGCTATTACAAATGTTTTAAGGAATCCATTCCAAAATTCCAGCTGTAACAAGCTGGCCTACATTCAGCCAGAAATCCAGCCAGATGGAGATACTCTATGTCCACAAACTACCATCTGCCTCTCACATTTTCCCCTGCTATATCTGTGCATCATTTTTCCCACTGCTATTATCTCTATATTGCTTTTCAAGTCTTGTGAGGAACTTGTGAGATAAAATGCTGCTATAATGGAAGCAGAAAGTGGGGCATATGTTTACTTTTTGCAAGACACTGAAAGACAGGAAAAACTATTTTTTCTCCTGAGCAGCAAGCAAAAATATTCACTGGAAGAAGGAAAAAAGGAAGTTATAATAATACAGCAGTCCCTTGTTGGTATATTTCAGGTGGGTTGGACATAATGAGAAAATAGATCCTCATCTGGAAGAGTCAGTACCCACTCCTTCAAGGAAATTATTACCTTATAGTAAGAAAAGTTTGGGAAGGGGAGGGATGGAAGGGAGGAAGGGAGGGAGGAAGGGGAGGGAAGGGAAGGGGAGGGAGGGGAGGGGAGGAGAGGAGAGGAGAGGAAAGGAAAGGAAAGGAAAGGAAAGGAAAGGAAAGGAAAGGAAAGGAAAGGAAAGGAAAGGAAAGGAAAGGAGGAAAATCTAGCACAAACAAAGACAACATTTGAGGGCTAGAAATGTCAAAGAGCTGGAGGCTTTCTGATGATGCTATGCCATAGCTGGAAAGAATGGTGCTGATTTCTTTACCCAATTTCTCCAGATTTGTAGAATTAAAATTATTGAGATTTAGTATCATGATTCAAAGAACACATTAAAACAATGGCTAAATTCACACTGCATCGAATCCATAAGTATCAATACTCTTTTAGTCTAATCTAACATATCCTGAGAACCCAGCCATTGCTTTAGATTTGGAATTAATGGTAAGTGTTTCCCATTATTGCTTTCAAGTAACTCAAGCAAGCAAGAAATCAAATGAGGCCAAAGTTTCATCTAATTCATAAATCTTAATAAATAGAGAATAATTCCTGACTTTTCTCCAAAATATAAAATTGTTAATGTCTTTGAAAATGGAGGTCCTATCTAGTTATCTTGACCAAGTGTGCTGTACAGTTTTTCCAAATGTTTTTAAAAGTTTCTAAGATAATAGCCATCACAATATCTTGTAGCCCTGATTTTCTTAAGCTATTTAGCAGTTGCCCAAGGCCACCCACTGAGTTCTTTGCTAGGGTGGGAAATGGACCCCGGCAAATCTCCAATGTTTCACTGTATTGTTTGTGAGTATTTTGGATAATGGAATGGATAAAGTCTGAACACATTTATTTCAATTCCACAAGTTTTGCAGTTAAGGAACAATTCATCAACATATACACTCGTACCAACCCCTCCCCAACCCTTGGAAGAACTGAAAGAGTGCTGCAAACATTTACATAAAGGCCTTAAGATCACATTATATTTCAATTACTTATCGTCATTGATCAGTGCAACAGTTTGACACATTATTTATGAGCTACTGTGATGGATCACATCCGTTTCTATGGTAAAGTAAGCAAAATCTTTGTTTATATCTGAAGGTCATTTTTGATTATATTTTCTACCACAGCAATATCAGTTGAGGTATTTAGACTTGAGAATTGGCAACCAGACATAACAAGATGCTTTTCTACTTAAAATTGACCACAGAATAGGAACATGACACGTTCTCTGTCTAAGATATAGGTGAACCTATCAGAGAAATGCAGCTGAAATGAACAGAGTCCATTCACTTTATGCTTTCTAATCCATTGTTAATATTTCTACCTTACAAGGGCCACCTAATTTACAGACTTTTTTAAATAACAAGAATAATATGCCACTTTGCATTTATAGAGCATCTTCAGGTGCCCAAGCCAGTTTATACATATTATATCCTAAGTTTTATAGATTTTCATGTGAAGTTGGCTTGTACTGCAAAAATACTAGTCCATCTAACCCAATCTTAACTACTAGTTAAGAGAAGCAGCTCTCCAAGGTCTTAAGAATCATCCTACTCAATTCTGCTATCTGAAGAAAAGCAATTATGGATTGTTATCTGGAGTCTTGTGCTTTTGAACTGCATTACGATGCTGCCTCGGAATTACGATGCTTTCTAAATAGTAGTACAGTCCTCACCCCTTCAGTTTCAGTTCAGGCTATAAAGTCCATTGCTCATAAATGTCATTCTCTTTCAGCCTAACTCACCTGATAGGTAGGGAATATAAAAGGAGGAAGGACTGCTGTGTGTGTTCGCCCCCTTGAGTTATTTATAAAAATACTAAAAGCAGAAGATACATAAACATATGTGTGTGTGTATCAGATGGCACTAAGCAAGCACAATCACAAGAGAGAGAGAGAAACCAAACATAGAAATTACAAAGTTGGTAAACAAACAAAATATATCAAAAGATGAGAACCAGAAAAATCCAACAGGTATTGGACAGAAGAGTAATGGACTTTTAGAGGGGAAAAAAACCCCAGAAAACAAGAGTGAATAACAGAATTGATAGCCTCATATCCTGGACAGCATCATTCTGCACGGTGACATTTGTTTCTGGTGCCACTTATTATCCCCACCTTTCATATGTGAGGGTTGAGGTGGTGTGACTAAGGCCACCTACTGTGTTTGTAGCTCAGGCAAAATTTAAAATAGAGACTTCCTGGTTCTCTATTCAGTTTTTTAGGCACTGTGCCGTGCTAGCTGTCAGAGTGTTTATGATGGTTAACGTGTCAGGACAAAAGCTGGGAAAGTACTAACCTTTCTGCGCTTTGCTTGTCATGTGGTATTTATCTAACCCTCTGGCCCTCTGCTGTTGAACTTCTACCAGTGTATATTTATCAGTAAGCCATTGGCAGGTGCAAATGAAATTTTGCAGGGTCCAGAAATATAATGTATAAATATAATTTAACTCCTTCCCTAATAGTTCAAGGAAACCCTAAAATAAGTCGTCTCCATGTTCAAGCAACAATTTCCAATGCTAGATGAATCTTGATGATCTCATTTTCATCTCAAGGCCCATCCGAATATCAGATCAGGCAGAATTATGGAATTATCACAACCCTAGAATAATAAAATTGAAGGGAACTAGAACAACCTCATATGACTTCCTGGCTCAGCCCAGGAATTTTTAAAATATAGTATCTCAAGAAAATGCTATCTAGGCTCTGCTCAATTATTTTCAGCAAAGTTCTCTCCATTACATTCAGTCCCATTGTTGAATGTTCTTGCAGTTTCCAATTATACAAGCTGGCTTCATCTTCTTCCATGACAATTTCTCAGATCTTTAAAGACAGCTACTAATATACACTTCTTTGCTCAAGACTAAATATACCCAGACCTCTAAATTATTATTCACAAAGTTACAGCTGGCCCAGGACATTTTTCTCATGGAATGGTAGATAGCACATTACCATATCACTTATAATAATTCATTTGGTCACTTATAATAATTCACTTGGTGAATCTTATTTCAACAATGTTGATAAGACAAATTCATCTACATTGCTGAAGGGCAGTAAGCAAATGTAGAGGGCTCATATAGAAACATGCAGTTAATTGTCCATGCATTAATCCTTCCAAACCAACTAGTAACTGCTATCTTAAATTATTGTTTCACTCTGATTTGCGTAGGACTCAGTATCAAGATCTATCAATAATCTAACTGTCCTCTTCTATCTTTTTTTTTAATGTGACACTTAAAAATGCATATAACATTATGGGTGCATTTTGAAGTATGTAATATTGAGAAATATCCCATTTCTAATTCTTTACAGGAAGACATTACCTTAAATTCAGGAAGGGTCCACATATACACAATCATCATTACTGGATCATTGTAACATCCTATATTGAATTTTATGTCAAAAATAGGAATCTCAGTTCAATGTCCATATGCAGAAGCTATAACAGTAATTAATTTTATTATTAGTACTATTATTACTTAGCCACTGTTATAAAATATTACATTGATACTGTGATCCTAAGACCTCCCCAAACTGGTTCTTTGTGAGTCACGTTTTGGGCAATTATCCTACATTTTTTAAACCATTTATTTAGCTAGTGGTCTCTAAGAAAATGAAAATAACAACTTCCATAAACCAACAATGAAACTAAGCATGGAGAAAAGTGTATGTATAAAAAAAATTCTTGGATGGCAAATTGTGGCTAGAGCAGAAGTCTTTGAAGCAGAAATCTAGATCCCATGCCACAAAATGAAGGACTGGCTTACTGTGTTATGAGGTAAGCAAAATAATACATTTCACTTTCTAAAAGGTTCTTTCTCCAATGCAGAATCGAACATTTCAGCTACTCCACTGATGGAAGGAAACTGAAATATTTTGAAGATGAGAAAAACCAGACTAATGTTTATAAGCTTTGAATATATCTGGGACAACAGAAGGGGCTCTCTGCTCCAGATTATTTCCTGTTGATTTCATGCTAATGGAAAGAGTATCTTTATATTTTCTTAGAAATTCAGCCTGTCTGAATCCAAAGTTCAGATGCTGCATTCTCTGGAAGAAAGGGAACCTAGTCACACCCACAAGTTCTAAAACAAAATCCATTAATTGTTTTTCTTTAGCTTCTGTCTCCCCCAGACTAATTCTGTCTAATGCATGTACGCTCTAATTATTCTCAGTATTTTTTAATCAGCTAAAAGCAGCCCTCATTGCTCCTACCATATTTCATTGCTCCTACCATAGCTATACCCAGATGTGCTATTTTTGGTCTTGGATGGTTACGGTTTCCTCCCTTGTTACTATGGAGATTATCTACTCAACAGTTTTGCTTACCAGCTCCTATGCTGTCATCGTGTAGTGTTTAATTTATAAAACTGATACAAACCTTGGAGGGGGAAAAAGTTGCCAATATTTCTCACACTCTGTTTGATTTATTTCTCAGTGTCAGCCAAAGTAGAGCATTTATTATGATTCACCTTGGCCTGATGACATTCCATTTTTCATATTGAAGATGTTCCTGGAAAACAAGATCAACTTCCCTTTAGACTTCAGGAGATCACATAATAAATGAGAAGTCTGGTTTTCTTCAGGGCCCCAATAAGAAGGAGTGTTTATGTTGAAGGATCAAGCCCCATGGAATATTTACAAAATTTGTTGCGAGGTGTCGAACTATAAATCTCCAGCTTGAAGCCTACATCAAATAGAAACCAAGATCTATAAAACATAGTGTAAAACAAGATGTCAGAAGACAAAAATGTAAATATTTTAAAGAATTATTTAAATCCTTAAGTGTCTGCCACATAAATAACACAAAATTTATGTTATCAAATGGACTTTGGGGCTGACATTCAAAAATTATAAATGAATTAAATATTTTCACTACAGCAAGCCAGCAGAGAAAAATAATTTTAGAATAGGAGATAGTGGTGCTATTATTAATAGTTATTATTATCACTGCTATTTTCTTGATAATAGAACATAGCACATCTAAATTCACAGGGCACTTTGATCATTTTAATCTCATCCATCATCAAATAGTCATACAGACCAGGTCCTTAATAGCTCCAATTTACAGATGGAGGATTGAGGCCAACAGACAGTGACTTAGTCAAGCTATGCAGAATCTTAATGGCTGAGAAGAGACAGAGGAAAGGAATCTTTCTATCAGGATTGTATGCCATCAGTGAATCAAATATGCCAGTATTAAGAAGTATCAAAATCTAATATAGACAAAGTTGACCTCTCTCTCTCTCTCTCTCTCTCTCTCTCTCTCTCTCTCTCTCTCTCTCTCTCTCTCTCTCTCTCTCTCTCTCTCTCTCTCTCTCTCTCTCCCCTCCATCTTTCTTTTTCCTATTCTTCCCTAGTTCACAGACTTTGAAATCTTTGAAAGTATATGCAAATAAAAGATGGACCACTAACAGTCTTGCCTGAGTTGCACAACCTTGGATTGATTTGGATGTGTGCTTGGTTTTATTGGTTGCTTGGTGTAGTGGTTAAAGCATCAGGCTAAAACTCAGGAGATCATGAGTTCTCAGTACTCTTCATAAAAGACTTGGAATAGACAAGGAGCTCATCAAATTTGCAGATGACACTAAGCTGGCAGGAATAGCCAACACCCCAGAAGACAAGCTCAGGATCCAAAAAGATCTTGACAGACTTCAACAATGGAAATGAAGGAAATGAAATTTAATGTGGAGAAAAGCAAAGTGTTACATTTTGGCCAGAAAAATCAAAGGTATAAGTACAAATTAAATGAAACCTGGCTGACAAACTGTAACTATGAGAAGAACCTTGGAATCCTCACTTAAATATAAGCTCTACAGAGGCATAGAATCAAAATCACATGATGCAGTAGTACTGCTTTATAAAGCCTTAGTAAGGCCACACATCCAGTTTTGCTCACCACATTACAAAAAAGATGTTGAGACTTTGGAAAAAATGCAAAGAAGAGCAACTAAGATGATTAAAGGCCTGGAGACAAAAAACATATTAAAAATGGTTGCAGGATTTGGTTTTGGCTAGTCTAGAGAAAAGAAGGACAAACAGGGACATGATAACAATATTCCAGTATTTGAGAGGTTGCTATAAGAAAGAGGAGATCAACTTATTTTCCAAAGCACCAAAGGGCAGGACAAGAAGTAATGGATGGAAACTAATCAAGGAGAGAAGCAACCTGGAATTAAGAAGAAACTTCCTAACAGTGAGGACAATTAACCAGTGGAACAGCTTGCCTTCAGACATTGTGAGTGCTTCATCACTGGAGGTTTTTAAGAAGAGACTGGACAGTCACTTGTCTGAAATGGTATAGGGTCTCTTCTTTGAGCAGAGGTTGGACTAGAAGGGCTAGAAGTCCTTTTGAGCTTTATTCTGATTGATTGATTGATTCTGGTCCCACCTAAGGCACAAAACCAACTGCTGGCCTTGAGCCAGTAAACTTCTCTCATCCCTAGAAAGAATTGGGTTTTTTTGTTTTGTTTTTTTTGCTCTGGATTTTTGTCTGACAAATGGCAGACAAAATTTTCTGGGATATATCTTACAATGGAGGGAAAAAATCCTTCCAAATTGAACCCCATAAGTACACAGTTTTAGTTAACTGCATTGTATTATTTATCATTGAATTAGAATGAAGTTTTATTTTAAAAATATTTAAGAAATCAACAAAGTAATCAGATATAGGTAGATATGCTGTTTTGTGCTGTTAATACATTAGACTACTAGCCATTGCCATGGATGATAATAAGGTGATAATATCTGTCTATCTGTCTGTCTGTCTTTCTGTCTGTCTATCTATCTGTCATATTTTGTAATAACTCATCTCAAAGGACTCTGGCTGAATGTTAAAACATAGAAACAATATATAAAAGCTAAAAATTAAAAAAGGCAAGGATAGTTAAAAACAATGTTAAAAATTATTTAAAAGGAGAGGGGAGGGCTTTCAGGGTGCTAAGCAGCCCCCAGGATGCCTGCTTCTGTCTGTGCCCCATACAAGATCACAGAGCCATGTTTTTACACTTTTCTGGAAGGTCAGGAGAGTGGGGGCCCACATCACCTTTGGAGGGAGAATGTTCCACAGTGACAGAGAAGGCGCTCTTCCTTTACCCTTTATGCTTTTTTACTCCTTAATGTCACCAGGCCTGGAGGTTCCAGGGAACTGCAGATATTCTTAGAGAGCTCCTCTGTGGTCCATCTTTTTACTCTGTCTATGCAGTTGGTATATTTTAATTTTTATCATGTGTTTTTCATTTTTGATAATGATTTTTATACATTTATAACATTTTTATATCCCTGTGTTATTATTGATTGTTGTAAGCCCTCTAGAATCAATGGGCTACCATATAAATGTGGTTAATAAATACAGAATTAAAGAATAGAATAGAATAGAATAGAATAGAATAGAATAGAATAGAATAGAATAGAATAGAATAGAATAGAATAGAATAGAATAGAATAGAATAGAATAGAATAGAATAGGATCTCTTCCTTTTAAAAAAATAACAATTGAGTGTGGTTTATATGAATTATTCAATGCTAAATATTTTGCAATACTTTGCAATATTTGCCTTTGGGTTTTGTTCTTGTAACCCACTCACTCCCACTCATCTTGTACTCATCTTACACTCAGGTCATCCCACTGTGTCTTTCTTGCAACTGGGCTGGGGCTTCATGCTCAAACTAGTTCCTTTGGAAATCATGAATGTCCAGATTGGGCAACCCAAATAATTTTGTGCTGTTCTGTGTTCTGTCCTCTTGTCAGTACAAAGTGCATAAACTGGAAAGCTAATAAGATCATGTGATTTGGTCCACAAAAGCAGCTGCTACATGAGAATAATATCTCTGTAGAGATGCAATCTGCATATTGTGATGCAGCAAACATGAAACCAATGCAAGATGCTTTTTAGATATGAGCCTTCAAAGTTGCATTTGTACATAGGACATGTGTAAGCTTGGGTCCTTTCTCCTTTTCCTACAACAACCATCCTTGAGGAAACTTGTTATTCTTTTCCTTCAGTTATGTCCTGTATTTCACCTTCACTCTTCTTAAAGATAAAGCAATAATGCTTGCCGCTTTTACCAAAGAAGCTTGGAAGGGAGGTGAATTATTTCCGTGAATTTTAATAAAGACTTTTTTTTCATCCATGAGCTAGGCACTAATCACTCTTTGAATCATACTTGGGATAAATAATTCCTGATGTAAAGCTGACTGGAAGGATACTGAGGGGACTGCCAAATGTGGTGATGCTCTTTCCACTGGACGTGACTGCATTGTCCCAGGAAATAATGATTTACTTCTTTTCCTTCCCATGCAGAACTGCAGTACAGTATCCTCAACTGACTCTTAGGACAACAATCTGGAAATCATTCCAGATCTGCAATGCAGTATCAAGAACAGTGATAGAAAGCCAACTGACCAAGCTTCTGCCACCCAGCGCTCTCCCATTATATGGTAAATCGATGCACACAGTTTTCAGTTTCCCACCAAGTTTCACCTGTGTGAAAACTGGGGAAAGTCACATTCCAAAAGTGAATGAGTCCAGTGCAAGGAGGTAGGCAGGATCAAGGCAAAAAATTGGATCTGTTTTCTTGTATTTATGCTTAAATGTATACCAAAGGTAATGTATCAATTGCTGCTGTTTGGATTATTCTTTGCCTATTTCATAGCTTTCTCTCTCCCTCTCTCTCTCTCTCTGTCTTTTGGTCACATTAAAGAATTATACCGTGCCTTGATGCCAACCTCATTTGCAGGGGTGGGGGTGGGGATTTTGATCACACACCCACAGCTGCCACCTTTTAAAAAAAAACAACGCAGGCTTGATTGCTCAAATGCCCTTGTAAGCTTTTGAGAGCACATAGATTTCTCAGTTCTGTGATAGAATAAAAATATATGGCTGAAAGGATAGGAAGACCTGAGTTGGAGTTATCAAAAAATTCAATGGACCTCCCTAGCATGCAGCACTGCACATGAAGATGGGCTATTAGCATTAAAAAGGCAGGATTTCCAAATATGTGTGAAGAATCCTATACCCATTCAATGATACATGTGGAGGCTTCTAATAAATGCAAAACCTGCTTCTGCTACCCTTTCACAGGTGCTAATCTTATGTTAATGAAAGAATAAGAAAGGCCTGGCCTGAAAGTCAAATCTGAGTTGTGAGACTTTTTTGTATGATCTGCAAAAACTCAAAGTCATGTCTGAAAATTCCTCCTCACTCATCCTGCCCATCCATTCAGCAATGATCCACCCTAGACTAACAGTCTCCAGACACTGTTCAGTCCACATATCTCTGAATCATGAAAATCCACTTATCGGATATTGGCAATGAGAATGAGGATCACTGTGAAATGATAGTATCAGAGTAAAATTAAAACATTCCTAAGAGTCAATCCCACTCTGTAATAAAACCTTTAGCTAACTTATTTGTTTCTTCTCTTCTAAGATGTGCTACCATTAAGTAGAATGAGACAACTGTCCCAGATCACTGATTTATAAATACAGGAAAAGGGAGCTAATTGTAGAGATGGGATGTTGTTTTTCCTGCCAAGGGATGTGACAGGTGACTGAAGTTTTCTGCCTCGGTGCCAAAAAAAAAAAAAGCAAACATTTGATACACCTTCTCTTGGGGAACTTCCTTAAGCAAATACATTGCATGATAAATTAATGTTGCTAAATATACAAGCTTGCCATCTGCAGCCAACTAGGATTATGCAAAATATGTATGTCCCCAAATACACATACATTCATGGCACACTTTTCCATTTTGTAGTGCTATTTGTTGGAAACCATCTTCAGTTTCTTTCTCCTGGCACACAAAATATCCAATATTCATTTCTAAGTCTGCCTGTTCACCTGTGACTCTGGGCAGCTTACAGAACATGAGAAGATCAATTAAAAGATGAATTTGTAACACTATGTCTGTTAATATGTCAAAAATCCACTTTTCAAACCTGTATGTGATTCAGACAGAGGTTTATAGATTCTGATGCTATCTAGGGAGGAAAGGGGAGTGGAGTGGAGTGGAGTGGAGTGGAGTGGAGTGGAGTGGAGTGGAGTGGAGTGGACTGGAGTGGAGTGGAGAGGAGAGGAGAGGAGAGGAGACAAGAGAAGAGAAGAGAAGAGAAGAGAAGAGAAGAGAAGAGAAGAGAAGAGAAGAGAAGAGAAGAGAAGAGAAGAGAAGAGAAGAGAAGAGAAGAGAAGAGAAGAGAAGAGAAGAGAAGAGAAGAGAAGAGAAGAGAAGAGAAGAGAAGTCTTGCAGTCCTGTAAGTAGGCAATGATTCCCCAGTCAGAATAGAAATCAGAGGGATGTCCACTGGAAGAGGAAAGAGTTGAATAGAGCACAAGCTTATTTGATTTAATGGGCCATTGTTGGATGAACTGCAACATTATTTAAAAGGCAACTGCGGCTCAGTAGAAAACCTAAGCCAGCATCCCCAGTTGAAAGCTATGTGGAGCAGTAACCAGCTCTTGGAGGGGAGGGGCAGTGCCAACACTGTGGCCAATCAGAGTTGGGTTGTTGTTAGATCAAACAAAGTGTGTGAGACAATTGGCTTTAAGAGCTTAAAATGGCTCAGACTGGGGGAAAAAATCTGCAAACTGAATATTTATTTGTTTGATTAAACAAGTCAACAAGTCACTACAATTAAAAAAACTTATCAGTTTTTATACAATATAAAACAAGCTCCATGTTAAAAAAAGAGGATTTTGTTTATTGTATGAGATCAGTTTACAAGTATTTGAAAATCAAAGTCATGGGTTTGCTAAGAAGTGCCTAGCCGGTCTAAGAAAGACAAATATCAAGTTGGGAGCTCAAGTTTTCCACTCTTCAACATTTGTATTAATGAATAAGTGATAGGAATTGTAATCAAATCTTTCAAATTTGAAATATGTTGATAGGAAACAAAAATTAGATGAAAGTAACAGGTTCATATATAATGCAGATAAATATTCTTTTATTTGTTTGGGCAACAAAATCAGAATGGGGGGATCAAATTCACATTGAGGGAATAGGGTGGCAATACTTAAGATCTTGAAATAGCATTTGATTACAAATGGACTATGAGGGTAAAAACAGTTGACAGTGGAATCAACTACAATAGTTTGGAATCTTCTTCATTGAATATTTTCGAGAGGAAACTAGACATCCATGATCTTTTCCACCTTTTATGATCTAAAAATTACCCATTATCAATCTAGCTAGATAAACAACCTGGAAGCAAAGCAGAGTTGAAAACTCTATAGGAGAACAAAATAAATGTCAAACAATAGAGTATGTCCTTGAGGCTGGGGTGGAATCATTTCCATCTGCTAGTTCTACCCACTGTGTAAAGTCTCTAAGTAGAACATATTCTTCACATTAAAAAAAAAACAGGTTTCCAGGGAGGTTAAAGAGGTATGGGAAAGAAGAACTGGGAAAGACCAGAATTAGCAGCCTTCCCTAAATTCCATGCTTGCAAATTACATGGCTGGGATTTCAAGGGGTTCAGCACATCTGGGAGCACAGGGCTGAGGAAGGCTGCAATTTGCATTTAAAACTTTGTACCAGTTATTTGGCTGACCACTCAGCACGTAGCAAAAAAATGAGCTAGCTGTTCTAATGTAACAAGTCTTCAAAACAACCATAAACTATTAATATAAAAACCACCATCACAAGAAATTGTAGGTTTTTTTTTAACTAGACCCCTTATTATTTTTGTTAGATTGTTTTACTACGCTTTTTAATGATGACTCACCCAACATCATTAAATGAGAGTGGACCTGCCCTCTCTGATACCAGTTCAACCTCCTATAACTACTAGATCCTGCTGAGTGTTATCATATCTTTTCAAATGGTCTAGTTTATAGGTGTCAAACTCGCCACACCATGTGATGTGTTGTAACGTATCACAACTTTTTTCCACATTGCTGGAGCTGGGGTGGGCCGGTCTCCGCGTGCTGCAACCGGCCCCGTGGGCCCGGCAGTTTGACACCCCTGGTCTAGTGAAAAGAGTATTTGAGTACTTGGGGGGAGGGAGTTGCCACAGAGAAGAGGGGGTCAATTTATTTTCCAAAGCACCAGAAGGGAACACAAAGTATGGATGGAAACTAATCAAGGAGAGAAGCAACCTGGAATGAAGGATAAACTTCATAACAGTGGAGGACAAGTAACCAGTGGAACAGCTTGCCTCCGGAAATCAATCGTGGGCGCTCCATCACTGGAGGTTTTTAAGAAGAGACTGGACAGCCAGTTGTCTGAAATGGTGTAAGTCTTCCTGCTTGAGCAGGAGGTTGGACTAGAAGACCTCCAAGGTCCCTTCCAGCTCTATTCTGAATGTGTCAAAACTGTCCTCCATCACGTGCTAGATTGCAGCATCACTGCCATCTTCTCTCTCCCTCTCCAGCTTCAGGTGCCATCCTTTCTGCCTTCCTCAGCACGTTTTTTCAGAGCTGCAAATCAGGCTGGCAGAAGAAGGGCATAACTAATCGGATCCGGAGGTTTCTTCTAATCCCGCTCTATCCACTGCACTCGGCTTTCTCTTCCCCTCGCTCCAATATCACTAATGCCTTCTCTATTGGCTGCATTAGACAGATGTTTGAAAACTCCCTCTTTGGCTAAATCTGATCTCTCTGTAATACTTTCACTGCTATTAAAGCCGCAAGCTTGCTCTCTATCTCCCCACCCTCTGTTTATTACATTCCCAAATGGACTTGGGAGAATTTAGATCGCCTTTTCCAGGGCAGAAGAAGATCTGCTAGAAAAACAATGAGATTTCCTCCCCCTCCCCCACACTCCCAACTCCCACCCACCCACCCCTTTGGCTCCATCTGTTGATATCTTAGAGAACACTTTCAAAAGCGCAACGAAGGGTCACCATTTCGGTGCAAGATTAAACCCAAAGTTAGGTATCGTCTCTCCTTCAGCTTATTTTTAAAAGCAATTCTGAAAGAAGGTCATTTGAATGGCACCTTTTAGAGCACTGTTCCAATATCAGAGGAGTTGGACAAAGTTCCTCCCAGCAGAGCTGGGCAGGAAAAAAGGAGAAGCAGCCGTCCCCAACTCTATGGTCTCCTGGTGGCTTGTGCTAAAACTTCCATCCTTCCCAGCCAGCCAAAGAGGTTCTCATTATGCCAGCGCAATAATGGTAGAGGACCGTGAAGACTGTGGTTCAAACCATCCAGAAGGCATCAGATCCGGAGAGGCTGGAACGTACATTGCGTGATCTGCTCTTCGGGAAACGAATAGATCTATTCTAAAGGAATCCACCCCTCCCTTCTCGCCAGTTGCTCAACCACTCTCTTTCGTACCCACCTCGACCAGCCCCCCTCTTTCCCCCCCCCCGGCCTTCGGGAGTTCCCGCATCTCACCGGAAGCCAAGGCAGCCCCCTCGCGGTGAGAAGGTCGCCTCCCCCGCGGAGCTAGACCCGTTCCGCCCGCGCAACCAGTTTGGCTCAGGACTCCTGAGCCCTCAGCGTTTGGAGTTGCTTCTGTCCCAGCTCCGAGCGCGATTGTCCCCAGCCTCGGCGCACACTGAAAACAGGCTCTTTGAAAGGAGGGGGAGAGAAAAGGGGGGTGGGTGAAGGGATGAATTGGGGTGATTTACCACTAAAGCGGGGGCTGCGGGAGGCAGAGCTGCAGGGTAAAAGTCATTCCCCAAAAAACCCCTTTTTATTCTGCACATCAGATGAGGAGAGAAGAAATAGTGGGTGGGCGGGCGGGTGGTAAGGCAGATGGGACTTTTCCCCTCTTTGCAGTCCCGCTGATTGCCCAACGACGGCAGGCGTTCCAAATCAGACTCAGTGTCGGAACAGCTGCAAATAATGCCTTGTTTTGTATCCACCGATAAAAGATTATAAAGCCCCCAATGATTTTATCCCCTCGGACGATTCGTGTTTGGCGACGGCAAGGAAACTTTCGGGACACTTGGAAGTTGGATGGCGCAGATTCTAAGGGGGGGGGGACTAGATTTGGGTTGGGGGGACTGATTGTCTATCTACCCACACGCACACACATATAAAGCCACACACACGTGTATTTGTATGTCCATTTGTATCCCAAGTCGGAGTAAAGAAAGTTGTAAGGCTTTGCTTTGGTGAACAAGAGGGTCACTTCCCCTGTAATCATGTCAGATCGCCTGTTGAGAATGGGGTGGGGTGGGGTGGGGTGGGGGGGCTGTCTCTTAATTCCACACCATTCCGGGTCTTTGTATCCGAACAGCAGGTGCGTTTGGAGGTCACTAATTGATCAATGGATCTTCCTCCTGCTGCGCCTATCCAGCCCTCCCACTCCGAGCGAGAAATCGGGGTATGTGGTTTAAGCTTGAGAACTGGAAAGAGCCAGACTACTCTGAGGCCACCTCTTAATTTTTAATTCCAAATTGTTCTGTTATCTCTGCGGAAGGAGGCGCGCCTATGGCTTTAGTTGTGCTTGCACAGCACAAAAAAAAAAAAAAAATCAGCCATGGGAACCAGTTCGGATGCGATTCTTTTCGGCATCCTATGTACAACCTGGTGCCTTGCTTGTTTACAAATACCTCTGAGTAAGTCCTTAATAATTACAGTAATAATAATGAAATAAAAGCTTCTCCTTTGTTTCCAGCTACCACGTATGGCTCCATCTGCATCACAGAAACGAATAATCTCGGTTGGTTCAATCCTTAATCCATTTTTTTGTCCCCCTCCCTCATTTTTTTCCAGGGAAACTAAGCCTGGAGGGGGAAAAATTAATACCCCTCAAACAAGGCACCGGTTCTGCCGCCGCCTCCCTTTCCTTTAAAAAATAATAATAAAAGATTGCTTCGCTTTAAACAGCTGCCCTTTCCATACCCGCTTGCCGCTCACTGCAGATAGTTTTGTAAAGGAAAAGAAATTAAAAAAAAAGGAAATCGACAATTACCTAAATCTTCACCTATTTTTACTATGTTAGACTTGGAACCTCCAGATCATTCTAAGAGCGAGAACGGAAACCTCGACTGGGCAAGAGCCGTTTTTTTTCCCGACCGGTCTATATTCCTGGACAACATCTCCCATCGCCTGGGGATGCGTGTGGGATGGAAGATGCCGTCCCAGCGGTCTGGGAGTGTCAGCTCCGAGTCGGTTGATTTAATAACCGGCTTTCTTCTTGCTATCTAGTGTGGAATTCGCTCGCTTTCGGTCTCGTTGTCCTGAAGTTGTTTTCGCCACGCCACCGCCGCCTTTCCCAGGACAGAAGGAGCCGAGGCGGCAAAGGATTCTTTAGGCATAGGACCGGGGGTCCCTTAGCGCGCCTCCAAGCCTGGTTGCCGCCTGTCAAGAATTCGTGGCTCGGAGACTGGAGTGCCTACTTCCCTGTGGAAAAACCCTTTTCTCCCTCCCGCCCCGCCTCCAAGAACCCCTTTCACTTGGAACGGGCAAAAACGTCTCCCCTCCCTTTCAAATGACTGGGTTTCTCTCTCTCTCTCTCTCTCTCTCTCTCTCTCTCTCTCGTTGAAAGACCTGCAGTCATTTGTTGTATGTATATAGCCACCTGTGTGTACATGCCTACGCGTGTCTACGCTTAGGCGGGATGCAGGAAGCCTACTTCTCAATCCACGTCTTATTAAAAAAAAAAGATAAAAGAATACATTAGGGAGTCGTTGTTGTTTTCTAGTCACCTTCCCTTCCCCAAGTATTTTTCGTGGTTACCACCATCGCCACTGCTATTTCAACAACTAAAGGCTGAGGTTTCTTTCTTGAAGTGGGCTCCTGTTAGGGAGAACTCGGCTTGACTTGGATTGAGCGAAATAAAATGTCGACTTTTCTTTCTTTCATTTCCTCAATAGAATCCATTCAGAGCACGCGGTTTGGGAGGCTGAGAGAAGGGGAATGCCCGTCGGAGGACATAATTGGAGTGCTTCCCCCGGGTTCCACTTTGAGTCCGAGAGTTGGACTTTTCTCGCAGGGTTGAATCCCCGAATTAAGAGGGCACAAGGCGATGGAAATGGACGGTAATCACCGTTGGCCTGCATCACCGTTCCGCCTTCCTTTAAGTAGAACAATGATATTAGAGCAAAGGCGAACGTGAAGAACCTGAAACAAATTTTTAAAACAAATCGTCATATGTAAAAAAAGGGGGGGACGGGGGGAGCAAATTGAAATAAACGCCGCGGTCAAGCTGAAAAATCTTAGACCCGCAAAGGGCCTTTTACCTTCAGACGGCCTCCATAATAAAGCGTGATAGCCGGGGCTTTTGGCAAAGAAGATCTGAAAGGAGCTCCCAGTGAGACCTAAGCTAATTTCATTAATCTGTGACTTTTGTGTTATGATTTTAACCCGGAATCTTTCCCTCCCATCCTCGGGTTAATCCCCGCGCCTGGAAGAAACACCCCCAACGCCCCACTCTTCTTGACTGAGCCTTTGAGACGCAGCCCCCACGTTTGGTGAATCGCGAAGTTAACAATCTGGAAGCCGGAGGGACTTACTCCAAGAACTCAGAGAAGTAACAGGGTCAGACGCCGTTTTCGTTCCGGAGCAAAACCCAACGACTTTCTCAAGATTTCGCGTTCCGGGAATCAGGAATACGGCCGCCACGGCCCTAGCTTTGCTCGCAATACTCTCCGTCTCCCTTAGATTTTGCTTTCTCTCTCCCCCCCCTTTTAACAGAAATCCAGATAAGGCTGCCCAATTCCCACCCGCAACCCTAGAAGGAGATTCTGTTTTGCGGAGAGGGGTGGGGAAGGGGCAGAGATCTTCTGGCAAGGATTTGTCTTGGGAGGGGGCGGGAGGGACATTTGGGAAGGTGGCACAAAGTCTATAACAGATGCTCATTCGCCGACAGCCAAGCGCCAGCTCTTCCCGCTCGACTCCTTCCCCCAATAATGTCAAATTGACTTAAGTGCTGGTTCATCCGCGTTTCTCTTTGTCCACACCAGTTGTAAATAAGGGTTTCGAGATTAGCTAATTAAGGTGCATTAATCACGGGTAGAAAGAGAATGAATCAAAATCCCTGCTCCAAATTTACGAACTCACTTGGCCCTCCCCGCTCTTCCAACACCCCCCCCCCCAGAAGGGAGAACTGCTGACTCTCCCGGTGAGGGTTGAAGGGCTGCCAGCTGAAAAACCGCCCTTATTCGCACCATCAGACTATCACAATCGCCGAAGAAGAATACCTGTACCAGTTGCGCGGCTAAAAATCACCGCGAAAGGAGAGGGGAGAAAGCATTTTATAGGATCGGGGGGGGAGGGAACCAGAAAACCAATGGGAAGGAAAGGGGAAAGGAAAGGAAAGGAATGGGGAAAGGAAAGGATTCAATCTGCTTGCCGCGTTGTCCCTGCTTCTTACAATTCGCCTCCTCTCCGTCCCAATCCTGCTTTCCTTTAAGATCCCTTTTCCTTTAAGAAGCAAGACCACCACCCTCCCCATTAGATGCCCCCCTCCCCATTCTTGTAGCCTTTCGTCTCCCTTCCCGTCCTCCCCCCGCCCCCAGTCAGGCGTCTACATCCGATTTGTGAGGCCGCGGGCTGAAGGGGCGAAAAGACACGGACTTCTTCCTGCTCACTTTTGTGGACGGGGTCCGCTCCATCTGGTTCGGAATCTGAGCCCAGCTCACAGTTTGGCCAGAGAACTCCCCCGTCCCCGATCATCATCACCACCCCCTTACGACAGTGCCAACAATCCTAGCCGCTTAAAAAGACAACCTCCGCTCTCCCCCCCCTCCCCAATCCTCCGCCGTTAAGTTAAGCCCGGTGTGGCGGAGGGAATACGCCTCTGCTCTCTTCTCGCCCCCCCCGCCCCCCCGCCCCCCCAATGCCCTCTCCGCCCGAATCAGTTCTCTCGGCAGCCTCCATGCGCAGCTCTTCTGGAGCAGCCGGCGAAGTCGAGAGGAGTCTAGGCGAGGGGCTGCAGCCGGACCCCCACGCGGGCGCCGTCAGTCACCCCCCACTTTCATCCCCAGCCCTCCGGGCGGCAGCACAAAGCCAGCGGTTCCCCTGCGTTTGGCTAGGCAGCAGCCCCGCTAAGTGCAGGTGGCTCAGCCTCTGAATGCCCAGCCCGCTGAAAAGCCCAGCCGGCCCCCCGCTCCACCTGCTCCCCCGCCCCCGCCCCTCCTTCCTTTCTTTTGGTCAAGAACCTCATAATTAATTTTAAGTTAGTCAAGGTACCGTATCATTAAAAACGGGGCTGGCAAAACAGAGTGGGAGACACGAGGAGGAGGGGATGGGTGTGGGTGTAGGTGGGTGGAATACATAGAGGGGAAGTGAAGGGGGGGCTTTAAAAAAAGACAAGAGGGTTGATTTGCATAAAGCTTTGTCTTTTTTTTAGCGCCTGTAGAGCTGCCAAGGGTTATAACGCTAATTGCGCAAGATCAATGGGACTATTGTAGTCCACGGATTTCTAGGATTTTACTTTTTTTTCAAATGGCTCTGTGTGAATGTGTATGTGTGTGTGTGGGGGGGGGGGAGAATGGGAGAACGACCCCAAGTTGTAAAATCCCAGATGTGGGTGATAGGGACGAACTCTTTCTGCCATAATAGCTCTCACTTTCGTATTAAAAGAGCCATTTTATGGGACAGGTGTTTAAAATGGGCTTCTACCACTAAAAGAAGCGACCTTCTCCTACCCACGCCAACAGACCCAGGACGTATTAACCTTGTTTTAGATTAGACGGGTATTCGTGGTGGTTACAAACTTGTGTGACAGTGCCCCTCAGCGGCTGGAATAGGTATTTCAGAGAGTCAGCGGATACTTTGGAGAAGCAATCGTAGCGCGGGACTCTGCTGCCCCTTAGTGGCCAGAGAAGAAAACGAACCATTCCCTGTGGCAAAGAGAAGATGTGGGAGCCAGATTGCGAAATTGCTCTTCACCAAGGAGAATAGAATAGAATAGAATAGAATAGAATAGAATAGAATAGAATAGAATAGAATAGAATAGAATAGAATAGAATAGAATAGAATAGAATAGAATCTGGAAAGGACCTTGGATGTTTTCCAGTCCAGCCCCCTGCTCAAGCAGGAGTACCTATACCATCTCAAACAGGGGATTGTCTAGTCTCTTCTTTAAAATCTCCAGTTATGGAGCACCCATGATTTCTGGAGGCAAGCTGTTCCACTGGTTAATTGTCCTCACTGTCAGGAAGTTTCTCCTTAATTCTAGGTTGCTTCTCTCTTTGTTCAGTTTCCAACCATTGTTTCTTGTCCTGCCCTTTGGTGCTCTGGTGAATAACGTGACCCCTTCTTCTTTGTGGCAGCCCCTCAAATACTGCTATCATGTCTCTCCTATTTCTTCTTCTCTTTAGGATAGCCAGACCCAAGTCCTGCAGCTGTTCTTCGTATGTTTTAGTCTCCAGTCCTTTGATCATCTTAGTTGCTCTTCTCTGATTTTTTTCCAAACTCTCAACATCTTTTCTCTGATATGGTGACCAAAATTGGCTGCAGTATTCCAGGTGTGGTCTTACTAGGGTTTTATAAAATGGTACTAATATTTTGTGTAATCTTGATTCTATGCTTCTGTTTATACAACCCAGGATTGTATTAGCTTTTTTGGCTGCTGCTGCACACTGCTGGCTCATGATCATCCACAAGGACTCCAAAGTTCCTCTCACAGTTACTGTTTTTAAGCCAGGTCTCACCCAGTCTGTACTTGTACCTTTGATTTTCCCTGCCTAAATGTAAAACTTTGCTTTTCTCCACATTGAAACTCATTTTGTTGGATAGGGCCCATTGTTCAAGTTTGTCAAGATCCTGGAGTGTTGGCTACTCCTGCCAGTTTGGTGTCATCTGCAAATTTGATAGTTCTCTTTCAAGTCCCTCATCTAAGTCATTTATGAAGATATTGAAGAGTACTGGGCCTAAGACAGAACCTTGTGGCACCCCACTGCTTACTTCTCTTCATGTGGATGTAGTGCCATTGAGGTCTACTCCTTGAGTAGGGTTTGTCAGCCAGCTACAGATCCATCTGGTGGTGATGTTGTCTATTCCACCTTTTTCTAGCTTACCAAGGAGTAGGTTGTGGTCTACCTGATCAAATGCCTTACTGAAGTCTAAGTATACTATGTCCACAATATTTCACTGATCTATTAGTTTAGTCACTTTATGAAGAATGAAATAACCTTGGCTTGGCATGATCTGTTTTTAACAAATCCATGCTGGCTCCTAGTTATAACTTTGTTTGCTTCTAGTTGTTCGCAGATCTGTTTTTTGATTATCTTTTCCAGGATATTCCCAGGTATTGATGTTAGACTGATTGGTCTGTAGTTTCCTGGGTCTGGTTTTTTTTCCTTTCTTAAAGATGGGAACCCCATCTTTAGGTATTTCCCCAGTGCTCCAGGATTTTTGAAAGATATGGTGCAATGTTTCTGAGATAACATCTGCCAGCTCCTTCAGAATCTGGAATGTAGTCTGTTGGGTCCTGGTGATTTATATTCATCAAGGTCGGATAGTGTTCTCTTACCATTTTCTTGCTTATTTTAATTTTTGTTTCTAGTTTGTCTTTTGCAGTATTTTTTTGGGGGTATGTTGGGCTATAGTTTCTTTTTTTTTTCATAAATGTTTTATCTTGATGTGGTTGACATCAATTTAATCAAAGGCTATAGTTTCTTTTTATGTGAAGACTGATGCAAAGTATGAGTTAAGCAGCTCTGCTTTCTCCCTGTTGCCTCTAATTACCTTGCCATCTTTTCTCTTTACTGGACCTACAGTTTCCTTGACTTTTTCCTTGTTGTTAACATACTGGAAGAAACTTTGTTTTAAATTATCCTGGATTTCTGTTGCAAGTCTTCGTTTGTTCTGAGCCTTTGCTTTCCTGACTTCATCTTTGCATGTTCTGGCTGTCTGCTGATAATTGACCTTAGTTATGTGATCCTCTTTCCATTTTTTGTACTTGTCCTTTTTGTCTCAGTTTGTCAGAGAGATTTTTGTGCAGCCATGCTGGTTTATTCTTGAGTTTCTTGTTTTTCTTTTTCAGTGGTATTGTGCTGGTCTGGGCTTTTATGATTGCATTTTTCAGAGTTTCCCATGCTTCTTGGGTTGTTTTTCCCTTTAGGATTTTCATCCATGGGATCTTTCCTAGGTTCTCTCTGAGTTAATTAAAGTCAGCTCTTTTGAAATTTAAGACCCTGGTTGGATTTTTTTTTCTCTTGCTAGTGTTTGCATTATATTAAATTCCAGTATGACATGGTCACTTTCGCCCAAGGTTCTGGTAAGTTCAACTCCCTCTATTACTTCTTCTCTATTAGTAAAAATTAAGTCCAGTATGGCTTTATGTCTAGTTCCCTCTTTCACCTTTTGGATGACAAAGTTTTCAGCTAGGTTGGTTAGGAATCTGTTTGAGCTCCCACTCGCTGCAGAGTTTGTCTCCCAGTTGATATCTGGATAGTTAAAGTCTCCCATTACTATTGTGGTATGTTTCCTACATACATTTGTTAACTGGTTGGCAAAGAGTTCATCTGTTTCTTCTGATTGGACTGAAGCTGACTGACTGAAGCTGAGCTGAAAATTCAGGAGAAACTTGTGGGCATTTAATATGCATTGCTTCATAAGAATCAGCATGAGTTTATCACAAATAAATCGCACTAAATCAATTTGATTTTGTTTTACAGAAAAAATATCAATCAGAATAGAGCTGAAAGGACCTTGGAGGTTTTCTAAATCCAACCCCCTGCTCAAGCAGGAATCCCTGTACCATTTCAGACAGATGGCGTCTAGTCTTTTCTTAAAAACTTCCAGTGATGGGGCACCCACGATTTCTGGAGGCAAGCTGTTCCACTGGTTCATTGTTCTCACTGTTAGGAAGTTTCTTCTTAATTCCAGGCTGCTTTTCTCTTTGATTAGTTTCCATCCATTGTTTCTTGATAAGCTATTAAACTGATAACCTGATAAAGTTATCAGCTGATCATGAGATGGGATGGAATCGTCTTCAGCAAAGCACTAACAGGCTCCTCCATGAGATTTCAACAGAGAAAATGCAAACACCTGGGCTCAATTGTGCTACCTTTAGATCAGTGGTTCTCAATCTTCCTAATGCCGCGACCCTTTAATACAGTTCCTCATGTTGTGGTGACCCCCAAAAAGGCATGGTCCACTGGAGGAGCCTCACTGTTCCTCTCAGGCCATGCGGGGGGGGGGCTTATGGAGCTAAGACTGAATGCATTTCAGCAAAGATGGCCACCACAAAATTGTACATTGGCTCCCGGCTGGCCTGGGCCAGGGCCAAGGCAGAGGAGGCCATTCCCCCACTGTTTCCAGGATGGCTTCACGGGCCACATGAAACCACTTCGTGGGCTGCATCCAGCCCCTGGGCCTTGTGTTTGACATGTCTGTTCTAGACTCTTTTGTTACCTGCCTCCCATTTCAACTTCTCTCCAAACTTTCCAAAAGGAGAGCTCTCCTCAACTATTTTATTTGGGGAAGAAGGGGGGGTAGGTTTGTGCTAGGCCACCTTAACAATATTTGGAAATCTATTTCTACTTTATATGTGAAAGCCCCTTCCCTGCAGTTGGATATTGAACTCACTGCCATTGCTTATTCATCCATTCCATGTTTGTCAGATTCAATTATTGCTATCCCCTGCAAGTGAGTAATTACTCAAAAACCATTTCAGTTACCTCACTCCCAGACACAAATCATGACAGGATTTGCCTCCCTCCTCTGGGTTCTATTTCTCTCACAGGGCTGTTAATGTGGGAATAAAATTAGGGGAGACCCCACCCTGACTCTGTTGCCTTGAGACAAAAAGTGACATATCCACAAAGTTTACCTGGACATTTTTCTTATTTCTATTTTCCTTATCCATATCTTTTCGTAGCTTCTTATGCATATATCCCCTCTCCCATGAAACATAACGCAGGTAGATATGAGAAAAAAGTTATTTTTCATATCATGCTAAATTGCCTTTCCTCCTATCCCAACTTTAAGGAAAGAAAACATGGGCAAATCTCATGCAGTATCTGTTAGAATTTTAAAACTGAAGCATGCAGATGAAATCTTAGCAAGAGTCATTCACATTATCATTACACCTCGTGCTGGATACATCTGCTGAAGGTAATCATGCTTAACATATCCACAAGAATATTCTTGTTATCAAAATTTGATATTCCTGTTTGTTAATTTTGCTATTTTTATATTACTGTAGCTTTAAGGAAAAAAAGCAGATTCAGGTTCTTTGTCCTTCATGTTTGACCAGCTGTTCTTGGCAATCCAAGTATAATTGTCACTTGCTGCCCTATTCTCTTTGTTGCCTTTTTCTGATAAAATCATTAGCCATGGGTGCCTAAACTACTACCAGGAAGAAGGAGGAAAAGTTTCTTATCCATCTTCTTTCGTGAATCTTCTTTTCAAAATGGGTAATAGGTCATCCCAGAGCCAAAACAGGCACTAAATTTGCTTGCTACAGGATCCAGATTAGGCTTGCAACAACTTCAAACCTGGGAACTGGAACTACATTAAGGTCTTCAAAGAAAAAAAAGACACCCTCCAGCCAAGGCAGAAAGTGTATCAGGATAAAGAGAGAGTTGCCTATGCTCTCCAGTTCTCCAAATTCTAAATTTTAAAATAAAGTATTATTACTTTTTGCCCGATCTACAAATTTCCTCTGCACATTTAGGAGAAACCTCCATGAAACCTGGAGGACTTTGTTTTCAGTAAAGGTTAGAAATTGCTGTAATTCCGAACACTGAGCCCTTCCCCCTTCTCTCCCAACCCCCATCACTCACACCGTCTCCAGGCCAGAGGTTCTCCTGAGCACGCAGGTGCAAAACAGTTTTTTCAGGGAAGGGAGGAAAAAGGTGCACATGCGTAGAAGGCAAGACTGTCGGGCAAAAGGCTCTCTCTCTCTCTCTCTCTCTCTCTCTCTCTCTCTCTCTCTCTCTCTCTCTCTCTCTCTCTCTCTCCTTTTATCCTTTTAGCCTCAAAGAAGCCGAATGTGTCTTTTCCGATGGTCTTAGGTGACCCCTGTGAAAGGGTCGTTCGATCCCCAAAGGGGTTGCGACCCACAAGTTAAGAACCGCTGCTTTAGATGGATGCAAGGCTGGCTGAGCAACCATACCCAACCAATGGATATTGACTGCTTAATGAGAAGCCAAAGAAGAATGTTGCCTGGTGATATTTGTCTATTTGGATCTTGTATTGTTCAAAATATTTATAAATGACTTGGAAGGATAGTTAGAAGATATTGTATAATATAATCTTGGAAACTGCCCATTTGCTACAAGAGGGTGGCAAATAAGTTCAATAAAAAAAAGAAATTATCAAATTTGTTGACATCGCAAAGATAGGATTGATTCAACTGATAGCATTGTGATTCAGGAGGAACTCAATTAGCTGGAACAATAGGCAAAAATCGGAAAGAAGAATTTAATTAGGGACGAAATCCAGTAGGACCATAATGGTCAGCAAAACATGTGAAAAGGATTTGAGTGCTTTGGCAGATCATAAGATATGCCAGTAATTTGATACAGCTGCAAAAATATCAAGATCAGTAGTAGTCAGTGTTTCTCTCTAGTCTGCATTGGTCAAATTATCTCTACTGCATTCAATTCTTTTAGAACAGGCAGTGACAAACTGGAGCTTGCCCAGATTCAAATAACAGGGTTGGAAGGGGCCTTGGAGACAATTAAAAAAAGTTCTGGTTTACTATCTTGTCCTCTGATGGCTGGATAATTTCTTTTAGATTTTTTTAGAGTCTTCATGGGATTTTTTTTTAGCTGACTTGATTGTTGGGGGGGGGAACCAATCTGCTGCTGCTGATTCTGATTTCAGTGATATCTTTTTCCATCAAACTGGGGCTTCTATCCCTGGTGATCCACATTTTCCAGTCTAAAAGAACAGGAAGGAGAGAGTTCCCTTGTACAGATAGTCCTCGACTTGCAATAATTTGCCTGGTGGGATTCATGTATCATCTTTTGCAACTTCCCGAGAAGCCAAGTCAGAGGGGAAGCCAGATTCACTTAACAACTATGTTACTAACTTAACAAGTGCAGTGATTCCCTTAACAACTTTGGCAAGAAAAGTGATAAAATGGGGCGAAATCCACTTAACAAAAAATATTAAATTAAAAAATATTTTTAAAAAAATTATGTTTCAGCATATTACATAAGTATGCAAACGTTTGATTGTGGAATGATGAAGTGAAAGAAGCTGGGAATAAACAATTGTGGGGGGGGAAGAGAATGAGAGAAATAGATTGTACAATGTGTATAAAGAAAAAAGTAAAAAGATTGTCCAACAGAGCAAGCAACAGTTAAATGATCTGAGAAAAAGCTAAGCCAGGTTGATTGAAATGAAATGTTTTGGAAGTGAAGAGGGCAAATCAAGGAGAGGAACTGGGAAAATAATAAAATTATTTGGGATGAGAATGAAATGGAATGCTGGAAGGAGCATTTTAAAAGTGTGTAAAAGGTTTGAGAGCTAGATGTCAAAAAGTGGAAATGTTTAAAAGGCCACAAATGTTAATCCCCCCAAAAAAAACGTTGATGAAAAGTAAGTCATGAGTGCTATGAAAATATTGAAAAACAGTAAGGTTGCAGAAGTAGATGATGTGACTGGGGAAATGTTGAAACACAGATCTGGCTGATTAGGAATGACTGTGACTGTGACTTGCTTAATATGTGAATAAAATCTGCATCTCAGGCTTTTGATTGGAGAAGTGTTGATATTGCTCCACCAAACAAAAGGAAAGTGAATGCACAAACACAGAAGAACAACTTTGTTAAGAGTGTTTGGGAAGATACTTATCAGAGTTCTTAATGAAAGGGTACAGGAAGGAGAAGAAATAAAATTTGCAAAGAGCAATACATTTTATGCAGACAAAGGATGCTCAGACTAAATTTTTGGTGTTCCTCAGGTCAAAAACTACTAAATATAAAAAAATAAAGAAAAAAATAATTATGCTGGTTGATTTAGTGGGAACATATAATAAAATGAAAAGTCTTCAGTTGTGAAATCTTTTGCACAAACATGAAGCTGAAATGTACAGTAAGAAAGATCTTACTGAAATTTTTGATGAATGTTGTAAGATTGCTACCGGTATATAATAAAAACATGCACGTGTGAGAATAAACAGAATGCTTTGTAAATGGTTAACATTGATTGAGTAAGGAGAAAAATGAGGCTCTATAAAGACCTCTTGGTCCATTTATTTATTTATTTATTTATTTATTTATTTACTTACTTACTTACTTACTTACTTACTTACTTACTTACTTACTTACTTATTTAATTTTTAACTCTACCTGTATTTCCTTATACCTAACTCAAAGTGGTGAACATACTTAATACTCCTTCTTCTTCTTTATGGACAAACACATAAGGAATCTTTATGGTGATGTTAGTGATCTGTCAGTTGGGTGCATGAATAAACACTTCTGTAAGGAGATGATGACACCTTATTTGCTGACCATCCAAATGATGACACAAGTTTTACATGGATTATACGCTGCAATAATTGATACAAATCTATATATTAATGCAGCAAAATTTTGTTCAATGGGAAAAACTGATTTAATGATTGCATGTTATATACAAATGCTTAAAAGAGCATAAAAGTGCATAAATTTGTGTACCTTGCCTACTAAGTATAGGCAAAAGAAGGAGACATTTTAAGGTGCTAGTGGGAAGGTAGTGAATCATATATAGTTTGTTCCACACAAAATACATAATCAGCTCAGTTAGACAACTTAGCTACATTTAAAGAATGTCAATCTTGGCTTGTTTTAATCTTAATTAGTGCATGTGTGTGTGAATCCAAAGAAAATGAGTTGCTTTAGTAAGCAAACTAACTATATTATATAAATACAGCCAATAAGTGTGATATTTATTGAAGTGGTAGAATCCAAAACTTAGTTTTTCTTGGCAAAGCTCTTATATCTTAGTACCCCAGAGACAGATGGAACTCACAAGTCCTCCATGGAAGAAAAACCTTACCTGTTAAATTTCAGCCTGCCTTACTGTTATTAGAGGCACAATAGACTGTCACAATAGCTTCTTGAACTGTACCATTGTGGACTCTAACTGAAGGGCTATAGGAATAATAGGAAAAGGAAAGAAAGGAAGACAGAACTTCATCTGAAGAAAATTTCAGTTTATTGTAACATATGCAGCTCTACACTTTTTAAAATTAAGGTTTTTGAACTTCTCAAATACAATTGTGTTTTCAAGGGTCTTTTTATGATTGAGAGTTAAAGAAAATCTTTGATTCTTCAGATTGTAACATGCTCAAAGGAAGAGATGCCTTCCCCTGATTGCCTGTTGTGAAGTTAGGTCGTTATCCTTCAGAAATCACTCTGAGGGCAGCCTGATTAATAGACTGATCCATCAAAATTGCTGGCATTGGGTCAATGTCACATGGCCAGGCAGGGAGAAGGCCATGCATTATTCACTCCTCTTGCAAAAGGGCTTCAGCCACAAAATATGAATGCATGATGGATGTAAAGGATTGAGATCTACAAGAGGACAAAAGACCAAGCTTCCAGCTACATATATCCTAGTACATAAGAGGAAGAATTGACTATCTGTCCCCACAAAATGCATTTAGGTTTTCCCCAGGTTTATATGGACATGGGATGGATGAGCCTTAAGTATCTGGCTTGAGAGTGTTCAAGAACTGGAGCCTGATGGGCATTCTATGCAACTTTATGTATGTAAGGGTATATGCCTGTAGTACAGATCAACAGAGACATTTCAATTCCAAATCAATAGATCATATAATGTGAAAATGACCCTGAAGAACTATAGCTAGCTAGAGGAGACTAGCTGAACCAGATGAATAGTCTGTCCAAATTAAAGAAGGCTTCTAATTGATCTCATGTCATTGCTGTAAGCTGCCTAGAGTAGCTCCATGGTGAGATAGGCAGCCAATAAATTTAACAAATAAATAAATATCCTATCCAAAAGAGGAAATCTTGCTGGGTAGTTGGCAAATCTGACAGAAACTTTGGATCAGTTTCTTCAGCTTTGCTCATTTGTTAGCTATTTTGGACAACCATACCATTTGCTATCAAGTTTGGCAGCAAACTGTGTAGCAAACAAAGGAAACTGTCCCATCTAGTGTAAGCTGAGATGATCTAGAATTCCAAGAGATTTATTAAAAGAGTTCTGCATGCCATCCCTTGACTCATATCTTATATGCGATTAGGATTATGGACCTCCTTTGAAAGACGAAGATAAGTTCAGAATGACTAATGTTACATAGTGCATGGAAAAAATTAAAATATTTGCACAAATTGTCCCACCCATTTTTCTTTTTTTTTTTTTAATAATTTTTTTATTAAATTTTTTTAAAAACTTTTAACAATTATAACATAGTAACCTATTAACTCAACTGAAAACAAACAAATTACATAATAAAAATAAACAATACAAATAGCTGCTCGGAACCCCCCTCCACAACACCCTCCACCAGCCAGATGGCAAAAAGATGTCAAGATGGGTTTTTCTTTAAAGGATGATGAAAAATTAATTATACAAATTAGAGATCAAAGAATGATGCATATTAAAAGAATATATGATGCTTTAATTGAAATTGATTCTGGAACTGAATTAATTAAAGATTGTATGATTAAGTGGGAAGGTAACTTTGGTCACCCAATTACGATGGAAACTTGGAAAAGAATATGGGTGAAAAATGTTAAATTTACACAAGCTCAGCATCTAAGAGAAAATTTTTATAAAATGTTTTACAGATGGCACTTAGATCCAAAAAAATTATCGTTTATGTATCCAAATTTGCAACCCAAATGTTGGAGATGTGATTCTATGGACGCTACTTACTTTCACATTTGGTGGTCTTGTAAAAAAATTAAGGCTTTTTGGATAAAAATATGGTGGATTCTTCAAAATATCTTGAAAAAGCGTATTGAGTTTGTACCACAGTTGTTTTTGTTGGGTATTACAAAGGACTGTTCCACCATAGAGACTAAGTTGATTTTGAACTTGACTACTGCTGCAAGACTGTTGGTGGGACAATATTGGAAGTCATCTGAAATACCATCTATTGAAGAATGGACATTAAAAGTTACCCATCTTGTGGAGATGGCCAAGATTTCGGCATACCTGAAGAACCACTCAAATGAAACGTTTTTGATGGACTGGAAGAAATGGATTGATTATATGCAAAGAAATATCAGTTGAAAGAATTAGATTTGATATATAGTTAAATAGTTTAACATAGTAGTTTAGTGGGGTTTCTTGTGTTTTTTACCCTGTATTCATTCTGGGAAGCCTGGGGGGGAGGGGGGAGGGAGATAATATACATTAGTTTATGTTTCTCAACTGTAGTTGGGGGCTTAGGGATTAGATAACTTTTGTAGGATGCTCGGTAGAATTTTAGTTAGCGTTTTGGATGGCGAGGAGGAGGAGCGAAAGTCCCACCCATTTTTCTATTGGTCCCTATCAACCTTGTGGGGATGAGTGGAGCCTTTAGCATTCTATCAAAGACTGGATGAAAGTTTCAACTCCAAGAAAAGTCACCCACCCCTGATCTGAAGCTGACGGTACGTAATGCACACAAGTAGGGTCTAGAATTATTTCCTGTCCATAATACATTCAATCAATCTTCTTGCTTTTAAAACTAACAGTACCGCAATACACTTTTCCTGTTACCAAGAGCTACAGCAGCTCAAGTTCACCTTGCAGCCTGTTGAATCAACATAAAACCTTGAAAAGGACAAGATACCATATATATTACCATCTCCTGCTATAGTCTCTGTCATCAGTGCTGAGTGGCAATTAAAGCACCCTGTCAGGGCCAGACTGAATGAACAAACAATTCAAGCTGTCACAACAATTGCATTGTTGCCAAGGAAGTAATGTGCAGTCTGAAAGGTGTGTCCTCCTGCGAGGTCTTCTGTGACATTGGAAAGGCAATTTGTTTGCTTGCTTCTTTATCCTAAAACTTATTTTTTTTCCTGGGTGATTTTCAAAGATGACTTATAAGCAAAACTAAAGCACTAAAATAACTCTATAAATCAAAGAGAGGAATGGTTGCAACAACTGTGCAATAATTAAGAAGAAAAAGTGTTCCCATAAATGCCTTAATTAAAAGATTCAGCAAGTGAACTACTAATTGATTTTAAGATGAAAGTTGAAAATCCCATTGTGAGATATAAATTTTTGCATGCTGAAAAACAAATTGAGGGAAAAATGGAGGCTAGTTTATAAGGTCACCCATCAGTGCTTTACCCAACGCCTTTAGCTTCAGTCTGTCAGCTTGAACTCAGTCATCATCACTTGTTTATCTGTTTGGCCATGGTAGATTAAGTCCACTTTCTGGACCTTTAAAATCACAGCAGATAATAGTACCTAGCTAACCTTGGATGTTCTCAGAAAGACCTAAGCATATAAAACTGTTGAGAAGAGAGTGATTGCTAATTTGCTGATTAAAAACCAACTCTTTGATATTTATTACATCAGATATATATTGTAGCTATCCAATCAATGGATGGTTATGTTATAGACCAGAGGTCTTCAAACTTGGCCCTTTTATGACTTGTGGACTTCAAGTGGCTGAGGAATTCTGGGAATTGAAGTCCACGAGTCATAAAAAGGCCAAATTTGAAGAGCATCCATTGGCTGAGGTGGGAGGATCAAGAAATCAGAATGCTAATCATGATTGCATAATTAAGCCTAACTTCTTTTTTACATGCTTTTTATATGTACAATGTCTATCAAAAGAAGTGTGGCTTTGATCATGAAGTCATAGCTGCTATATTAATGTTTTTGACCTCTTCCAGAAGACACACATGTCTCAATGGGCTATTTTTTGAGCAGTTCCTTTCATTAGCAGTACAACCTCAAAGATTTTGTCTTGTTTTATTTTATTTTGATAGTGCTGGAGGTTTTTAAAGTTTGCATCTTGTCGATGAGATTGTACAGTTTGGTTTCATAAGCCACAGTCTTTCAGATTTCAATTTTGAAAATAGAAAGCAGAATCAAAATAAAACAAAAATATCCACCATGAATGTTGAGAGTCCACAGATCAGATGTTTGTTTCAATCCTTAGGAAAAGAAATGCAAAATGAGATCACCAGTTTTAATTTTCATTGTGTATGCATTAAATCTAGGCAGTTGACCAAAAATATGGGTTTAATTAATACTTGAACAGAGACAGAAGCCCCAATGACTAGTGCTCATCATTCCTGTTAACGTCCCCTTTTTAAAAAGTACCTGTGTACATATTATTTGTACATATGGAATCTTTGAGCAGAAGATTATAAGAACAGGTGAGGATGGGTGGCACTTATGAATTATAAAAGCCCCAATATTGCCTTCTTCTCCATATGTCCAACAAACATTTGGTGTCGGAAAAAGACAATTGCATTGCTTCTCCCCAGGATTCATTTAGTGAAAAATGAAAAGATTTGTATGAAGTGGGTATTGGTGCAGATGTTAAAAAGTGTGAGCCAAAGTCAGTGTAGACCATATGGCTGGGATTATGTTCAACTTAATTCCCTCCGGTTACATTTGCTAGCATATGTGTACTTGTAACTACCTTTGTTACTTGTTATGTTAGACAGAAAAGGAGATAGGAAAATGGAAAACTTGTGAGATTTTTAATCTGATTTCGAGAGTATGCAATTTGCCATGTGCCGGCATAAAAACTAGGCTTTTGATGATTATCTGCACTAACTCCTCAATATTTGGAAAACTGCCCAGGAATAATCAACATGTGAATTGTGACTGTCTTTAATGAGTGTACTGAATATATAAATAATGATATGAAATTTGTTTTCATGCTAGCAGAATTATTTATTGTGTGTACAATATTTGTGTGTACAATATTATTTATTTGCATGTGTACAGATAAATAGCAAAGAGTTAGTTCTGCTACAAAAGAAGGGATTGGGGGAAAGCTATTTTAGCCCTGGGGTGAAAGTGTCTACCAAAAAGCCTGTCAGGAACATCCTGAGAATAGTAATACAGCCATATGTCAAAACAGGCAGAGATATTCCCTGAAGCCATGTGTCCTTTGAAGGACTTACATCCATGACAAGCATTGGATTCATCCTGCATCCACTGAAAACACATGTATTAAACCAGGGGTCTTCAAACTTGGCCCTTTTATGATGTGTGGACTTCAACTCCCAGAATTCCTCAGCCAGACACTGGCTGAGGAATTCTGGGAGTTGAAGTCCACTCGTCATAAAAGGGCCAAGTTTGAAGACCCCTGTATTAAATCCTAGGAGTTAAGCAGGGTCAAACTATGGTTAGTAGTTTGGAGCTTGCCTGTGAATTCTAGCATTATTGACTTAAATGTGGAGACTGAAAAACCCTGTAAAATAGGCAATGGCCAATCATTTAGACAGCACTACTAATAAACTGTATGAATGCAATTACATGGATTTCAGTTCACTTCGAAGAAATCTTTACATATGTCCTCTCTCCTTGCTCTCTGTACTGTGGTGGCCCAGTAGAGCAGTGGTGACACAGTGGTTAGAATGCAGCATTGTGGGCTAATTCACTGCTGACTTCCAGGATTTTGAACCTGACTGGCTCAAGGTTGACTCAGCCTTCCATCCTACCAAGGTCAGTAAAATGAGGAGCCAGATTGTTGACTCTGGAAACTGCTTAGAGAGGGTGTAAAGCACTATAAAGTGGTATATAAGTCTAAGTGCTATTGCTATTATACTGTATACAGGTAGTTCTCGACTTACGAGTATTTGTTTCACCACTTATGAAAGTTACAACTAGGCTGAGAAGAGTGATTTGCAAGCAGTCCTTGGATTTATGATCATCACAGCATCCCATGGTCACACAATCACAGTTTGGATATTTGGCAGCCGGCATGCATTAATGACAGTTGCAGCATCCCAGGGTCAAATGATCACCATTTGTGACCTTCCAAACTAGCTTCTAACAAGGGGGAAACTGGCACAGAAAGTTGCAAGTTACAGTCACATGATGTCTTGCATAATGATCACACTGCTTAACTATGAATTTTACAGTCCCAATTGAGGTCATAAGTCAAGGACTACCTGCATGAGTATTTATCGAACAGTGTACCTCTCTGCACTCACAAATACATTTCTATATCATTATATAAATTATAATATATATGCATTCATAGACACACTTGCACACACATACATAAATACAAGCATATACATAGGCTGTTTAATAAAATGTAATATTCTTTTTTGCAAATTCTATCTAAATGCAGAAGCAAGGTTCCATTCCTTACTATAGTTATGCTTTGTATTGAAAATAAGTGAAAAAGCAGTTCAGTTTTTACTTAAGAGTCCTAACCAAGATTGTGATGGTATCTAGCTCTAGACCTTTTTCTTTCCAAAAGGAATTAATTTAAAGCTATAATTGTTCTCTTATTTCCTTTCTTTCTTTTTTTTGAAAGGGAGGGAGGGGTTATCTGACTAAGTTAACAAGAAGCTGCAATTTTGTAGTCAAATAATGGAAAGTGCATCTGCCTAAATTGGTTTGCTTTTTCATTTTGTCTTATTTTATCTCTTTGTTCTCCTTCTTGTTAATGAGACTTTGATCGAAAACGTATGAAAACAGCACTATTGTGGTTGCTGATGGATGCCCTAGTAGTTGCAGATTCTTAAAACAGAGCCCTATGACCTATTTAGCAATGGGAAATTTCCCTAAAATTAAAAAAAAAAAGTCTTCTAGACAGTGAGCCAAGTGTTATGGCACACCAAGAACTGGGTGCCCATCTTTCAGGAGTCTGCTAATGCTAGCCATTTCAAAACAGGATTTGCAGACAAATTCAATCAATGAACAAATCTCTGATTTTTACTTCCCTCTTGTTGAATGTGGGAAGCTAAAGGGGGAAAAAAAGGGTACAGTGATAAAGAAATGCTAATACTTAAGAAAACTCCCAAATCCATCTGATGGAAGTTAATAGAGGTGAAAAAAATGACCAATATGTATTAGTGGAATTTGGGATGCAGGATTTTGGAACCTACTGTAGTTTGAGGTAGCTTGTGTGGGCATCTTCATCTAGCAATTTGCAGCCTTTAGACTCCCTAATTGCAATTAAATGCCAGAGAAGAAATCAAAGAATTCCTTCCTTCCTTTAATTTTCAGACTTTGAACTATTTCCCAGAAAATTAAATTATACTTTCCACTCTTTTAATTTCTAAATATTTATATTTCACATCATTTTATAGATAACAGTCTAATAAAATCAATAAAATGAATTGACTCCAACAAGCAAAGTAATAATGCTATTAATAAATGTATATTTTATATTTCCAGGCACAGTTATCCACCACCCACTGATAAACCTGCTGAGGTGTAGATTTTGTAGATTTTTTTTGTAGTGGTCAATAAACATACAAAAATGATTTAAAGCAAACTGCTGTAAATGGCTGTTTCCTGGCTTGGGAATCCTGTCTGTCCTATAGCAGAGAACCAATATTTTTTCTTCTGACAGACTTGTAAAAATTTTAATTTAGGGGATGGAAGCTCTTAAATTATTTATTGATGGGCATTTCTCGGATGATTTTTTTAAAAAAAGTTCAAGCTGTAGAAGTTGGCAGACTCAAAAAGCTACTTTCCATTTCCAGAATTATCTTTATTATGAATAAGGTAATGCCCCAAATCTTGAAAGTCTGCCAAAGACATTTTGCAGATCAACTTATACCTAGCAAAATTAAAGCAGAATTACCCTGAGTCTCTTTCTCTCACTTGTCTCCCCACTCCAAGGCCTAAATCTTTTGTACAACAATCCTAATTTCTCTTCTATATTTGCAAGGTCTGCTAGACTTTACAAAATGAGAGAGAGAGAGAGAGAGAGAGAGAGAGAGAGAGAGAGAGAGAGAGAGAGAGAGAGAGAGAGAGAGAGAGAGAGAGAGAGAGAGAGAGAGAGAGAGAGAGATTTGCAAACAAGGGCCAAAATGGGTGGAAGGTGTATGAAGTTGTATCATGATGATATATTGGTTTGTGCTTGTTTATGATTTTTTTTCCTGGATTTCTTTTGAGGTTTTTGTCTAGTTTGTCTATTTCACTGTATTAATTCTATCCTAGAGTTATTCAATAACTGTCATGTATTTTCAGCCTATGTGACTGTGAGCAAGTAAAGTGAATTGGTGGTCTGCACATGGGAATGGCAACTGCAGTCATTCAGAGAGAAACGCTTCCCACTCCATTTCTAATTGAGTCACACCTTGATGTTTTCAAGGATGTGCTGATGTCTAGAGGCAGCCTAACTCCAGCCAGCTGATCAAAGCAAAGCTAAGACAGAATATGTGTAGAATAAAACGTGTAGAATAAAAGGAGATAGGAAGTGGATGAGACTTGGATATTGACAACTATTATAGGCAAGCAAGAGGACTATTAGTCAACTGGTGGGATTCCTGCCTGGAACTTGGCTTGGGAACTCAGCTGGAGGGGCTGAAACCAACACTAGTTAAGAGAAGAGCTTGTTGCTTGACCTAGACCTGGGTAGTAACTAGAAAAGGAAAGACCAGATGGAGGCAGTACTTCATTAAAACTATTGCAAGAACTTTTGAAAAGGGGCAAAAGTTATATGCTACCTTATAAATTTTCAGACTTTTGTCTGAATTGAGTATTAAAAGATTGACTTCAAAGGACTGAGTATTAAAGGTATATTTATGTGGCACCAGCAACTTGCAAGTCCTAGAACAGTGGTTCTCAACCTGTGGGTCACAACCCCATTTGGGGTCGAATGACCATTTCACGGGGGTCGACAAACAATGCAGTCCGCCATTTTTCCCCCTTTTCCTTAGCTGTGCTACTCCCTCTTATTCTATTGGCTTTTCAAAGCCAATAGAATAGACTCTCTTGAATAGAGTCTAATTCTATTGGCTTTCAAAAGTCAATAGGAATTATCCAGGCTGTCTCTGCCTTGCTGAGCCCGCCAAAAGTCCCAGTCTGCAAACGGTGCTGCAAGTTGTCTGCAGCGAAGGCGAGCTGTCTGGAAGTTTCCACCCCTCCCTGCTGAACAACTACTAAAAATGTAAGTAAAAGAGGGTCAGGGGTGGGAGGCCGGCAGGTGCAGGGAGGGTTGCTGGCGCGCGTGGAGCCCGGTGGGTGCCTTACCTTCCTTGGGCTGGGCCAGCTGGTGGCCCAGCCAGTGGTCGCCCTGCGCCGTCACTGCCGCTTGCCAGCTACCCCTCGGCCGGCGCAGGGGGCGGCACCACGCATGCGCGGCGCTCCCGGGCAGGGAAATAGTCTTCGACTTACAACCGGTTGGGGTCCTTGACTTACGACCGGTTGGGGTCGCAGCATTAAAAAGGTTGAGAACCACTGTCCTAGAAGGATGATGTCGACCCAGAGCAATAGCTTGTTGTTGAGAAGGCATGTGCTGCAATAAAGCATTTTGTAGAGATTTGCTACACTGTGGTGTGTCAAGTCCCTAGAAAACAAAGAAACCTTACACTGGCAACTAAAATTCACTGGAGAGGTTAAAGATGGCCATAAAGGTTCAGGTGGAGCTATTGTGACTCTTGGACTCTGTGAATAATAAGTCCCATGATTTGAGACCTGCTCATACTTCACCAGGACTGGATACAATATACGAGAATGAGATATCTTCCTGATTCAAGAGCCTACATTTAACAGAATAACAGAATTGGAAGGGACCATGGAGGTCTTCTAGTCTAACCACCTGCTCAGTCAGGAAACCCATAACATTTCGGACAAATGGTTGTCCAATCTCTTCTTAAAAACTTTCAGTGCTTGGAGCACCCACAACTTCTTTATATTTCACTTTATATTTTGGAGGTGTCCAAGGGGACAGAAATGGGGATATCACCAAGCAAGCTTCCTTTACCTTGACCTTCTTTGGGTAAAAGATGTTTAGCTTACCTCCTTGGCCTACGTAGAATATATATGTGATTCTGCCTGGTTCAAATGGTCCTGAAGGTAATGAAGAAACAGCCATAAAGGGTTTTATAGGTAAGAGCAGATGCCTCAAACTGGACCCGGAAGCCTATAGGTAGACCTTGATTTATTAAGGGGGTGGCTTAATAACCTTTCAAAATTAAGACAGGTCTGGAATAGGTGTTCTACTACATCCCCCAAAGCACTTCTGTTCATCATTGTCAGGTGACCACATTTCCGGTGTTAGACAAACTTCCATGAGCCAAGTTCAGAGTTTTTTCTTGGCAATCTGCCATATGTAAGAAGTCACTACATGATATATCTGCAAGTGACTTGTGAAAGAACTGGCCAATGCCAATAAAATAAGCTATCCTGGAAAGACAACCCAGAAGTGGGTGGGTGGGGAAAGCTAATAGACTAGAGAAGCAGGACCCATGTACTAAATTTTCAGAAGGGCTTGAAAATGCTTCCCGTATGTTGAATTTTAATTCAGTAAAGTGAATGTGATCACAAGTTGTTTTCAAACTGCTTTTTAAGGAAATAGAAACATTGGGCAATATGAAAGGACTTTCAGTCTGGGATGCTCTCATTCAGCCGGGAATCAGGAACTGGATAAATTTAAGGCACACATAGCAAGCAGCTCAAGATGGGGGTTAATTTGGAATCAAATCACTCTGCGGTCTTAAGTGCAGCTGGCTAACTTTATGTGGGTTGAGAAACTAAGCAGGATCAGGCCAGGATAATACAAACAATACCAAGATGGCAGGCTAGAGTCAGTAATGAGAAAGCATCCCAGAAGAAGGCAGTGCAAACCATTTCCATATGACTGCCTGCATGGTATGTCCATGAAATCACCAGAGACCTTATGTTTTATTATATTACTGCTCTATGTGGAAAGAACCTTTTTTTGGGCCTCATCATTCTCTTCTGACTGCAATTTCATTTCCCTTGAGGGGTTTGTTTGTTTTCACTGAGAAAACCCTATAAATACCTATATGATACATTTAAATGATATCCAACTTAGCAAAATATACTATTTTCCTCTACCTTTAGTTTACATTGGTAGAAGCCAAATAATGTCAAACTATTAATATAGGAAGGAAGGAAAGAAGGAAGGGAGGGAGGGAAGGAGGGAAGGGGGAGGGGGAGGGAGGATTAAAATAGGAAGAAAGAGAAAAATCATAAAGAAATAGTATGCTCCATGATGGCTGTATAGAAAAGAAAACCAAAGATTAACCTTTCATTGGGTGCTATCATTCTCATGACCCCTAATCATGGTGCTTATCATCAAGCTCTTTTGTTTCTAATTTTTTCCTTTTCCTCAGAAGAGCCCCTTGTGCTTCGGGTCAAGATCATTCAACAATCTCATGTTTCAAATTCACCAGCTGAAGAAAGTGTCATGTTGTGTTAGATTTGAAGAATAAGGAGGGTGCTCATCAATCAACGGTTTTGCAGGGTGCTAATCCTCACCACAGTTAGTTGATTTGGCACTCTGAATTTTGACCACTGCTCTGGTCAATCACTAAGCAGTTCTTTTCAACTTCATCACCTCCCTATTCTTGTCAAAGTCCCCCTTCCCCCACTTGGACACCTAGATAAATAAAAGAAGGAGGTGGGAAGGGAGGGAGGGAGAGAGAACAAAACCATCACAGTTATAACTACTGTGGAAAATAACATAGTCTCATTCATCCATGAACTAAGTTAACGCAACACTATTTATAACTCCATATTTTCAACTTGCCTTTCTATTCAAGGAGTTTTTTTTTTCAAACGAATCCTTCCTATAAAACCTTTGTAGTTAATGGGAACAATGTAATCAATGGGGGAAAATAAATAATTACTTGGGGATGTATGGATATTCTTTTCAGGTATTTGTTTGTGAAGTTACTGTTAAATTAGGCTTTGTAATTTGGAAAACAACTCTTTTGATGTATTTGTATATGTAAATTTGAAAATAAGTCTCTTTTTATAGAAATATTTTCACAATTCTTTGCACCAAGTGAACTTGATATTTTAAGACTGCAATAGATTAATCAGTTAAAACAGATGAATTTTTAACTAGAATGTTTTTATCATTCAGTGACTATATAGGCAGTTCTTGGCTGACAACCACAATTGTGACTGGAATTTCCACTGCTAAGCAATGTGCTCATTAACTGAGTTGTCCTTGATTGTATGGCTATTTTGCCATGAACGTTAAGTGAATCACTATCATTAAATGAATCATGCAGTTATTAAATGAATCTGGATTCTCCCATTGATTTTTGTTTGTCAGAAGTCCCTTGTGAAAGTTATCAATGGCAGTCACATGACCTTCAAGGAGCTCCAACTATTGTAAATACATGCCGGTTGCCAAACACCCAAATTCTGAACATGTGATTACAGGGACATTGCTACAGTTATAAACATGAGGACCAGTCATAAGTCCCTTTTTTCAGTGCATTTTATCTTTGAATGATCATTAGAATGAATGGTCTTATGTCAAGGGACTATCAGCTAACTAATATGTTCATAATGTATCTTATTCTAGCAAGATTTTTATTCTTTAAATTCTGTTCTTATTCAGGGGTGTCCATGCCATGAAGTTAAAAAGAAGAAGAAGAAGAAGTAAAAATGGCATTATGGCCGTGTGATCAAAAGTCCACCTCTTGTTAACACCTTTAAAAAGGGGCAGACTTTGATCAAGTGGTTGAAACTGCCATCTTAACTTCTGGACCTCTTCTCCTGCGATTTTCCTGTTCTTTTCCCTTTGCCATTAAACTACTACCTATTAAGTCACATTTGTAATTATGTCAACAGCCACCACGTGATAAATCAATTGACCCAAACTACATTTCAGTGGGAGCAATGCACATTTACATTATTAAGTAAGAATAAATCAATCAGTCAGGGCACTCCTGCACTTCCAAGAAGTGTAGAAGAGGCTACAGTACTTCAGCAATAAAATTGAAGGAGCACAGTGAAAAGAATGGGACTAAAATTATATATAAAGATCAAACGAAGAACAACAACCATTCTTAGAATTAACAATGAAGATATTGAAGATATGCTATATAGGTTTTGCCTTTTAGGATCAAACATTAACAGTAAGCAAATAAGCTGCCAAGAAATATGTCACAGGTTAGCATTTGGAAAAGTTGTGAAGGCCTTGAAGTTCAGATTCTGTGATGTGTCTATATTTACAAAAATTAGAATAGCACAAGCTATTTTCCAAAGCGCCTGAAGGCAGGACAAGAAGCAACAAATGGAAACTAATCAAGGAGAAAAGCAACCTAGAATTAAGGAGAAACTTCCTGACAGTTAGAACAATTAACCAGTGGAACAACCTGCCTCCAGAAGCGGCGAATGCTCCAACACTGGAAGTTTTTAAAAAGAGACTGGACAGCCATTTGTCCGAAATGGTATAGGGTTTCCTGCCTGAGCAGGGGGTTGGACTTGATGACCTCCAAGGTCCCTTCCAACTTTACTACTACTACTACTATTATTATTATTGTTGTTGTTGTTGTTATTGTTATTATTATTATTATTACTACTATTATTATTATTAATTTGAAGCATAGTGTAACAAGTGCATTTAGGATTGCAGCTGGTGTCTCTTACCTAATGAAGGCTTTAAGATTGTTTTAATTATTAGATAAGTACCCCATCAGCAATATTGAGATGCAAAGGGAAGATAAATTGAAATTATTTATCTGAGCACAAGCAACGGTATTCCCAGTGACTCTTGTGGAAGCAAAAGTTGGGCTTTGGAGAAGCAGGATAGAAAGAATATTGATGCCCATAAATGTTGGTATTGCAATAGACTCTTGAAAATGCTGTGGACATCCAAGAAGACAAACCAATAGATCATCAAACAAATCAGAGTTTTCACTCGAGGCACAAATGACCAGGCTGTAATTATCTTACTTTGGACACATTATGTTAAAACTCAGTTCTCTGGAGAAGATTTTAGTGCCAGAAAAGGGAGAAGGAAAGGGAAGAAGAAGAAGATGGCCAGCAACACGGTGGATGGACTGAGTTATAGTGGCAATGGGTGCCCAGATGGAATTGCTGAAGGACCAGGTTAGGGTAAAATCTATGTAGCTGATACAAGTTGATGCCAACTTGACAGCACATATTCAACCAAGCAATTTCAGGCACATTATTTTACTCTGCTTAGTTTATTTTTCTGTACTCATGTATTTTTAACACATATTAAACTCAAATAAATTTTAATAAGCAATTATTTGAAGCAAATTTTCCTGCAGAAATATTTTCTGGATTTAGGGACTTAAGAAATAAAAATCATAAGCAACATAGTAGATAACCTTGTTCTCTGTTCTTCCAAAAGTCACGACAAGAATCAAGTTGGGAAATAACAGAGGAACAGGCTTAAATTAAGAATTAAGAAAAAAAAAGTTATTGATGGTAAAAGCCATTTCTTACCTTCTTACATTTCAGCAACAGAATGGCATTTATTCTGCATTTATTGTTGATGGCTATATGGCCATTTCTTACACCCTACACTGTAATTCCTGCCCAGAGCAGATTACAAGTGTATAGGGCTCTTGATGTTCTCCTAACAGCGGCTCCTGTGTTTTTCCTTCTTTGCAGATGCTTCTGACCTTAATTATATTTCTTTTGTAATTTAAAGGTATCTGGGCCTCAAAAATTGCACAGCCAGTAAATGGCAGCAAAGAGATAGAGTTATGTGTACATATTACTGTACTGTTTTTGAAATTGTTAATAGAAAGTCAGATTTAGTTTGGTCAAAAAATAAGAAATGTGTGGACTATAGTGACCTCTTGTGGACATGTAATTGAATGAAACTAGAAAAAATACTTCGGGCACACATAAACACACTCTCACTTTGCTGATGTTTAAATCAACCATGTTTTTTCAGACTTCTGGGTGATTCTGAAAAAAAAAAAAGAGATGTTGCTACTTTAAGAAGTTGCTCCTTTAAATGGCCCTTAAACAATCAGCAACTTTGGAACCAAATTAATGTTCTTGAAAAACAAGACGTCTCATCTAATAACTATCTGAGAGATACTTTGCATGTACAGGATCCAAAACATTGCTTATAAATAATTTTGAAGTGTATACAGCTGTGAAATGTTTATTTGTTGGGTACTTAAATAACTAATTTTTGTTTGGTTTCAATTTAGTTTTGCCACTGAATGGAGAATACAGAACAAGCAGGATGCCTTTGATTGCATTTCTGGGATATATAATAATTTTGGAGGCAGTGCCAGAATCGTTCATAGTACAATCCACCACTCAATCTTCACCAGTCTGTTGGGCTTTTTTTTAGATGAATTGCATTACAGCCTCAAGCATTACTCCATTAGTTCTTAACTTAGGCAACTTTAAAATGTGTGGACTTCAATTCTAGAATTCCTCATCTAATCATCAAGCTGCTGGGGAATTCTTCAAGTTGGAGTTTGCACACTCAAAGTTGCCAAGGTTGACAAACATTGCATTATGCAGTTACTGGTGTGCTAGCATGGAATTACAGGAGTTGTATCAAATACATTAGGAAGGCCACTGGATGATGGTTCCTCAGCTTTGTTGTTGTTGCAGTTCGCGGATGTCAAATTCACCATGTCACATGATGTGTCGCAATGTATCACAACTTTTTTTGCATTGCTGGAGCTGGGGTGGGCACAGCCTCCGCATGATGCAACTGGCCCACAGGCTGGCAGTTTGAAACCCCTGCTGAGATCAGGATGATTGCATTTTTGGCAAAGTTATACCTTGAACTAAAGAGAAGCCTTTTCAGGACCAAAATCTTGGGGAAACTCTCCCACAATGATTTTGCTCTTGTGGGATATTTGTTTTCTTTTTTTTCCTGGCTTCATCACACCAAACATGGTCATGGTCTGTTCACTTTGGGTAACAACCTGAGTAAAAACTGTGACAGAGGTTTATGCTGATGGATGGAACCTTCCCTTCCATAACTTCTTCCCATTATTCATCAGGGTTCAAAAAATTAACAAGGTGGAGAAAGCCTACAGAGCATGGTTTCTGGAATTCTAGCATTTAACAGCAATAACCCTAGGAAGCTTCTGTGTGTGGAACAAAGTGAGGCCTGGGTGTCTGGGAATACCTATATGCATTTTCTCCCCAGAAATTAATCACGGTGTATGCCTATGTGTGTTGCCTCTCTTTGGATGTGTGTGTGTGTGTGTGTGTGTGTGTGTTTCTGTGGGTATGCATATATTTAAGAACTATAAAGCTGTATGACTTTTAATGCAAATCACAAGCTGATAAAAAGTAACAGTATGTCAGCTGTCACCTTATGCTTGTTGTGCTTTGCTGTTATATGGTGACAGACTGCCATGAACTGCGGGAAGGAGGATGAGGAAGGTGAGGCTTGGGGAAAAATCAGTGCAAAGATATGGATTACTGATAAAATAGAATAGAATAACAGAGTTGGAAGGGATCTTGGAGGTCTTCTAGTCCAACTCTATACCAACCAACCCTATTTCCTGCTCAGGCAGGAAACCCTATGCCATTTCAGACAAATGGCTGTGCAGTCTTTTCTTAAAAACTTCCAGTGTTGTAGCATTCACAGTTTCTGGAAGCAGGTTGTTCTACTGATTAATTATTCTGTCAGGAAATTTCTCCTTACTTCTAGGTTGCTTCTATCTTTGGTTAGTTTCCATCTCTTGCTTCTTGTCCTGCCTTCAGGTGCTTTGGAGAATAGCTTGACTCCCTCTTCTTTGTGGCAGCCCCTGAGATATTGGAACACTGCCATCCCTCGTCCTTCTCTTCATTAAACTACAGGTAGGCAACCTTGGCTCTTTTATGACTCGTGGACTTCAACTCCCAGAATTCCTGAGCCAGCATAGCTGAACTAGACATACCCCTGAACTAGACATACCCAATTCCAGCAACCGTTCCTTATGTTTTAGCCTCCATTCTCCTGATCATCTTTTGCTGCTATTCTCTGTACTCTTATAAGAACAGAACATACATTTAATGAGCTGAAACCACTGTAAGGTTGGTGCAATTTATTGTATGAGTATGACAGCTGAAAACTGTCAGAATGAACAATCACCATTATGCTGCTTTTGCACAGTATTTAGCTAATCAGTTTGTGTTTTAACCAACTGTGCAAATTTGTTTGGTTATAATTCAATCCGTGTGACTGGTAAATATGTCATGTAAAGACAGCCCATAGTTTGTGGATTTTGCTTGTTCTCTAAATATTTGCTGGGGTGAGTGGAGTAGAGTGATGGTGGTCCAAAACATCAAGATGGCAACCATGATTGTACAACTGAAGCTGCCATCTTGAGGTTGTTTTTTTTTACCTGTCTTGGGGATGTCACTGCTTGTTGCTGAACATATTCAGCTACCAATGGTTGTGAAGGGACTAAATATGGGAATCCACCCAAACTCAAATTCTCTATGGATTTTTAATGAATCCCTAATCACTGGTAGTAGTTTTAATGCATCTCCATGAATATCTCTGGTCTTATTTCAAAACCATTAAAAGTTTAACTTGTGAGTACACCTTATGCCAATATATTTTTATTTTGCAAAGGATAAAAAGGATCTTTGTTTTTTCTTACGTTCTGTTTGTAGATGTCCATATAGAACCAATATTAAAATGCCCCTAAATTCCTCAGTGATTTTGCATCTAGCAAAACACAGGGTCATAATAGAATTTGGTCCTTCTCATCCCTTGTAAGTTGGCCCCCTTAATAATAAAATACAAGCAAAATCTGGCTTACAAGAGATTTAAGTAATATAGCCAGATATCAAAATTAAAATCAAACAAATGAGGAAGCAGCAGTAATTGAATAAGTGGCAAAATCAGGAAAACTAGTCAGATAATAACAATGCATTGCATATATAAACACTTCTCTTTTTTGCTATTGTAATTTAGTTGTCATTGTCCTTTATCCACAAAAAATGCTGACATTGCAAAGGAACTGAAAAAAATTAGAGCAGAAGATACAGAATGGGAATCACAAGAGACTATTAGAAATAGACTGGGAGAAGCTCATAGCAGGTGTATCTCATAGATTTATCTCTAATCTTTGGAAATTTGTTTATAAATTGTGCATAAGATTACTACTAGTAGTACTTTGCCTAATTTCTGTTTCTACCTAAATGCAAAACCTTACATTGGTTACTATTTATCTGCATATTGATGGCTAGGACCCAATGCTCAAATATTTCAAAATCTGTCTTAATTGTGTCTCTTTTTGGAAATGTATTTTCTCCACCCTCATATTGTCTCTCTCCCCACTTAATTGTGTTGTCTGAAAATTGGATGAGCATTGTTTCTAATATCATGTATAAAAATTGAGTCATGGCAACTGGACTTCTTTTCTTTTTGGTCCAGTTCACATGATTCAACTGCCAGTCAAATCTACCTGAGTGACCGAAATTCTTTATAGACATTAAATAATAATAATAATAATAATAACAATAATAATAATAATGATGATGATGATGATGATGGAGGAAGGGACTTTGGAGGTCATCTAGTCCAACCCCTACTCAGGCAGGAAACCCTATACCATTTCAGACATATGCTAAGTATAGGTAATCCTCAATTTGCGATAGTTCATTTAGTGACCATTTGAACTTACCATGGCTTTGAGAAAAGTGACTTGTGACTGTTGTTCACACTTACGAACATTGCAGCATCCCTGTGATCACATGATCAAAATTCGAACACTTGGCAACTGCCATGTATTTATGTCCCAGAATCACACGATCAACCTTTTATGATCTTGACAAGCGAAGTCAATGGGGAAGCCAGATTCACTGACCAACCATGTTACTAACTTAACAACTGCAGTATTCACTTAACAACTGTAGCAAGAAAGGTCATAAAATGGGAAAAAAATCTTTTAACAGTTGTCTCACTTAGCAACAGAAATGTTGGGCTCAGTTAGGGTTGTAAATTGAGGGCTGCCTGTATATAATGAAAATGTTGCAGAGCATTGGCTATCCACTTCCTTTCCATCCTTTTAAACACAATGTGTTTAATGATTTCAAATTTGTGAATGTTACATGATCACATATCTGTTCATCATTCTGGACTGATTCATTTTAGAAGGACTAGATTTAAATGACACCATGTTTACTAGATGACCTCAGAAGAACATCATAAAACATTAATCTGAGAAAATCTACATATGCTTTTTAGAGAAGAAACTGAGATTTAAATGTATTTAAGCGCTTTTTGTGCTATTCCTGTCAATTATGAAATACTTCTCCTCTCAGTGGCTCTATGATTATGTTTTCTAGCGTGACTGCAAAGGTGCTAGATTAAGTATCTTTCAATCTGACCATTTCAAGTTGGCTTAAGGAAACTATTTTGACCACCTTTTCCTGCTGCCAATGGTGTATAAATAAGTTTTCAGATAAATGAATAAGTAAAATGATCAGCATAGTTATTACAATAGCTATTTGCTTCTCCCCAACTGTGCATGGTGAGTCTACCTTTGTAGAATATATTCACAGAGTTTGCTAATGGCCAGGAGATTCAATCCCACTAGAAGTAGAACACTAGAAGATTCAATCTCACGCCCCATGCATTCAAATCTTCAGGTATGTCATGGGAACAGATTAATTGGCTGTTTAATAGGAATGGAGCTGTACTGTATTGCAGTAGCTAAGCACACATATCCTGAATTCTATCTCCAACTTCTCCCAGTAGGATTGTCTTTAAAAAGATTTTTTTTTAAGTAAAGGAACAAAAAGGAAGGGAAAAGCAGAACTTTCATCTTTCATCACATGGAGTAATACTGATCAGTTTTTTCATTACATTGGTAGAGAGCCAATTTATAAGAGGAGAGTGAATTTCATCAATTCAAGACTATAAATCTGGAGTGTTGCTATTGTTTCACTATAAAAGTATTGTCTTGTTTGTTGAGCCCCATGGTGATTAAATACAGTTGTCCATAAAATGATAAGATACCAATATCTTGGTATATAATTCAGAATCACATTTACATTCATTCTACTTTCATCAAAACTGTATTAACAGAATATTAAAGCAAAATGCAGCAATAGTGAGATAAGCCTATATCATATCATTAACTATTTCCTCCATTATTTTACACTTCCTCCAAGCAGCTGATAACTAATCCTTTCTAAACATTTTCTATAGTATCCAATAAATATGAATAAATGATTTTGTCCTAAAAACATTAAAAATATAGTCTTTAAGACTATTAGGAGGTAATATGAGGTATTCTAATTCTTTATTCCACAATTCTTATATATAACCAATATCCACCTTAATAATTCCCTTTTGTTTTGTGTGTCCATATGCATGTGAGCTTATAGATTCTACACACTGAAAACACACACACACACACACAAACCACACATAGTAAATTTCTGTAAAGCTATTAGGAGTTTTTGGTGCTGCTAATATTTCTAGAGCCAACTTAGAATCAAAAGATGTGTTATTGGATATATTATCATATTATACTTAGAGACAATCCAAATTCCTCTGGCAATAATTCAATTTTCTTTAAAAATTGATTGGCAATAAGATTATCTATGAATATTCATATTGTCCCATTAATTTTTCCTTTCCTAGAAAAATGTTATTATAGCTTTTTAGACTGAAGTGTCTAAAGCATCCTAAAATGTAAATAGGGGCCAAAACATTCCTTTCATCCTAGCATCTGTATAATAAACCATGTAGTTTTTAATGTTGAAATATCTCTTAGTGCAGGGGTGAGAAACTATGGCCCTTTTATGACTTGTGGACTTCAACTTCCAGAATTCCAATCATATAGTCATAAAGGGTCCATAGTTCCCTACCTCCGTCTTAGTGGGATGGGGAAAAGATCTCTTTATGAAAACCTGAAGAGACATTTACTGTCCTTTGAGATTATACTGAGCCAGACCGACTAACCATTTCTTTTGGAATGATATTAATATATCATTAATATACTTCCTATATTAAGAATAATGGAAGTAGTAATACAAAGGTAAAAAAAATAGGAAATAATGGTACAGACATACATTCAGAACTTTAGTTGAGACGAATGTTTCAAGGCTTGAGACTGATATCTCAAGCATAAAAATAGAACATTTGGGACCAGTAGGGTAGACGTTAAGCTAATGAAATGGGTTGTGTTCCACAGTATGCTAATGCATGCATGCACACTCAAACTAATTAAGGTTAAAATTAACCTAGCGTAGCATGTTGTGCACCATGTGCTTTGAGTATCCAGCCCGTTTATGTGTGTGTTTTCTCAGGAGCTGGCATATATTGGAGTGGGAATTGGTTGGGGTGAGCAACTGTCTCAAAATAATCCTGAAAGGTCCATGAGAATAATTTAAACCTGTTCCTAATCCAGAGGTCCAGATTGACATAGCACAACTCATTTAATTCCTTCAATTTCTTTTTGTTGCTGTTAGTGAAACCATTTTGATGTTCTTCTTTAGAATTCAGAATATCTAAAACAGTTTCTCAACCTTGGCAACTTTAAGATGCGTGAACTTCACTTGCTAGCTGAAGTATTCTGGAAGTTGAAGTTCATCTCATCTTAAAGTTGGCAAGGATGAGAAATAATGGTCTAAAACCAGACTTGGCTACTATGTTTATCATATAGACATTAGAACGGTCATGATTTATTGAAAGTGAAATCTGCCTTGATTACAACACTATAACTGCTAGATAGCTGAATAAAAGAGCTTAAACAGTGATAGAAAGCTAGTGCAGCAGAAAGTGAATATAGAAAATATTTGGCCTATTTCCTTTCTTTGGAAATAGTTATAGTTTGTATAAACTATTAAATATTTGTAATAATTTGAAGGCATCATAGGCTAAAATTGGAAACTGCAATATATTTTAAGCACAAAATTCAATACAAGTTTCTTATTGTTTCTTTTTTTTTCTTTTTTAGGAAATACACAGAAAGGAATTGTAGCAGAAAGTAGCTACAATCTCTACTGTAAGCCATGTCAAATCTATTTTATGGCTCTTAATTATTGAGTCTAGCCAGTGGAAACTCTGCAGGTATTGCAATCATAAACTAGAATGTTTACAAACCATTCCAATGTGCGGAAACCACCAACCTTGGAACAGTTCTGCAATTAATATATTATTTTAAGCAAATCTATTTAGAGCAGGGACTGACATTTTTGCCTTGCCTTGCAATTGACCTTAAAATTACATGTTCAAAACTGCACTCCAAATGTAAACTGAAGCCAAACTAGGGTTTAATATAGTTAATGAAATACTATTAATATAGTTACTTGCCATTTATTGTAAAAATTATGTTACAGACTTTTTGAAAAATCTTATGGAGCTGCTTGCAAGGCTTTGGTGATGAATAAAACTGCTTACTTCTGAAGTTAGGTCTACCAAATCTAGGCTGAAGAAAATCTAAAATTCACAATGACCTGGCAGCAAAAGGATATGGAAAACCCTTTTACTTATTTGCTTTCATGTAGTAGTTGTTCAGATTTTTGCAATACAAATGCAGTAGGTCTAGTTTATTTCATAGCAATAAGCACTGGAATGACTCCTAATTCAAGAAAGATCAGAGATACCAGCTAAGTAAGCAAGGATAAACATCCAGAAATAGCACTATACAATTCAGTACTATTTTCAGATGTCTCTGCAAGTACTTCACAACCAGAAAGTCAATTCAAATACACTACTTAAAAGGCCTGTTAAAACCATTCAACTAGGACTACTAGACTATTTGCTTACTCAAACAGATCATTGTAAGGCAACCTACCCCTCCAACTGCATATTCTTCAGATCTAAGCAACTTTCTCTGTCTGCTTAGATTTGGGGCTAGATCAGTCATTGGCAAGTTGTACCAAGTGCAGGATAGCAGTCCAAACATCAGACTGTTTTTCGTCTAAAACAAGGGAAGCAAAAATGTGACTTTTGTGTTCTCTGGTATGTTCCAGATTGCATAGGATCAACAACTTAAGCTGTTTGTTATGTGCTGCAGCAGCCAAAAAAGCCAATGCAATCTTAAGTTGCATTAACAGAGGGATTCAATCAAGATCACATGAGGTATTAATACCACTCTATAAAGCCTTAATATGGCCACACCTAGAATACTGCATCCAGTTCTGGTCACCATCCTATAAAAAAGATGTCGAGACTCTAGAAAGAGTGCAAAGAAAAGCAACAAAGATGATTAGGGGTCTGGAGGTGAGAACATATGAAGAACTGGGCATGTCTAGTCTAGTAAAGAGAAGGACCGGGGAGACATATAGCAGTATTTCAGTATTTGAGGGGCTTTCACAGAGAGGAGGGGAACAACCTATTTTTCAAAGCACCTGAAGGCTAGACAAAGATACTAGAAGAGTGCTTCAATCCATTTGTAATATACTATATGTATTTCAGTCATCTCATGAGAGTGTATCATCTCAGCAGGGACATGGCCTTCTTAGTAAAAAATAATTTTCCACATGCAGAAAAAGCAATTTCATGTTGTGCATTATGAAGTGATAGTTTTACAAATATGGCAAGAGAAGTGTATTAGATCAATAAATGCACCAGCAGCTTATGGAATTGTCAAACAAATTTTTGAAGGACTTTTCAGTTGTAATCTTTATTGAAACAAGTGGCAATTGAGTTAGAATGGGAGTAAGAAAAATGTTTCAATTTTTGTATATAAGCATAGCAAACCCAATAATAAGAATTCCATATGAGGAACAATTTACAATTAAATGCAGAGTGTACTTGGCTACTAACAACATAGAAGCATTAAAAACCTTATAATGGTCTTCAAAGTACTGAATTTCTCATATGCCGGACATTTTGAGATAGAATCTATAGCAGTGTTTCTCAACCTTAGAAATTTTAAGCTATACAAACTTGCAACTCTCAGAATTCGCCAGCTTAAAGTTCCCATGGTTGAGAAACATTAATGTATGGTAAATGATGAAAGCTTTATAACATTCTAAAAATGCCAGATGTCATAATTTCCATGGCTTCTATAGCTTAAATATGCTGAATGACAAATGCAAATTCAATAAAATTTCCTTCCCAGTGGAGGTACTGCCTGTCTTGAATTTATGCTCAACATGAAATTGCAGAAAGCATTTAGGCCTGAAGGATATTTGCAATCCTTCTTATCTCTAGCAAAAAAATCCCTGGATATTTTAAAACCCCTTTGCAAATTTGCTCCAGATTTCAATTTCTATTTGTCTTATATACAGACATATATAATCTTTGTGTATGTGTAACTATGGGAAAGAGTAATTACAGTTTTTCTATTAGTTTTCAAACTTGGCTATATTGTACAAAACTGGAAACTGGGACACTGAAGCTGCAAAATGTAATGCAGCACTGGCACAGGTCAAAGAAAATTTTAGCTCTTGGTGATAGGAACAGAAGCAGAGTCCTCCCGGATCATCAAATCTACTGGCCATATTTTTCCTACCAGAAAGCAAATGCTTTGGGGATGTCCATAAATAGAATGCAGGCTGGAATCTTGTCTGAATCTTGGTCCACAGCATAAAAGCAATATGATGGTATAAAATGTATAGCAGAGGCATATTGTGTTTGCTCCAGAGGGACAAGTTATATATAGACACATTTTAACAATAAACTAGAATGGCGTCTTAGACAGATCAACTGAGATGATGTACAGAACACAACTGAGTAAGGTTCTCACTTTTCAAATGCCATCAAGATCTGAATGTTCCAGAAAGTCCTTGCAGATTGAAGGAAGATGGCTCCCCTTCAGTGTTTATATGGCTGATAGTTTATGTGGTGCATCAATATGCATTATATCTATATTTTGTATTGTTTTAATCTCTGTTATGAAAATTTTGCCAATAGTCCACCACTATTGAAAGTAGTAATGGCTAAACAATGAAATAAATAATCTGTTGCCCAGCTAATTTCTTCCATCATATCTGTAGTCTATGAGATTCTGCCAGGTATCGTTGTGTGTCTTATATACTGTATAATGTTTGGACATTAGACTATACCAGAGGGAGAATGCTAAGAGTACAAGTGAAAAGGACTCTGAGTAAATCCTTGGTAGTATTTTCATACAAGCACTGAATGAGAAAATGTAAGCATCTGTCTGTATCAGTGTTTTCCTTCTTCGTCCACAATATTTGCTCTTGAAATGGAATCAAATGCTTATTTAAAATCTACAAAGCTGCATATGACGTCTTTCCTCTATGGATGTATTTCTCGGTTAAATGTCATAAAGCCAGCACATGAGCAATGGCAGTGTGCCTAGAATGAAAACCTGTTTGTTCATTACCTAATATAGATTTCCCCTTTATTCACTCCTGTAATTTCTAATTTAATGACTAGAGTTTATTAATTAGGCTTAAAAGGTTATACAGATGTTTGCTAAAATAGAACTAAATTGGGGTGACAGTCATCAATGGACATATAGATCTATTCATGAATCTCAACTGCTTATAAAGATACTTTAGCACTGAATGTGTAGAATTTGAAATGTGTCCTAATATGCTATGGCCGTATTTGCAATCCAGATACAACTATAAGCCATTTTAGCTGAATATGTCTACACTGTGCACACATATATATATGTGACCAATTGTTTCTACAAGTAGTCCTTATTTATTGATGGCCATTGGGATCAGAATTTCCATTGCTTTGTACATCATGTGACAGCACCACTTAAAATGCCAGTCCCAGTAACCATATTCTTCTTCTCATCTTTTCTATTATCTTTTCTCATTGGTATTTTATGATTATTATATCATTTTGTTGTTTGTATGTTACACTGAGAGCTTATACACCAGAGACAAATTCCTTATGTGTCCAACCACATTTAGCCTATAAATAATATTCTATATCTATCTATATCATTGTTAAGCTAATAACCATAGGCCATTAAGCAAGGACCTCACAATTGTTACTTCAGACTCTTTGTTGGCTTCTCCACTGGCTGCTTGTGGGAGCTTGCAGGGAAAGTCATAGATCATGGGACCCTTAGGTGGTCAGAAATTGTGGCCAATTGCCAAGCACCCAGATCATAATCATGTGCCCATAGGGGTGTTGCAACAGCTGAAACTCTGAGGACTCGTCATAAGTACCAATTTGTTCAGTGTCCTTACAAGTTTGGATGGTCACTGAGGGAATGGATGTTAAATGAAGACCACCTGTACTTGGATAGTTTCTGCTGCAATAGTTACATTCATCTTGTTTCTTCAACAATTACTGTAAACATCAAATGAACCAGCAAACTTGCTATTTTCCTGCCTGAATGAAGTCACTTAATGTTTAAATATGTTAAATTAACCCTGTTTTTTTTTAAAAAGAAAATGAATGGCAATGACACTTCAAAGAGAATTTCTCATTACAGATTTCCCAACTAATTATTACAGCGCTTATCAGATGAAAGATGTTTGATTAGGCAAGAACTGTTTTGTTAGGCAACATCGATACTGCTATCGGCCACTGGGTTTGTTATTTGCATTAGGAAAACTTTCATTTTATTTCCCATTAGGCTAAAATTGTAGACAAGAATCACTGATGGTTTCATGGGTGTCAAAACAAAACAGATAATAAGAACAACCCTCAGGAGGAAGATGCTTACCATCTTGTTTGGTTACCCTTTAAGGTGCGATTGTTTTACCCAATTCAGTGACAACAAGACAACAAACTCAGCTCTTAATATGATAGAAGTTGTATACTGTTTCTCACAATCTCCAGAACTACGTGTAATGTATGCAATGAGTAGTAGCCTTAGGCCTTTCTTGGGCATAGATTCTTCTTTGTGTATCAAGATAATTGCAAGTAGCCACAAATTGTATTGTATCCTGAGAAAAACAATGAATCAGTACAAACTATTCTGCATATGTGTGAGTCTAGTTCACAGAAATTAAAAAAAAAAAATGGGAGCACATATCCAAGGTTCATTAGCTACCCCACTATACAAATATATGCACAAATTACATGTTCCATGTGAAACAGCTCTGCAAATAGGATCAATGTGATTTTTCCATTTATGTGTGCATAGTGAAATGGAAAAGATTGTACGTCCAAAAGCATGTTCTCATTGGGGGGGAAAATGGTAAAAGTTTTGCAATTAGGTTTCTAGAACTTCTGCTCGTGGTTTCTTTTTTTGTCACATGAATATTGCTATATGCTTGTGGCAAAAATCCAAAGAAAACAGATTTTTTGAGCTGTAAAAAACTCAGTGCTTTGCCTATAATAATTTGAAATTTTCATAAAGGTAGCATGGACACAATCAGACATTAAGTAAACTCTTATGCACATACAGGACGCAAAAAACAAAACATCTCCCCAAGAATTTAAGAATTTAAGAGAGATGTATTGATCGAATCCACCAGGAATGTTTTCTCTAAAAACTCCTTCATCTAACGGAATAAAATCTGTACACCTTCAGATACATGCTGTTATACTGACAGTAAAATAATTTTAAGCTAGGATACATACATACATACATACATACATATATATATACACACACACACACACACACATATATATATATATATATATATATATATATATATATATATATATATATATATATATATATATATATATATATATATATATATATATATATATAATGTCAATAGAACAGAAAGGTGTTTTTCTGTAACATTTTGGATCCCATACATCTTTTGCATAAAGAGAAAATATATTACAACTAACCTTTGTATCTTATTTATTAAATTTCAAGCAACTAATTCCTATGCTGTATTAAAATGTAAATATATCAGTAATTCCTTTTATATAGGATTCCATTTTTTAAAAAGAAGTAGATGCCTTTCTGTAGTTATCATACATTTAAAAATATAGATATACAATAGTAAAATAATCCAATTCAAATCTTTAATATAAAAATAGCAGCACAAAACTCCTGTTCAAAGTATGTTTATTGTGAATAATCAAAATTTCTGTTCAATTATCACCTGCATTGTATCAACATGTCTCCCTACTGTTGTGTATTGTGTATATATATATACGTATTGCGTATATATATATACACATATATACGTATTGCGTGTATATATATATACACATATATACGTATTGCGTGTATATATATATACACATATATACGTATTGCGTGTATATATATATATACACATATATACGTATTGCGTGTATATATATATATATATATATATATATATATATATATATATATATATATATATATATATATATATATATATATATATATATATATATATATATATATATATATATATACACTTTTGTGATAAGAAATACTAAGTAAGAAAAAAGTATTCAAAGTGTTAACTTGTTCAGGAAAAAAAAGAAATATATTTTACACTATATCTTCTTCAGTTCAAAATCCAGCTTTGAGACTGAAGAAGGCTCCCAAAACACAAGAACTATTTAAGAGGTCCTTTCAACCAGTAGCAGTTTGATTACCAATGACTCGGAGGATCTCTTTATGGATGTTTGGCTCTTGAGTGTTTATACTTGTATCGCCTACTTGGCCATCTTCATAGCTAAACAAAAACAGAAAGTGTACAGAAAAAAAATTGTTTAATATTTTGAACACTTCCGTATTATGATATACAATTTCAAATTTCATCCTTTCTGTATGTAGCTTTTATTTTTGTTATCTTCTATTATTAAAGAAGAAAAGAGAAGATGTAATATTGGATTTATTGATGAAACTGGAAAACAGAGAGGCGAATTATTATTGCATCACAAATGCCTTCACTCATCAGTTTGCTAAAGAACATGGAGTACCTTTACACACTTGTAGTTTTCTATCATTCTGGTCAATGTTACTGGGGATATTTCCCATGTTTCTGTCTGTGCTTCTTGGCCAGTATGATTCCACTATAGTTTGCTTGCCTCTGAGATTTCTGATTGCCCTTGGTCTTAACCAAGAAGATAGAAGATTAGAAGAACAGTGTTTTAACTTTTTTCTCCTTAAAGAGAAATATCCTTGAAGACAAATATTAATCTATCTGCTTGATATTTTAATCAAATGTGAATTACTGGACTAATAGGAGTGGGATAGGTTAGGATACTGGGTTGACAATCAGCAAGCCCGCGTTCAGCAGTTTGAAAGTGTGGGATTGCAAGTAGATTGATAGGTACCTCTTCAGAGGCCGCATTAATGGTGACATGAAAGGAGGCCCCAACTGGGCATTCCCCAGACAATAGTGATGCCACTGGCTAATCCCTTAAACCTGGAAGTGCCTTAGTTGCTTCTGAGATGAACACAAATGAACGACTGGACTAATCACTACTGACATTATTGTACATATTGTATGTACACACACACACACACACACACACACACACACACACACACTTTAACTTTTTAGTCCTAGGGGCACTTATTTTAAAATGTATTAAACTTCCAAGGAGCTTGTGCAAAATGCAGATAATTATTATTGTAATTGTTGTAGTTGTAATGGTATCGTTATTTTAGTTCTAACTGGGTTCTAATGGTCCATATTTTGTCTCAATCCATATTCACTGAAAAATATTCTGTATTGAATGTTGCCAAGAAAGATCATTAGTGGTAACCTATGTTAAGTAATAATTATCAAAAAGTTTCTGAAATAATTGAATCTTCTGGGAAAGTTTAAGTTAAATTAAAAGTATGGGGGACTGGAAGATTCCTAGTGGAGGTATACATCAAATTTAGATGCACTCTGGAGATCTTGTATCACCATTAACTTTTTTATCCTACCATAAATCTGAGAGCTCAGAGCAGCTTGCACAAGCAAATCCTTAGTACAGTAACCTTGTAAAATATGTTAGCAGAGAGAGAGAGAGAGAGAGAGAGAGAGAGAGAGAGAGAGAGAGAGAGAGAGAGAGAGAGAGAGAGAGAGAGAATGACAGAGCAACTGAGGTTCACATTTAAATGAGAAGTTAGTTTAAATGATCCAAGTTAGTATTTTAATCATTAAAAGTTACGACTAGTTTCATCCATTTAAAGAATCAAAATGTAAAGGAAAACCTAACTAACATTTTTGTACGATTTTCCATTCAATTGGACTTCAGTTCAATACATGGAAATTTATCTTATTTTGTAGTTATAGTTATTTGGTGTTTTCCCAAGGGAAGGGGGGTGACTCAAATTTCAGATTGCACTCTTGCTCATTCAGATCAGGAGCATCTCTTTAGGTTAATTTTTCTAGATACACAATTGGTTCAATGAAAAAATTGCCAGTGTTTTTTTGTCATAAGCAAAACGTTTTTAAATGGAAGGCACTGTGGCTAGATGTTAGGCTGAAAAGAAATTAGCATTTTGTATATTTTAGCATAAAAAATAAAGTTCAGTTTAGTAAAAATAATTCAAATGAAAGACCGCAATACGTACACAAAGAAGAATCTCGTACACACATGATCAGTGTTGGGAACTACCCATATGTCCCCATGTTTGTGCAGATCTGGTGAAGTTATCACTAAAAGAAAGCGATTTGGGGAATGGTTATTATTTGATGATCTGATGCCCTCAAAATAAAATATATTTTAAATTCTAATAAATGGGCTGATTATTAGAATCTGACATTCATTGACTTTATTAATTGCAGCCAAGTCTCTCATGGGTGAATGTCAACTTTGTAAACATCAACATTAAAGGCCAATGTAATTTGTCACTAGCTTAATTACATCATGTAAAAAGCCTATAATGGTTAAGGCACCCGACTAAAAACTAGAACACAGTAAGTTCTAAGCCCATTTGAGGAACAAAGCTAGCTGGGTCACCTTGTCAACCTTAGGAATAAGGCTATGACAAACCACTTCTGAAATCTTGCCAAAATCTTGCAGGATATTGTCCAGGCAGTTGCAAGGACTCTACAGCAATAATAATAATAACAACAATGTGGCAACATCTAGTGGACCTGAATTAATCTCAAAAAAAAATCTAAACAGGATCAGAATTGGTTATTGATCGGTTAAGAAACCACTAGGAAATGCTACAGCAAAAGGCTAGGCTTGGAAGTTGAAAAAAGAATGGAGTGATAAACCACTATTGATTAAAAACAACTATAAAGAAATATTTAGATAATCCATAGGAGTTGATTTGAGGAAGTTGTTATTGTTATTCTTAATGCTATGTATCAGAATGAAAATATTCGGATGACAAAAAAGACCTAGTTCTAAATGGCTGCTATTTTTATTGTCTCAGAATATCAGTGGTTCTACATAGGTTCAAAGAAAATCATTTGAATTAAAAACTGGAAAGATATTTTGCAGGATGCCAGCCATCCAGTTATTATTTTTGACTAAATATACTGCAACAAATGAGGACAGGCAGATGGCATGGAAGAAATCAAGGATTAATGTTTCCATTAATGCTCAGATGTACCATGCTAGAGACCTCAAAACTAGATAAGTTACTGAACACAGTACTTCCTGTGAAATAATAAAATCTTTAACCTAAATCTTAGCTAATGATTTAAATAGCACAAAGAAAGTCATTAAAATTAATCTGCTACAAAATCATAGATCTGGAAGGATCGACTGCAGATCAGAGTGCTGCAAGGGCCACAAGTGAGTCCAATCATTAGCTCAGTGCAAGAATTGAAATCAAAGCTTCCCAGAATTCTGCTTGAACAAATTGAGTTAAGACTCTGGGGAATAGATTCCACAACTTGCTGCTATGAAGGGTTTTTTGTGTTTTTTTTAAAGATTTTCAATTAGCATCTGCTTTCTTGTATTTAAATTCTTTATTCCATGTCCTGCATTCTGGACTGGAATGCCTTCTGGAATGAGTTTGGTATTTTGTGTGACATCGAGTTTTGACAAAATGAAATTCAATGGTCAAAATAGTAAGGTTCTACATTTAGGCAAGAAAATCCAAATGCACAGGTACAGTATAGGTCAGTGGTTCTCAACCTATGGGTCGCGACCCCATTTGGGGTCGAACGACCGTTTCACGGGGGTCGCCGGACACCGCGGTCCGCCATTTTGTTTTTGTTTTTTGGGATTTTGTTTTGATTTTTTTTTATTTTTTTATTTTTTTTATTTTTTTCGGCGTGCGCGTGCCGTGCATGCGCAGATCAGCCTGTTGCATGCGCGCACTGCGCATGCGCGGATCCGCCTGTCGCGGTCCACCATTTTTTATTTTTTTTATTTTTTTTATTTTTTTTTATTTTTTTGGGCGTGCGCGTGCCATGCATGCGCGGATCGGCCCATCGCGTGCACGCACCATGCATGCGCGGATCCTCCCGTCGCAGTCTGCCATTTTGTTTTGTTTTTTTTAAATTTTTTGAATTTTTTTTTAATTTTTTTTGGTGCACACATGCCACGCATGCGCGGATTGGCCCATCACGCGTGCGCCGTGCATGCGCGGATCCACCCGTCACGGTCCGCCTTTTTAAAAAAAATTTTTTTGGGCGCATGTGCCCCATGCATGCGCGGATCGGCCCGGCGCATGCACGCGCGCGCCCAGATCGGGGTCGCGGTGCGCATGGGTGGGGCAAGTGGGGTCTCAACCTGAAAAAGGTTGAGAACCACTGGTATAGGTGGTACCTTGCTCAATAGTAGTAACTGTGAGAGGGATCTTGGGAGTCCTACTGGACCATCACTTAAATATGAGGCAGCAGTCAGATCCAGTTACACAGGGACCTGTTTAATGACTGCAACAACCAATGACTATGATTCTGGGCTCAAATGCAGTTGTAATGTGACAACTATCTGTATTATCAATTTCTATGAATCCTTAAAAGTGTGATGCTCAGAACTGGACAGAATATTGAAGCACTGTATTAAAAGAAAGGAACAACTTGTTAAAAGTACATTAATAATGTGCTTAGGAACACCTCTTTGTTATGGTCCTGGTTAGATCAAACATTGCTGTAAACATTTCCCTGATTACACCTCTACTTTCTGTCCTGCATTTTCCATTCTTCTTTTCATGGTATGTAGGATGTAGCAGATACAGTATACAGAAATACAAAAATAAATGAAAGATTTGTAAACCTAGAATAGTTACACACAAAAACATAGTAAATAAAATAATAAAAAAATCTGTGTTTTAAAACTAGTCAGTTTAAATCAGCAAAATCAACAGATTACTTTTTATGTAACACAGATAACTGCAAGGAAATCAAATATAATTCAGTTATTTATTATTAGATATTTTAGAAGTGCTTACCTTCACATAAGGCTATGCATTTTAAGTTTCGGCTTTGCAAAAATTGGGACTGCTGCCCCTTTTTTTGTAACTGTTAAAGAAAATAAATATTGAAAGTATTATATCAAATATTTTTAAAATGCTTTGGTTCATGAATTATTCTTGCTGATATTACTGATATAATCTCTGTGGTCAAAACCACAATAATTTTTTATATTAGTCATAACTGTCCATTCAAGACCTTGCTTCAATAATACAAATAATTTCTGCAGACATTATGAAGTCTGAATATTTTTCTTTGAACAATGTTTTATTTTTTTTCATTTTATGGGCCAGTGAAAGCTTCTGAAATGAGATTGTATCTGTTAGGAGCATTTATAAATATGCAAATAAAATTCCCTTCTCCTGTCCTCTACCAGAGGCCTGGGAATTTGGGGGTTCTGCATAGTATCTTAGCTCTTTCTAGTGCTGCATTTTTCTGGATGTTTTGGTGTTATTCCAGGGATCTGTTGGACCCATTTTCCCAGTTTAGGAGTCAAAGCCCTGAGAATTAACACCACCACAGAGCCCATTTTGGCCTTTACTTTCTACATCCACTCCAGTTCCTCTTTTAGAACCTGGTACTTCTCTAGCTTCTCATACTCCTTCATCCTATGTTGCTGCCACTTGGCACCACTACATCTATCACCACTGTTGCCTTTTGGTCCTTTGGTCAGTACCTGCCTGTCTGTCTGAATCTGTTATCCTCTGTGACTTTCTAGACTTAAGAGGATCTAGCCCCATGGTGGCGAACCTACGGCAAGGGTGCCAGAGGCGGCACTCAGAGCCCTCTCTGTGGGCACGCACACTGTCGCCCCAGTCCTAGGTCTTCAGCTGGGTTTTATAAAACCTTTTCGTTTTAGGCCTCTGCCACCGGGTTCAATCAATTAACCAGTTTCAACTTCTCGCGGGGAAAAAAAATCTCACAAAGCTGGGATTGATTGAATTTTTTAGTCCCACCCAGTCTGCCGTTACCACCGCAGTCATGCTCACCCAGTGGGCCACGCCCACCCGGCACCTGACAATATCTAAGTGGATTTTGGGTTGCAGTTTGGGCACTCAGTCTCTAAAAGGTTCACCATCACTGATCTAGCCCGTATACTGTTCATATGTTCCTATACACAATGTCAGTTGCTTGGTTGTGCTGTTCAGTGCTTTTATGTTATACCCTGCCCCAATCTCTCCAAGGTCTCCCTGCAGCTTAGTCCTGCCTAAGCACCAAATCCACAGAAAATCCCTGCTTCTATGGATTTGGTGCTTAGTGCCTGTTCTTGTGCTGCTACAATCAGAGCCTCAGTGTTCCTTTTAGCCCTTTCAGTCCTTTTTGACCAGCCCTTTCCAGCCACTCATTAGAGTCCCCAGTGTCTGCCTCCTTAGCTACCTATTGATGGTTCATTCCACAAAGGATCTTGTCTTGCCATTGTACTTCTTTTGCCTGATTTTCGTCCCATGTCTGCTGCTACATCAGGAATTTTCTCATCTTTGGGTGCTGTCTCACTGAGTGATGCTCTGGGTTTTCTCTAGGATGCTGGTTTTGATACTTACCAGACTGCACCAGTTATCCTCTTTGGGTATTGGACTTGGGGTGGGAACCTATGTGTGTTACAATACAGCTTCCATGTCCTCCTTTGGCCATCTCTTACTATAGCAAAGGAAATCTGATGATTGGGAGGGCATATATTTGATGGTATGGAGTCTGTTCTTCCCATTGAGCTAGTTCTTCAAGATCTATTCTCTCTCTCTCTTCTTCCCTCTCTCCCTTGTCCATATATATAAGTGAACTCTAAATATCTATGGAATTGTATGAATGGATGTGTCAGCTGCATCACTAGTTTCCAAATGTCTTTCTAAATCAAAATATATCAACAGACAGAATAAGAATAGAAGGACAGCACACACACAAAAATTATGACATGTCCTTGTCAAATATTAATGCATTGGCTTTCTGGATCTGTCCTTCCCTGTATGAGTCACCCTATGTGAACAAGGATGCTCTGGGGGTAGATTACCACTGTATCTGGCACCTGCCTTGAGCAAGGAGAACCATAAAAAAAGAAAGTGCTTTTTTGAAGTGTTTCATATATTTCTTTACCTGTAATACACTGCTGCTTTTACTGCTTGAAGCAGGCTCATCCTTAGCTGATACCTTCTGCTGTTTCTTGTTCATCCCTAAAGACATTGGATTTACATCAGACATAGTGGTGCATAAAATACTGTATGTTCCACTTCATATAGAGACTGCAGACAAGTATTAATGCCATTGCTGATTCTCATTTTCAGCAGCCTATAGTTTAGTAGTTAAGTATATTTACGCAGGCAACAATGATGACCCAATCACACAGCATTCTAAAACCCACTTCTGTTTCTCATAAATAATGGGAAGTTGCATGCTAAGCTCAGGTTAAAAACCAGTCAAAACTGGGTTTCACATCAGCTGAGCCAATCTTAAGTTTATGTATAAACTGCAGAATACCATACAATGTTAGCCTAGCTAATATTTTTTGTTGGAACCTGGATGAAATTTACTACCTAGGCCCTAAAGGACAAATACTATTACTGCCCACTGCATCAGAAAGCCCAGCACTCCTCCCCCCAGATTTGGCACCTGGCTGGATCTTCTGTTGGAGCTAAATATATAATTTTTAGAGAGGAGGGTATTTCTGTATCTTGTCTTTTGTAGCAGATGTGTCAGGATTCTCAGGAACTATAGTTGATAACTACAGTTTCTAGCTAAAATGATCAATAATGAGGGATGCTGGGAATTGTAGTCCAGCAAACATTTGGAATGTCAAATATACTTCATTTCTATTGATATTCTTGGGACAGTAGAAAGCAATTTGATATTTCTTAGTTACATATGGAAGGTTAAATGTAATTAGTAAGGAAGTAAAACTTGTATGAGCAGACCCCTTGAGGAATCTTGATCTTAATTTATCCAAGAAGCTCATGGGGATATAGAGGGCAAGCAGAATAACAAATGAATAATATTGGTGCAAGTAGATAAATGACATGGTTCATGAAAACTGAGAGTTTAGCTACTGCCTTTTGTTCGCTTCAGACTCCTGTTAGATTAATAAAGAACAGCCTTATATCAGTTTATACTTTACCTAGTGTATTTATTTCAGTACAAGGTACCTCCTACTCAACAAAAATCAGTTTCTGTATTCCACTTTGGAATTCAGCTACTTTAGCAACTTTAAGATGAGTAGACATCAACTTCCCAAATTCTCCAGCCAGCAATATGCTAAATTCTGGGAATTGAAGTCCACACATTTAAAATTGCTGAAGCTGAGAGACACTGAACTTCTTGACCATCTTTCTTCTTCCCTACGGATGTTTTTCTTCTAAACTCTATCATGTTGCATATGTAGAATAAAGCTGGCCTTATTCAACAGATAAAATTTAGAACTGTGGACACTTTTTAAATTTATTTTTATTTACTAAATTTATATGCCTCCCATCTTTCCTAGGGGTGACTATTATTTATTTTTCCACTCTCTTTGGTAGCCCCCCACATGGACAAAAGGATTAATATACATCACCTGAGTAACCAAAAGATATGCTTGACAATGGACTAAGGTAAATACCACTTCCAAACATTGCACCATGGAGCTGAAAGTTGAAATAAACAAAAAGCTAGTTGTTTCAGTTGTGGCATTTGATAAAAGATAAACTTGGAAGGTTTTTCTTATGCTAATCTAAGCCAGTTTTGGCTAGTGGATATATTTGAATTTACAGAAGGCTTGCTATGGTGGCTATAGCCAATCACAAAGCCTGCATTTATCAGAAAGCAAGCATGATAAAGTGCTACTCTCTCTCTCTCTCTCTCTCTCTCTCTCTCTCTCTCTCTCACACACACACACACACACACACACACACACACACACACACACACACACACACACACACACACCCATCTGACATCTGAAGATGCTCTTTATCTCCTTAACTTTTACAGCACAAGTTGCTGGAAATGATGGGTACTCTATATGTTACTTGCTGAACGTGCTTTTACTTTAGGATTATTATGTTGAAATGTTAAGATTTTATGTTTTAGTGATTGTGTGCTTTTATTTGATTACACTGAATTGCCTATAAATATTGAAGGAATAATAAATAAATAATAGAGGTACAGGGAGGCAATTTTTACTTTATCTTCTGTTACTTTTCCAGATGGTTCTCTAAATCGATAACAAAACTCAAGCGGGTGAAAAGAATATCATTTCGGTTCCTGGCAAGTTCTGCTCCTTGTAGTATAAGCAAATTCAAGGATTCCAGGTAATAATAACAGTGATGATTATGCCAACCTGATAGTCATCTTTTCATTCTATGATATTCTATGAAATTGTAGATTACGTAGATGATCAGGTTGAGCATGAAGGAGGGGTCAAATGTGTCATCAGTTATAAGTCCCGTTGCTCTCATAAGAAATCTAAGTCCAGCTCACCTTGAGTTCCTTCTACTCTTATGTACACTAGTTGTTCAGATTCTTGTAGAGAGCTTAAGCGTACAATAAATCTTTATATCTATTTGAACTTCCTGGATCTCCTGATTTTCCTGGAGCTTGACAGGCTAGGACTCTATGGCTTTCAAAATAACGTTCACATTTTTGCTGCTACTTCTCACTTCTTTACCTGCAGCCTTGTATTGGAAGCAACCACTAAGCCATTCCTCAGGATCGAGTGCCAGTTTTCAATGTGCGATCCACTTAAATACAAAAGACAAGACAGGCAGAAATCAAAGTAAGGAAAGCAGTATAATCGAAAAGCACTACCAATGAAATTAGAATGGATATGTATTGCTATCTCTGTTATTTGGTGAGACAAGGATTTATTTATTTCTATTTTTTAATACTTACTGAAATGCAAAGGTACTTCCATAAAGAGTTTTAGCAGCTCTGAAATTGGACTCTTTGGCTGGTGGGCTGCTGAGTAAAAGAAACTGGTGTGGGGTGTGCATAAATTTCAATTGCTATACAAGAACAAAAGCAGAAGAGGAGAATATTATATTTATAACAGTTTGACATTCTCATGACTTTGTTATTTTTTTTTTGTTATTTTGTGGTTCAGGATGCAGAATAATGGATTTGGATCAAAGGTAGGCAGATTGCATTTCAGTTTTTAGAAAAACTTTGACAGTGGAACCAATCACAGAGAGAGCAGGTTATAAACTCCCTTTCTCTAATCATGTTCAAAAAAGGCATCTCTCTTGAACATTTAATTTGAATCCTACACTGAGCAAGGGGGCTTTGCTTAAGTAGCCCCTTCCAACTCTAATTCTATGATAGCCACAGACTTTGCCATTAGCCACAGACTTTGATATGCCAAGACCAAACTCTGCAAAAATTATTTTTGAAAACTACACAATCTGAAATTGATCTTGAAAAAGTAGTTAATCCTTCCCAGTCCACACATTTATCTGGACTGACCTCTTATTCTGTACAGATACTGTTTCCTCCAAAGGATCAAATCTATAGATACTATTAAAATGCATATTTTAAGTATGGGATTAAAAATGGAAATTGTTTTCAAATCAATAAGAGATGCTAATGTTTCCAAAAAAAGACTGCAATTAAAAATCAGAGAAAGCTTTTTCCTATATGTGATCATTCTAACCTGATTGTTCCAACAGTAGAGAATGCATGCATGCATGAATAATGGTACAGAATCTGGTGACAAAGCATCCACAAGAAAACCACAAGCTTAAAGAACAATGAATCCAACTGGTTGAGCTAAAATTTAAGGATGCTTTTGAGGAATCAACCAGAGAAGAGACTTTCCTGTTGCTATTTCCTTTTCTCTGCAATAATGTCTTTCCAGAAATAAATCAGCACTAATACTCTTCCAGTTTAGATGCATATTGGGGAAAATAAATGCTTCAATACTGAGAAAAATTGATAGTCACAGTTTCATTGACAGTCAATAATTATGCTATTTTTCTTTTGCTTGTGTTAGTTTACAATGTACAGTTTATACTGGTTTTATTACTTTGTACCATCTGGATATATCCTGTGTTGTAAATCATATTGAAAGATTTGTTGACAAATAATAAAATGATTACGGCTGATAAGATACATAAAGAACTTCCTTGGAACTTATCAATATTCCATAGTTTTCTAAACTTTTCTTATTGTTTTCTAGAAATAACTTTGGATAGTTCTATTTGGCTATTAGAACTTTTCCCAGTTTGTAAAAGCAAGATTTTTCTGGAAGATCTGCGGATGTGACATAGAAAGCTGTAATGGAAAACTCATTGGGGTTGGGATGATAACGCATATTTTTCTAGACTTAAAGGATTTCCTATGCCAAACAGTTCATTCTTAAAATATGATATCATCTATATCACACATGTCAAACTCGCAACATCACATGACATTGCGCAACGTATCAGAACTTTTTCCACATTGCTGGCAATGGGGTGGGCACGGTTTCCTTGTGACTCATCCGGCCCATGGGCCAGCAGTTTGACACCCCTGATCTATATATTCAGCCAATAGTATTTTATATATAATTAAAGGCTGAGCCAATCATATGTTAGATAACCCAGCAGAACTGAAACACAGAAAAAATTAAGAATGTAAATCCTTATAATTGTTTGTAGGAAAATTTGTCATTATTGTACTCTGCTTCCTTTGAAAAAGCATCCTATCCCAATTTTGATGATCTTGCACAGTGTGATGATCTCCATATACTCTCATTACCTCCAGCTTATGAACAGAACCACCATTGAATAGTTGCAATTTTTCAAAGGAAAAGCAAAATCTATTGGTTGATAAATTGAAACTCATTTTCTTCCAAAATCCAACTTGATCTTAACCTTAAACTTACCCTGTTCACAGGTAGCTTCACAATATGTGATCTATTACTGGAAATAACCCTGAAATAGAGAATATGGGGAACAAAATAAATCACAGCTTTTCATGCTAGCCCTGAATGCCAAAATAGTACTGTTGGGAATCTTTATTCCATTTTCCTTGCATTTATATAGAGAAGCTCAACTATTGCAAGGTATATTTTATCTCCTATGGTAAGCCTGATTATTTGTATCAATCAAGTAAAAATGGAGAGTTTACCAAAACTATAGTAAGTCACAAAATAAAATGCATCCTGTTGAATTCAAGGAATCAATCTTTGAATTCAAAAGAAAATGTACTCTGTACTCTATTGTATTCAAGAAATCTATGTCATTTTAATTATTTTTAACCAATATTTACAGTACAAAGGGCACAATCCATCTTCAATTAGTTCAGTGTAAATTTCATCCTTTTTGGCCATCCCTCTCCAAGAAATAATGTTATGAATTCTGAAACTCTATTTTGTGTTACAATGCCTACATGGCCATTTAATGCCCCAGTCCCTCATGCAAGCAAGAATGCTAAATGAGTTTTTAGAAGTTGTACAGGATTTCCTATTACACTAGATAATGCCATAATGCACTGGGATGTTACTTACTATCTTACATAGGAAGAACAAATTTGGGTCTTCTTCATTTTAAGGAAATTGCACATCATGTTAACAAGCTATAAGATAACTAGTGGCTTATCATAATATTTCAAAAATACTCTGAAACAGCATATAAATCTATGTAAGAGTCTTACCACTGTAGTAGAGGATGCGCAAGTGAGTCTTGTTTGTCCATCTGCTTCTTTATTTCTAAATAAGGTGCCTATGAAATAATAACAGTATAATTATCAATTAAGAGATATGCTGGAACTAGATACAAGATAAGTGTTGATTCTGGTAATTCTACTAATCCAAGAAACTGTGGATCAGTTTAGCAAGTCACTTAAAGAAAAAGCTACCACTTTAAGTCTCCTTTGGGTCAAGCTTAGTTTTTAGTGACCCCATGGGCATATTCATGTAGTTTCTTTGGAAACAACAACAACAAAAATGGATTGTCAGTCACCTTCATGGATTTCTTCTGGCTTCTTAGGGATTTTCTGGTAATTTCCCACTCAAATATTAAGTAGGTCTGATTCAACTGAACTTTTTGTGATTGATAGGCTTTGAATGAACTATAGTTTAAAACTAGCAATAGTAACATGTTTTGTTATAAAACTGCATCCTATCGCTAGTTTCTGGGATTCTTTCCCAATTATCTCTTAAAAGATATTTGCCACTCAGTGTGGCCAGTTCTCTGTAGGTGTTTCAAGAAATTTCCTTGAACCTGCTTATGCTATTCTTATTTTTCAGTGCTCCCCTAAGCCAAGGGTCCCCAACTCCTGGACTGCGGTCCACTACACTTGCGTGAGCGGAAGAAACTTGCACTCATACACAAAGCTTCACTTGCATGACTGGAAGGCGCTTGAGCTCATGCATGAAGCTCCACTTACCAGAATGGAGCTTCATGTGCTAGCACCCTCCACTCGCATGAGTAGAGCTTTACGCACAAGCACCTTCTGCTCAAGGGTCTCCGCTCGCATGATCGCAAGTTGATTTCTAAACCAGTATAGATTTTGTAAAAGAAATTAATCTCTAAATCTGTATGTAGTTTGCCTATGTAAAGTTTTGACATTCTATTCTATATGTAGCATTCTACTTCAAAATTCTGTGCAGAATTTTGGCAGCCCACTAATTCCCCTGAAGTAATCCCATATTCATCTGTCTCTTTGTTTGTCCATCTGTCTGTCCATCCATCCATCCATCCATCCATCCATCCATCCATCCATCCATCCATCCATCCATCCATTTCTACATTTCCTATCTTCACTACCTTTTGAATTAAAATTTGATCTTCTTTGTGCCTCTTATAAGTATAATTCACACTTACCCACAACAGTTAGTGAAATATTACTTCATTTTAAAAATTACATTATGGAATGTAATAATCATTAAAAACCTTCCCTGAGAAGCCCATTGTAGTGATTCATTCAGTGACACCCCAAAGGCTTCTCTTTTATCTTGTGTCAGTGGAGCTGTGCGCACATGCATGCATGCCAGTCCATCACTCATGCAGCCCTTTTCTCCTCTCTCTCCCAGCTGGGCCACCAAGCTGCCTGCTCCCAATGTTCCAAAAATGGAGTGGTGAGAACCGAGGCTGAGTGGGATGAGTGTGCCCTGCTCAGCTTTGCTGACTCACCAAGGCTGTTTGCACAAGACACCCAATCCACTTTTGGAGCATTGGGCAGCCTTGGTGAGTCTTAAGAAACATGACGCCGCACCCCAAAGGCTTCTCTTTTTGATGCCAAAAGCTTTTACAAATGGACAAAAGTGATCTCCTGCTGCTTCAGACCTTCTATCTCTTTTGGGGTGGAGAAGCCTGAAGGAGTGCAAAACCATACCCCAAAGGCTTTTCTTCTCTCTTGCATGAGTGAAGCTGCACGCACATGCATGTGTGCCAGCCCAACACTTGTGCAGCCCGGTTCCCCTCTTCCCCCCCAATGGGTCACCGAGCCATAAAGGTTGGAGACCACTGCCTTATAGTGTTTTCATGAACACAAAGTTGCATGTTCTCAAGTCTGCTCTTCCTCCTAGATGGCCATGAGATCAGAGCTTTTTGCTTTCTGTTTTATAGTAAAAAGACTTGTTAGATACAAACTGAGAAGAATAACTGTTTGTGTAAGCAATGGTTAATGTAGCTTGTTTGATCCTGGCTTGCTTGCAAAGTAGTTGCAAACCATTCCTCAGTTAAAATCTGACAAAATATCCTCAGATGATGAAAACCCTTGGTTAGTTTAAGATCAAAAGTTGATTATCTCTTTGTCCTATCTGTGCTGAAACTAGAAAGATTTCATGATGTTGCTCATGAACATGAACTAAAACCATGAACTAACTTTAAGATAAATTGGTGCACTATGGAAACTATTCAGAGCAATTTTACGTGGAATGCTTTCCAAGCATCTAATATATACTTCTTAAAAACTGGTACAAAATGAATGAATGAAATATAATAGGTTCTATCCAGGTATACATCTTTCTAAGTCTCACCAATAATGCTATCTCAAAATCCTCTAAAATGTTATTTAGAGCAGGACTTTTCAACCTTTTCACAGATTGTACCACTTTTAGGATATGGCACTATTACAACGGCACTGAAAAAGTGACTTATGACCATTTTTCACACTTATGACCGTTGCAGCATCCTCAGAGTCATGTGATTTACATTTGGATGCTTGGCAACTGATTCATATTTATGATGGTCACATTGTCATGTTATCCCCTTTTGCAATCTTTTGACGAGCAAAGTCAGTGGGGAGGCCAGATTCACTTAATAACCGTGTTGCTAATTTAACAAACAACTGCAGTGATTCACTTAACAAATGTGGCAAGAAAAATCATAAAATGGGGCAAAACTCATTTAACAAATTTCTCACCTCTCCTTTTATATCCTCTCCCCCCTTCTTTTATCTTTCTTCTCTCTCCCTCTTTTATATCCTCTCTTCTCTCCCCTTTATATCCTCTCCCCCATATATCCCCTCTTCTCTCCCCCATTATATCCTCTCTTCTCTCCCCGTTATATCCTCTCTTCTCTCCCCCTTTCTATCCTCTTCTCTCCCCTTTTTATATCTTCTCTTCTCTCCTGCTTTCTATCCTCTCTTCTCTCCCCCTTTCTCTCCTCTCTTCTCTCCCCCTTTCTCTCCTCTTCTCTCCCCCCTTTCTATCCTCTTCTCTCCCCCTTCTTTTATATCACCTCCCCCCATTTTCTCTTTAGTACATCTCCAGCTGACTGCTCTTGTCAAGGCTGCACTTCTCTGTCTCTCTTTCACCACCCCCTTCTCTTTCCCCCCCATTGTCTTTTTTCTCTCTCCCTCTCCTGCCAAAACCTGCTCCTTTTATAGCCTCTCCTCTCTCCTCCTCCTTTTCTCTTCAGGGTGCAACTGTGCGTGCTGATCCTGGGCTCTCAGCAGGACCCAGGCAACACCTTGCGCAGCTCCAGCTGCATCTCTGCCTGAAGACTGCACAAGGCTTCCTGCCACCCCCAAGGCCACTGCCAATCAGCTGGAGCTGGACGCGCCGATCCTGGGCTCTCAGCAGGACCCAGGCAACACCTCGCGCAGCTCCAGCTGCATCTCTGCCTAAAGACTGCACGAGGCTTCCTGCCACCCCCAAGGCCACTGCCAATCAGCTGGACGCGCCGATCCTGGGCTCTCAGCAGGACCCAGGCAACACCTCATGCAGCTCCAGCTGCATCTCTGCCTGAAGACTGCACGAGGCTTCCTGCCACCCCCAAGGCCACTGCCAATCAGCTGGAGCTGGACGCGCCGATCCTGGGCTCTCAGCAGGACCCAGGCAACACTTCACGCAACTCCAACTGACTTTCCCACAATCCTGTGCAGCGCTGCCACCGCTTCACTTCATCCACTTTTACACTTTTTTTGCAGTGCTTTTCAACCCATTGTACGCATACCACCTGCCAGATGCCGACGTACCAACAGTGGTATGTGTACCACTGGTTGAAAAGCCCTGATTTAGAGTGTCCCTGAATAGGGTAAACTGGGGAATGAGGAAACAGTGAGAGAAGAGAAATTTCTATCACACTGAAAAGAAGAATTTTCTGCATAGCGTCTGTAATACCAGCACTTCTTTCTTCTTGTTCCAACTCATATATTCTGTTCAAAGAATGTGCCTCTTCCTAATTGTCAAAATATTGTCCATCTCCTTGCAGCTCCTGAGATATAAGCTACTGTATTCAGGAGGGTGCATTTTTAGGGAATTGGGGTTTACCATGGCAAGAAGGGCCAATAAATCTGCACATTCACAGATAAGTACTGTGACCCAATTGAGTGAATGTCACCACATTCTAGTACATCCAATCTGAAGAGACATATCAAATTTAGCTTCAGCAGAACTTTCAGCACAGTCACAATAGAACCCTCTTCCATCTCCAAATGCTCTCCTGTTTCACTTAAGCGAACAAGCTTTTACTTGCAAAACCATCAGTGTCATTGCAGCAGATTGCTACAAATCTGTATTTTTCCCTTGGCAATTTGCTTGGCTTGTTCCTAAGAATGCACATGAATAAAGAAATAAACACACAAAAATGCAGCAAGGGGCTACTGATCAATGCTGTATTCCCCGAACATTGAAACAATCCATTTACTCACAGGCAATCCTGCCCCTAGGACTGAATAAAAAGTTCCTTGTAATGGCATATGAATCAATGATAATATTCAAGCTTGATCTGTCAATGTTCTGGTTCATTGATTTTATCTTGCAACTTGTTATCTACACAAAGATTATTTTGATAGGCTTTCCTTGCATGGATCTAATAAAACAGCAATGGTACTACACAGTGCTAAAACTCATAAATACATGTATCATATAATAACAATTTATAGCACAATAATTCATTTACTTATTTAATATGCCTACCTGTGTCATTTCTCTTATGGAAGTAATGCTATCCAGTGCTTTCATGACCCGGTCATAATTCTTCTTCTATGGTGAAAGAAATGAAAGATTACTTTTCAGCAAGCATGTTTTAAAGTATATTAACTTTCAGATATATCTCATATAATTATAGAATTGGAAAGATCCATTTAATTCCTGAATCCAAGTCTCTGCTGTATGCAGGCATTCAAATAAAGAAATCCATAGCAGACAGTTATCAAAACTCCCTGCTTGAATATATCTTGTGAAAGGATTTTACTGTTATTGTAGCTATCATAACCATTTCCTATAATTTTATACAGAATGTGAAATTTATAATCCCTACATCATTACAAGCCCTAATTATATCAAAATGTTGTACACATGACATCATCATGCAAATAATGCAACTGACAAACTCGTGTCAACGGTTGTCATGATATCTGAAACAAGTACATCAATTGCATCACTTACACAAAGACAAATGTTATATTTTCCCACCCTTGCTCTCCCTACAAACAGTAAGATACTGTTTGAAACCACATGCGGAGATACTGCTACTTTCCAACGCTTTAAAATCCATTAGAGATTGTATATCAAAAATGTAGCTGAAATTGTGCCTATCAACCAATTGTTGTAGCCCAAAATATCTGAAAATTATCTTCCTCTTCCAAACAGATAATATTTAGATGTTTTGAACTGAATCTCACACTATCCCTAACAACTGGTAATGTGAACTTGGACTGTTGGAAATCCTAGGGTGAAACATCTAAAACCAGACTGAAAAAAGCAGTTGAGTACTAAAACTAGTGGCAACTAAAAACAAACGTTTGTTTTAGAAATAAATGAAGGTGAGTATATATATAAAGTCATTTTTTTCTTGTATCCATCTGTATCTTAAGGTAATTATTTCAGTAATTAATTACTGTATTTATTCAGAACTAGATTACTATAGGCGTATGTTTGAAAACAACCAAATCTCAGACATAAGGCACATTTTTGCTCTGAAATTTTAGTTAAAAAGATGTTATGCTTTTGCCTGATACCTTAAAGAGTAGATATAAGAATGAACCAAGCCATAACATGGTTTGCTTGGTTTTGGTTTACTGTATGGTATGAACCCAGTTACTGAGATCTGTAAACTATGGCTTAATACGAATCAGAAAAGATCTAGTTTAAGCAACAAACCACTTTATAGCTTTGCCACAATGTGTGAACTGAATGTGTATGTAATTTTGATTAATAAATTGATACCACTTAAATCTACTGGTTTTCATAAGGAGTTATGCTATTATAAGTAACCACATAGTACATAATTTTTATCTGAGCCTTTATCTCAGTCATCTTTCAAGAATGTGGAAAAGGAAGGAAGCAGTGGTTTTTGCCCATAACGACACCCTTCCCCTCCAAATACAAATGATACATACCCTGGGATTAAAGGCTAGCATCTGAGAGTCATTAGGATCTACTACTGAAGGATATGGCTCAAAAATGACAACTTTTCTTGGGGATTCTAATGCAGAACGGCACATAGATACTAGTAAGTCTACAACCTAGAAAAAAGAAAAGGCAAAAGAAAGTTCAAAAAGAAGACTTTCCCCTCCTCCCAAATAAATTCATAAATGATCCCCAACAGATCTGGACCAGAACCTTGTTAAGATTTAACAGGATTTCAAATACAATTGTACCAACAGGACTGAGAGAATTTATATCAGAAAGAAGCTCTGGGTCTGTTCTCCATTCTGCTGCAATGTCTCCACTTTGACTAATTTAATAGGAGTGTCAAGTGATATAAGGGGCAACAGGACAGTGTCTGATTTTGTAAAATTTTGCTTTGGCTCCTTTATTTGAGCAACTTCTTTTCTGGGAGCATCACATTTACTTCTTCGAATTATTAAAGACATGGTTCAGAACATTCATTCAAGGATTCAGATTATTCATTCTATAAATGTACAAGGTGTGTACTAACAGGGTTTCCTTCCTTCCATGTACACATATGACAAGTTTTGGTGGAGTCCACATGTATACGGTTAAAAGTATGGGAGCCTCTGTTTATGAAATTGTGACTCAGCAAATGGCATTGGATACCAAGTCTCTGTGAATGTCGAAAGGCCACCTGATCTGAGGCAGGATTTTGATCCAATAATGGACTGACTGAGTTCACCAGAAATATTCCAGTCCAACTCAATACCCAGAACTGAAATGAGAATGAGAAAAATGTTCAGTTCTCCCATAGTCAAGCATAGGAAATATGTAGACTAAAATATTTTTCTCCAATCAAAATGGAGGTAAACTTCATAAAACCCATAATGTGTGAAAAATTAATTAGGATAAAATAGGTATAAGTGAAAAGATGTGCTTTTTTATAATGCAGATTTAAAAAAAACTTCTCATAAAGTCATTATTCCAGACCTTAACAAAAATTTCTATTTTTTTTTTAATCTTAACAGATGCTAATACATTTGCAATCTCGACCACATGAGGTTGCCTTTGAAGATTATCTGCAAATTTCAGCTGGTCTGGAATGAAATGCATGTGCTCTCAGAGGTCAGTTATAGTACTACTAAGTTAAACCTTTGCTGCATGAGCTGCACAGTTTAGCAGTAAATTTCCAAGTGCAATTCAAGATGCTACTTGCTAGTTACTAAATCCCCTGTGGCTGGAGCCCTGAAATCTTGGGGCCACCTTTCCCAATGTATTTTGCCCATCCTATTCAGATAACCAGGGAGCACTTGCTTAGCATTCTGTCATACAAGGAGGTATGATAGGAGAGGGGCTAATATCGGATGTTCCCGTCTACTACAGTAGTCACATTGTGAAAAAATAATTGCATTTTTTAAATATGAGTTATTTGTATTTGGAATCAATGAAGGATTAATATGCCAAATCAATATAGCTTATACCAATTTTTTTTCTGATTGTAATATCACTGTGAATTTGGTATTTATTTTCCATTGGTATTCCCACTGTTGCATATCAATTGACCTGTTTACATTCTACATCAATTTAACCATACAGTCTTTGATTTGATCAGTTTCTGAATCATATTTCAAAACAACTTAAAATAAGTCACAGCAGATGCTTGGAATTTTGTGTTATATGTTTTTCAAATTTAGCCAAATTCCTGAGCATTCCACCTTGTTTCTGTGATTTTTTTTAAAACTACACTACTTATTTGAAGATACTGAAACCAATGAGCCATTTCTGAATGTCCTACAGAAACTGTCTGTAAATATTTCACCTTAGTTTCAACCTTTCTGTCTATACAAATTATTATCACTTCACTGATCAAATTCTGTAGCATTTAAGCAAGGGGCCATATATTGGACTTATAATCTTTTATTTTATCACATACTTTTGTTGTATTGTTTATGATGAAGTCATCTCTTATATATTAAACACTTTTGTTTATATCCCACCAAAATTATTTTGTGTCCTGAAAGTCCTGCTCCTTCAACAATGGTAAACTAGCGCTTTAGCAATCCAATCCAATCCAATCCAATCCAATCCAATATGTATTCCAAATTAAACCGGCTTAATAATATAATTTGAAATGTGTGATACAGCTAGTTCACCTTGTATTTTCACATCTTGCAAAACCTTAAATTTAATCCTTAGTCTTCAGTTTCATCAAATAAAGTTAGTTGTCCTTGCCATTCATTTAACATCTTTTTTTCAATTTTTACTGAAATCATCTGGAACTTGATCTCTGAAAACATATTCATTTTTACTGATTATATCCTTTCTAGTTTTAACTTCTATCTTAAAATATCTGCCATTATATTTTTCCAAGTCTGTTAATAATTTTTCTTGACTTAGTTGTCATATTTTGTTAAATAATTTCCCAGGTAACAAAGATAGTGAATCTTGTTATTTTCTGCAAATGTTGCTTTTCTTCTTCAGGTAAATTCCATGTTACAATTTATGCCTTGTTTTTATTGATGTCCCAATATCAATCCATATTTCTGTATATGCTCCGTTATTGATTCTAAAGAATCTTTGGATGGGTAACTCTTACAAACAATACCATCAGCATATAATTTATGTTTTATTTTTGATTTGCCAATTTTATTCTCATCTTTTTTTGGTAATATTTCTTAAGCCAAAAGAAATAAAGGCGAGAGAAGATAAATCTGTCTTGTCCCTTTCATTATAATACATGTTGCTGTACATATTAATGGAATTTATTTAGTGGATAAACTACAGCCATAAGAAATTAATTTGCTATACCAGATCAGCTGCCAACGCATATTGCAAAACCCAATCATACAATTGTTCAGGATAAGAAACTGAGCAATGAGATGACACAAATGACCAAACGATCCATCTCTTCCCTCTTACTCAGATGTCATCATTCCTTACCCAGGCCATTCTGACTGGGCTGATAAATAATAATACTGATTGGAGACAAGGCCTGTCCATCACTGAACGAACTATCTATCCTCACAACCTGGTATTTTATGTAAAGACTGTTTTAATTTTCTCTCTAGCTGCTGTGCTTTCAGAGAAACAGATAAGCCCTTCAGCTTTGTACAGGCTAAGAGAAGAAAAGCTCACATCATCATGTAGGTTTAGATTTTATCTGATATGCACCATTATACATTCAACAAATATTTTCATGTGAAAATGGTAGAGGATATTGCCCTCCCAGATGCATGCTTATTGATGGAATGATTCACAGAAAGCAGTGATGCTAGCTGTTTCTATGATGCAGGTACTAACAAAATTAATTAATCAACCATCTTCAGTTGGGTGGTTTCCAGATAGCCTGGGCAAGAATGGATAATCTGTGACCCATGGTCTTTATCTTCTCTCCTGCTTTCCACATGTGTCCCCCAAAGTGTTGTAAACAAGTGATTTTCTGCCTTTTGTTCTTAGCAGGATTTGGTGGGGAAGAGCGTTAAAGGGTAAAATGGGGTTTTTAGTCCCAATCTTCAATGGATAATTATGAGAACTTATATGTACTAATGTCATCTTTTCATCAGGAAAGACCTATGTCAAAGCCTTCCCTTATAAAAAATGTCAAAAAAGCAAAAAAGCAAAAAAGCAATCTTCAGTGATAACTATGAGAACGTATACGTACTAAATGTCATCTTTTCATCAGGAAAGACATAGGTCTTTCCTGATGAAAAGATGACATTAGTACATATAGGCTTTCATAGTTATCCACTGAAGATTGCTTTTTTGATATTTTTTTTATAAGGGGAGGCTTTGATATTTTTATAAGGGCAGGCTTGTTCTGATGCCTTCCCTTTTCATCAAAAGTGATAATACTAATTAAGATTTGAGAGCTACATAGAGTTTATAATAAGTTATGACTTTTCTCCCAAGCATTCAGATGGGTTTTCAAAAGACAATGGCAAACCATTGCTGGATCACCAATGGATGAAGAGAATGACACCACATTGCCTGGGATGCGGAGAAAAGCTCTAAGCAAGGTTGAAGTGTTAGTCTTTACTTGAGAACTTCAACTCCAGTGTTGAAGCAACAAACCACATACCCGATATTGTGATACAACACTTTTCCTATAGAGTGGGTGAACTGGATTGGGGGCTTAGGAGTTGGTTTGAGCTTTTCTAATTTCTTTTAGTGCAAGTTAACTGAGCAGTTCTAAATATACCGTGTCTTCAAAATAGGGACCAGAATGTAACAAGGAACTAATCATTTCTAGTTCTGAACAAACCACTTCTAGAAAAAGAAACACATGGATTTTCCCCATGATGATTGGACATAAGGAGCCTGACAGAACTGGATTAGTCCTATGAAGAACAGTGTGGTGGAAATCCATGTCTTTGTTTCTGTTCTCCAAACTCCTGATCTTCAACAGTATTAGCTGCTCTCCTGGTTTCTAATCCTTTATTAGTAGCCTGCCTTTGTTTTGCTTGATTGACAATTTTTTGGTGTTTTGTTATTCGTTTGATTTGATTTCATTAAACAAACTAGTGCCTGACCTTCAGCTTCACAGTCTGTCAACTGCCTATGATGGGAACACCTAATGCATCATTTGATAATGGATTGGAAAAACAACAACATTCCACTGAAAAAGCATCTGATTTACTTTGCAAATGTTCAGACTATAGCCATGTTTCTGATATTCACACTGTCTTTTAAAAGAACAATGTAAAAATATTCCCATTAATATTATTAATAATCCCTCTTGTTGGAGTCTATGATAAAATGCTGAACAACTCTGAATATTTCAGAGTGCAACTGAAAGTTATTTATTTCTGAAATAATTAAGAAAACCAGCAACAACAACGAACAAAGATTATATTTAAAAATTATTTGACTTCATCATGATATTTACTGTAGCACAGAAATACTTAAAAGGACCATTCAACAACTATTCAAACACTTGAAGCAGTAAACATATTTTTACTTAATGGAGTGCTATGAAATGAATTATTTAGTCCACAGCCCTTCCATCTTTCCAATCTTTATTTGATTTAAAATGATTCATTCAGGGAGAATATTAAAAAAAGGGATTTGATTAATGCAACCCTCTGATTCCTCCTACAGCCCCAGATGGGGTCTGACTCATACCAAGGTTAGTTCTGAAATCTTTATATTCAGTCCTCTGGAGGGAAATAAAAAAGAGGATTCTTTCAAAAAGTGCAGTGAGAAAGAAACATCAGAGAGCAAAATATATTTAGGCTGTCTTCCCTTCTCTCCTTTTCTCACACTTGGCATGAATGGCCAAATGCCAGTGAACAAGTGTGGTTCAGCAAAGTTGAATATTGCATCAATTGCTCCTCCTTCCCACAAGGTAAGGATCTGCCTAGCCATAATATCATTGCTAGAAGGTAGTGGAGTGGAACTGCAGCCCTTGCCAGGGTCTAATTCCCATTGGTGGGAATTATGGTAAAGCAGCCCCAGAAAGAAACTGACTACTCATTCCTGCTATCAGCATAGGTTAAGGTTGTCATAAAGTTTACTTATCTGAAGGCTACCTATCTATATACTTTTGATTCCTTGACACAATTGATTTTGGAGAATAAAGATATGGCAGAACTAGCACAGGGAGGAATGAAGAAGTTTCTGTGCGATGTTGTAAAGGGAAGCTTGGATGGAATAGTTTTGGAATATAGTTCTGACATACTAAAAGTGTTCAGTACTTTGATCTCCAGAAAATGCTTTGCCGAGCAGCAGGAATATAAATGGAAAGCCTGGTTGCAACACCTTACAGTAGCTGGGTCATTTCCCAGGATCATTCAGCAGTTCAGGAAAAGCACAGCTACTTTAAGGCAGTGCAGGTAAGTGCACTATATGCCCTTTGAAGCATCTTTTGGAGACTGAATTGCTGCACAGTCCTAATGTATTTGTATGTTGGATGTTGTATTACAACCAGTCAAAGTTATACCAGACAAAGGCCCCTGCAAAAGGTACTTACAACCCAGTTCCAAAGTCCTGATAGCCAGGCCCTCCCCATAATGCACTCAAAAACTGCTCCACATTTACAGTCATTGGCAGCATCACATGACTGTGATTTATGCCATTTTTGCAGAAAACTGGCATTTACTTATGTTTTTCAGCAAAATGGTCCATTGTAGACAATGGGTTCGCTTAACAACTATGGTGATTGCTCAATAACATTCACAAAATAGGATTGTAAAATAGGGTCCAGTTATTTGATGACCTGCTTTATGACCATCACAACTTACAACCTGTAATCATGAATTTAATACGGATTATCTAATATTGACAAAATAGTTCCAGAATAAAAACATGAAAAGTTGCTTTTCTCTAATTTTCATCCGCTATATCATAAAATCCGCTATCTTATAAAACCAAAGTACAATGAATATTTTGTACTAATCAAGAGACAATAAAATGAAGCAAAATGATATACAAAAATAAATGCAATTCATTCTTCTACAAATAAATTATCTGAATTTTACCTGAGCCCCTGTTGCAATTTCATCTGCGGCTTCATTCATCACGCCTAGAGTTTGGAAAGCAAATACACACAGTTCCCGTTCACAGACCGTTGGCTAAAAGCAAAGGGAAGAAAATGGTTATTCTTATATTTAACAATTTTCATCAACCTAACATTCTACACATGCTGAGAGTACAGTTCCTAGAACATCTACTGTATGTGACTTGTCCAAAGTCTACTTGGGACTCTGGGAGATATAATTCCACCCAAGGGATTGATATCTTGTACATGTGTAAAACTGCTTTGTGTGTGTGTGTGTGTGTGTGTGTGTGTGTGTGTACTAATTTCATGTGAAAAAAGTATTCAGGGTTTTGTTTTGTTTTTTTGCCTATGAATTCTCGTTCGGTTTCATTCAAGAAAATTAGCTTTCATTATATATTTCAAAGGGGAATAATAGTTTGGTGTTATTCTTGTATTTTTGCATTTATTTGCAGATTAGCTAAGAGCTGTTTCTGAATGTCCCATCACTTATTGGATAATCATCTTTGCAGTGGTCTGCAAGTTCTCTGGTTTTCTCTATTTCAAGAGAAGAAATCATGGGGGGATTCTCCCAATGAGGCTTTTAGAAATGGGAAATATGGACAGTCAAGGCATCCCCAAAATTTTGGGAAAATGTGTAATTCTTCTCCCTGCAACTACTAGGAATATTATCCTTACCCCTACATCAGCAACAAGGTAAACTCAAAAAGACTTTCAAGAAAATTTTTGAGAATAAGATATATAAAATGCAAAGCCTATTTTGCAAATAGGCTTGCAAAAATGTAAGGCAGATCTCAGCAGAGTATTAATAAACTAAATCTCTGTCTCTCTTTGTGCTTCTCCCTCTTTACTTCATTCATGTGAGTAAGGGATAAAGGCTTGCATCAGATGGCCTTACCCATACCTTGCTTTCTTGGGCTCTCATTGATGTTTTCTAAAACTTAGAGGATGGAAGTCTGAGTAAGCAGTTTATTATTTCAGTTGGTGCTTCTGGTAACATTTAAATTAATGTCTAGAAACCCTAAATATATTGTGCAGGCTCTCTGTTTTAGATATTTGCCATCCAAACCACTGGGTCAAGGTTGTAGGAGCAAAGTTAGAGAATACAGTTTCCTTCTCCCCATAATTATGGGAAAGATTAAACACACAATTCTATCTTCTCTGACCCATTAGTAAAGACTATAAAAGAAATGGAAGTGTAATCTTATAAATAAATGAAGTTGCTGCTTCTCAGATTATTGGCTTCCAAGCTCATGCTGAAGTGAAGACCACTGGGAATATATAAGACTCCAACAGGCACAAATACCTTTTTGAGCAATATATTCTTGGCATCATGAACATTGGGAAATGCAGAACCTGGTCAGGGTTCCTATTGTCAGTAAAGACCACCTCCAGATGAAGTTTAGAATAAATGTAGACTATATCTACAACTTTCATAAGCGCTGCATAAAACTAGTCAAAATGACATGATCACAGCAAGAAAGACTGCTAGTATCCAATAAAATAAAGTCTAAGCAGGACACAATTCTACAGTTTGCATATGAAAATACTGTCAGTAACAGACAGTCCTCCCATTTTGAGTTGGAAGACGTTTCTTGTGATACTGGAAGAGCATTGCCCATCATCTCTACCAATGTTTTTCAAATCAAAATGAATTTCAGGTAAGCTTGTGTGATTTTCAAAAAGATGCCATTTTAAGAATCTTATACACACACACACACAAATAAGTATTTTGTTCTTGCACTTTGCTTTATCTGCAAAGTAAAACAGGGACATAGATAATCCTGCTGAGCTCAGGATGGGTTACTGCTACTGATCTCATTTTTCTGCCATTTTTTTTAAAAAAAGGACTATATTCTATTTTACAGTGAACTACTGAATAGTCTATCATCACAATGTTTTCTGTTTTTCACGTTACAAAGATAACCAGTGAAATTAATCTTACTTTGCTCTTTGAGTCATTTTTTTAAAGAAATGAAGCTAAACAATAGATTGTGTTTAGCACCATCAGAAATACAAAAAATACAAAATGAATTTGCATTTTTTCCTCTACAAAAATGCTTCACTGGGCATGTACTTGCATCAATAACTTTTTCATCAATTTTGTTTAAAACATTATCCTTCTCCTCTTCCTCTACTTGCAGTCCCAGTGATTATATGATGACTACAAGTCTTGAAATATTTTTGCAGTGATGGTTTTGGAAGATCCATTATCTTTCAAGTCCAATACAGCATTGCTCATTTGATATATCTCATCTGCTATGTTACATTGAATTAGGCAGCAGATGAAGCCTAACACTATCTAATTCACTGTACCATAGCACTCTAGACCAAATGAAATAATCTATATTAACCTCACTGGCTCTCTTTTGGGCACATTTTAGGAAAGTTTGGCTGATGCACTTCAGTGGCTCAGTCTTTTTTTATCGCATGAGTTTTATTGTTTTATCATTGTATAAAATACAAAAAACTAAAATAAAAACAGGAAATTAAGAGAAGGAAAAAGACAGGGGGAAAGAACTATGAGGTGTAAGGAAAGAAAGAAAAAAGCTTTGACTCCCAACTCTTTCTAGCACAGTACAAAATAACAAGATTACAGCCTCATTTTTTTTACTTTTACACATTAGTACGGGGGTCCCCAACCTGTGGGCCATAAGAGGTTTGCAACTGGGCTGTGGAAATGGAGTTGCATGTGCTTGCCGGCCACTTGTGTGAACCATCCCCCTCTCCCCTGCTAGTCCGCAAAGCTGGAAATGTTGGGGAACTCTGCATTAGTATATAACCAGCTATTTCTATAACAACAAATCTATCTAATCGGCAAAATCAGAGTAAAAGTTTCATTTTTTTCATGACAAGCATAAAATCCAGAAGTGATATCTAAATAAAAAACATAATTAAATATATTCTCTTCTTTGAATAAAACAATCTATTTAACCATTTCTGCTTTACCTTCCCTGGTGTGGAAATAATATGTCTTTCTATTTGTATTTAATAATCTTTATAAACTATCACCATTTATATTTATATTAAGGTTATATTCTTTAACCTTAAAGAGAAAAATATTTTCCCCCCATCTATTATAAAACACTAACTTTAAACAAATAACTTTTTTCTTGTTGTATATATCCTTTTTAAAACTCTAAACTTTTCTTTAAGCTAATACATGTTTTTCTTTAACTTTCTCTTAACATACATACTTTCAAATACACTTTCAATAATATTTTACAAAGTTTAGGAATTACTTAAACATTATATATATATAACAGAAACAATACATTTTTAAACTTTAGATTAAGACTTTCAATTACAAATATCAGACCGATAAAAATCTATCCTAATTCCAATTGACTCATTAAGTTTAAGCTACTCCTTTTAGCTTGTCTTCTGTCTTCTCCTTTTATCTTTTTCTTCTCTGGAATGTTTGTCAAGTAGTTATAAGCTTCTTTTTTTCTCAAGGATTTCTCAACCTTGTTAATGTCCATGAGGAAAAAAATCCCAAACTTGTCCTTTTAAAAGTTGCAGATTTGCTTGGAGTTCTTCTTTCGTTTGTTTTGGGAGGTTTATATTTAAACCATCATAATAACAATTGGTGTCAGGTTTATATTCCAAAATTGCAATTGACTCCTCTGCAATGTCAGCAACTTGTGAAATTGCCTTGGTGGTTTGGTAACTTTCTACACATATTTGCATCTCTGAAGCAGTTTGAGTAGTTTGTTTTAACATCCTTGGAGCATACCTGATCTATGAACTGATGGATTTTATTTAAAGATTTTTCAAATACATCTCTAATAATTTGCTCCTCCATCTTCTTGAATTCCCTCTTTAGTCAAAGAATAACTGTTTGTAAGTCACTTACAAATTGCTGGCCAATCAGGAATCATAAAAATTGGAAAGTTTTAGCCACCCGCAGCAAAGCAACCCAAGCTACAAATTACTAAAAATAATAAACTAGAATTACAACTTTCTGCCCGTATATTTTTTCATCGTTTTTTTTAAAGATACTCCAGATTTTTTTATTTTAGCTTGCATTCATCAGCCTTCTTCCTTATTGTTTAACAATGAAGAAATCCCCCAAATGGTGCAGATCTTCAAAAAGGAATAACAGGCTGTGACTAAAGAGAGCTTCTTTTAGTTTAATAAAGACTAATAGTCCTTAAAAATGATTAAGAAATGAAAGGCACAACTTGTTGTCCATTTGAAAAATAAATTCCAAAATGGCTGATTCTTCAACAACGAACTGATTGCATCCCCCCCCCCCAGCTTTCAGCATATAGTCTGCTTCAAAGCACAGCTCCTGAAGCTACTTGCAGACCTTTGCTATATCGGAAGATCTTGTGGGATCATTCTAGATTCTTTCTAATCCAGAAGACTCATATAAACTAAAGGAATGCTGGTTCCTTCTGTTGGTTGAAAGAGCTACAGTCCAGGGAAAAACCCTTCAGGGATCCTTCCCTCTGGCTGTCATCAACTGGCCATCTTTTCACCTTCAGTAGCTCAGATTTGAAGTTGTCATCCGCTTAATAGGGAAATGAATCCAGTATGTTTTACAAGCATGGAAGACAAAACAGGCACTGAGATTCACAACATTTTAGGGAAAGGTTACAATGAGATGTAGAACATATTATTTGCAAACTGAAGGATCCTATTCCCAATTCTAGGATCAACTTTGCACAACATACTAAAGAACAGCTAGATAGGCAGAACTGGTTCTCATAGGACATTATACCACCGGCAATTAGCCTGAAGCCTGTGAGACATACTTAACCTATGGAGACTTTCCTTTAAGATACTGTGGGCACACAAGCCACTATTCCAAATTATTTATTTCCAATAACCAAAATTCTTATGCTCCTATATAGACTACCACATAGTTGGACAAACTAATACAAGTTTGATTTACCTAAGAAAGATGCTCACAGTCTCCCATTTTTTAGTCTGGTGCCTTAAACACTACACAAAGATGGTTCTCTGGTTTATTTCTGGCTTATGTGAAAGAAATCCCAATTTAGGCCATTTGGTTGTTCTTCATATTTCAGTTCTACCCCTAAGCTCTTCAGGACTTCACTTCAAGAGTAGGAAGCATATATATCTTCTACATATATTTTGTAAAATATATGAACTTGAACACTAAGGAAGACAGGCAGGTAGGCAGCTATGACAGTCTCTTTTTATTGGTTGACTGCCATATGGCAACCCAAGATCCTATCAGAGACTACCAAAACAACCATGTTTATTTATTTATTTGTCACCCATCTTGCCACAGGTTCATGTGGCAGGAAAGGCAGGAAGCAGGTTTCTTTTCCACTACTCTGTACTTTCCTCAGTATAAAATTGTACCTGCCTTAAAGTCCTTATTATTTTTGATGACCAGGAAAATAGTTAAAATACAGGGCTACAATTTCACATGCTGAAGCAGGGAAGGTTTATTTTTAGTGATGGCTGATATAATTGTTCTCAAAGGTGAGCAAACTGGAGCCTGCACTGTGGAATCAAACTCTAGCTGGGGGCTGTAAATAGATTGCTATAATACCATCAAGAATTACATTCTTGCCTCCCCCCCTCTTTGGAGAGGCGAATTAGGGAGGGTGTTTAAGGATAAAAATTGTTGACTTAACAACTCCAAAGATTCAGTATGGAAAAGGAAAGCAATAGCAATTATAATATTCAGCCCCCTTCATTTGTGGGGCTGTAAATAGGTCACTGGTTGGAGGAGCACATTGGTTTGATGGTCTGTATCTCTCAGGTACTGCATTTTTAACACATTTGTTGTAAAGATGTGAAAAATATGAAGCCTCTCAATTCTCCTTGGTGACATTTAAGGATAAAATATGAATGTTTGAAGATAATTTTGACATATGTTCAGCTGAATTCGCTTAGAAATCTTTCTGCAATTGGGAATCCTAATAATGAAAGTTCCTGATTGTAAGGAATTTTCTAAGTACATTCAGGTGAACAAACTTGAAATCTTATTTCAGGCATTTATGCCACTAAATGAGCAAAGGTTGAAGAGAAAGTGGCAGAGATGGGCGACACAGACACATATATAAGAGTATTTGCACGGTAAACATTACATACACTATACCACAAGATATATCCATAACTAAATAATGCAATAGTTTGTATAAAAAGTAATTCATTTTGCTTACTCTACTACCAAACTAGAATGTCTCTCAGAGTTATTTTTCCTTTTCAATTTTTCTTAGTTGGATAGAAATGTTTATGAAAGGATTCTGTTAATGAAACAATATTTTAGCTACTTTTATTTTGTCTTTTCCTGGGGCAGGCTGTCAGAAAGGAATTTGACTTACTTGGTGGACCCTTTACAGATCAATCATACCCAGAGACAATGTAAGTTACAATTCAACATGTCTTATTTAGGAGATAATAATTTTATCTCTCAATCGGAAAACTGCATCACTAAAGCACTGTGCTTTGGATTTACATATGTATATTTTTAAAGGCAGGCAAGAAATATAATATTTATGATAGTCTAGAATTTTGAAAGTTCCTCCTTCTAGGAGATTCAGACAAAGTTAAACAGATCCCAGAGAGATGCTGTGCATCTTAGTGCCCTTTAAATAAAAGCAGAAAGCCAAATAAAACAAAATGAAAATTATACCCTATGTCTGTCTGCCCAAACTGCTGTGATACAGAAGAGTAAGGCACATATGAGTCCTATAAGAAAACTGCAGTTCCAATCTATACTATCATCATGCCAAAAACACTATAAAACAACCTGAGCACATAAGAGCACAAACACTGAAATTTGCCTTCTCTTTGGGCTTCAAAGAACGCTAAAACAGATGTTTACAAAGATTAATACCTAATGTTGTATGCTATGTTCTAGGAGGATTGCTTAGCAATAAGATCTTATGTTTAATGTTGATCACATTAATATTGAAACAGATAGGAGAAACACCAATCAAATAAAATGTAACAGGAGTATAGTTGAGGCTAGACGCGAGGAGGGGGGAAAAGGCTTACTAATTCAGATGTTTTCAAAGACTAATACTTAGTATTGTATACCAGGTGTCATGATGATTGCTGCATAATATGTTTTTTATGTCCAATGTTGATTGTTTTAATAAAAGAATTTTTATAATAATAATAAAAAAGAACGCTTAGGAATGGAGATAGTTTAAGCAAAGCAGACAGACGAACACAGTTCAGATACATATTTGGGAAGTAGGAAACTGAAGCAAAAGAGAGTTCACTCAGCTCTGAAATGCTTTACATCAGTCTTCTCTTTCTATGTATTATATTTCATCCCACAAAAGACTGTGCAAAGTGAAGCTGCATGCTTTTGTATTACACAGTTTAAAAAAGCAAGTCACTTATCTTGAGAAAAGAGAGCCATGGGACCAAATCAGAATAAGATTGGTTCCCCTGCATCTATTACCTGGTAAAGATCCCTCTCAAGTCTCCCTGCCCATGAGTGCTATTTGTCCCCCAGAGTGATGTCTGCAGTAAGCAGAATTTTTAAGGGTAAAAGGGAGCTGAAGGTCAGACCCAATTCACTCTTGTTGAGAATGAGTTGGAAAAACTGAGCTTTTAAGAAGGATATGGCTAAAATAGTACTGGTTCAGAGCAGGGCAGCAAAGATGACTGGAGAAATAATAATAAAAAAAACTTGAAGTATGAAAAAAGTATATAAAAAAGACAATCACCATTTGATGGTGGAGAACCAAATAACAGTTTGTGCCAACTGAAAACAGTGATTACTGTCAGCAAAATAAATCATATTTTTGTCAGAGGCAACAACATTTAATGAAACAGTAATTTATAGCTAGTAGTTTTAATCCAAAGTCTTTGATCTTCTAATAAAAAAGGTAAAGGAGTGCCTGTGGATTTTACTCTGCTAGTCATTTCTGACTCAAGGGGGCGATGTTCATCTCCGTTTCAAGAGCCGTTGAGCCAGAGCTGTCTGAAGTCATTTCCATGGTCACGTGGCCAGCGTGACATCATGCTATTACCTTCCCACCATAATTGTACCTATTTATCTACTTGCATTTCCTTGCTTTTGAACTGCTAGGTTGGCAAGAACGGGGTGAGCTCCATTGCATGGCACTTGGGTCTTGAACCTTTGCAGTCAACAAGCCAATGTCTTAAATGCTGAGTTACTGCTTTACCCTTCTACCTTATAGAACATATTTTAATTCATCAATTAATTATATCTGACCCTTTATCAGATATATGCTTATCTCAGAACTACTTGGCTCTGTGGCATTTTTGTGAGTTTCATTGTTAATTTGCTTTAACATGAAAGAAGAAAAGTGGCCGGACATTTCAACACAAGATGGCACTGTAGAGGACATGTCACAAATGGAAGAAAAATAATTGTGGCAGGCTTCACAGATTCAGGAATCAATCATTTTAAAGGAAACTTATTCCTCTAAATAAATGACTGAAAATGAGTTCTATCTTATGTGAATATTTGACTTTGTCAAATGATTTAATTTGGACAAGTTTGAATATATTTCATTCACAGGCACAAATGTTTTTAATGTTTTTGAATGCATTCAAAGTGATTTAACGTGATTTGGATTATCGAAATGGTTTGGATATATCAACTGAACTGAATTAGTCTGAATCATTGGTTAAATGTGGTTCTGAATGGGCATTTAAGTTAACTGCTATCTTGCTTATTTTGATCATCTCTTTCCTAATCTCCACAGATGCCACTGATAGGTCTAGTACAGTGTTTCTCAACCTTGACTTAAAATTGCCTTAAAATTGTCAAGGTTGAGAAACACTGGTCTAGTACTTATGTATAGAGACAGGCAGCCATGTAAATAGTATAAACAAACAAACCAATTGGCTTGCAAATCCCAATAGAAGGGGAGAAGAATAGGAAAAAGAAAGAAAGAAAATGTGGGGGTCAAGATTTTATCTTGATGTAGGATTTGGATGATCCTAAGGGATCATAAAGAAATATTGGCAAAGAAAAAGGGGTTTCACCAGAGCACTGTCACCATGGATTCAATGGACTACAAACCCTCTCTATGGCTGCATTCATACAAACTACTATGCTAGGCTAATGGGATTGGTCTGTTTGTGAATCACTGTGTGGTGAGAATATACTGCACTGTGTACTGATGTCAGGCTCTAAAACCAAGAAGGACATGATGAGGTTCTTCTAAGCAGTTTCCTTCATTGTTCCTCACTTACAGGCAGAAATCATGCCAAATTAAAGCAGACTACTTAAACCATTAAAAATACTCCTAGGATGGGCTGTTTTGTCTCTCTTCTTGCCACACAAACTTTGCGGTCTTTTGATTCTCTAGAATGCACTCCCTGCCTCCTGGGAGTCTGGACTACATTCCACAACTGTTATCTAAACAGGTTGTGTGAATCAGGATAGCGTTGACTCATAACTGACCACAGCATGGTTTATTATGTAAACATAGTTTCATGTATTGAGAATATCCTTAACTTAAAGAGAAGAAATACAACTCCCTTCCCTAGGTTCATCTCCAAAAGAGCCACAAAAGGGCTAGAATTTAAGGAACAGAGCACCTAAATGTCTCCTCCTCTTTTTTCCCAGTTCCTATGGTGCTGGACAAGACTCCTGTGAGTCCCTTGGACTGCAAGGCGTTCAAACCGGTCAGTCCTAGAAGAGATCAACCCCGGCTGCTCTTTAGAAAGACTGCTCTTTCTGAAGTTGAAACTCAAATACTTTGGCCACCTAATGAGAAGGAAGGACTCACTGGAGAAGGGCCTAATGCTGGGAAAGATTGAGGGCAATAGAAGAAGGGGACGACAGAGAATGAGGTGGCTGGATGGAGTCACTGAAGCAGTAGGCGTGAGCTTAAATGGACTCCAGAAGATGGTAGAGGACAGGAAGGCCTGGAGGAACGTTGTCCATGGGGTCGAGATGGGTCAGACACAACTTGGCAACTAACAACAACAAAATTCCAGAGCTTCACATCACCAAGCACTTGTTTTCTAGTCTTACCAGTAATATTTTGAACACAGATGGATGAAATATTAACTACTTGCACCCATTATTTCTTTCTCTTTCTCTTTAAAAAAAGTGAATTGACATAACAGAAACATGGGAAAGGAGCAATTAACTCATCTGGTTGGATTCTGACTTCAAAATTTCTTGTTTTGCCTTCATCTCTGCCCATGAAGGAAAATGTATGTGCCCGTTCTTAACTAAGGAAGAGCAGGTACATGGCCACAATTTTGAAAGAGAAATGGGAAGGGAGATTATGAAACTGCTTTTTGACTTCTTTCATGTTTTTTTTCTTCATTCCAAAGATTAAGAAATGGAATAGAGTGACTCAGGCAAATCTTAGTTTTAATCAAGTAGATTTAAAATCCAAGGATATAGTAGAGTTTTGTACACAATTTCAAGTGCTAATAGAAGATGATAAAATTTAAAGCAGGAGTAAGAAATAAGTTGCAGAGATAAAAAAGGGAAAAGCAAGTCTGGGATGCAGTAGACAGAAAATTCCAAACAAGATAAGGTTGTGATGACTCTTAGGCAACCAAAGATAAAGGACTTATTCCAGTTTTAAGCATGCTATGTGAAAGTCTCTCCCTCCTTTTCCTTCTCTCCTTGTAACCTTGGTTAATAATTATTATCCATCATTAGACTGGGATGATTGCCCTTTCTCTGAAGATGAGGATCTAATAGGCAAGAGGATGCCATTTATATTAGGAGTAATTTAAATGGGAGACTTGGATTTGGTTGCTAAGAATTGGTTGCTAATATTTGATGAATTTCTGAGTGCCAATAAAAAAAAGATGGAAAACTATATTTCCCAATCGGTTATGGAACTAAATAACGATTCATATGTTTCCAAACCTACCTCTAACCCATGAAATGTACAGACTGTACAAAAATTCTCTGAAAAAGAGATGAGGAAAACCTGATTTTGTAGAGACAGGGGATCATACTTCAGATTGGTGATAGTTTTTAAATGAGGGCAGATGGCAGAATAAACAAGTAATGAAAGGGAAAACTTTCTTTCACAGCTTCTTTGTTTTGCAAGTATACTCCAATGTGCTTAAAGAAATCTAGCAGGCATCTATCTAAAAGGATAATGCTAACTTTCAGGCAGTTTATTTTTCCCTCAAGTTTTTGAAACTTAAGAACTTTCTAAGGAGGCTTTTACATTCTGCCAATATGTGCAATTTAACAACAGCTGTATCCAGCCCTTGCTAATTTCTGGGAGGAGAGCCAAGCCACGGAGGATGCTACAAGCTCTAGAGCTCCTACACATACAGTAACTATCCACTATCTATAAAAACGGAGAACTCCTTCAACTTCAAGGTCAGAATAGGAAGAACACAGGGAAATATATATATATTAGATGCAATTAAAGAAAAGATACAGGTTTCCAATGAGTTTTTGGAAGCTGAGGAAGATTTATCTCAGTTGTTTGACACTTCTCCTCAAGGAATGACAATTGATCTTAAAGCAAGCTTGAAACAGATAAATCTATCTTGCAGTCAGCCACTGCTGCAATGGAGTCTCTTAACATCTTCCCTCTAGGTCAGGGGTTCTCAACCTTGGCAACTTTAAGACTTGTGGACTTCAACTTGCAGAATTCCTCAGCCAGCTTTGCTGGCTGAGGAATTCTGGGAGTTGAAGTCCACAAGTCTTAAAGTTGTCAAGGTTGAGAACCCCTGCTCTAGGTGTTCCTCCATGGAAATGTTGCTAAAACCAATCTTTGAGACCACAACATTTCCCATAAATAAATAAAAAAGTGTTCTAGTCCAAACCATACAAAAAAAATATAAATTTAAAAAATGTTCAGCTGGTCAAGGTAGTGCAGATGTCACATAATTAGTTGGAGAATAAGATTTATTTAAGAGAATAAGATGATTTATTACAGTTGGCTTCCTAGGATCAGTCTGAACAACATAAAGAAACATTTTCATCAGTTGTCCCCAGCATAGACCCTAGCCCTGGCTCCACTCCATAAGGGTATTCTACCCACAACTTGCCATTCATTATCACAAGTTATTTCTACCCACAGGAACCTTGAACTGGGGCAGTTTTCTTTTATCAGCCCTCAACTTGACCCTATTTTTTCTCAAGCCCAGCAATTAGAAAATGAGAGGGAGGGACTGAGTTTAGCTAACAGTGGTCCAGGTAAAGACTCTCCAGTACCAGATTGGAGTTTGTTAAACTCTATTTTTTAGAATAAAGAAGAACAACAGTCACTATTTAAACAGAGGAAAGATAGATTTTATAATAGCTGTCTATATTGGAAGCATTGATAATGTAGTTCCAATTTGAAAAACAATGTCTAAACTGTCTAAATTAAACAAGGAGAGAAGCAACCTAGAACTAAGAAGAGATTTCCTGACAGAACAATTAATCAGTGGAACAATTTGCGTCCAGAAGTTGTGAATGGTCCAACGCTGGAAGTTTTTAAGAAGAGATTGGACAATCAATAGTCTAAAATGGTATAGGGTTTTCTGCCCGAGCAGGAGATTAGACTAGAAGATCTCCGAAGTCCCTTCCAACTCTTCTATTCTATTCTATTCTATTCTATTCTATTCTATTCTATTCTATTCTATTCTATTCTATTCTATTCTATTCTATTCTATTCTATCCTTCATCTTCTACTTAACCATCCCATCTAGAACACTTTATATCCGACAGACCTATACAAACTGAATTTAGAAAGTAGCTGGCTAGAAAGATTCTACTGAAAGTTATTTGGTGAATTTGAGACAATAGCTTTACAAAAAGCCTGGCTAGCTGAAGAGGATGACTTAGTACAATTCTCCAGTTTTCAATGATGGTATATCTCTACCCCAAAGTTAAAGAATAAAGAGAGAGTTTCTGGGTTTATGCATTCTTACTAAGGAAGAACTGCAATGGCAAGGTGAGAAATTATATATTGTGGATAATCTACCTCATACTGGCAGTCCCTGACTTATGACTGTTAGTTTAACAATGGTTCAAAGTTATAACAGAAAAAATGACATGACTTGTACTTGCACTTATGATTGTTGCTCTATTTCCTAGTTATGTGACTGCAATTCAGGCACTTGGAAATTGGCTTGCATTTACAACCAGTTGCTGCATCTTGTGATCACAATTTGTGACTTTTTCTACTGATTTCTTTTTTCAAATTTCCAACCAAAAAGGCAAAAAAAAAAAATGCCTACTGGGAAAGCTGGATTTACTTAATGACTGTTGTGATTCTCTTGGAACAACCACCATAAAAATTGTCATAAAATCAGATCCAACTCAATTTACGATCATAATGATTACAACAGAAATTCCAGTTCGATTATGGTCATAAATCATGAACTACTTGTATACTGGCCATGAAATTCAGAAACAAAGATTTTGAACTTGCACTGGTAAAAGTTTATATTTCACTAAATACAAAATTTTATTATAATTCTGATTATTAGGTATGTTTAGAAATAAGTACTTTGCATACCCAAATTATAATTATTTTACTTAGAAAATTTAATGCTAAACTAGACCAATCTCTATTATGTTCCCACCATTTCTTTCATTGCTGGCACTTGATAATCTTTACAGATGTTCCAGCAAATCATTTGGGCAGCTGTCTTATATCATTGTTTATAATCAGTCTATGTGATCTACTTGTACAATCTGAATATTATTATTATGATTCGTTGCATGGTGAGTCAGATGTTTAGACTGGATTTGACATTTTTATGTAGCTCTCAAGTCCTTCCCAAGGACTTGGAATAGACAGATGTTTGTTGTATCTGGTTTTAAAGATATACTAGTTTCAATAGTAGTACTGTACAATTATTCCATTCCTTCAGATACTCTTCCAATGACCTTTTCTTTTCTTCAGTTGTCTGGTGTACTTGCAAAATTCCACAATGACCTGTGTTCTTTGGTAAGAAGTCTGTCAACATTTGTTCATCAATGAAACACAAGATTCATTGTAATTATTTCTCTAGTCTTCCTATCCACAGCTTTTTTTTTCTGCTTGAGCCTAGTCTACTACTCTAGTTGTGTATCTAATGACTGGAATTGCTTGAGTATTAATTGTCTTGATGGCATAGCCTCCACTGAATTTGGACTTTTAGATCTTCTTTACTCTCAGAATACATTCGCTTCTAACTTCCTTCTTGACTTCAGTGGGCTTGATGTCAGCTTGAAAAATGCCTAGGGATTTGTAGAGATCTTTTTCATCCAAACTCTTAATATTATTATTTCCTTAGGGCATTTTGTTTCCTTCAGTTTTCACTATTTTTCCCCTGTTAATAAGGGTGGCACATTTGTCCATTCCAAATTCCATTGCAATATCTTGGCTGTATTTATGGATGGTGTTGACCAGCAATTCTATTTCCCAAATAACTTCAGAACACCCATATAAAGGAAGTGGGATTGCCTAGCAGATGTTTTTGATGTTTGATAGTCATGGCCTGACTTGTTCAGTATTGTTGACAAAGGAATTAGTGCAATAATAAACAGTAATGGTGATAATGAGTCTCCTGAAAGATTCCTTTCTTGATATTAACCTCTCCTAGTCTATCACCATTCATCAGGAACACCATCTTCCATTGTGCCATTGATCTTTGCACAAAACTGTTGATGTTTCTACTGACTCCTGTTATTTCTAGGTACTTGATCATCAAATCATATATCTATTATTATTATTATTATTATCATTGATATGGTTGGTCCCACAAGCATCCAGATGCCAAATCTTGCCAAGCTCCTCTTTGGGATACAGCAATTCAGCAGATGGGAATTAAGGGTATGCATTCATTTAATCCATAAGGAGAGTGGAAAATAATAAAGGGATTCATTTTTATTGAGTATAGATCTATTACAAGTAGTCAAGTATTTATAATTAAGGTCTAATCTTCAAATTCTCTTATGTTTGCAGGATTATTTTACGAGGGATCCTTGGTGCTCTCTGAGCTGGGTAGTTTTCTTGCAAACATTCCATTGCTCCCAAATTAGACAACATCATCATTGCACTGATGATGTTACCTAGTTTTTGTAATGAAACATCTGCAAGAAAATAAACTTAGAGAGCACCAAGGACCTCTCGTAAAATAATCCTACAAACATAAGAGAATTTGAATTCTGATTTCAACCCTGAGTTACAGATATTCTCCTTTAAGGGTTATTTTACTTTGTGCAGAATAGAGAGGAGAATCTTGCAACCCTATGCTTCAATGAAATTATGCAAGGCATCAAGTCCAGCTTCCTGCTCAATGCTGGATGCCAAATTACACCATGCATTACAGAAAACTCTCCTATTATTTCCATTAATTTGAAGGGTGATGAGGGAATGGAAAAGTAACTAAATCCTCCCACAAAATATCCTTTTAAAGGTCAAAGGATAGGCCACTGGGCTTGTCCAAATTCAAATTTATTGTAAGGAGTGGGGATAAGAACACCATTCCCCCCAATAATCCTTGTTTGTTTCCTTGCTTAGGTCCAGCTGTAAACTCTCAATGCTTCAATTCCTAATCGCCTTCATTGTTATTCTGGGATTCTTTTGAAGCTGTTTATCCTAAGAAAAGGCAACAGCTATCTCACTCTTTCTGTGATGTGCTAAGAAGCTGAAATGAGGCTCTGGTATCCCTCAAGCTTCACTCAAAAAACTATTCCCAATGGGCAGAAATGAAATGACTATAGCTCAGAAAGGTATGCTTGAACAGAGATGGAAAATGGCAAGAGAAAGTTGACAACCCAACTGTTGTAAGTCTAGATGGCTTTTCTTTGGAATAGAAGTCAGATTTGTGGCAGGATATTTTAGAAGACCTTATGATGCCTTATGACTTCACCAAATCTTTCTTTTCATCTGGAAGAAAACTTGAAAGCATTTTCCCCTATTTAAGTGAAGGAAGAAAATTGCAGAATACATTTTCAACAAAGCATTAGTGTTAATATAAGATTTTGAGACATTCATTCATAATGCATTCATTGATTACATGTGAGAATTCTGACATAGTGTAGCTAACCCTGTCCATCATTATTTTTCCTTCTTATCATTTAATATTCTTCAAGGACGTGAACCAATGGGCAGGACTTTTTGTCCTCTCACGGTTTTTTTTCAATGCACAATTCTTCTTCTTCATAACATGTACTAAAGATGCAATTTGAGAAGGGGGAACTCTGCAGCATTTATCAAGGCTGATCCAGTGTCTACCTATGGTGTATGTGCATGAAACTATGTTTCATGAAGATGGGCCACATACTGAGATTCAGTGAAGCAGTCACCTTGAAGAATGGACTGAGACAGATGCTAAACTGTCCATCACACAAAACATACACCTAATATGCATAGGCTCTCCTATCAGCACTACTATGAGAAGATCCTGGGAATGATGTGAGCTGCCCATTGGGTCTTCAATCCAAGTATTAACCGAATAGAACCTGCTTAATTCTCTCTCTCCCCACACACACAGATCTGCAAAGTTGCTAAACTATCTACTTAGATTCTTAACTTATAATAAATTACTACACCAATAGAATGAACCAACTAGTTGAGAACTGGAAGTGACCATTACTCTCACACATAAAAGTTCCAGGCTTAATCCATCAAATCCACAATAAAAAGACTATAACTGACACATAGGGGCATGTGTACCTGCTTACTTCACTGTCCTATGCTCTTATATATAATATTACACAGGTAGAAAAGATCTGATCTTATCTGTTCAAACCATAATTTTATTTCAGTTTTAAATATGCATTGTCTCCTTTGCCTCAAATTAAGAATCACAGAATCCAAATGAACACATGACAAGCTTGATAAATCAATATTTAAATCTGTGGCAGATGTGAATTATAATTCTACTCTATCCCTCCCTGCACATGCACCCATATCAAACCATATTACATAGTTCATTGTGAAGTTTATTGAGCTTACCCTGAGCATGGGTCCATTCTGGAATACATGTGGTTCATCACAAACTACACAATATTCATTTAGTACAGGTATCCTCTGCTCAGCAAACTCAATTGTCTGAGAACAACAGAAAAGAGAATAATGCAATCTGCTTAAAATAATTAACAAGCAGCTCAGCCTCCTCTAAGTTTGTAAAGCTCATCAGGCATTCTCACCTACCTGCACAAGAAAGCCGTGGTCTCTTATAGGAACAGATTTTGCACCATCATTTGGCTGTTTAAAAACAAAGAAAAAGTAAGATCAGGCTGTAAGTTTGAATATGTATAAGCCTTGATGTAATTTAGTATTACTTATAATATAACCATGCAAACTAAACAGTATTCCGTTCCCAGCGGGCATTCAGAACTATTTGCTATTTTGCTGGAATTTAGTTGGATCTTTCTAAGTAGATATGTGCCCAGTAAATTCATTTATCAATGCACTAGGGGGAAAAGTTGAAAATAATTCATTTGCAAGGGGCAAAAAAAGTGAAAACAATCTGTCGTTTTCAAAATGCTACTTCAATATTCATAAATAATAAAACCCCAAGAGAAATTTAAGACCAATACTGGTTAGGCTGGCATTTCTGTTGCCTGGTTTCATATTGATATACATAAAATGGTGTATAAAAGTCCTATACTAATACCTACTAGTACCTGCTGTGAACTGCTGGGCTTATAGCACATGCTTTGAATACATAAGATTCCATTCCATTACCATCACTGTTAATTATTGAGAGTTTGGAATTTGTTTCTCCGATCCAGACCATATTTGGCGACAAGAACTAGTGTTCTAATATGTAATAAGTTCCTTCCTTCCTTCCTTCCTTCCTTCGTTCCTTCGTTCCTTCCTTCTTTCCTTCCTTCTTTCCTTCCTTCCTTCCTTCCTTCCTTCCTTCCTTCCTTCCTTCCTTCTTTCCTTCCTTCCTTCCCTCCCTCTTTCCTCTTTTTATACTGGAAGAACACAACCTGAAATGTCATGGTTACCTATGGCTCAAAAAAAAAAATTCTTTTATTTCTTTATTTCTAATTTTAACATGATGGAAGGGGTATAAAGTTAAATATGTGAAAAGTAATCCTATTAACTGCATGTAATTTAATTAACTTAGGAAGTTAAAGCACAATTTGATTTTGTCTAAGGTTTGCTTACTTTGGGGCGTGTATCCCTTAACAAAGTGTCACCTTGGCCTAAAGAAGCTTATTTCTTCAGCAGAGGTGAGCCCAGATCCAAAAAGCCTGAAACCAAAGTCAGCCCTAGTGGGCAAGGAAGTTCAAAATCTTGCACAAGTTATATTCATTTATCTGTCTGGAACAGATTTCCAAGGACTCCTCAATGAGACTTTATCAAATGAGCTCAATTAGACTAGGAAACTTTATGAAGCCTGTTCCTCTGCTCCCAAAGCATAGAAGCACCCTTAGCTTTGATCTGTGGATTAATTCTGGAAATCAAAGTTCTGGAGTAGTTTTGCATAGCTCTGTGTGAGCTGTGAGCAGTAGAAGTCTCAGACAAAAAAGAAACAGGAGGTGGAAGAGAAAGAAGACTATATATTTTTGTGTGTCTTCCTTAACTGTTTGTCCAAAAAATGTTTTCTTCCTTGAAAGTGGAGGTTTTGCTGAAAAACATTATCTCGTATAAAAAAATAATCACTTGGATTTATAAATATAAATAAATACATACTATAGAAATCTTTTAAAAAAATACTATCGATATGCATCATTGTTCCCTACAATAACTCGGTTAGGAAGTGTTGACAGATATGTAGCCAGAACTGAGAAACAAGAGGGAAATATCAACATGTTCAGAGAAAACCAAATGCAGAAATGATGAAATATCAGGGGGTGTATCCCAATCACCTGAACATGGTCTATAAAGTCACTTGGGAGTGGGGTGGGGAACCACAAAATAGTTTATGGAAAACATTATGGGATAAGAACATTCCTGTTCAGAAGTGGAACATTTTGTTTAAGGTTCTTGTGGTATTTTCTTATTTCAGCTCTTCAAACTAATGAACTATCTCAAGCTTGCCCTTACATTACTATTTTGGCTTTATGGAATAATAATACATATATATTCTTAGGCCACAGCTGGTTAGAAGATGCAAATATTTTAGTAGGGATGCAAAAACAACTATTCACTATACATTAGCATCTTAGTAGTAATTCTAGTATGGATCACCCAGCAATAGTGTACCTCTACAGAGATCCTTCTATCATAATTGAATTGCACACTACTGAAGTTCCCTCCAAGGCTAAATCACTTTCTCTCCTCTGGAACAGTATTTCTCAACCTTAGCAACTTTAAGAGGTCTTGATTTCAGTTCCCAGAATCCAGGGAGTTAAAGTCCAGATGTCTTAAAGTTGACATGGTTGAGAAGCATTGCTCCAGAAGCGCTGGGACTATGAATCCCAGTCAATATGACCATGGTTATGCTGTCTGGGAGTGCTGGAAACCGCAGGCCATCTTTTTCTCAATTCTACGTTTATATATGTTTTCTCAATTCTACGTTTATATATGTTTCCATTCACATATTATATCCTGCACACACTAACTGTCACAAAGACGTAATAGTTCATAGCATGAGAAATTGAAATTGGATTGTTTAGTGTAAGACATGATACAGGTTATTCAGTAATCATTTCTGACCATTCTATTCTTAGTACTAAGAATTTCCCATTATACCTTGTGGCATTATATAGTATATCTGTGACAGCTACTTCTTAGAGTACATTGTGTACAAAACAATGTAATGTCTGAAGGAAGATTGGTTATAATAACTCCATTAAATATTGCTATAATGAGAAAATGCCAAAAATCTTCTGGATGCATGCATTAGTGTATGACACTCATAACTTACAGACATTAGATACAGACATATGCACCCACCCACAGCATACAAACACAACTTGCTGAAAAAAAATCCATCTATCCAGAATTGATACACACTAAAGCAGTAAATGAAATATCCTTTCATTTTTCCTCCTCTAAACCCTTTAATATTTGCTTCTTAACCAATATTTGCTAAGAATTATAGTTTAATTCAGCAAGGTTTAGCAGTATAGATCAAGAACTGGTAATTCAGATCAAGTTACCTGCCAATCCTGAAAATAATCAAATAATTTCAAATGAAATTAATATAAAATGTGCACAAAACTCATAAACCAGCCTCTCCCATAAAATCTCAGGTCATTCATTGACAAAGGTAACTGGGCCATCATACTGAATTGTACAGTGATGCTTAATGCTTGCAATGTTTATCAAGTCTGGATATGTAGAAGGATCTTTTTTTTCTAAAGTTTCAACTTTTTTTTTAATGTGGTTCCAAATTTATAAACGAAGGTACTCTGGCTTCCTAAGATGCCTGTGCATTTAACCATTCTAAAAGTATGTGGGAAGGAAAAAAGCTCACAGAAGAAAACAGTTTACGCACAGCGGATGGCGAAGATGTGGATGGTGTTAAGATACCAATAAGCCCTGAGGTAAGAGAGAGTCTCCTGCCCTCTGTTATTGTGGGTTCTTTGAAAAGTTCCATTTTAGATGATTTGGGGGCACTGGAATAACTCTTGCTGAGTAACTTGTGGTTCTTCAACCCATCTAATTCATCCATCCTAAGATTACTGGAATAAGACCTGCTTAAAAGTTTGTGGGGCTTCAAAGTACTGTTGTGCTCACATCGCATATCCCCAGAGCATGGTCTATTCAGCAGTTTGTGGGACTTTAACGTGATGCCTTCATCCTGCTTAATGGTTGCAGAGCAAGAGTGGTTCAACAGTTTGTGTGACTTAATGGTCATTGCATGTTCAGCCCTAGGATCGCTGGACAGCGAGCGACCAAAGGTTCTGTGAGATTTTGCCACACATGAGTCCTCAGCTTTAACTGTGCTAGAACAAGTCCTCCTCAATAACTTGTGGGTTTTTGAGATACCATCTTGTTCAGGTTTCAGTTTTGATTTGTTTTTCCCACAGCCTGGTGGAGGATAACTCGGCGACCTTAAAGACAATCAGAGATAAGAATTAATTAGAATACATGTAGGCCCTAGATTAGTACGAGACACATCAACATGAACATATTTTTCTTCAGCTTCAAATTGTAGACCTTCCATATAACCAGTAAATGTTTTGTTGGTTTTCAATATATTTGTGGTATAACACGTACAGCAATACACACACATACACCCACCCATCCTTTATTTTTGACAAATGTGTGGAACTTTCTGTTATCAGATTTGGCAAGAATACAAATGTAGGAACATCAGAAGCTGTAATTCATTCAGTTACTTCAACTGAGTGGAAAATATTTTCCCAAATTTAAGATAGGACACTTTCTTGCATTATTTGAAGAGATTGAGGTTGCAACTTGCTGCATGTAAAGTAGATGGAAGGTCCTCGGATTGGCTTATGATTGGTTGTGATGACAATGAGATCAATTAAAATCATTCTATGAACAGCAAATAAGTTGGCAGTCCCAAAAATATAATAGGTGCCAGATTGAAGAAAGCCAAGCAGCAGACTAACTATATAACTTGCAATTGTTTAAATATTTGTGTGTGTGTTTGTGTGTGTGCATGTGTGTGTGTGTGTGTGTGCATACACATGTGTATAAGTCTTCAAGTCAATGTTAACTTTCAATGGCTGCCTGGAGTATTCCCTGCAGTTTTCTTGGCAAGATTTTTGGAAGTGGTTTGCCATTACCTTATTCCTTGAGCTGATAAGAGAGTGACTGGCCCAAAGTCACTCAGTTGACTTCAAACCAAAGGTATGATTAGAACTCATGGTCTCCCAGTTTCTAGTTTAGTGCCTTAACCACTACACCAAATTGGGTCTCAAATATTTGATAGTGAGTACTTGCCAAGTCTCCAAACCAATAACTCATCTCTTTTTTTTATTAAATCAACAATAGTAGAATAGATAACAGAAAAACGTTCTCTCTGCTCAAGTCTTTTTTTTTTTAAGTTATATTGATTATTTTGTTCAATGCCTGTTTTCTAAAATTGATACTGAAACATTGGCTCTATAGGGTTTCTTACATAAAGTCAGTGGTGGGATTAATGCCATGTGGGAAAACCAAAAAGGATTTAATTGACCAATTAACTATTGTACAGGGATGGAATTTCACCTAAAATACATCCTGTCATACATACAAATTCCACCTAGTCAATCAATTCATACAACTATCTAAAACAACCAGATGGCCCTACTCCCCCAAAATAAAATGTTAATAGAACAGCAGAATAGCAGAGTTGAAAGGTACTTTGGAGGTCTTTTAGTTCAACCCCCTGCTCAAACAGCAGACTCTATACCAGTGTTTCTCAACCTTGACAATTTTAAGGCATGTGGACTTCAACTTGAAGTCCACATGCCTTAAAATTGTCAAGGTTAAAAAACACTACTCTATACCATTCCAGACAAGTGGCTGTCCAGTATCTTCTTAAAAGCCTTCAGTAATGGGAGCACCCACAACTTCTGAAGACAAGCTGTTCCGCTGATTAATTGTTCTCATTGTTAGGAAATTTGTCCTTAGTTCTAATTCTGACCTTGCTGACTTTCCATCCATTGTTTCTTGTCTTGCCTTCTGGTGCTTTGGAAAATAGATTGAACTATTTTCCAAATTATAATTTTAATTCTAAATTTGTTAGAGATGAGAAGTTGAAAAATCCAGCCTGTGATGGATCTGTAAGGGAATTCTGAATCTGAGAGTAGAGGGTTTTGAAATCTGGCACAACCAGAAGAGATTAACATTACTTTTTATATCTTATAAGTGGGAAACAATCTTTTCCAACTCAAGAAAGAATTAGAAAGAGGATCAAGGGCATAAAGGAAATCCTGCCTTATCTTGCTCACTGACTAATGAGACCTAAAATATAAATTCAATAATCTAATCTTTCTCTTGTCATTGACCTGACTAATAAGACTATGAAAATCTATTTTTATGGGTTATATACTGCAGTTGGGAGATTGACACATACTTGCTGTCAGGGATTGATACCACTGAATATATCTCTCAAATAGTGATTGGCTGCAGTGGTTGCTTTTCTAGCCAGCAGAGAAAAAGCTAATAATGATAGTGTGATTTTTTTTTTTGCCAATAATTTGGTAACACAAAGACTCGTGGGAAATCAAAGTCCTAGAGAAAGTATATAGGGTTCTATAATCTCAAAGTAGTATGCCTTTTTAAACTGCATTAGTATGTTTGTGTGTTGTAGAACCACTGATAGATTAATTTGACCATTTTAGTGACTCTGTTGTGGGAAGAAGAGTCACTGAGGATTCCAAAAAACATTACCATTGTCTTATCAATTTATGAGTGGAAAAATGCTTATAAATTAGCATATGGATAATATAGTAGTTCTAAAAAACACATTTTTAACATTTACTTTGTAGCAGGCAGCATCTCAGAAAAGAAAATTTCCCAACTCTGTAAAATAGAAGTGATGCAACTTCTAAAAAGAACACTTTCTTTCTGCAGTAATGTTTATCTTTTTTTATTAAAAAATCTTTTTTTTAAAAAAAAAAGACGAATGGGTTGCCTGATTAATTGAAAACAGCATTTCAGTTGGATGGTATTCAGTTCATTAAACAATTAAATTACACAGCTGCCTTTTTAAAAAATGATAATTTGTTAAATAGAACAAACAAAAGAGTAAAGACAAGGTGCTTCACCAATTATGCAAATAATCTATGTTAGGAACACAGCTTAATAGTTATTTCATGGTTCTGTGAATTTTCTCCATCAAGACACTAAGCAGATCAGAAACCTCCCTAGCAGTGAGATCTTACAAGATGTAATTGAAAAATTACAAGTGTATTTTTTGAAGTGTCTACTATATTTACTGTGCTTCTAATAGATCTCTGCAAGGCAGCGGGTGAAGGCCAGGGAAGGAAATTAATTGCATTATGTGGATCTGCAGAACTTATTCCATGAAAAATAAACTGACAAAACCTATGTTTCTCCTTAGTTGATGTGTCACATCTGTAGATAGTGTGAACTATTCAGGGACATACAGACATAAATGAATACGTATTTAAAATAAAGGGAACCACTGAGATATTTTGGACACACAAAGTTGCATACCTTTTGAGATCTGTGAATATAATGCATACTAAAGTCTATTTAAATTGGCCTAGAATTTCTAATAGCATAGGGAATTCCTGTACATGGATACGTAAAATCAAAGAGTTAGAATCCAAATGAAATCAGTTACAAAAACTGCATGCAAATCTATTTCTTCGGTTGGCAGGTTTATGGGTAGGAGATAGCTGATAGATATAAAAAAAACCCTGCAACCTCCTCAGAGTGAAACAGGAATGGACAAATAATTATTCTCTGTGTGGCATCAGTTCAGCCTTTGGATATGAATGATCTGCCACTAGGAATGATCTACCAAGAAGAATGAGATTTCAGCCTGGGATCCCCTCCAAATTATGCCAATCTATCAATAGATGAGAGGTGTGGGGAAAAATGTACGTGCAGCAAACTGCCATGCTCCCCCCCCACAAACCTCATAACCTTTTGATACCCTTTGTCCTAATGAAGCAGCCAGAAGGTCATCCACTTTTGACTTAATGCCTCACCTACCTAAACAGATAATATGCTTAAGTTCCTTCCTATCTCTTCCTGTCTTTGTCAGTTCTTTCTCCTTTTGATCTACCTGTATTTGTTCTTACCTGGTCTTGACCATGTAATGTGTTACTAGAAAATAGTTGCTTACATGAAGACATTTTCCAATGAAGAAACCTTTGTCAGCATCTAATGGTTAAGCTGATGTATGTAACAAGTATATAAGAGAGAGGACCACTCCAATTTGGGATGCATAGGTGAGATTACATCAGGCATATTTTTCTAATACTGCTAATATTTATTTTCTTTGGAAACAAAGGCCAAAGTAATAGTCACCAAATCAGAGAAGACTAAATGGAGGTGCTTCTCACTTCCCATCTACCCCAAATATACTAGTCTTTTTCGTTCTGGAGGCACTTTCCAGGTTGATCATATGGACATAAACTGTCACATTCTCATATAGCAGTTTCAGGATACATCAAGGAATGAACCTCTATTTTGTAAAGAGATTGGCATTGCCTTTATCATATATAAAGAAGAGACCTTTTGGCAATCATCAAAACTGTTCAGAAATGAACACAACTACCAATCACTCCCTTTATGAGGTTTTTTTCCCCCAAGAAATTCAATAGACTAATTGGACTATATTCCTTTTCTTTGCCTTGGGAGCAAAAAAAAAAAAAAAAAGCAAAATTAATTACTAGCAGGACCCATGGCAAACGTTTTTTTAAATCCCATGTTTGTTGAAAAAAAAATAAAGTTAGTCATCAAGCTGAAAGTATGTGACAAGATTTGACCAAAAACCTATAGAAAAACTCTCTCTCTCTTTTAACAAAACAATAAGGCATGTATTTTATCACTTCCTCCTACCTGCGCAATGTAGAAAAGATGTGCAGGGGAGATTTCACTTTCTTTTCTGAGAATTTTTTGTTGTGCATACTGTTCGATTTTTCTTTGCCATTTTTCCATTGCTGTGTAACAAATGTTTGCATAATTCTGCAAAATATGAAACAAACAACTACTCTGGGAAGTCTAGCAATACAGAACAATCAATCTATCAATATAGTGCATGCATATCTTACCCAGAATGGAAATTTAAGTTTAAACTGACAACGAAAGTCCCGGAAATCTATGTTCTGTTTCAAACTGGATTGGTTGATTGAACTGAAATGCTCTCACTCTTATACTTCCCTAGTAACCACTATCTTTAGCTTTTATAATAGAAGCAAGTATAAAAGTCTAGTATATCAGAATCTCTTTTAACACATGTACTATATGCTCAAAGCTGTCTGCAACTTTCAGCAGTTGAAAAAAAAATACAGAAAAGAAGATGCAACATGCATTGTAATCCATTTAATCACCCTTAATTTATCCTTCATGCTGTTAAATACAATCTATGGGTAGCATTCTTATAAATGATAAGGAATGGATTTTTCACTTTCTAATCTATTCTGCAGAATATCAGCGTACTGATATTCCCTAGAGATTTCCATTCAAATCCTCCCAGTTACAATATCTGAAACTTCCATTCCAAAAAACAACAGGGTTCCAGTTTTAGGTATGTAAATAAGGCAGGATTCATCAGATTTTCTTTTCTGTCAAAAGCATAAAATTATCACAAAGTGGCCTAAAAGTCTTCGCTTCTTAAATTTTTCAAGAGACCAACTCTAAAAAAATACAACTGTGCAATTCAGGAATTGCTGATTTAGCTTTTGGGTTTGTTCATGTCCAATATATTTATATAAGATTGACCTTAAATATCCATTCAAAAATTCTGAGAAAATAAAAAAGCAAAAAAGTATTTCACTTTGTTACAATCATGCAAGGCATTGTAATATTCAAATATAATTATTTATCTAAGTGAGGAAACTGCAAAAATGTTAATTTTTTTACATAGATTATAAAATGAATGTTGATGCATTTTTGGGGTCATCAGAAACATTGCTAGAGTTGTTAATAATTCAAAGTGCATTCACTATAAAATACTGTAGCCAAAAACAATACCTCACAATGAGAAACAAATACTTATGCTTAACACATTTATGTCTCTCTTTGGGAAAACTTACTTCTTTAGCTGATGCCCCAGTCCAAATCTTTCCTTAGTAGAGATCTGAAATACATCAATGGTGGGCACTGTAGAATAAAAGATATTGTTGAAAAAACAGGGGCAAACATATCGTTTAAAAGTCATTATTAATTGTATTGTATGGTGCAGTTGGGCAATCCATGGCTCTAAGACACATGAGGTGCTTCAATCCTCATTCAAAGATACCCAGAGCACTCCACAATTATAGTTTTAACTTCGGGAGAAAAATTATATATTTTCAGTGGCACTCTTCACTCTTTTGGGGGGAGAAAGAGAGAGAAGAGGAAATATAAATTAAGTGTCCACAAGGCAAAACATTCTTTTTGCACTCTAAACTCCTGCTGAGCCATCTCCAAACACTGAAAACCTTTCAACCTGCCCTTCTGATGATATTGCTATATCATTAGAGACATTCCCTCACTGGTCCCAGAAGCTGTTAAAAAAACAAACAAACAAACAAAAAACAACAACAACCCAAAGCCTCTAAACTTATCCCACTGTTATTATATGAGCAGAATGAATTATTCGTTACAATTAAGGTAAATCATGTATTAGAAAAAACACTTAAGAGCTGTCGTAACAATGGATAAAAAAAGATCTGTAGCATCCATGCTAGCAACGTTTTCCAGTAATAAACACAATACATCTAGACAGCTATGAATAACCTCTGGAACTGATTTGGAATAGAGTTGCTTAATTGGATTCCATTCAAACAGGTGCTGAATTTCATACCGATTCCAATTACATGAGAAACTACAATTCCCACAATCTTAGTGTTCACCAAACAATACCTCCTCTTCTTACCACTGCTTCTATAAGTAGGATAAGCTTAAGAACAAGTGATGAGAATAATTTGCAATGATGTGTCCAATTCAAATATGCTAATGAAACCAAGCAAATTGTTGTAGTTTGAAACTATGGTCATAACTGGAATTCAGATGAATAGGAAATTTGTGGTCCACAACATCCTCAAATCTGATTACATTATTGTGGAGGAGAATCACTGGTCCTATCACAAAACTGAATTCCTTAATTATGTCATTAACCCAGGTTCAGACTCCCATCTTGGTAGGGCAAGCTTATATCTTCAAAGGACAAGAAAGATTGCCCCATAGAAATGTCCTGACACATTTATCCTACATGGATCAGAAGCCAATCTGGTCCATGGTTCTCCTGTCAGAAATTATTCTACATGTAATGCTCTCTTTACAACTGGAGTACAACTGCCAGTACTTCTGTCGTTAAGTGTCACAATCATGAAGTAAGCTGTGCCCAATTTTACATTCTTTTTTTGCATAATCATTAAGCAAATCCAACTTTTCCTCTTGTTTTTGCTTCTCAAAAGCCCCAGGAAAAACTGTAAATGGCAATCAAGTGATCTCAGGATACTGCAACCTTCATAAATACAAATTTTGACCAAAGGAACACTGCAACGGTTGTAATTTTGAATGATTATTAAACAAATGGTCATAAGTTGAGCATTACCTGTAGTTGACAATTCTCACCAATTATGGAAGTCTTGCTCACCAGAGGCAGAAATGATGATGTAGAAGAACGTGCTACCTCTATCTGATTTTAATGGTTGTTAACACTATTAAGCACAGAAGCTTTTCAGTAATGTTTTAACCTGAATTTTACATGGGACTGTCCAACCTGCTCATTTGTCAATTCACCTTACTGGCTTTGTCTTCTCTCATTGGTATCAGATCCTCTTTTCACTAAACAGTTTTGTTTTGCTGATTATACTATTCCCTTCATACTTGGACAAAACCCTTATTTATTCTGCATCTTGTTTGATACAGAATAAAGCAGACTTCTGCTTGTATTTCTCCAAAGCCTTTTTCAAGACAATTCCTTTTTTATCAACATGGAACTGGGGACAGGGAATTTGTTTTTTGGACCTGGCAAGTTGTGGAGAAGGAAATAAATTGTTAGGCCTTTTTGTGTTTTTCTTGCCATTCGCTGAACATTTCTGCAAGATAGAAACTATTTCATGTTTTCAGGGAATCATAGGGCTTGGAAGACAGGTGGGGTATTTATTCTCTTGGAGATAAAAGTGATATAATACCAACCGAGAAAAAGAAAGCAGCTTGGTAGGTGAATCAGCCTATTCAGTGATGGCAAGTTAGGAATGATTTGTACAAAGGAGGGCAAATGTATGTGTCCTAGGACAATGTTGCAGGAACCAATCTGGGTCAGTCATCAGGACCAGAGGTTTAATCTTCTAAGCTTTTGGGTTCATGCTGGAACCCATCCACATGGAACTTTTCCTCTCACCAGAATGTGTCACTCAGAAGACTAAACCACTAGGCCCGATGACCAACTCAGATTGGATAATCTATACATTTTACAATTTTGTATTTCAACCCTGTTACTGGATACAATCCAAAATCCACAGTTATGGGGTAAATGAAAACATCTGCAAGTTATGTAAAATTATGCAGATTCTAAACATTGGAACAAGTTTCATGTTTTTTCGCTGAGTAAGGAATTAAACAAAACAGGAAGGTGGTGCATGTGGTGACTGCCATTTTTAGTAGTTGGCAGGTTTGCACTTTTTGTGCCTATCGGATATATCTGACATTGGACCTTGTAGAATTTTATTCAAGCCTTACTTGGCAATAAATGAGTTTGATTTGCAGGGACATTGCCTGAAAAGTTAATGTAGCTGTTGAAGAAATGAATGCAAAGAGAGCAGGGAATACAGAAAGAGAGATATCAATGCATAAAGGCGATGCATAATTTATAAAACAGGTCATCTGAAGCAGAAACATTTTGCTATCCATTTATGAGTATTTCATTCCCCATTTATTGTGTGTGCCTGTAAGAAAAAAAGAACCTCTGGTTTGTTTTTAAGGAAAAAAAGAGTCTTCCTTTGGTGGTGATAAAGTATTAATACTGCTAGGGAAAATTAGAAAATTGGACTGAAAAGAGACTTAGGAAAGTATACAGTTTTAGAAAAGTATAAAGTTTCTAAAAGGAAAAAGGTTAAATGAGCTGGTATTATGGAAGACGTCTCACTGAATACTTTTAAGGCTAGTATTGTATTTTTCTACATGTTTTTCAAATTTCTATATTTGTGCAGTAGTGTTATATAATGATGGCATATATATATATGTGTTATATAACTACATGCATGACCATGGTGATAACAATGAGCTCTTACCCCTTGAAAAAAGTCACCAAATTATGAAAACAAGAGACAGGTTAGATTTATCAAAAGAACACAGCTGATTTCTTTAATAAAAGGGGGTTTTGTCTGGAAATCATAGCTAGATACTTTTAGAGAAGCTCAGCATTGAAGCAGCACTTGATGTAAACAAAAATAACCTTCAGGGTTACATTTCAAAACTACTTGTATTAGTATAATTAGCTACTGTAAATTATAATAGCTGGTTTAGAAAATTTTAAAGCATGAAAATTACTAAAAGCAGAAGGAATCATTTTATCAAGTGACAGAACCAATTATGATACTGAAATTTGGTTTATTACAATTAAAATAATAGCCTATAAAAATGTAAAACTGAGTGAAGAACAGTCCCCTATAAAAGGCTTATAATGACTTTTATCTCAGCAAATATTTAAAGTGTTACTTAATTGGACCCAGTTTACTGAATCTAATGCCATAAGTTGCTATTAATAGAGAACTATAATTTTCTCTATTCTTTTTTCTCCCTTGCAGTATTAATATTTATAAATATATTTGTATACAAGCATTATTTGCATTCTTAATTGCTTGGCTACAATCCAAATCACCACAACAGCAACTGGAATAATCATATAAGAAGAAAATACTAGATGATAATATGCAGCCTTTTTGAAGTTTTGTTATCGTTAAGGAGCAGTATCAAAGAACACAATAATTTTTGTTGGACTATCTAGTGATTAACCCTAATTTCTGCCTCAAGTAATCATACTGTACTAATTGCGCAAATTACTTGCAGCCTCAGATGATCTAATGTTATACATTAACTTGCAATAATTTAATATATACCATCATAAGCTAATAATTTAGTAAAAATGAAAATGATTAATCAAATCTATATCACCAATTTCCAAACTAACTCATGGCAATACACTAATAGACGTCCTTGGAAAAAGCTTGACTTCTAATTACTGTATCCATGTAGTTTTCTTGACAGGATCCATTTGCTGTTGCTGTCTTCAGGGACAGTTTCTTCTTCTTTTAGTTTTCAAATCTAGTCCACTGCTCTAGAATTTTCATCCAAGCACTCCTCTAGAATTTTCATCCAGGGTCAATCTTTATTAACTTCCAAATTCAGTGAAGGTCTATAAATATCTTACTTAGATGGACTACCAGAGAATATCAGGCAGTTGATTAGACTGAGAAATTGAATATGTCTTGGAAATAGGCAGCCATGTTTTTATTGGGAAAACTATATGTGCATGCCATGAAATCCCCAGAACTTAGTTAGTTACTTAGTTTATTTACTTACTTTGATTTATAGGCCACTACAATCCAAAAGAACTCTGAATGGTTTACATATCCCTCTTACAATAAGAAGGCTAAAAATCAGAGTAAACAAACAAAGCAATTTACATTTGAAACTGGAATTGTACTTATGGACCAAGTAGTCTTGTATGCTAATGTTCCCATATAGCAGTTTGCCCAGCTCCCAATTTCAAAATCTCTAGTCTCTAAAATAGTATGTATGCTGGCAGATATATCTAATGGTGGCAGCAGCAGGGCTCAGAAAAGCTGGGAAACCTAAATCTCTTGGGTATAACCTGCTGCCAAAGATATTCTCTAAGACCTGACATCATATGGCATAAAGCCACCCTGTCCATTTTTGCAAATCTCTTGCAAAGCTCTGTGCTGGTTCCTGGAAAGACTTCATCTAAATTGGATGGCCCATGCCCTGCTGCTAACTCAGCTGCTTCTCATGTTGCCCAAACTCTGAACAACATTTTCTCTCAGGAACACTGACACCATCACCCATCCAGTCGATGGCTTCAAGCATTTTCCACACTTCGTGTGGCCTAGATCTCAATCAATCTTCTCCTCTTTTCTCTCTTTTCTTCTTCTGCCATCCAATATACCAATCCCTCAAAAATCCCTATCTCATATTTTCTTCATTTCCAATTGCATTCAATCTGATCCAGTAACTTTTACTGCATGTTCAATATTTCCCTTTCAATAATTTTCACTCTTCTGTTTTTGTCTATAGCTTCCTCTTCCAATGCTCCTTATGATTGAGCTCAAAGAATATTTTACTTTTAGGTACCCACTATTTTTCAGCATCATTGTATTACTGATTTGTAGGAAATATTGGATATTAAGCTAATGTTATGTATAATGGTAAGTACAGCTTGCATTCACATAAGCATCCTGATTATTATTTTGTTTTTCATCTTCTCTTCTAGGATGGTGTAAAGTTTAAAGCTAAGGACATGGATGGGAGAGACACATAGGTTCGATTTATGTGACTCCTGGATCACTTTCACTCTCAGCCAACCTATTTCACAGGCTATCATTGTGGGGATAATATAGAGAGAGAACCTATGTAAATCTCCTTAAGCTCTTATAGGAATGGAGGGATATCAATAAAATATTTATGTATTGTCTATACATTCATACCAATATTCACTTTAAAAGCAAGCAAAACTGTAATGATCAGGAAGACACTCCTGCATTAAATAAGATAGTCCTCTACTTACAACCACTGGTTTAGTAACCATTCAAAGTTACAGCTCTGAAAAAAGGGGTTTATGGCCGTTTTTCACATTTACAACCTTTGCAGCATCCCCATGGCCATGTGATCAAAATTCAGACACTTAGAAACTGATTCATGTTTATGTCAATTGCAATGTTCCTGGGTCATGTGATCACCTTTTTCAACCTTCTGACAAACAAAGTTAATGGGGAAGCCAGATTAATTTAACAACTTAGCAACCGGAGTGATTCACTTAACAACTGTGGCAAGAAAGGTGATTAAATGGGGCAAAAGTCATTTAACAACTGTATTGCTTAGCAATAGAAATTTTGGGGTCAATTGTGGTTGTAAGTCAAGGACTTGTAATGCTCAAAAAAGAGAATAAAATCTGCAAGGTTTTTTTAAACATAAAAACAATAATTTAGACAGCTGATATCATCAAGGCAAATAAATGCATTAACGTTTTTCCAAAAGCTCTTCAGCTCCAGGACCTACTTATTTTCTATCTGATAGCATTACACAAAAACATTCAAATGATATTCTCTCAGGAAGAAAGCCGAACAGGGGGCAATGTCCCTTCCAACTCTGATATTCTGAGATATATATGCAACCAACAGCAGTGTTAGAATATACACTAAGTTCTTAAAAGTCCCCTGCATGACTCAACCATTCCCAAGAAGACAAATTAAAATAGAAAAGGCCTTCTGGATGGTCAGAAGTTAGAAATTCTTTGTCTCATTATTTTATAGGAAGACAATGTGGTGAAGGGAAAATGCCAGCTTCCTGTACAACTTCCAGCTACAACTCCTGAGTCCCTGCAGATTCAAGGATAGCTACGGTAAGTGCAAAGGCTGCTCTGTAAAAAGGGCATGTGTGTGGGTTGGACAAAAAGGTAGAAAAAACAGCAGATACTGGAAAACAACCACAACCACAACAAGAGAAGTCTGTGGAGGAAGCACCAGCTGGAATTATAGCTGTCAAGGCCTGTATAAACAGACTCACCTACATTTCTATGCTGTCTGGCTGATATCCAGCTCATTTTGCGGACACAGAATAGAACTGGTTCCTCATATTGGAAAGTGTTATTTAAGAGGAAGGACCCAGATAGGCTTTTTCGACTTTTTGGGCCTGGAGGAACTCTTGAAATATTTTTTAGGCCTTAAGGAACCCCTGTACCTTCAGGTTCAAATATAAGCCAGAAATTATAAAATTGTTTATTTATTTTTCACATTTATGATTGGCCTATCTCTCTAAAAGAGGGATTCTGGGCAGTATACAAAAATGTTAAAATTTGAAACAGTACCTATAAATGTTAAAAATTTAGGAGGAGGCAAGAGAGATTAAATGCTATTAAAATTAGTTAAAAGGCGAGGGGAGGGCTTTCAAGGAACTATAAACAGCCCCTTGGCTGCATGGTCCTCTGGGCTCCCCCCCCCCCGAAGCTGCAGAGCCATGGTTTAACTTCTTTTCAGAAGGCCAGGACGGTGGGGAGCGTGCTTCATCTCCAGGGGAAGAATTATACATTATTATATTCATTTCATGTGTAGGCTCATATATATGCATAAACAGAGTTCTTAAAGTAAAAATAAAGAATAACTTTTTCCTTTCCCTCACTTCCTTACACCCTGCCCCCTGGCCTTTGTGGTGGCTCCAGCCAACACTGGTGCCCAAGCTAGGCAAGCCCCATATTTCCTGTGCTCATATCAGAAATGAAGCCCCTAAGCTGCTGCACCTGCAGAAAGGTAGGGGTACACTGTTAAGGAGAGCTCCAGCATGGAGGCCCTGGTAGTGTCTCCCTTGCATGCGGTATCTCACCCATCTGCTACTCAACCCTCCTTCCCTCTTGTCTCATGCCTTAGCTCATGCACATTTCAGTAGGCTATCCCAGTGTTGGAGGGTTTTTATTTGGCTTCTACTTTTTAAAAATAAATCATCTTCTTCCATGGAACCTTTAGTGACCTCTCATGGAAACCCAGGATGGATCTATGGAATCCTGGTTGAGAAGCTCTGGACGAGAGACTCCCAAGGAAGAGAAATGCCTTTATGCCAAGGTCTGAATGCCCATTAAGTCTGTTGGCATAAAAGGAGGATAACAAGCCTCAAACTGCTGCAGCCTGACACATTTTATTCTGCTTTGCTTTCTTTCTTTTTTAAAAAAATGGATTTATTTTTGAGTTCTTGGTTAGGACTGCTGACACTCCAAAGAGTCTGTCTTGTTTTCTTTCACTAACAAGCCAGCTCCACACTTCCTTCTCTACAAGGGACTTCAAATAATAAAGAGACGGCTATTGAAATTTAACTAGAAGACCACACAAAATAATGAAGTTACCAATTTTCTTTATTAACAATCTATTCTGATCGTTAACAACCCAACCTGTTTGCTTTTGGAGTATTGCAATCTACCCATACTAGTTCTACATAGTGCTCATCTGTTATTAAATAATTCTTAACACTTAAGTATATCTTTTCAAAGAGCACAATTATGTACTGCCTTAGTGACGAAAGATCATCATAAATACATAGATATCCTTATGAAGATATTATACAGGAGAAAGACAAATGTAACTTACCAGGTCCATTTAAGTACTGGGTGAGTGAACAGTGCAAACGCACAATTATAGGCTCTGTGCGGATTACATCCCAGGCCACTGCAATCTCTTCCTGAATGAACAGCACAACAGAAGTGTTAGCCATTATTAGCAAATTTACACTGGACATATTTTTTTTGGGCAGCTGGCCAAGGAAATGAAGGTGTTCACCTAAGTTCCTTTCTAAACTGATTGGCCAAGGCATGTGTGATATCAGCTGTTATCTAATATACAAAAGGTCAGTAATAGAACTAAATTGGGACTTGAACAGGAACTAGCTCTGCAAGTGGAAAGAAATGCCAAATTTGCATGGTCATAATAGCAAATAAACTTTGTTCTGGAAGATTTGGTTTTCTAAGCTTCCAGAACTGAAACCAAATTCAACCACCATCTTTTACACTTGGGAAGAAATAATCTGTACATATATTCATTGGTACATACATCCTTTGCATGTAATAGGTTCCAAGTTCCTTTTTAGGTATCCCCAAATTGGACTGAAAAAAACATGCTTGTGACATTAGAAATCACTGAAAAGTAACAGTGTGCAACAGGTAACTTAATGCTTGGCAGGTAAATAGGAGAAAAATACAACCACACTTCTTGGTAGGGATTCCATTTTCCTCTGAGAAAAGATTTTTTTTTAAATGTTATGTTTAGTCTATCTGAAGGCTTTGATGCACTTTGTGTATAATTTCCACCTGGCTATGTTGAGAGTACAGGATCCTACCACAGATTTTTATTCATCACTTTCAGAGGTGGGTCTGTGGGCACAAAATATGGGCTCAGGAGCTGCACTAGAGATTGGTCATTTGTGGTATAAGCAGGTGATAATAGATAATACAACTTCCATCAGGAACATGTGAATCAGTATAAATCCAATCTATTTTGCAATCCATATTTTCATAAAGAGCTTTTGTACAAAATTTTGCCTAATGTAGTATTTTTAAAATCAATTCTCTACTACATCTTCTTAATAAGGATAATGCAGAACTGTTATTCTGTATTACATACATTCTCCATGTAACCTTTTCTTCTCAAGAACACAACTGTCTTGTTTTTGTACAGAACTTTTAGAAATCTTCAGAGATGCTTTCTTTTTCAGACACAACTGGGAAAATGTTTTTACCCAATGAGATTAGTTGATCGTAATTCAAGGTGTGTCGCATTGGGCTTAGTTGAGGCAGATCTCACAAATGTGTTTCCAAAGAAATCTAGGGCATATTGCTTTTATAGGAATTTACCTTTGGAAACCATTCTGCAAATATTTCCACTGAAAACAGAAACACATTCTTCCCAATGCAAGAAAAAATTATGAAGTTAAAAAAGTTAAAAAAAACTGCCTGTGAACAGTTGACTTCATATCCTGCTGAAAGACAAAGACAGTTGCTTATCAACCTTCATTATAAACCTTGTTATTAGTTTACTTACATCAAGAAAGCTAACATCAATATGCAGATCAATATCTACATCATCAATGGCTCCATATTCCCTGAAAGGAAAAAACTTACATTATATCTAAGTCTGATACTTTTAATCATCCTTCTCACGCTAACTGTCTATCTGAAGAGCAGCTTGAGCAGAAAAACTGATCTTATAATAGTGAGAGAATTTTGATTTGCCAATTGATTAGGATAAACATTGTTTTAGTGAAAGAATAAATGTACTGTATGCTGCGGGTCCCCTATTCATAGTTTAGCAAAACCTTGAAGAGTGCATGCTAGTGAAAATAGACAGCATTTGACTAGATAAACAGTCAACCCTAAAGTACACAAAGAATGAATAAGCAAATATAACAGCACAGTCAAGCATCTCTCCCAATAAAGAAGCTTTGAAAAAAATTATAGCGAATGAAAAGTATATGGAAATGTGATTTCATTGAATTTAATATTTGCTTAATAATAAAATGATATAAGAGAATATTTGTAGTTCAGGGTGAACTGTAGGGTTCTTGGTGCTCTGTAAGCTTAGTTGTTTTCCTACAGACATTTTATTATCAAACTAGGTAACATCATCAGTGCAGTGATGATGTTATCTAGTTTGGTAATGAAAGGTTAATAATAAACATCAAGCAAATGTAACTACTTTTTTTAAGCTCATCAACTATAAATATTGTTTAAGCTCATCTGAAGAACCAACATTGTATTCCCCAGACTTTTCATATATAACAAAACTGTACTTCAGAAATTAAGAGGAATCTTAAGAGAAAAAAGAATAAAAATATTTTGGTTCTAATGCATGCTTAATGATGGCCAAGAATTTATCCTCTAGAATGAATCTGGGTGGAACCAATAGTTTTGTTATTCTGTCCAAAGAAAGAAAGAGTAGGTTTTTTAAATTCCTTGACAACAATTTTATCAATCATTTTCTATACAGTTATTCTCTTATTGATGCTGTCCAGTATTCGACAATTGCTATAATACTTTCCTTTATATGTAAGAGAAAGCACAGGCTTTCTCTTAACTAGGCCGCAAACTTCTTAAATTGCTAAAGTCATTTAGAATAACAATGTGCAGTAAACACATTCCTTTTCCATCTACATCTTATGAAAGAGATAATGTTTTTGAAATTTTATTTCAAGAAGGAACTTTGGTAAAATTTCATGGATGATCTTCTTGCACTTATTCTAGTTCTCTCTCTCTCTCTCTCTCTCTCTCTCTCTCTCTCTCTCTCTCTCTCTCTCTCTCTCTCTCTCTCTCTCTCTCTCTCTCTCTCTCTCTCTGTGTGTGTGTGTGTGTGTGTGTGTGTGTGTGTGTGTGTGTGTAAGTATCCAGTTCATCTTTGTGCAATGATCCCTCTGGCAAGCTGCAGCCTTCCTGGCTTCCTCTTGTTCACTCATAGCCAAGAGAAGACACCATAAGCGGACTCCTCGTGTGTGTGTGTGTGTGTGTGTGTGTGTGTGTGTGTGTGTGTGTGTAAATTATGATTATGTTGATAGATAGGGAATATTCAGAAAAGAACATAACCAGCAGTTGCCTCTTCTATCATTTCTAAAAAACTCAAAAAAACATCACCAAGAGAATTTTAAAAGAAATTCTCAAGCGCCCCCCCCAATAAAGTAGAAAAACAGACACTTCCTTCATAAAATTTTGAGAAGTTTCAGGGCAGTTTTTGGCACAGCATTAATTTTGAATCTTCTTAATTTAGGAATATCCAAAAAAAATTCCAATAAAAAATGGCTTGCCTATTCCCAAATATCTGCCCTAGTTATAAAACACTCATGAACCAAAACTGATTAAGCAGAGAGTATACATTATCATCTCCTCCCCAGATTTTTTTTATTACTCCAGATTACTTTGGTTTTCTAAACATGCTTCCAAATCAATCACTGGCTGTCAAAAAAGACTTGTATAGGCCATGTGGAGTCCAGACTCATTCTTGTAGTAAATACAGATGTGGCTAGAAACTGGCGTTCTCTTTTGCAACATTTCAGCTTCTCATTTATTTCTTGTAATAATAAAAAAAGCCCAGTAGTGCAGAGAGTCTGATAAGCCCCAAGAAAAAACAGTTCCTTGCCCATCTCTTGTCTAAATATAAATATCTATATGTTACAGGGCTATGTTATGGCAGCTTGAAAAAGCACTGCATGTTATTGATTGATGAGTTGGAATGGAAAGTGGGAATGAGGCCTCCTATGAAGGTGACCCTGATTTAATTTACAGTGATGTCCCAGTTGCCAGACTAGGTTATGGAAGTTGGAGACTAGCCATAAAGCTGGGAGTAAAATTTAATCAGTATTCAAGGGAGCATTTTTTGACCACCAAGGAAGTTAAAACACACTCAACAGTTTGCACACAAGAGAGGGTTTTTTTAAAAAAAGAAAGTGATGCTTCCTCATTTATTTATTTGTTTACACACACACACACACACACACACACACACACACCTGTTATCAGGACATGCAATTAAAATGATTATCTTATTCATTTCCTCCTTGGACCTTAACCTCCAACATTCTGTATACTCAATGAATTTCCACTTAATTCAAACAGCATGTAATGAAAATATTTTTCCCCTGTACATATTGTCAAAGGAACTGGAATGTATACTCGCAATTCAATTTACATGTCACTGAGCAAATGAAACAAATGAATGTTAAGGTATCTTTTGTTTCACTGTGGGTCTGGATAACTGGAGTGAGTGCGAATGAAATAGCCCTAGAAGGTTATGTTAAAAAACTGACAAAGCATTCAGATTAAGAGAAAGACAAGGCTGTAATCTGCAATAACATTATATATACCTAGAATCCCAATGAAGACTAGTCCATTGTAAAGTGCACTATAAACTGATCCATAAAGATTAAATGCTATAAAAAGCAAGTGCAAAAAGTGGGATGGGCATTATTCAAGGGAGTTTTGGCAATTACAATGACCACTTTTTCCCTGGCAGTGATTTATTTTGATTGATTCATGTGGAATACTACAAGTATGAAATTCAGTTTATGAATAAATGAATGTACAGTACTATCAAGATTCTGGGCCAGTCTATACATGAAAGTTACCAATTGCTGCAATCGTATGAAATAAAGGAAGAAAGCCAGTAATATATCAGTCTATGACAGTATGCTGAAGACGTTAGGCAGGAACTGGAACTGAAGGTACAATCCTAGGGATGCATATTACAGGGAGGAAAAAATCACTGTTAAACTCTCTACGTTCATGACAGTTGAACTACAGCCTCTAATAGGTTCAGGAAGCAGTGGCAGTTTCATGAAATGTTAGTCAGCATCACTTACAGGAACACAACTTCCCTTTCTATCTAAATCTATTTAGGATTGTGGCTTTAAGAAAATCAGTTTAACTGCAGTTAATATGTTTTTAGAAATAATGAACTGACTCACCTAAGTTGGCAGTGAAGTTAAAAAGAACATTTTAAGTATGTTTAAGTTAATTGTTAAAAATAACAATTAAAAACATTTATAACACTCATCACCTAATTCAACTTTTGCTCTTTAAATAATCTCATTATTCCAGTAAATGATCCAAGGTATGCCTCTGAAAAACAGATTTTTCACAGAAGCCTAGAGCCAGCAATTAGGAATTTTGTGTATTTACTTTCAAATTTAATCTGGTTTTTTTTAAAAAAAAAAAAATGAAGAAAAACACCAATGTTCTAAGCGGCAATGAATATCTAAATCTTGTTACTATAACTGCTTCCCATAATGCTTTGATGCACAAACAGTTTGAGGCATTATGGGACATTTAAATGGATTTTAGAAAAGTTCTGACTTTTGCCCAGAATTTTTCCAGGCCTGCAACCAATTCTGCCTATATTGATTTGACTATTTTCCATTAGAATGGCCAAATAGAAAACATTCTGTTTGAATGACTGCCTGGTTCAATTTCAGTGTAACTTAAAATAAAATCTGGACTTTGCAATGTGTCTTAAGATAGCATCCAGATCACCAAGTTAGAATTTTCCTTATGAAGAAAAGAGAATGATATTGCTATTTAATTATAATTTTACATTTCTTTTTTTAGTTGTATAATGCAAATGGCTGTCCATCTCATAGTTAGATTTGTATGTTCATTCTTTAGTTTTCATCATATTTCTGATGAAATACTTTCTCTTTTTTGTCAAAATATACGTGTTTATCCATACTTTTCCTTTCTTACATAGATATTCTTAATATTGAAAGAAAAAATGAAAAAGAGCAAACATTTAACACTCTGAACTAATTGAAAGGATGAAGTCATTTAATAAAGGAAACCAAGGGGGTGGGTGAACTCATTAGTCAAACTAATTATACTTGAATGTATTGTGATTGATTGGGACAACACAATGTATGTACCAATATTTTAATGATTTAAACTAGCTCAAATTGAATCAGGTTTGGAGACTCAGACAGAATTGATTCAGATTTCTGAGTCAGAAAAAAAATTGGAAATTCTTTTGAATCAATTTGAACAAATCAATTTGGACACCCCTGATAGGAATGTGGGTAATTCAATGGATAGGTAACTGAATAAAGAAACATACACACCAACCTGAGAGATACTGCATTTGGCCCATAGATTTCTCTTACTGCTGCCAAGTCAGCTTCCAGCTGTGGATGTTTGTGAAGTTCTCCATCATAACTAACCTGCAGAGGAATGGGGAGTAAGAAAGATTTTCTTTTAAGGTATCACAAATTGAGTAGCAAAGGAAAGTTTTTCTTTTCCAATGTCTCACTTTCCTTTTCCTTGTCCAAACATAAAATTGCCTTGTCTCAATAAGTATATCTGTAAAAAGGGAAGACACCTAATTCTGCTGAATGTGCCCTTCCCATTAAGAACTCATTTTGCTATATGGTGTCTTAGAATTCTCTCCCAAGTCCTGCTCTGAGAAACCCCCACTGGATTCCTAGTAGATGAAGCCTACTATTTACTAATTATGTTTCCATCAGCACTCAGCAGGAAGAGTATAAAACAGGGCTTTTCAACCTTTTCACCCATTGTACCACTTTTAGGATATGCCAATATCCGAGTACCACCAGTCATCTAGCAAGGTGTCAAAAACTTGATGACCCCCCCCCCCCAAAAAGGGAAAAAAGCGATAAAGTACAGGTAGACTTACAACAGTTCGCTTAGTTACAATGGCACTGAAAAAAGTGCCCCCCAAGCCACAGCTGAGCAAGACACCTGCCTGCCTGCCCAGCGGCGCTCTTCCTCCTGTCCAAGGTTTTCATTGTTGTGAGCATTTCTGTTGAGGATTGGCAGCGGGGGTGGGGTGGGGGTGTTTGGTTTTTATCCCCCCCCCCTGTCTGCTGGTGGTTGCAGCAGGTTTTGGTCACTTCACATGACCCTGGGACACTGTGACCATCATAAATATGAATCAGTTGCCAAGCATCTGAATGCAAATCACAAGACCCTGGAGATGCTGCAACATTACAGCTGATCGGAGCTCCTTCTGGGCTCAGCAGAAGCACCAGGATCAGTGCTGTTTTCCAGCTGATTGGTGCTTCTTCAGGGCTCAGCAGAAGCACCAGGATTAGCCCCGAGCTCCAGCTGGTGCCTGGCGCTGATCCTGGCGCTTCCACTGATTGAGATTCTCAATCATGGTTGTCCCAAAGATTGTCAGCTGAAGTGAAATGTCAGCTGGATGAGAAGTGAAATGTTTTCAAGGGAAAAAACCAAAAAACTCCAGTTGCTTTTTTGAAAAGCACCTGAGGGAAAATTGTCCCAAAGTCATCTAATAGATTTCTAATGCTAAAAATGAACCTGAATCTGGGACTCCCTGGTTCTAGTTCCACTCCTTACCTACTGCACATCTCTGTAGTGTGGAAGTGAAAGAAAAGATCTATTGCATTTAAGAATGCCCAGTTGAGCATTCAAAACAAGAAGAAAAATGCATGGTTTCATATCAAAGCCATATCAGAGACTTTCTGACATAACAATTTGATTGTGTAAAAGTACAGCAGGACCAATTCAATGCTGGCAAATGCTAAAAAGAAACAAGTACAGTCTATCCCCATGTGTACGGAGACATAGAGAATACAGTAGCAGCAACTTTGAATGATGGATTCCTACATCTATTCTCAGATAGATCTAAAGAGAAGCACAACAATAATGTTAACATCATCATTATTTTTTTGATCTGGACAAATGCAGTTTTGCTTTCATTTCCAGAAACATTATCATAATGAAAAGTGAAGTACTCAAAAAGATAAAAGATATGCCTGAAAAGATTGTACTTAAAAGTGATGAGCCATTAAATTGAGACGTGTTATAGATTTCTGGTTGTCGTTTGTGAAGAACAAAGCATTTTTCTCTGTAAAGCTGTACAGGTGTCTAGCGGGAGAAACAAAACTATCAAAGCTCAAAGCTGTTTTCTTTCTTACCATCTCTGCCTTCTAATCTTTGAACTGATCGCAACCATTCATCTCTGATTATTCAGTTCCATTAACTAAAAGCACAACACTTATTTAGTGAGAAAGATTAATGGATCCATCTATTTCTATTCCTTATCACTTTTATTTGGCTTTGTTCTTAGATCCATTCAAAGCCATTTCTGCATTAATTACAATTTTTAGAATATATTTAAATTGATGATTATTTATGTCCATTGGTCAATACATTTTTGCAGATTACATTAAAATGGCAGGAATAGCCAACACCCCAGAATACAAGCTCAGGATCCAAAAAAATCTTGACAAACTTGAACAATGGGCCCTATCCAACAAAATGAATTTTAATGTGAAGAAAAGCAAAAGTTTTACATTTAGGCAGGAAAAATCAAAGATGTAAGTACAGAGACCTGTGAGAGGGACCTTGGAGTCCTAGTGGATGATCACTTGACTATGAACCAGCAGTGTGCAGAAGCAGCCAAAAAAGCTAATACAATCCTGGGTTGCATAAACAGAGGCATAGAATCAAGATCACGTGAAGTATTAGTACCGCTTTATAAAACCCTAGTATTCCACACCTCGAATACTGCAACCAATTTTGGTCACCATACTACAAAAAAGATATTGAGATCTTGGAAAAAGTTCAGAGAAGAGCAACTAAGATGATCAAAGGCCTGGACACTAAAACATATGAAGAACAGCTGCAGGATTTGGGTTTGGCTAGTCTAAAGAAAAGAAGAAATAGGGGTATTTGCGGGGCTGCCACAAAGAAGAGTGGGTCAAATTATTCTCCAAAGCACCAGAGGGCAGGACAAAAAACAATGGTTGGAAACTGACCAAAGACAGAAGCAACCTGGAATTAAGGAGAAGATTCCTAACAGTGAGGACAATTAACCAGTGGAATAGCTTGCCTTCAGAAATCACTGGAGGTTTTTAAGAAGAGACTTCTTGCCTGAAATGGTATAGATTGTCCTGCTTGAGCAGGGGGCTGGACTAGAAGACCTCCAAGGTCCCTTCCAGCTCTATTCTATTCTGACAATTTTATTCATTTCACAGAATGCAATAGTATAACAGTTATAAAGGTATAAATGATTATAAAAATTATATTACAGGAATTAATTTGAAAAGTGGGCCTGGAAAGTTATTTTGGCAGAATTCTGAGTGACAGGGCACAAGAATAAAATAGTGATAACAGAATATTGGAAATATGATCAGGCTTCATACTGTGAGATGCAGACAAAAATTTTGCATTTTTGCATTTTAATGGAGAAATGTATGACTATGAGAAAATATACTGAACATTTGCTGAAAAGAAAAAAATGCATGATAAACGCCTTGGAGTATTGAATGCTTGGTGTGAATAAAGAATTGAAAGTTCAGGGTGAATTCAATAAGAACAATAGAGGGTGTGTGTTTACAAATTAAATGCTTAGCAAATGTTTCACACAGAATATAAAATAAACCAAAGCTATTAACTAAGATGATTAAAGGCCTGGAGACTAAAACATATGAAAAATGGCTGCAGGATTTGGGATTGGCTAGTCTAGAGAAAAGAAGAACTAGGGGGGAACATGATAGTCATATTCCAGTATTTGAGAGGAGGGGGTCAACTTATTTTCCAAAGCACAGAGGGCAAGGCAGGAAACAAAAGATGGAAACTAATCAAGGAATGAAGCAACCTGGAATTAAGGAGAAACTTCCTAACAGTGAGGACCAGTGGGATAGTTTGCCAACAGAAACTGTGGGTGCTTCATCACTGGAGGTTTTTAAGAAGAAACTGAATAGTTACTTGTCTGAAATGATATAAGGTCCCCTGCTAGAACAAGGGGCTGGACTAGAAGACCTCCAAGTTCCCTTGGAGCTTTATTCTATTGATTTCTGATTGATTTCATTGTCTGATGTCCCTTTATGTCATTTATTAATGGGTATGCAAGAAATGTTTACAATGATGTTGGACATATGTTGGTTGGGGACTTGTAACTTTGGTTGGTTGAGCATGTGCTTTTATATACAAATCATGACATGTTGCTGCATGAAAATATGAACTTTTGCACTGAGTATTAAGACTACATGACACTACGAGCAATATGGATCTAAAAATGAATATGTCAAATAGCAAGGTAGTTGTGATTTGCAAGTGAAAATGGAGTGAATGTTATGGGAAGAAAATGAGATCAAGTAGGTAAGTTTTATGTAGTTTAAAAGAATAGTTACAAAGATGAGAAAATGGATGGATAATAGAATAGGCTACTAGACTGTCTTGTTGTGAAGAATGATAGCTATGCGTAAGACTATACTTTATTAAATGAAAGTGAAAATTTGGTGTGCCAGGAGAAATTTAAACACAGCAGGAAGTGGTTATTTAAGAAGTTTCTCTCTCTCTCTCTCTCTCTCTCTCTCTCTCTCTCTCTCTCTCTCTCTCTCTCTCTCTCTCTCTCTCTCTCTCTCTCTCTCTCTCTCTCTCTCTCTCTCTCTCTCTGTGTGTGTGTGTGTGTGTGTGAGCAAGGAGAGGTAGGGTTAAGAATGAATAGGGTGATAAATGAAGGTGGATTGAATACAAAAATAAGTGATCAGTTTGAAAGAAGTACTCTGAGGTGGTTTGGTCATATAGGCAAAATGAATTATGATAGGTTTTAAAAGTAAATATATGAAGGACACTGAATGGTATGAAAATGGCATAAGAGGACTAAGAAAATTGTGGTTTCACTAAGTTGTAGTACTATGAGCAATTTAAGGACAAAGGCAATGAGGTGCATGACAGGAAAATCTCAGGATGATTTGCAAGGATAGAAAGGTATAAGGATGCTATAATGAATGATGATGGTATAAACTAGATTTAATCAGATTTCCTTTCATCTCTTACATTTAATTTATTTTGCTCATTACTTCATATGGTTTTTCTCACCCTGAAAAAGAATAGGCAAGTATCTGTCTAATCAAAAATCTCATTCAATGTAATGGAATTAACTTCCACGTAAGTAAATATGTCCTGTAAATATCTGTTAATAATAATATAATATTTATTTAATAATATAATGGAGTATGATTTCTACGATAGATACTGTTTCAAAATAGACACTTCTAAGTTACATGCCTATAAAATGCACATATGACATCAAAATTTTGGTAAAGCTGAGGAGCCCAAAGGATAATTATGTATGTTTTTATTTTATTATATTCCATTTACATACAATCCTGAGAGAATTAAATCCAATTAATTCATACAAAAATTCCTCAAACATTATTGGAGATAAGCATACATTTAATTTTCTTTCTTTCTTTTGGTAATTGTTTTGTTCTTTTAATCTTATTTTTTTTAAGCATTGAATAACCTTGGTGGGTAAGTTCATTAATAAACTGTGTATACCACAACTTTCCAAAAAGTACCCTTAAAGGAAATTCATAGAAATAGCAGAAAGGTAGTCTCAAACAGAAAAAAAAATCTAAATATTGTTTCAATTGACTTCTGAAGATTTGGGGTATGTTGAATCTCTCGAAATGGACAAAGCCTTCACTATCTGATGCCACTACTGAAAAGTATCTTTACAAACATGTACATGCAAAGTACAAGACACAACAGATTTTCTTCTAGAAAATGAAATATATTCAGGAATTTGTAGAGCTGGGTGTACTCCTGGAGATGTCCAGATCCCTACAGTCATAGAACAACAGACTCTGAATAATGCTTCTCTGAATATTATTTTATCATCCTGTGGTTCTTTGCATGCCACTTGTTAACATCTACAAAAAGTGTTGGAATTTGTTCCTAACCTGAAGTGTGATGGTCAATATATGAATTATCAGACATGTATATTGACATTTTAAGATTCAAATCAATGAACATCTTTGGCTGATTTTCGATTAATAAATGTTATTTAAATGGAAAGTAGGCTTCCTTAATTTTTGATCATATACATTCTTAAATTTCTAACATGCACATATTTTAACAGTAAAAATCAAAAGCACTCTAAAGTGTAAATATCACAACAGGAATCCAATTCACCCTATCAACACTCTACCCTTTAGAAAGCAACATGAGAACCAGCAAGTGTCTGGACAGTAGCTGGCTAAAGTTGTAGTATAAAATCTTTGCCTGGAAATAGATTTTCTTTCACCACCATAAGCAAACATACACAAAAGTGCAATTCTGTAATACGGAATAAAAGTATAAATAGGAACTAAGAAGCTAGTTTACAACAAAACCAAGACTACAAGTTTTTGCACAAACTGCATAAGCCCCATTAGTCATGAACAATGACAATCTGAGTAGTGCAGTGATGCAATTAATTTTAAATGATAATTGAAATCCAGTTTGGGTTCTCTATAAGTTGATCTTTACCATATAGCAAATTTTGGAAAAATTTTCTTATGGCCACAGAACTACTGTCGCTTTTAGTATTTGAAGACAATCTCTAACAGCTGGAAATGCTACTAAATTGCTAAATTCTACTAAACTGTTTTCAGAAACACTTTCTAATATAAATGTATTTTCCTAAAGCAAGAATAAGCAATGTACATTCACTTGAGTTACAAATCTAACAGTTCTGAAGTGGCAGAATATTGTGAGCTATTATGGAAGTTAGAGTCCACCTTCATTGGAAAGATTACCTGCTATTGTGTAATAGTAAGAGGAAAAAAGAGAACTGCAGAGTAGGATATGAAGATATATAATCTTATTATATATAGATTCGATATTGTATTTAAATTCCATCTGGATGACTGATAACTCTTGTTTACCTGCCCTCCATAGTAAAACTCTTCTGAGTCATTGTCTCCTTCTGAATCTTCTTCAACCACATTACTATGTCTTGATTCCTGATTAGAAAAAAAAAAGAGGAACTCAGAGGGTTTTTCTTTGTTTAAAAAATCTACAGAATACAGAGTATGTAGCACTATCGCTGTAGCCCTTAAATCAAACTTATTTTCCTCCAGAATTGCATGGCAGCTGCTCTATCTATAAATTACTTCCATTTTTCTAGTAATTTTCACATTCTATAAATCTAAGAGGTAGGTAGAGACAGAACCAAAGACAAAGACAGAGGTACATAACTCTAAATCAAAGTTTGTTCATGAGCTATACTTGATTGGCAATAATCCAGTCCAGCGGTTCTCAACCTGTGGGTCGCGACCCCATTTGGGGTCGAACGACCATTTCACGGGGGTCGCCAAACACCGCAGTCCGCCATTTTTTCCCCCTTTTGCCCTCGGCTGGCGCAGGGGGCAGCACCGCGCATATGCGGGGTAGCACCGCGCATGCGCGATGCGGGCCGTCGCGCCGCGCATGCGTGATGCGGGCCATCGCGTCGCGCATGCGTGATGCGGGCCGTCGCGCCGCGCATGCGCGATGCGAGCCGTCATGCACGCACCGTGCATGCGCGATGTGGGCTGTCACGAGTGTGCTGCGCACGTGCGATGCAGGTTGTCGCGCCACGCATGCACGGTGCAGGTCGGGGTCGCAGCCTGAAAAAGGTTGAGAACCACTGATCCAGTCATTCAGATGACTATGTATGATAGTATGTAGAAATGACCTTGAGGAACGAGGGGATCGAACAGACAAGAAGGGAAAGTCTGCAGTTGCTTAATGGTCAGAGAAAAAAACTTAAGAAGGACCACCCTATTTAATCAGGCTGTAAAAGGAGACCGACTTGAAAGATTCTTTTAATGTAGTCCTACATCAGTGGTGGCGAACTTATAGCACAGGTGCCAGAGGCGGCACTCAGAGCCCTCTCTGTGGGCACCCGTGCCGTCACCCCAGTTCTAGGCCTTCAGCTGGGTTTTATAAAACTTTTTTGCTTTAGGCCTCCACTGCTGTATGAAAAAAAAAAGGTTCAATCAATCAGTCAATTTCAACTTCTCGCAGGAAAAAAAATCTTGCAAAGTTGGAGTTGATTGATTGAACTTTTTAGTCCCACCCAGTCTGCCATTACCACCGCAGCCATGCACAGCCAATGGGCCACGCCCAGCCAATGGGCCACACCCACCCAGCACCCGAAGATGTGTAAGTGGGCTTTAGGTTGCAGTTTGGGCACTTGGTCTCTAAAAGGTTCGCCATCACTGTCCTACATCAAAGCAGAATTGGCTCATCTGCTTGTGTTTCTTATCTGCTTTACCTGGAGGGTAAGCTGTTTAATGCAAGAACAATTGAGCAGTGGCTCAGTTATGAGATGATGTCACTGAATAAGATGCTTATCAGGTACAGAATTGAGGGGCTGCACTTTATAAAGGTAATAATAGATACGGTAAGACCAACACATTCATTTGGGCCAGTTATGCTGCCAAAATTGGTCATTTTCCACTTTTAACGAAGCAATCTTAAGATAGTTTGAGAGGTGCTTGCAGCTGTATATGTCCTGTGAATTACCCACCCCTTGTTTAAATGACCCCACCTGTTAAGCAGTTGAGATTAAGCAGTATGTCCTATCAAAAACTTGTCTGGATTACCATTCCACAACAACACAAAGTGTATTTTAATGTAGGAGAACTAGGGGAAAACATTTATGTTGAATAAAATCAAATATCTTCATAGCCATGACTTGATAGGGCAGTTTGGATCCAAAGACTAAAATGAATGGCTATGAAATCCAGAACAAACTAATACTCCTTACAAACTAAAAGAGTTTGACTTGCAGGAATTGTCTGAATGCACTGAGGAACATAGTCAGCTAAAACATTTTGCTGTGGTTCCTGGATCCCTTTCAAAAGTTATGCCCAAATTGTACATTTTAATGTTAAGAAGCATGAGATCATTAAATATATAAAAACATACAATTCAATTTGAATTAATTTAAGACAGATTTAATATTTGTCCAGACTCTGCCAACTTTCTTGAATACTGTGATCAGCCTGCTACACAAAGATTAAAGGCTCCCAAGTAATTTTTTTTACCAAGATAGATGGAAAAAAAATCTGTAGGTCAGGGTTGAACTGTGGAGTCCTTACTGCGCTCCAAGCTTGGTTGTTTCCTTGTAGAAGTTTCATTACTTGAATAGGCAACACCATCAGCACAAACACCCTCAATTTTAACTATATTTGCTTTTAATTAAATTTAAATTTAATTATCCTGTTTGCACACTTCTTTTTCCAGAAAGGAGCTTTAGAAATCTATTCAAAGGTCTTAGAAAACGTTATTTATACTACTAGCTATTAAATTAGAAAGCAACATCTTCTGGGTCTACAATGTTCCTTCAATTACTGAATATGTAAAGGGAGTGCTTATCGGTTGGTGTCCATGAACACAACTAACATGAGACAGGTATAAAAAGTCTGAATTGCAAAAATATGAACAATCTCATTTCTTCTGAAATTCTTTGGTAAGAATAAAATACAATGTCTGTAACCACAGGCCTTCGAGAAAAGCTTTAAGGCTCATTTATTTTCCATGGCCTTCTGCTGAGTTGTGCTTTTTATAGAATTGTTAATGATTGTGACTGCAACATTTTGGCTTCTTAAAATATTTTAGACATGACAAGTTTGTTTTCTTGTTACATCTGTATTTTTATTAGCTCTAATCTTCATATTTGTAGGGTTTTTATCTTTTGAGGGCTTTTTTTCCATCAGAAAAGATGGCTTAATTTTAATAAATTAAAACTTATAAAATTAAAATAGCCAAGTAAACTATTTTGCATACTTAATGGAAAAAATCTTGGAAGGAAAATATGTTTCTATTTATTTCTATTGAAATATTACTAATTAGCCTGTTTCCAGATACTTCCAGATAAAATGACTGTTTCACCCTACCAAATAATAAGTAAGGCAATGAAATTTGCTGGCAGAGGTTAGTGATGGCCACCAGTATCAGAAATAAATTTATGAATTTGTGCGAAAGGTTTAAGCAAAAAATGACTGTTGGTCACAAGGACTATTTTTTTTTACTCAAGATCACAGATCTTTTCAGGCACCTGTTTGAGTCCAGGCCTTTGATGTACAATTTCAATGACTTTGTAACACCATTTTCATCTATTTTTGGATCATGCAGCCCTGCTTACAACAAAACTGTCAAGCATGGAGGTACTCAGATAGAGTTAAATGATGACTTGTGTGGGATCGCATCATCATGCGAAGGATGTGACTTATGTAGGAGATGTCTGTCCATCGGTACATAATAAAGCTCATACTGGAATTATGGCATCATTTAGCTTACTACAAATGACATTACTATCAGGATTTCTTAGTCATATGAATTAGAGCACATACAGATTCCAATGAGCATAAAGGTAGTCTGTTCTCATCACAGAAGTAACTTGAATATGATTAAAGTAGGACATATATATAGTCCCTGACTGATGAATAGAGCTTGCCTTAAATTGTGATTGTCATAAAGTGGATCGCTGATGTGACCAAACTGATTTTACTACCTTTATTTTGTGGCAGTCATTAAGCAATTCACCATGGTCATTAAAAGAATCCATGCTTTATAAACAAACCCATTGTTTGCAATTGGGGGCTACTGAAAACCAGAAGTAATTGACAGTTTTCAGCAAAAAACATTGTAAATTGTGGTCACATGACCGCGGCATAATGCAAACAGTTCTAAATACAGGATACTTGTAGTCATGTGACTACGGGGCGTGGAGGGGGCAGACATTGGAGCTTTGGAACCAGATCTAAATTCCTTTAAGGAAGTATCTTTTGGGGGTAGGGGGTCTGCCAGAACTTTAAACGGTCACTAAGTGACTGATTGTAAATTGAGGACCACCTGTATCTTGGAAGAACATTTCCCGGGTGTTATTTTTCTTTTTGACCTGGCACTTGGAAACAGGTATTATCAATTTTTTTAAAATATACTGTACCTCTCCATTTTCTCTTTGTAATTTTGACTTTATAAATAAACAACAGTTGACGTCATTGGTTTTTCGCAATTCTAAAGAAAAGTATGAAAAAATGATTAAAATTAGCAGGTTAAAACATTTTTTAAATGTGTACTTGTTATTAGATACTTGTTATTCATGAGCACCTTTACATTCTTGCACTGGGGCCGTCAGAAATTTGGGACGTTAGATACATATTGGGTCTAATGATGATCTGTGTGACAGTGTATTTAAAATGTCACAACAAAGAAGGTTCCAATGATCTAGCTAGATAATGTTTTCAAAAGCATTTTCATTAGAAGTGCATGTCAGTTGTCCTAACAAAAATTTTCATCTTGTATTTTTGCAAATCTCTCCTTTTGTTTGCCCACTTTCTGCTAACAGTGCTATTAAAACAAAGTACTTCTAAGAAAAGTTGCAATCTCATCTGAGATGCATATTTTAACTCCCATTCATGTAAGAGTTAAATTAAAGAAATGTAACATGACCTTTTATTTATGAACAAAATACTGGTTATTTATTCACTTGTATCCCATTATTTTTACAAATAACTCAAGGCAGAGAACATATTGAACACACCTTCCTCTTCCTATTTTCCCCACAATAACCTGCTGAGGTGAGTTGGGCTGAGACAAAATGACTGGCCCAAAGTCGCCCAGCTGGCTTTCATGCCAAAGCAGGTCTTGAACTCATCAAATCTTGTTTTCTAGCATGATGCTGTAACCACTATATCACCCTTGATAAAAAGTCCAAATAAAATAAATAAGCTTGTATGTATAAAGATCACAGTCTATATTTACTGGGGATAGACTGAGTTATCATTTAGCATCATTTAGCATCTGTAAGTAAGTGATCAAAGGACTGCTCTGTTATAAGGATGCTGCATTTCTTTGAAACCATTATCTTGAAAGAGGAAGATGAAGTCTAAATGTATGCTTATATATGGATAACTAAAAAAGGTACTTCTCAACAATCCAGTCAAGGTTTGATGTTTTAGTGACTTACATTATTAAATTTGATATATTTTTTGGAGGGAGGAGGCAGGGACATAAGTACGGCTTAGTTGAGGGCAGAGAAAATGAGGAGAACGAACCTCATTTGCTTTCCCCACATCCTACATCCCATGAAGGTGTCCCCCTCCTCTCCTTGGGCACTGAAAGCATGTCTTTCCCACTCCAGTTTGAGCTTCTGCACCTATCCACCTTCCTCAGAAAATGTCCAGTTTCTTAGCAGCAGAAGAAGAAAAAACAACTCTAGCTCATATAATAATCATCTGGACTTTTCAGCTTGGGTATGATGTGCCTCTTCTTGATCCCTCATTCCTCCACAAGCTAAAAGGAAGATGTGAAAAGACAAAAAGAGCGTCCAGCTATGGTCTCTGGGGAAATCTTCAGAGCCTCTGAGGTCTCTGCTTCTACTGCATATTGTTGCTGCCTCTGATTACAGCCCACAGAGGCACCCCTTGGAAATTACCAAATAATGGTGGTACTTTAAAATGGAGGGGAAAACAATGACAACTCACCCCCAACAACAAAAAAACTAAGTGCTAAATTAGGCAAGCTTAGAAAAGAAAAAAGTGAAAAGCTATGCCTACATCCTGGCCAAGTAGATAGGAAAAATTAGCCCATATTTCCATCCTCAATCCGACTATGTTTGGTAACATACTTAATGATGTTGCCTGTAAAAATTTAAAATATGTAATTTTAGCCATCACAATATTAATCATCTTTTCAGGTAGTCCATTCTATGCAGATCAGAAAATGTTCTAAGAATCTAGCACAGTGTGAGGTTCTAATGATAATTTTCTGTTTCCAGTTGTTCTATTTATTCTTAAGCTTTTTCTAAGTCACATCTGCCAATAGGTAGCATGTGCCTTGCTACAGCATAGGAATACATAAATTTGGTCTTTTTGTAAATCATACAAAACAATGGGCACAAAGAATAGTTAACATGCTTTCCCCAATCTGTTGCCCTCCAGATCTATTAAGATTACAACTCTGAGATCTCTTAGCATTGACTGAGAACTGATATACAAGGGAAACAAAAGATTGTTGATAGTTTTGTAGTTTAACAATTCATTTTTATTGTGGCATTAGGTGTTATCTCTTCTGCCTTCATCAGCCTTAAGAAATATTGAACATAATTTCCTTGGCTTCAGAAACATCTGCTGGTAAAGTCAGGTATAGTCCAATTGTAGGAGAAACATGCCACATTCTGCCCAGTATAATAAATTAGATGATATAAGATATCACCTGTGGAAATTCGGTGGAAAATTACTGGAATTGGCTCTGTTGTAACTAGTACATCTTCATCATTATCTGAGCTGGACACATAGGTGTTATCTGCAATAAGACAAAGAAAACACTATATTTAACTTACACAGAAGCCTTTAAATCTTGAAGTGACAAGATACAAAATGCAAGCAACAAAAAATATCAATATTCATAGGTTTCATGGAGACCAGGCCGAGGCACAGCATTAATAAGCCAGAGTCAAAAGGGCAAGTGTTGCCTTGCCTCTGATGAATTAATAATAAAAATGTACTCAATAATCTGTTTTATGGGTCTAGGCTGTAATCCATAACCCACTTAGTCAAGGCCTTAAACTATTTTTTTAACTGCAAATTGATTTTCAGTCCCATTTGGAAACTTGAACATGCTTTTTCCTAGCCTATTTCTCTTTCATTTGGCAACCATTAATTTGCTTAACTCTTCAGTGGGCTGAAAAAAAACCCCCAAAGATGCTGATTACCTTTTATTTACTTTATCTCATCTCCATGAGGTCGTGACCAGTGGTGGGCAAGTGGCCATTATTAATCATTTGAACCTGGTTGTTAAAAAAAGTTGTATCCACTTCCACCCCAACCAGGGACCGATCAATCAGAGCTCCATTGTGGGAGGTAGAAAGCTGAGTAGGCTTTGTTATAGCTCAGTGTCTTAAACTTGGGCAATTTTTAATGAGGGTGGACTTCAATTTCCAGAACACTGGCTGGGGAATTTTGGGAATTGAAGTCCACACATCTTAAAGTTCTCAAATTTGAAAAGTACTGAACAATTCTTCTTTGTAATTCAGTAAGCTCAGACAGACTATTCATTGGCTAGCCATTACTTCATGCTGTTACTCATTGGAACATACTTTTTAAACTATAATGTCTCCTAAAGGAGTCATTGTGTTGTATATTGTATTGATTCCCAGTAATGGAACTTTTAATCTTTGCACTGTATATTGGAAAGCTTTTTTAATTTTTTTTTAACATTGGCTTCTTTATCAAGCATATATTCAGGCAAGAGATGCAATAAGAATTCTAGAATATGCCTCCAATATATGTTGGAAGAAGGGATTGGTGGCTGTGGAAATGACTGAAAGGCCATTTCAATGCAAGCTTTGCCAGAAATCCCTTCAATGGGGATAAAGCAAAGTGACCTCCATTCTGCAGAACTCACTCTCATCAAATAGTGATATGGAATTGCTGTGCCTCAATTTTTAGCAGAGGCAGAGAGCACCATCATTTTGCAATCTATCCTGACTATATTCACAGGACAACATACAATACACGTGCATTTTACATGCATGTATAGAAACACACGTGTGTCTCCCTATTTTTACTTGCAGTGATAATGATATAGATGGTATGTGCTCTAAGGGTATAGTTATTTTAGCTGTATGTTTATTTGAATGATTTATAGAGCTGTCCATCACAAAATTATTGGCTATCATTTGCCCATCTGCAGCATTAAGAAAATCCAAATGTAGTGCCTATTAATTTAATGCATAGGCATTTGCTTGTTATTCACTCATTTATTCTTCTTCCTAGGTATAATTTTCAGCTGATTTGAGATACTTGGATAATTCTAAATCTATTTCATATGTTTACTAAAGCCTATTCTTGATAAATCAGTAATCCTACTCTAGTAAAGATGTCATTTTGGGAAGAATTATTCATCTATTCACCTGTTTAATATGATCAGTTAGCTTTTGACTAAATATTTATTGAGGGACTAGACTGAAGGGGCGTTCTCTTACCTGAACGCTGTTTCTCAGCACGGAGATGGATAATCCACTAATGGGTTAACTTAATCCTCCTGCCCAATCAGATCAAGTCAGCCAAACTTGCCACGCCTGTCCTGGGCCTGTTTGCCCCAGTTTTTGATGAGGACGCAGCTACTGACTGACAGCATGACGTGTTGGCTCACAGAACAAACCCTAGGCCTAAGGACCTAATTGGGTGGGTGTGGATTATCCATCTCCATGCTGAGAAACGGTGTTCAGGTAAGACAATGCCCCTTCTCCAGCACTGGAAATGGATAATCCACTAATTGGACATACCAAAGTCCACTGTCCTTATGGGAGGGAAGCGGGCAAGTTTGGAACCGTGCTGCGGGGCACCACCTGTTGGAGGACCCTCCTGCCAAAGGATGCTTTGGTGGATGCGTACCTGTCCAGTTTATAGTGCCGTATAAATGGTGACGGGGAAGACCATGTGGCTGCCTTACATACTTCCTCGATGGAAGCCTACGTGGCCCAGGCCGCAGAGGTGGCCGCACTGCATGTAGAGTGGGCCATGACACGGGGTGGAATCGGCAAGGAATTGGACTGGTATGTCCCCACAATGCAAGCTCTTATCCAATGACTAATCGTGGAGGCCGAGACCTTCTGACCCTTGGAGGAAGGGAGGAAGGAGACAAAATGAGCCTCGGAGTTACAGAAGGTGGCCGTCCATTTAATGTAATAACAAAGAGACTGTCGGACGTCCAGAGAATGCCATTGACGTTCCAGATCATGGGACGGATTGGGGCAGAAATCAAGAAGTCCTGGGTCCTATGAAAAAGAGAATTAACTTTGGGAACAAAGGTGGGGTCTAAGTAAAGGGTGACCCAATCCCGGTGAAAGACACACAGATCCTCCCTGACTGAGAGAGCCGCCATCTCAGAAATACGGCAGGCCGAAGTAGTAGCCACCAAGAAGGTGACCTTAAGGGATAAGGACCTCATATCGCACGAACTGAGGGGCTCAAAAGGAGCCTTGGTAAGAGCCTGAAGGGCCCTAGGTAATTCCCACGGGGGATACCTGTGGACCACGGGTGGCTTGGTATTAGTAGCTCCCTTGAGGAAAGAACGGATCAAGGGGTGCTGCCCTAGAGAGCTAACAGTGTCGCAAGAGAGCAAGGTAGAAAGGGTCGCCACCTGTCTATGCAAGGTATTAGGTGTCAATCCCTTATTCAGTCTCTCCAGTAAATAGTCTAGAATGTTTGGGACGGTCAATCCTGATAAAGGTAGTTGATGAGTGGAACACCACTGCCAAAAGTTCTGCCACGTGGCATTGTAGATGCGGTTAGTAGCCGGTCTATGGGATGCCTGAATTACGTCAATGACCCTTGGCGAATAGGACTCCTGGGTCAGGATCTGCGTTCAAGTGCCAAACGGCTAACTGGAGCCATTGGGGGTCTGGGTGAGTCAGGTCCCCCTGGATCAGTGATACCCTGTCTGGAGGGATTTTCCAAGGGCGCGATTGGGAAAGACCGATGAGGTCGGCAAACCAAGGTCTTCACGGCCAGAAAGGGCCTACCAGGATGACCTCTGCCCTCTCCTGCAGAAGCTTGCAGATGACCGCTGGGAGGAGGGGAAGGGGGGCAAAGGCATAGAATAAGCCATCCGGCCATGGGGCCCGAAGGGCATCTACTCCCTCTGCCCCCTGAACTGGAAATCGTGAAAGGAACCACGGGAGTTGCGCGTTTGTCCTGGAGGCAAACAGATCTATGATGGGAAGACCAAATCTGTGGCTGATTTCCCTGAATAGCCTCAGGTGTAGACGCCATTTCAAGTAGTCCACGGTTGACCTGCTCAGGATGTCTGCCCTCTTGTTTGCCTCCCAAGATGTGGTCTGCCCTGAAGGAGGCGAGGTTGGTCTCTGCCCAGGAGCTCAGCTGCTGGGCCTCGGACAGGAGTGCCCGGGACCTGGTGCCCCCTTGCCTGTTCACATGGGCCTTTGCTGCCACGTTGTCCATAAGGACGAACATAGGTTGTTTCACTATGCTGTGGCGAAAGTGGCGAAGGGCAAGATGTATGAGTTCCAGCCAGTTGATGTTGTGTCTCAGGTCTGACCAAGACCACCGTCCTTGGGCCCATTGAGACTGATAGTGTGCTCCCCAGCTGAACAGGCTGGTGTCCGTTGTGACCGTGAGCCGACTGGGCTCCTTGAAAAGAGACACTCTGGTTATGGCTGGAGAGAGCCACCATCTGAGGGAACGTTAAGATGTGTGGTGGAATCCTTACCTCTCGGGTGGAAGTGCTTATTCCCTGCTTCTGATAGGGGAGCAGACACCACTGAAGGGACTGCGAGTGTAACCTGGCCCAGGGAATGATCAAGATGCACGATATCATCTTTTCCAGGAGCCGGGAAAGAACGGAAGGTGACAAGAGTTTCTCTGCAGACCTTGAGAACCAGGTCCTGTATGCTGTCCCTGCGTTCTTGGGACAGATAAACCTGACACTCTACCGTGTCTATGATGGCTCCTAGGTGGAGCAATCTGGTTGATGGGAACTGTCTGACTTTTCTTGAAATTGACCAAAAAGCCATGACTCTGTAAGATTCTGATCACCAGTCTCAGGTCTGTCAGAGCCCCCTGTGGGGAGGATGACTGTATTAAGATGTCGTCCAGGTAGCATTGCACCCGAACTGGCATCAATCTCAGGTGTGCTGTAAGAACTGCCAGGACCTTGGAAAAGACCCTTGGGGCCGACGACAGGCCGAATGGAAGTGCCCTGTACTGGTAATGATGTCCCATGTAGCTGAACCTGAGAAACTGGCGATGACCGGGATGATAGGAATGTGGAGGTATGCCTCTGTGAGGTCCACTGAAGTGAGAAAGTCCCACTTTCGGATGCTGCCTTAGGATGGACTGAAGTGTCTGCATTTTGAACCTTCGGTATGCCAAATAAAGGTTCAGGCATTTTAGGTCTAAGATTGCCCTCCATCCTCCCGAGGTCTTGAGGACTACAAAGAGGATGGAGTAGAATCCGCGCCCCCATTGGGCTGCAGGTACCGGTTCTATGGCTCTGATGTCTAATAAGTGAGGGATGGCCTCCTGCATGAGACCTCTCCTTGGAGACTTCTTTGATTGGGGGCAAGCAATGAACCGTCTTGGTGGACTGGAGATGAATTCCAGAGATAGGCCGTGGCAAATGGTGTCCAGGACCCAGGCGTCTGTGGTGGTGACCTCCCAATGAGTGACGAAGAGGGAAAGCCTTCCCCCTATGGGAGGATTCACTGTGGGGTCACTTCCTGCGGAAAGGACAACCCCCACCTCGAAAGGGCCGTTTGGACTGGAATTGCTGCCTGGGCTGTGGGGCTGGTCTGTCAGCCAGATGGTCCTGCCTGGGAGTGAAGGGCGGAGAAAGTTGTGTGGTTGGTGAAGTAGTGGCAGACTGAAAGATCTGTCTATGATTGTAAGGGATAGAACGTCTGTCGGACCGCTTAGTAAGATGGGCCAAGATCTTCTTTTTATCCTTGTTCTCTGACAGGAATGGGGCTAAGGCATCCCCAAGCAATTTACTGCCCTGGTATGGGGCTGCTGCCAGATGCCACTTGGATTTGGCATCTGCCTGCCAGTGTCTTAGCCATAGCATGCGGCGGGCTGTCACATTGGACGCCAAGGATCTGGAAGAAAACCGAGCCGCATGCAAAGTCACATCGGAAGCGTATTCTGTCGCAGCCACTAACTTGCTTAGGTCCTGATGTGTGCAGACATCGTCCGAGGGCATCCTGGCCTGTAGCTGACGAAGCCAGATGAGAGCGGATCTTGTGAAGGAGGCTGAGGTGGACGCCGTGATGGACCATGCCACTGCCTGGTGTGACCTTCTAAAGGTCATTTCCTCTCTGCGTTCCTCAGATTTTAAGGCCTCTGCCATATCCCCCGAAAGAGTGGAAGGGGAGAACAGGTGAGACAGGGACTCATCCACCGTGGGAACATTCAACATCTCATCTAATTCTGAGGCCACACTAAACAACTTCTTATCATTACCACCTGGAAGGGGGAAGGTACCCGGGGAAGCCCATTGTTTCTTAACTGCATTGAGGAACAAGGTTGGACATAGAACATGGTGTTGGGTGACCATCAGTTCAACGAAGACGGGGTCCACCTCTGGATCCATTGTGGGAGCCGCTGGGGCGGGCCGGCTGTGTCCCCCGTGTGCCACTGAGCTAACCTTGCGAAGCAGGGGAAGAAAGAGAGATGGATTAAATAGCCCTCCAAATGGGGGCGGATCCTGAGCTGGTTCCTCCTCCTCTGACCATGAAGCGTCAAGTGCCTGATCCTGCTCTGGGGTCACTGAGACCTCGCTAAAGGAAGAATGGGAGAGGGAAGGAGGGTCACGAGAACTGTGATGTACAGGATGCGAGAGAGGAATGGAAAGTAAGGATTCCGCTCTGGGCACCAATGGAATCCTAACCGTAAGGGCCCGCTCCACTGCCTGAGCCACCAAAGCCTGGATCCTATCATCCAAGGATGTAAGTGTGGGCTCCTCCCCTCTAAGCACCATGGCTGTGGATGTAAAGGTGGCCTCTGGGGCCTGCAGGGCCCATGGGGAAGAGGGAGACTTGAAGGTATGTGCCTGAGGTATCTCCTCGGCTTGGCCATAAGAGGTGGAAGGTTCTGCCGGTGCCCAGACTTCCTGAGGAGAAGAAGAAAGACCTAGAGGTAGATCAAAAAAGGTGGACTCAGTCTGAGCAGTCTCAACCCTGGCCTGATTTTGAGCCTTTGAAAACTCCTTTTCCAGTGCCTGGTGTCTCCTGCTGGCCTGTTTTTCAGCCAATTTGGAGGTTTCCCCCCCCAGAGGCAGCCTTGGGTTTGACCAGTGGCCTCTTGGGAAGGGGATCTGTGCTTTTTCCGGCCTGAGGAAGGAGGAGAGGCAACCCTGGGTTGGGAGGCCATGTTATCCTCCATGCTGGTATGAAATCTTCAGGTGTGCAAGAGGGTATACCTGGGAAAGGATCAATTGGCTGATAAGGGTGTAGGGAAAAGGCTGAATTAGGCTGCCCTACCCCCCCCAGCCATCGAACCAGTGGTATCCAAAAAAACAGTTCTACTTGCAGTCACTATTGCTTCCACCTGAAGTGGACTGCGGCCTGCTAGTGAGGCTTGCTATGTTGCCAGGCCAGCAAAATAAAAGGTGGCAAGAGTACAGTGTCAGAAGCTAGGCCTACTGTAGTGATTAGCAAGCCCAAGGTGACCAGGGCTTGAAACACCAGAAAGCCCAATAAAGAACTCTTGGGCCTATGCCAAGGGTAAGAGAATAATTCCAGATGTCATGAGGGGAAACTCCAAGGATGACCTGGGAGAACTTATTCCCCCCCTCCAGACAACCTTGGCTGCTACAACTCAGGGAGGCCCTTTGCCCAAGGAGCCTCAGTGAGGCCTTAACGGGGCACAAGACTGTTGCAAGAATGGCAGCCCTGGTAGTAGGCCGAAGTCTCCAAGATGGCAGCCTTGGGCAGCGGGACCCCTGTGTCGATCTAGGCCTTCAGTAAGGCTGATGAAAACCCCAGGAACTGAGAAGGAAAATGCTGCTACCATTGCCAAATTAGGAGGAAATGTCTTTTTCCACCATCCCCCTTCCCTTGCATTCAACAAGGCTGAGGGACCACGTGGTCACAAAATGGTGGCTGTGACTCAGGCCGATCACCCCCTCCGGCTCTGTAACGGATAGGACTCACCCGGCCTGTTACACCCTTCTCGGGGGCGGGGATGGGGCCGAAATGTCCTCCCCAGCTGATTGTCGGCATTCAATCGAGTCCGCAGTCACCGGAACGGCCGAGAAATGTGATGAGACAATCCAAGGCCCCTGCGGCCTCCGCGAGCCGATCCGGGCTCTTTAAGGCTGTCGGAGCTGCAGTTGCAAGCACCGACGCCAGGAGAATTGGTGGGAGGGAGAGAATGAAGAAAAGGGGGGGAACCTTCTCTAAACAAGAAGGGTGGGAGGGGGGTAATTCAGAGCGCAAACGGAGTCCTCCGTTTGAAAGGCTGAATCCCAATGGGAATCAGTAAGAAGTGGTCCTCTAGAGGAGCGTTCATCCCAATGCTGCTCAGGGGACTCAAAGAGAAGGAAAGGTTAGTAATCTAATAATCTAATGGATAATCCACTAATAGTTATCTATCTGCCTGTGAGCCAAACCTGCACATCTGTTCTGGGCAAGATCAATTCGAAAACTGAGGCAAACAGGCCCAGGACAGGCGTGGCAAATTTGGCTGACTTAATCTGATTGGGCAGGAGGATTAAGTTAACCCATTAGTGGATTATCCATCTCCAGTGCTGGAGAACAGGAGAATCATTTGGCAGAGGATGTTGGATGTAGGAAGGCTCACATTACTACAGATCTGTTCTTGGTGCCATAATATCTGATATTTAATCTCTATTGAACTATACTTTTTCCTGTACCCATCAAAAGAAAACCAAGCATAATGACCTCTTAGTCCCACTATTATTTAATCATCACTTAGATAAATTTGGTAAACTGTTTAAACAATCTGAACTTTCTCTGTCCTAAAGGGAGGAAAGATGAAGAATAAATTTGTCAGCATCTCATTATATACAATAATGCAGCTATACTGCAGGTCTCAGAAGAGCCTTCAGGGCCTTCATGTCCTAGTGACAATAACACAAACACATGGAGGGGGAGATTTGACATGCAAAGGCTTTCTTCCTTTCTTTTTTTTTTTAACCCTATTCCATCTCCCAGTTCCAAAAATTCACCTTTGGCCCATGAACTTTCAGATGGTGCTGGGCAGAACAATTCTCCTGCATTGTTTCCCCACCCATTCTCATTCAATTAGATGGAAATTGCTACATATGTCTCTCTCTCTCTCTCTCTCTCTCTCTCTCTCTCTCTCTCTCTCTCTCTCTCTCTCTCTCTCTCTCTCTCTCTCTCTCTCTCTCCTCTCTCAAAAAATTCTGATGGGAGGAGTCTTTGATGAACATTCTGATGGGAGGAGTGTGATGTTCTTTTGTTTTTTTTACCGAAGCCCAAGTAAGTCCTCGACTACATTAAGTCCTTTATTTTTTTTCTTGGATACAGAATAGGACACCTCACGACAGCCAACTTTTGTTTAATTGTTTAAAAATAATTAAATGATTTTAGTTTCTGTCATTCACATTTCATCCCTCCTTTTGCATCCTTTCTTTAATTCCATCATTTCTTCAATAGTATGCAACTTCTGTCACACGACAAGTTGTCCCATGGTGAGTTGGCCATGATGAATTGTCCCGTGATGAGTTGGCTGTGAGGAGTTGGCTGTAGGGAGTTGTCCTAGACCCCTTTGGACAACCCATTCACCAATTCAATTCAATCTCAAGGAAAATCATTTCAAGGAAATTTCTCCCACTGAGCTATTTCAGCCCAGAAAACATGGGATAGAGTGAGGGAAACGTTTCCAACAACCAAAAAAAAAGTGTTGCAAGGAAGAGCATCTTTTACCATCTCCAACAAGGAAGGAATCTCAAAAACAAAAGCAAATGGGGGTTAAGGAATCACTCTGAGATAGAAGATGCCTCTTTTGAAAGGCAAGAAAACGACTAAGAAAATTACAAGGCAGTTTTAGTTTAAACAATCCATGAAGATGAGAAATTCCCTTTTCTTCAAAGACACATGCTTTAGTTACAGCTAGCACATTATCCCATCAGCAATAGCTGAAAGCCCAAAACATCTTTTTTGGTTTTCTCCCTTCCCCCTCTGTGTGGTTTTATATATACATATAAAAGCCTGATACACATCAGCTATTTATATAAAAGCCTTTAAAAAAAAAACCAGGCAAACCACATTCTTTCCCAGATGCACTGAATTCTTACATTCTCACCCTACTTTTTTTTTTTAAAAAAAAAGGAAGGCTAAAAAAGAGAAAATAAAGGGTGCAAATGAGGTGGCTAATGAAATGTGATTATCAGGAAGGTGATCCTAGGGCACAGTAATGGAACATAAAACCTCTTTTACTGTCAGCAGCATAGAAAGTCACACTTTACCTGGGTAATCCTCAGAGACGTGCACCGAATAGGATATGCTGTTAAAAAGAAGAAAAGGATAAAGAATAACATAAGAGAAGCAGAAGAATAATTGCGCTGCCCACATTTATTTATAGATTTTTGACAATCCAACAAAGCAGTTACTTTACCAGATTTCAAAGGGTCTAGCACAAAAAAAATAAATAAATAACCCAACATAGCAGGAAAGCTTTTCCAGATTTCTCCTCCCCCTCAAAGATATGCCTCTGCAATTTAAAAAATTGCCATTTGGGGGAAAACCGGGAAAAATGAGAATCAACACTGTCCTCAAATGTCTAATTTCTTTAGCATTGCTTCCCGTTATCTGTCCCCATTTATATTCTGAAAGGAAAACATCATACATCTGCAATGTACAAATCACTTACCAAATTCTCTCTAAGCCTATTTAAGAAGTCCTTAAGGGTTACACTCCTGCAATTTAGAAGATGGGGTTTGCCTATTGCAGACTTTGGTATAAAGACTGCAATCTATTTTATGCGAGAATAATTTGTTCTAATATAAGTTGCTTAGCACCTTCAGGTTATTATTTTGACCAAATGAAGTAGCTATTTTGAATGGGATCATTTAAAAAAAAAAAGATTCACACCAGTTCTTTATGTAAAAGAGTTTGTCTATGATCTTAGCCTTCTCAAATCGTTTCAGGAATAGCCAAAAACAGAGAATCTCCTCAACCAGTTATAACAGTCTTGGAAAGGGTGCTTTACCACTCATCCAGATGTTATGTCCTCATGGCCACATGATTGCATTTCAGACATTTGGCAACTAACTCACATTTACGACTGGCTACAACAGCCTGCAGCCTCGGGACCAGGATTTGTGATGTTTTTTTGCTAGTTTCCACACACACACACAAACACAAAAACTATTCAGGAGAATGGATTTGTACTTATAAGCATGTGATTCACTTAATGATCACCATAAAAACTGTAATAAAATCTGATGCAGTCACATCAGTATCTGGATTTACGACTATCATGACTTAACAACCAAAATTCCCAGCTCAATTATGGTAGTAAGTCAAGGACTACTTGTATTTCATTCCTTAACTTTCTCAATGCCATAAATGAACTTTCCATTAAGAATTCTTATGTGTAGGTTGATTTGGGAAACTAATATTATGCTGTTCCCCCTGCCTGTGAGTAACAATACCCCCGTCTGTGGAAAAATACTCTTTATGGTGCCTATAAGTGTTCAGGTTAACAGCCAATGTGACTACACTGATACCCATCCTTGAGAGAACCAGCCTGTGTATTAGTCCCGTGGCCAAGCTAGACCTTTTTAAGCTATCAAAGAGAAGAAAATGAAGATGCCTAAAGAAATAAGTAAAGCCTATCGATCTATTCCTGTTTCACCCAACACAATCAAATTTCTCAATGTATAATAGATGTGTCCAGCCTTCTTTAAGACAACTAGAAGGTTGTAGCTATTCCACGTACCTTTATTATTTAAAAGAAGGTTGGACAACATTGCTTCCCAACCTCCTTGAAAACTACAGAAAATCACTTTGATGTTCCTGAAAGTCCAATTCTACTTTCTTCTACTTTCTTTTTGTATCTAGTGAGGCTAAGGTGGTAATGGAAGTGGGAGGCCTCTGGGATGCAAACCACTATCCACTGATAACTATAACCCTTGTCCTCTGCACTCAAACAATAACCACAAACCAGGTGTGAGGGGATGAGACTCTGTCAGGTTATATGGATGGGAACGGGGGTTATTTACTTTCCAGAACACTTGGTTCTATTGTCACTTATAATTTATTTTTAACTTGTGGTTTTAAAAATTGACCATTTGGTAGCCAAATTTTGTCAAAACGATCACAGAGTTCACAGACTATATAGTCTTGATTTAAATCAGTATGTTCAGAGTACCCTTATTAAAAAGTTGGAAAAGGCCATTGAGGTCATTACGCTCACTGCAGGAATCCCATTTAAAGCCTTCATAGCCAATATTTATCCAGCTTTTGTTTGAAGATAGTTAATGAAAGGGAGCCCATCAATTTGCTAGGTAATTAGTATGCTATCGAAGTATTCTTACAGTTAGGCCATTTTCCCATAGATTTAACTAGAATTTGCTTTCCTGTTTCTTAAAAATTCTTCTTCTGCACTCTAGGATGGTAGAAATAGGGCCTGGCTCTCTTTAATGTGACATATCTTTAGGTAAGTGAAGACTATCTCAGGTTCATTCTTTTTTCTCAAGAGTAAATAGACAATCTAGTTCTCCCAATCTCCATTCATAGTTCTTAGTTTCAAGAATGTAATGGTGAAAAGAGGTGCATTGCAAATGGCTTATGTAAAAAGGTTTACTCCCTAGTTGACACTCCAGAAGAATTCATTAATAACAGTAATTAAAAATATATATTCCTGATCTATTAAAATATATTTTTCTCAGTGAGAATTTTCAAAGATACATACTGTTGTATCCGGCCCTTCTCAGCTTAGTAAAGTCCACAGGAATATTTCTTTAAGAGTTTTATTTAACACAGTTCAAGAGATTCACTTCAAAGCAAGATGCTGGCAGTTCGTTTGCGGAACGGAGTCTGACTTATTTACATTCAGCTTAAACATGCTCTCCCCCCTTCCAATAACTCACTCTTTATCTCTCAGGTTGTCTAAGACCTCATTAATCTTCCGTAGAGTCCAAAAACACCAGAAAACTGAGTTCAAACTAACTCCTCGAGGTATCAGGCTACTACTTGATATAAACGTTGCTCGTGACAAAGAAGTAGTCCCTCCTTCACCTTTTAATATAGTTTTCGATATGTCACTTCCCCCATGGCTTCCTTTTTCCACGTAACTGAAACCTCCGCCTATCAAACCTTCGGAATCTCGGATCAAGCCATATATTTTCCTGTTCCAAGTCTGACTCCCCGCTTTGAGATTCTGACCCAGACTGCATGCAAATCTCCTCACTGTCTGTCTCGGCTGCCGGGAGGGAAAAACACCCAGAGGGGCCTGGCTGCTCCTCCTCATCCTCTGACATTTCCCAAGCTGGTCTAGAGACACCCACAACACATACTATGTTAAATCAAGAATTGCAAAAATTTACTAAAATTTGCAATAGCTTTTCTAAATAATACAAATTTTATGGACTGTAAAATTGATGATACCCACTCTGTTTGGCTTAAAACTGCTGACTCTTTCTGCATGGGTACTTATACAGCTGCTGGATGCCACCGTTTCCTCTTTTTGATGTTGCTTAGACTAGTAATTGCTTAGTTGGAACACTGTGCATGCTTATAAAAATCCCACAGAATTCTATATGTTAAATATCAAGAAAATGCATTTGTATTCCCCTTCTCATCAAGTAATCTTTGTTTATTTCAATACCTTAATCTCACGCATGCTTACAAAAATGAAACTTACATGCATTGATCACTTTAAAAAGGATGGGGTTTCCTTCTTATTCTATTAATAATATTCTGATTCAATAATGAAATACAGAAGCCTCAAAGCAGAACATAAGCATCTTTCTGGCTGGATTCTCCAGCGAAAGTCATATTGCTTCCAATATTAAAAGTAATATAAAGCTATCAGGACTAGAAAGCACTGGTTGTTTTATTTTCCATCAGTCCATCTACCAATTCATTCAGATATAAAATTGGGAAATCCTTCCATTTTCTAGAAAGTAATTCATTGCTTATTCTGCCCTATGTGAATAATGCTTGAAACAATTTTCAAAATATCTTTGGACACACTTGGACATCAGCTAAACACATAAGCTATGTTGCTTGCAAAGGATTCCAATTCAGTGCAAAGAGCCAGACTAGATGATCAGGCTTCATATGGAATGATTCTACAGGTAGTCCTCAACTTATGACCACAATTGAGCCCAAAAGTCTCTGTTGCAAAGTGACATATTTGTTAATGAATTTTGCCCCATTTTGCAACATTTTACATCAGAAATTAGCAAAATGTGAGGATCACATGACTCCGGGATACTGCAACCATCATAAATATGAGTCAGTTGCTAAGTGTCTGGATTTTGATCACATGACCATGGGGATGCTGCAGCAGACATAAGAATAAAAAATGGTCATGAGTCACTTTTTTCAGGGCTATTGTAACCGAGTATTTGTTAAATGAACTGTTGTAAGTTGAGGGCTATCTGTATTTCTTTTCTTGATAAAGAAATCAGCATCAGTAAACATTTACTGTATGGAAATTTTCCTAATCAGAAAAAAAATTCTTTGTAACTAGTGTTATTGACAGTTAATGGTTGAGTCAGTAGAATCTCTCATGTACAGTTTATTTATAGTTCAACTTACTTCATAGTGAAAGCATATCAACAGCATGAGGTCTCACAAATCTGACATCATAGCTCTAGTACAAGGAGTTGATTAAGTCCTTATTTGGAGATGGCACAGAGTGGAAAATATAGCATATTATGCTACTCAAAAGAAATACTTTGGCTTGACTGATTGAATGATGAACTGAAGGAAGATGGTATGAAATGTATGAGCAATCAGTCATGCACTGAAGATTGCACATCTTCATCTTTCCTACAGATTTCTGAGAGAGGCTTGAGTGTTGAATCAAAGGCAATAAATATTTGCATTTTTTCACCAAGAATAAATCTCACAGCTAGCTCATCCATGTGACTTGACCACAAATGAGCTAAATAGAAAATATCATTTGTAAATTAATGCTTGAATTAGCTTGCTATGCAAACAAAGTGGTGGCAAGACTTTGCAATACTATCACCTATGGCTTTGCAAAGTTTCCATTTCAAAATTATCTCACAATAGATTTTCTTTTACCATCCTACTGTATATATTACATCATATTGCTAAGCCACTTGTTCAGGATATTTGTATCTTGAGTTAAATCAAAAAGTCTTATGAATGCACTTGAAAGAGTTGGTTGGCTACAGTGGTAGAAAAGGATATCCTACCCTGCAAGTGATCTTGAAAAAAATCAATCAGAAGTTAGTGGCAGGATGGCCATTTTTGCTGGATGGCTCTAAACCTAAATATATACTTCCTTAGTAAAATATTTAAGTGTCATTTATAACTTGATTTTCTATTAACTGTATTTAGACAATGGTATATTATAGTATAACCACAATACAATTAAGAAGAAGAAAGTTCTAGAAATGAATAAGAAAGACAAAATAGAATAGTGGAAACACCACCGAAGCCATCAGTGTCTGGGTCATTCCTGTGACAAGATGCACCGCTGATACAAGAGTCAAGTTCAACTGGACAATTTGGACCAAAAAATAAGAAAACTGATGGCTATTCACTAGACATTACATCCCAGTAGTGATATTGATACCTGCCCCACAGAAATGGAGGCAGAGGTTTACTTCAAGTCAAACTGTCAAAAGAAGAAAATCATGTATTGGATGTTTATGTCAAAGTCAGCTAAGAAGAAGCACTGATTGGACTTACTGAATGTATTGGAAACAAAGCATGAATATTGAAATAATGAAATAAAAACATGAACAAAATGCTGATAAGGAAAAGCATTACATGGTCAATTTGTACAAAAGATCCAGGACAAAATAGATAAAGATAAAACCTGGCAATGGCTTACAATGGAACAAAGAAACTGAAAGCTTGATTTTGCTGCTCAAGAGCAAACTATTTGAATTAATGCAATCAAAGCAGGATCTGGGGGAAAAAATCAAATGATTCAAAATAGATTGTACAAAGAAGCAGAAGAAACAGATCATATGTTTAGTTCATGCAAGAAGATCATACAAACTGGTTACAAATGACATAGCATAGCTTCCAAAATGATTCACTGAACATCTGTAAAAATAATCCTGTGCTAGAACTGTAATGAAAAAGTGGTGGAATATATAATTGAAAAATGAGTAGGTTAAAATATTGTGGGATTTCCAAATACAGACTGATAGAAGTATATATGATTGAACAGAAGAAAGTGTGGATAATTGAGATGCAATACCAGAAAATCAAAATTGAAAGATTATGACATAAACCAGACGTGGTGGTCCCAGTGTTGACTGGCACACTTGGGTGTCATACTAAAAAAATATTGGCCAGTCTGTGCATTGCAATCTGTGCATTGACAAAATTTCCAATTGTCAATTACAAAAGGCCACACTGCTTGGATCCATACATATAGTACAATACCTTAAAACATCCTATCCTAAGTTGCTGGTTTATGGTAGTAAACTGGGAGAGATTAATATCAAAAGAGGAATCTTTCCAGAAGACTCATTATCACCACTACTGTTTGTCCTCTGTCAACAATCCGAATGAGTTAGGTCATTGTGATCAAACATCAAAAACATCTGCCAGGCTACTGTACCTCCTTTTCATGGATGCTGAAGCTATGTGGAAAAACATTGCCTGAAATAGAAACCCTGCTTAACACCATCCATATATAAAAGCAAAATATTGCAATGGAATTTGTACTGGTCAAATATACCGCCCTTAGCATCAACGGGGGGAAAAGACCGAAAATTGAATGAATCAAGGTGCCCTGTGGAAATAACATCAATAGTCTGAATGAAGAAAATCACTACAAATCCCTCAATATCCTTCAAGCTGACAACTTCCAAGCTTAGGAGTGAATACATTATGAGAGTAAAGAAGAACTAAAAGTCCAAACTAAATGGAAGAAATACACTGGCAACTAACACCTGGGCAATTCCAGTCATTAAATATGCATCTGGAATAATGGATTGGACTCAAACAGAACTAAAAGTCCTGAATAGGAAAACCAGAAAAACAATGTGACAATGAATCATGTCCTTTACCCACACAGCAATGTTGATAGAGTCTACTTACTAAGGCAAATAGTTGGGCATAGAATGCTGCAAGTATACCAAACAATTAAAGAAGAAAAAATGGCATTGGAAAAAATATTTGAAGGACACTTAAGAAGATGCACTGAAGCTAGAAGACAGCAACAGACAGCAAATGCTGCCTGTGCAAAGAAACTGAAGGCAGTCCTAACTATTGGACCATTTAATTACTCTGTGCAAGCTTCTTGCAGTAGCTATCTACAAATGATGGCATGACAAAGGATCAACAATGGTGCATTGGAATTTCTGCAAGAAATACCATTTACTTGCAAGTAAGAACTGGTGAGAACACAAAGTAATAAAAAATGAAGATGCTAAAGTACTCTGGGACTTTAGAATTCAAACAGACAGGAATCTGCCACACAACACTGCAAACTTAACAACTGTCAATAAGAAAGACAAAAAAAAAGTCTGGATAAATGGATGTGGCAGTACCTAGAGACAGCAAAAAAGAGAAGAGAAAGAACTGGCGATAAATCACAAAATACAAAGACTTAGAAATAGTGATAGAATGACTGTGGCAAAAGAGAGTAAAGGTAATACCAATAGTATTAGAAGCCTTGTATGCAATCCCAAAACAACTAGAGCACCACTTGAAAATCATCAGCATTGACAAAATCACCATCAGTCAATTGCAAAAGATAACTTTACTTGGAACATTATGCAATAATACCTTTTGACACAATCAAACAACAACATCTGCCTAACCCAGGTTTTGGGAATGACTAGACTGCTGCATAAAAATGTCAAATCCAGGCTAAACATCTGGATGACTGTGTGACCAACTTTAATATAGGTTATGCAGTCCTGTGTCTTTAAAGGGAAAAGGTACTTTGTAATATTCATGCCGCAGCTGTTGCAACTCCTTAAACTAAATGCATACTTTCCCAGGATCACATGGAACTACGTAATCTGAGGAAAACACACTGCTGTTTTAAAGAATTGCAGACCCTTGTTATGGGAATGCTCTCCTAAGGATTTGTTGCAACTTTTCCCCTTTGAATCTGAAGGGCTGCCACTACTAAATGCCAACACTGAAAAAAGACATTAAAACAGAAGGGGATGGGGAAGAATAAAGGGAACAATCATAGTGGCATCAATGGAAAATGGAAAGCAGTTTCCTACTTCGATCATTTGTTATCTTAGTTCAGAAGTCTACCCTGACAGACATCAGTTCTCCAAAGTATTAGTCTTTTGTAGAAAAGCCAAGAATTAAAACAGAGATCTCCTGCTAGTTCATATATACTTAACACAGACCAAATATATGGCTGATATGAAGCTCTGACAATCTCAGTGTGGACTTGAAAGCCAAATGTTTCTGAAAATATTCCATCTTTAACAATGTGGAGCTGTGGCTCCTATTGAACACAGAGATTGTGGCCAGAAGAGTGTTTGTGCAATTACATTTTGTGATCCAGCTGCAAGTATTTCTCCAATAGGAGATCACTCATGTCTTGTCATTTTGCCTCTGGATTACTGCAATGTATTCTACGTAGAGCTCAGCTTGGAAGTTCATTCATAACCTTCATTAGTTCAGCATGCAGCCAGCCCAGGTAGTTATGGATTTTCCCATGTTGGACTACTGCTACAAAATAAAAATGATTGGTAATCATCTTTAAATGTATATACTTAAATACTTGCAAGATTCTGTTAATATAACCTTACAAGAGAGGCAGGACTAGCATTCATTGTCCTACTTCTATTCTGGATTATCTTGAAGAGCTAACAGTTTTGCAAGTGTGAAAGTACCTCTTTCCATCCCTTACTTTTACTCTCCTGAAAACTAGGAAGTATCCGTTCTGACACACTTTTTTCTTCTCCCCTCCTTTAGATTCTAATTTCTTTTATAAGGCCACTGTCTCCCAAATTTATTCTACATATTATTTCACAAGGTCAATATTGTTGGGCCCAGTATATCCATTTTCTTCATATATTGATGCTACCGTAGGACTATATGTTGTTGCCAATCTGAGATGAATCATTTGAGAGCGCAATTCACTACACTATAAAGCCAGAATCAAAGAATTTCCCATAATAAGCATGGGCGGGGCTAGTGTGAAAAGAATCCTGGTATGTCTCTTTAATAATTTTTATACAATTGAATAAACTCAGCCTTATTGGTAATACACAATGAGGGTCCCCACTCTGGAATGATTAACTTCCTAAAGCTGTGACACAACCACCGTTAGAGCCTTTTGAGAGGCATATTAAACTAATTCTCTTGGAAGCTCATGTATCCTACCCCTGGCTGTTGAATGACTGCAATCATCAAAAGGCAAATAACAAATAAAATAGAAGTAAAAAGGATTTACAACACTACATTTTTTGGGATTGCTAACAAAGAGTTAAAGGGAGACTGGGATAGCTATTTCGAACCAATTAGCTCTCATCAGCCAGCCTTACCCTTCTGAGATTCGAACCTGGGCTGCTTGCACATCAGGCAGCTGTGTTGACCCCTAGGCCACAGGCTCTTTCTCCCTTTGTCAGCTGCATCAGGCAGGGAAGAGAGAGGGGAGGAGATATGTCTTGAATGTTTTTTGATGCACCCTGTCTGCCCAAATATGGGATTTATTTGGGCCGACAGGGTGCATCAAAAAAACACTCAAGACATATATATGACACACATACATACACACATACAAACACACACACACACACACACACACACACACACAATGATCACAGCTAACAGTTAAAGCATAAATAGGTCAGTCTGCAGCAGGAGCATATGAATTCCGCAACTGCGGCACAGAATTGTACAATACAAATAACACTATACAAAAGGAAGCAACTTAAGAATCTCAGAAGTATTTAGCACTCGGTTCTAAAGATAGGCTTTCAAAATGCCACAGACAAGAAAATCAGTTGGATTTTTTTGAAAATGGAATTGCACCAGTTTACCCAAACTTTGATCCATTAAAATCTAATACACAAAAGCTAAAAGTGCACAGGGACAATTATGCAGAATCTTCTTCACACTAATGAGCAGTGCTAACGAGGGTTTCTACGAAAATGTACCAGAAGGACTTAAAAATGCTGGTATTCAGAAAACACTTTGCACATGCAGAAATAACCAGAACCTATATGCTTGTGCACATACATATTGAATGTGATCAGCTATTTAGTACTATATTATTCCTTTCATTTATTTTGAGCATTGTGTAAGTATGATGAATATAGCTCTTGCTGTATCTGGTAGGATATAAACAAGAAAACAGGTAGTCCTTTTTCAGTAATTCTCTTAGTGATCATTTGCAATTACAAAGGGGATGAAAAAAGTAACTTTGCAACCATCTTCGCATTATTGCCTTTACAGATCTGTAAAGCAAAGAAAAGGTCAAGTAAAATCATAAACACAGAAATAGTTTCACTTAGTGATTGTTTAATTTCACAAATGAGTTGTCAGTGCTAAATGTGGTCATTAAACAAGGACTATCCATATGTTGGCTTAAAAAGCAATAAATACAGGTGTGTTGTTGATAAAAGGTCAGACTACATGTGCAGATGGAGTAAAATATTATAATGTGGGTATGGCTTGCTTGTAAACCACAGGTGTCAAATTTGATCATGTCATGCAACATATCATGATGTATCGCAATGTTTTTTGCTGGGGTGGGCATGGCCTGCCCGTGACGCACCCAGCCTGCAGGCCGCCAGTTTGACAACCCTGTTGTAGAGTGTCTGCATGATTTTTTTTCAATGCATGTATGAAAGACTGATGATTGAAATATCACTGTTTCCTTATATAATGAGAAAGTTAATAAGAATGAAAGCAAAACCACAGAAAGCAAAATCACAGTCTAGTATGTGTGCCTGGGAAGATGTTTGGCAGAATTCTAACTGAAAAAATAAATGAAGCAAATATTAGTAAAATTTGGGAAATGCAGATTATGTCATGCAGCAAAGTAGGAATATAAAAGGACAAACAATAGTCAAAAGAAGCAAAAGTGCTACACACAAGAGCTTGTTTCTGCCTTTTTGTTGTATGGAAATAAGAGTTGGGTACCCAAGTTGAAATTTGAATGCAGCGGAAATACGTTATTGAAGACATGTATATGATAAAGTTAGAAGTATTTGAATCAAGAATGAATAAACACTGAAAATATATGGATTGAAGACAAAAGTGGGTAACCAGCACAAAATAAGTTATGCTAGTGTGGTTTGGGCATCTATGAAAAATGAGGATCAAATCATAGGACAAAAATGTAAAGAATAAATGAGTTGAGAAGAACATGGTAGAGTGAAAAAGCCAGGGTTAGATTGTTGGAAAAGAAAAAAAAGGTGATTTATAGTTTTATTTTCTTTTGCTTAGTATTTCTCACTCCTATATGGCACTCTGTATAGTGTTGCTCATGTCAAAAGGGGTAATATTGTAATACTTTTTGTACATAATTTCCTGCATAATAATTTCAAGCCTACCATCCTAAGGCAAAAAAAAAATGAAATGTAGTTGTTTGCTCTCTAAGTGTAAACATACATAACACACATTTAAACATGCTATATACAACACATGTATAAACCTACATATAAACAACATCTAAATATTAATCACTGTCCATCTTGAATACTTAACAGAAAGAGGAAGCTTTAGAGTTCAGAAGGTTAATACTATATGGAACAAAACTATGACTGAATCTGGATGTTCTGCTTTGGATACCATGGAGCCTCCTCCCAGAAGGTAACAAGGAAAACAGATCATGAAGAGGATGTATAGTGTCCCAGACAATTTTGCGGAACCTGCTCAGGCAATACTTATATGCTATGTCCTGATGGAAGGGAGGGATCTGCCAATAATGCCAGGTTTTGGTAGCATACTTTTTCTTAAAAGACTTCAGAAGCTTCAGGGATGGTGATGGAGGGCCATATGCGATAATCAAAATGATTATATTCTTCAATCTTGTTATACATGTTTCAAGCAACTTTTACTTTCCAATCGATTGGGGCAAGTCGGGAAAGTAGATGCTTCTCATCCAGTATCTCTACCATTTGCAATATATCTTTATTTCAATATTTGACCAATAGAAAGTAAAAAAGGCAATGAAATGAACAACTATAACATAAAAACAGCCTGTGCCTGAAAGACGTGAAGGACAGTAACTATAAAGTTAAAATATGGAGAGGTAAAAGCCATCAGACTGCTATAAAACAGATTTGTACTGTGTCAATCTAAAAAATTAAAAGAACCAGCTACAGCAATAAAAATTGAAAAGTTAAATAAATGGATGTTAATAATAAGAGTGTAACAGGCATGAATTGGGTTAAACCTCATTGGCTCTAGCTGGCAGTCAGTAACCAGAAGATTTTGTGTGCTGCTGCTCAGAACCTAGCACCATTATATGGTATGGATGCTGGTAGATATAGAGAGTGAGTGGCAGGGAGAAGAAAAATTACAGGTGGTTCTCAGTTAACGACGATTCATTCAACAATTGCTTGAGTTTATGATGGCATTGAATGAGTGACAGGTACAACTGGACCTCACACTTAAGGCCATCACAGCATCCAGTGGACATGTGATTACAATTTATGATCTCCCCTGCTGGCTTCTCATAAGCAAAGTCAATGGGGAAGTTACAGCAAGTCGGAGATTATGGTCACTTTGAGATCCTTGCTTTAATGACAACAATTGGGACTGCTGGAACTGCCATTGCTAAGTGGCATAGTCATATGATTTTTTTTTAAAAAAAATCCATGACCATGTTGCTTAACTATTGAGTTTCTGGTTCCAATTGTTATTAAATGAGGACCACCTATAGTCCATATGGCCTGGTTGTTACATAAATTGTTTAGAGAATATGAATATTGCAATGTCTCTTCAGGAAGAACGACTCAAAGAAGACATATTCAATAGTTTTTAATTTGCATAGTATTGTATCAGCACATTCTGGGAAGAGGATCTTTCTACAGTTTTCTTCTGAAATACAAAGAGCTAAAGTGAAGACCTTCCAGGTTTACAAGCTTTTAGCTCTGTAAGGTATGCTAATAGATTATATAGTTTAGACCAGGGCTTTTCAACCTTTTCACCAATTGTACCACTTTTAGGATATGGCAATTTTCTAGTACCACTTAGCAAGGTGTCAAAAACTTGACCAAAAAAAACAAAAAAACCTGTTGAAAGTTGCAATTGCACTGAAATGACTTATGACCATTTTTCACACTTACAACCATTGCAGCATGCCCAGAGTCATGTGATTTATATTTGGATGCTTGGCAACTGATTCATATTTATGATGGTCACAGTGTTCCAGGGTCATGTGATCCCCTTTTGCAATCTTTTGACAAGCAAAGTCAATGGCAGGGCTGCTGGTGGCTAAGTGCTAAGGCGGGACTTCCTTCCCTCCCTTTTTCTCATTCCCATTTCCTTCTGAATTTGAAACCCCCCCCCCATATTTTCTCTCTTCCATAAATTATTCAAACAAGGAAAAGCCTCCAGAGACAGAAAAGACAAGCTACTCAGTGAACTAGCTTAAAAAGGCACATTCCCCTTTAAGAATTAGCTACTGGCTAGAAAAGAAAGTTAAACAGCCAGCATTTAAGGAAGAAAAAAAAATGTAGTTAAGTACCCGCTGCCCGCAACAGACAAAGCCAGACGCGTTGGTTTCCAGAATCCTGCCACAGTGCCCAATAATCAGTAAAGGGCGGGAGTGGATTATCCATCATCATGCTGAAAAAAGGCATTCAGGTAAGACAATGCCCCTTCTCCAGCATGAGGATGGATAATCCACAGATTGGGACATACCAAAGCCTGCCTGTCCCTGGGGGGGATGTAACAGATGGGGCATGTGATGCAGGAGATGACACTACCCTCTGTAATACTCTACGGCCAAAGGCAGCGCCAGCAGAGGCAAAGCTATCAATTTTATAGTGATGGATAAATGGGGAAGGCAACGACCAGGTCGCTGCCCTACAGATGTCGTCAATGGGCACCTGCGTGACCCAGGTCGCAGAGGTGGCAGCACTACGAGTAGAGTGAGCTATGATATGTGAAGAAATGGCTAAAGACTGTGATTGGTATGCCCTGACAATACAAGCCTTAATCCACCTGGCAATAGTGGAAGAAGAAACCTTGAGCCCCATAGAGGCAGGATTGGAAGAGAGGAAAAGTGCCTCTGACCTACAGAAAGCAGTCCTTTTAATGTAAATGCGTAGCGCCCTGCGAACATCCAAGGTGTTCCATCTGCGTTCCAAGTCACAAGATGGACTAGGGCAGAAACTCGGCAACACCACCTCCTGTGACCGGTGAAACAAAGAGTTCACCTTAGGAATGAAGGTGGGATCCAAACATAGGATCACGCAATCGGGGCGAAACAGGCAGAGATCTTCCCTGACCGAGAGGGCGGCCAATTCAGATATGCGCCTGGCCGAGGTCACTGCCACTAAAAAGGCCACTTTCATAGATAAGAGATTGAGATCACAGGAACGAAGTGGTTCCAAAGGCAACCCGGTAAGGGCCTGCAAAACTCTCAAAAGATCCCAAGAGGGATACCGATGAACTGTTGGAGGCCTAGTATTAATTGCCCCTTTATGAAAGAACGGATTACTGGATGGTGTGCAAGTGAGGAAGAGTCATCACAAGAAAGAACCGTGGCCAAAGCCGCAACCTGTCTCCTGATAGTACTAGGGGACAGACCCTTATCCATCCCGTCCAGTAAAAACTGTAGCACCTGAGGCACTGTGAGAGATGACAACTGGACATGATGCTTGGACATCCAAGATATAAAATTCTTCCAAGTAGAGTCATAAACTCTATTAGTTGACGGGCATCTAGATGCTTGGATCATATCAATGACCCTTGGAGGATAAACTTCCTCAATCAGACGTCTCCGCTCAATTGCCATACGGTTAACTATAGCCTTTGAGGGTCGGGATGTTGAAGCGCCCCTTGACTGAGTGCTATTCGGTATGGGGGTATCTTCCACAGAATCAATACTGACAGGCTCATGAGATCGGCGAACCACAGGCGCCTCGGCCAATGAGGGGCTATGAGGACAATCTCTGCCTTTTCTCGCAGATCTTGCGGATGACTGCCAGAAGTAGAGGAAGTGGAGGAAAGGTGTAAAGAAGTCTCCGGGGCCATGGAATGTGCAGGGCATCTACCCCCTCTGACCCCAGGGACGGAAAATAGGAGAAAAACCTTGGAAGTTGGGAGTTCGCTGCCGAGGCAAATAAGTCTAGAATCGGGTGGCTTACCCTGTGAGATATTGCTAGGAACAGTGCTGGATCCAGTCACCATTCTGAATGATCCACCGTTGCCCTTCTGAGAGCGTCCGCCTGCTGGTTGGTTGCCCCCGATATGTGATCCGCCTTCATCGAGGACAGATTGGCCTCTGCCCAAGAGCAGAGCAGTCTAGCTTCTGTCATCAGAGAACTCAACCTGGTGCCCTCTTGATGGTTCACATGGGCTTTGGCCACTATGTTGTCCGTGAGGACGAGAACGTGCTGGCCTCTCACTTTGTGACTGAAGTGACACAATGCCAGGTGAATTGCCCTGAGTTTCAGCCAATTTATATTGTGTTTCAAATCCTCCTTGGACCATCTCCCCTGGGCTATCTGAGACTGGAGGTGAGCCCCCCAGCCGAAGAGACTAGCATCCGTGGTGAGCACGATGGATCCCTGAACTTTGAGGCCTTGTTCATGGCCCAAGAACTCCACCATCGGAGTGAACTCGATACCAGAGGGGTCAACCTCACCTGCTTGTTGGAGGATGTTAATTTTTGCCTCTGAAAGGGGAGGAGGAACCACTGACGGGCTCTTGAATGTAGTCTGGTCCAAGGTACAATGGCAATGCCAAGAGATCATCTTGCCTAAGAGCTGGGAGAGAGTGAGAAGTGGAACTGCCCTGGTGCATTGCACGTGGCGGACAAGGGCCCTGAGACTGGCTATGCGGTCTAGTGACAGGTAGACCATGCAGCGTGTTGTATCTATCACTGCTCCCAGATGAAGTAGCCATGTGGGTGGAATCAGTTGGCTTTTGAGAAAATTCACCAAGAATCCATGGTTCTGGAGCACCTCTATTGTACAGGCTACCTCTGACCACGCAGCCTGAACCGACATGTATTGGATGAGGATGTCGTCCAGGTAACACTGGATCCGAATGGATTCCAGTCTGAGGTGAGCTGCCAGAACCAACAAGATCTTCGTGAATATCGTTGGGGCGGATGAAAGGCCAAACGGAAGCGCTCTGTATTGATAGTGATAAGATCTGTAGCAGAATCTGAGAAAGCTGCAATGTGATGGAAATATTGGGATATGTAGGTACGCCTCCATGAGGTCAATGGACGTCAGGAGGTCGTTCCTTCTTATGCTGGCCAAGATGGATTGCAGGGTCTGCATTTTGAATTTTTTGTATACCAGGTAAGAATTTAACCTTTTTAGGTCCAGAATGGCCCTCCATCCTCCCAAGGTCTTTGGAACTATAAAGAGGATTGAATAAAAACCTCGCCCTCTCTGATCGGAAGGGATCAGTTCTACTGCTTTTATTTCGATAAGATGGGAAATGGCCTCCTTCATGAGAACCTGTTTTGATGTGTTTGAAGGTGTTGGACAAGAAATGAATCGGTTTGCCAGTTTTGAGAAAAACTCCAAGATCAGGCCATTGGTGACGGTGGACAAAACCCAGGCATTGGTGGTAACATTCCCCCAGTTCTGAGAGAACAGGGAGAGCCGACTGCCTATGGGGGGGTCCCTCCCTGGAGTCACTTATTCCTCCAATAGGGATGGTCCCCCGTGCCTTGAAAGGACCGCTTAGACTGCTGTTGTTGCCTGGGCTTGGGTCCAAAATATTCCGTTTGACGGTCTAATCTTGGAGGAAATGAACGTGTGGGTTGTAACCAGTTTGAACCCTGGGTATTGCCCCGGAATCCCTGACGGCGATAAAAGAGAGCAGACTTCCTGTCCGATCGCCTGGCCTGGTGAGCAAATACCTTTTTCTTATCCTTGTTTTCTATCAAGTATGGCTCCAGGGCTTCCCCAAACAATTTTCCGCCTGAGTAAGGAGTGGTGGTCAAACGCCCTTTGGATTTTAGATCCGCCCGCCATTGCTTCAGCCAAAGCAGTCGCCTGGTAGAAACATTGGCTGCTATCACTCTGGCTGAAAATTGGGTGGCATGCAACGTGGCATCGGCCGTGTATTCCACCGCCACTAATAACTTACCCAACGTCTGATGGGCGTATACCTGATCTTGCGGAATCATTTCCTGAAGCTCCCGGAGCCAGGTGATAGAAGATCATGAGAAGAAAGAGGCTGACGTGGAAGCCTTTACACCCACACTGATGTTTGATGCACTCTTCTTAGTGCATACTTAGATTTCCTCTCCTCTGGTCTTAACACCTCTGTCATATCTCCAGCAATAGTGGAGTTTGAAAAAAAATGGGAGTAAGGGATGTGTCCACAGTCGGGACCTCCAGGAGGTTGGTTAAGGATGGCACCACGCTAAACATCTTTTTGTCAGTGGACCCTGGGACAGGAGAAACCCCAAGATTGGTCCACTGTTTTCTTACTGTGTTGGCAAAGAATGGAGGACAAGGAATATGTCTTTGAGTCACTGTGGGCTCAGCAAACAGAGGATTTGAAGACTGACTGGTGGAAGGGGTGGGTTGTGGGTCTGGCTCTGGGGTGATCTGGGATGTGGCCATGGCCTTGGCTAGAATGGTCTTGAATAGTGTGGGATCAAAGAGGCCTACAAAAGGGGAGGGCTCCTGAGGAGCTCATCGTCTGATAGAGCTGTCCCCCGTGATTCATCAATTTCCAAATAAGAATCCCCACTCTGTGAGGATTTATCGGAAGTAATGGAATAAGCGTAATCAGGGGTGGTAGACCGACGCTGGGAGAGTGTCGGGGTTTGGGATTTCTGTAGGGATGAGAGTCTCTCTAATACCTGCATGAGCATGGGTTGGAGATGCTCTGGCACAATCGTCTGTGACGACTCAGGACAGAGACCAGCGGAAGTGGGTGTGAACGTGGCTGATGGAATAGGTTGAGGATTAAGCGAGGGAGCCCCCCAGCTTGGACTAGGATTAGATGTCATGGGACTAATGGGTCGAGATTGAGACCCACCCTCCAGACACAATGGCCTATGAACTTGTGCAATTGTGGTTATCTGAGGGCTGAAAGGAGAAGTCTCAGAAGTCTCAGATGCAGCTTGCACATGTTGTGATGGAGCTGTCTTTTGAGCCCTGGATATCTGCCTCTCTAGGGCCTGATGTCTCCTAGTGGCTACCTTTTCTGCCGTCTTGGATGGTGCTTTGCCAGATAAGGCCTTTGCTTTTGCTTTTGCTTTGACTTTGCTGGCTGCCTCCGCTTTTAGAGATTTGTGTCTCCTTTTGCTTGGAGGACAGGTGGATGCCAACCAGTTGAGGCTGCTTCAGCCATCACTTGTGTACCCTTCAGCGCAAGTCTGAGAATGGGTCTAAGAAAAGCAAGAAGTAAGGTCTTAAGGTGAAAAACAGTAGAAAACTGGTAAAACCAGTATGGCTCTTGGCACAGCAGGTAAGACCTGAAAAACCCTTCAGCACAAGTCTAACAATGGGTTGTACCAGGTATTAAGGACTGGAAAACTAGTATGGACTCCTTGTAAAAGAGCTAGGCCTGAGACCCTTCAGCACAAGTCTGAGAATGGGTTTGTACCAGGCAGTAAAGGCGGGAAAATCAATATGGACACCTTTCGAAGGAACTAGTCCTGAGACCCCTCAGAATAAGTCTGAGAATGGATCTAGAACAGGCTAGGAGCTGAGGCCCAGTGTGCGACTGCAGAGACTGGTGAGACCAGTATGTGAGCTCCTTGCCAAAAAAACAACTGTGAAACACAGTATATGACAAATAGGTTCTTAGTAGGCAGTAGAGGTGAGAGAATCCAACTCTCAATGAAAGACAATTAAATTATACTGTTGCAATAAATTGCCAGAAGCAATGACAAGTTGATGTGGCTGGGGAAAAATGTTTAGAGATTGTCTCCCCAGAAATGGGGGGGGGGACTGCTCCAGCCACTCAGTAAGACCAGAAAGGTTAATTTAGCCTTAAATCTCTCTTTTGTTGCTGATAAAAGAAGTTGAAAAATTAAACTGCGCAATAAGTATTTGTTTTTTAAATTCCAAAATGGCGACCATTAGCCATGTGGCGATCAACCTATGGCCCTAACATCGGCCCTGCAGTACAGGCCTCGCCCAAAAAACAAAATGGCGGCCACCAGCCACGTAGCAACTCGCCGGTAGCCGTGATTGTCTGGACAAAGCTCAATCAGCTGTCATTCGGGGCTTCCGCGGCAGTCCCTCGATCAACCAGTTCTGCAAGCCTTGCAAATAAAGTGTAACAGGCCCCCCGCTGAGGCCTCAGCAGTCTGGGATGAACTGGCATCGCCTTGGGCCTCCGTGGAGATCTGCTGACCAGCTGGATCGAACAGAAAGCTCCGCAACTCCCCAAAGCCCCGAATAGCAAAAGGTAAACAAAGAAACCTCATGCTGAGGCTACAGGCTTCCAAAAGCCCTCAGCACTCAGCTGGAAGAAACACAAGCCTCGTGCTGAGGCTGCAACAGCCGGGGAATGTAAACAAAAGGACTCGGAGGGGAGGGGGGATCCGAGGGAGGAAAGCACAGGAAAAATACAGTGTTTTGAAGAGAACATAAAGGGGAAAGGAAGGATAATCCATGGATAGGAATAAGGGAAAACAATTTTTTAAAAAATAAAACCTGAGTCTGGAGAGAAGCATCAACGCGTCTTGTCTGGGTAAAGACTAAGAAGGAACTGGATAAATGTGACCTAGCAAGAAGCATGGCTATCTCTCAGTCTTAGTCTAATTGGGGAGAAGGGACTTTAGGAAACGCAATCCCATGGATTATCCATCCTCATGCTGGAGAAAAGCCATATTACCAAGCTTTCAAAAGGAGTACAGCACTTGATTTATGGCACCTGGGTTTTTGGGTTTTTTTAAAAAAATCCCATTCTTTCTGTAATCACTATATCCCAGTACCAAAGTTTATTACTTTTGTTCATTATTGAGCTTTTGTTCATTATGTAGATGTTAAGGACACAGGAAGCCTGCATGAACAAACTAACAATTCCATCACTCTTTAAAGTGATAAAAACCAGGTGGAAAAATGTCAACCTTTATCCTACAATGTATAATGATCATTTGCATGATAGTTAATTCCTGTTGATTAGTTGTTGTTCTGGTTCTGTAATATTTACACTCCTTTTATTTCTAGAAGTTGAGTTGTAATTTGTTTTTCTTATTGTTACTGTTTGTTCTTCCCTAAAAGTGATACATAAAATATTCTAAATAAAAAATAAAATTTATTTCGAAGTAAGAAATAAAGACAAGAAACCACAGAAACATAAACTCCAAATCTGATTTTTCAAGCCCCCCCCTACAAATAAAGCTTTAATTCTTGCTTTAGCTGGACCAAACAGTCTAGTGAAATATTATAGTTAAGCAATAAAGGGAAATAAACAATGACATAAACCAGTGGAGGTTATTCTCATGTATCAATCTTATTTTGGACAAAGAAATATTAGAAAAGGTTAAGTCCCAAAACCATGTTCTTTGATTGAGCTGTGGTGGCGCAATAGTTAGAATGCAATATTGAGAGCTAATTCTGCCCACTGCCAGGCTCAAAGTTGACTCAGCTTTCCATTCTTCTGTGGTTGGTAAAATGAGGATCCAGATTGTTGGAGGCAATATGCTGCCTCTGTAAACTGCTGTAAAGCAATGGAAACTGGGATATAAGTCTAAGTACTATTGCTATTGTTGTGCATTTTCATTTTCTCAGCAGGAAACTTGCATTTTCTTTTTGAAAAATGACCCTGGCCTGCTAAGAGATTCCTTTGCTGCATTGATTGTTTTAGTAGAATTTCTGCCTATCCTCCTCTAGTCTTAAAGTAGCATCCGGCATTTTGGCTTGTGAGCAGTGATACAGCTAAGCCTGCATATACTTGAGAATACATGAATACACATGTGTTTTACTTGGTCATAAAATATATGGATTTTCAGTGTTTGGAGCTTTCTGTTTCTTTTTTCTTAACCTTTCTACTTCCACTTCAAAGAAGAAATACCCAATTTTGGTTAATGCTTTCTACTCAACCTTTGTGAACCTGAAATGAAGTTTGGCCAGAAATCTGAGTTGGATATGTGTAAATATGCATATATGTGGAATTAATGGGAAAAGTTATTTCATGATATTGGTGTTAAACAGGGATCTAGTTATCAGAACTCTGTATAAATATTACTTATTAGCAATGCACACACACACATACACAAATATATACACACCTACACCATAAACCATCCATTTGCTGGATCAAATAACAGCATTGCCATTGTAGCAGTTCACTTGAAGAAATGCAGCTTTCAAATTAGTTTCCCAGCTGCATTTCCATTAAGGTCACACATATCCATAACACAATCAGCATCAACTGACTAGGCATTTTGCTCACTGGAGAACTGAGGCTTTTTCTCAAAGTTTTCCACATACCGGTATATTCTTTGCTCCCAATCATTTTCATAGTTTCCCAGACCCATCACCAGACCCTTGGCTGACATGGCTTCCCCAACACAAGACCTACTGATCACATGAAGCCCTTATAAGGAGAACACAGGCACTGATATCCCCTAAACTCTGTTGAAGATGTTACCTAGCCTGGTTAACGAAACCTTCAGAAACCAACCCACAAGCTAGAGAACAAACCTCCAGCCTTATCTCCCAGTCTGTTTTCAGTGTATTGCTTAAAAATGGGACAACTGAAGCCAGACCCATTTTAATACACTTTTGAGAGGGGGGGAAGGAGGGAGGGGATAATATGAGGTCTAAAGCCTGCGGTACTTACAAGAAATAGTTCTTTATACAAGTGTCAATAGTTTGGACAGCTAATGTCAAGTTTGCAGCTGGAAAACATACAGAATCTGTCCCAGAAATGCTGTATTGATTCTTTTTAGTCATGCTAATTGCACAACATGAAACAGGGCTACATGGGGGGATGATAGAAAAGTACACAGTATTTGTTGGCATTCAGTCTCAAGTTTTGTTCTGATAAGATGTATTCCCAAAACAATTGTAACTGTTTCTTTTTTAATCTAGCATGTCTGATAGGAACATGACATAACAAATTTATATAAATGAAAATTATATACCTTAGCATTTGTTGATTGGCATATGGGTAATAGGATAAAAGGAGGATAACTGTAAGTCATTATTCTGAAGGCTGGGAACGAACTTTTTACCCTGATGTTTGTAATATTTTTTTTCTCTTACTTATCTAAGGAAGATTCTGGAGGGGGCTAAATGTGGAAGCAACTACTTTTTTGCATTTGAGAAAACCACACCTCTTTAGTGTATCCAAATCCAGGAACATTTCTTTCAGGTGGCAAATATCTGACAACAGTGTCAAGGATTAAAAAGTTAAGAAGCAAAATACAGGATCTAAAACTATGTCTCAAATCCCATATATACATAGGAGAGGCATATGCTACATACAAAGGTATTTTATTGCTATCCATGGAGTTAACAAAGAAAGTGAAAGAATAGTTCAATAGCTTTCAATAATCGATCCAGCATCAATACAAGGGGAATTCACAAGCAGATCTAGGAAAAAATAAAAGAATATTGGGATCAAAGAATTGTGATTTTTTTTTTCCCCCTGGAGAAGGGTTCCTACTTTAGAACCTTGGATTACTTAGTTTAAACTACTGCATAGCTTATTTTAACATTTAAATAATAGGTAGTAGGTTTCATTTGTTTCCCAAGTAAAGCACATTTCTGATGAATAACTGCAGGTGGATGAATTCTACAGAATAAAACGGGCTGAATTGGGCCTTTGAGCATTGGATTATTTACCTTGCTTAACTAGCACTGAAGAAAAGAGGAATACACCCTGGGTCCTGCTGCTGCTGCTTTATAATACTATACAGTGGGTATGATAACCTATTGGAAATACACTATTAAAACTGAAGTGATACTTTAAAGATTACAACAATGGGGTGATTTTGGAGTTAAAACTTTCCAAATTAGTTTATATCTACCTACTCTCAAAACATTTTCAGAGAGACTGAATTGCTCAATAAAGTTTTTCTTGTCCAGTTAACATTTGGGATTATCTCAGGGTTGGGTTTTTATTCTGACTGGAGAAAAATCAAAGCTCCCTCTTTGGCACTCTGCTTTAAAAAGGTCACTAACCTCTCATCATCCAATAGTATCATTAAACTCAGAAGAGATAGAAATAAAGTGCCTGGAATTGCTGCCCAGGGTAAAATGAAACAGTAAAACAGTACTCACTATTTGCACAGGGAAAATTAAGGTGAGAAATACACCTTTTCCATGCAATCTTATGGATAGCAAAAAGACAAAAAAGGGGGTTTTGCTTTCTGAAAAAATCTCATAAGTAAGATTTTCTACTCACATACATAATGATTGCTTAGCCAGAAGTCCAAACAGCTAGATTTCAGAAGGACTGAAATCCTTTTTTCAACTTAAAGTATGATTCATTATTTACTTATGTATTCATCAAATAATATGTTTTCTACATTAAATGCAACAGTCCACATATTCTTAATTATGCTTTATGCTCTCAATATGTTTAACATATACTGTGACAGCTCAGTGCTTCACTGAATGCAATGTTAATCAGACAGACTATAAACAGTTGCTAATCCATAAAAAGTTCAAAATCAATTCATAAAATTAATATCCATTGATCTGCTGTATACAGGACAAACATGACTACATTATTTTTTTTATTATTAATAGATATATATTTGTACATGTAAACCAGGAAAAAAAATTCTAAGTTAACTGATATTCAACTTAATACAATCAATTTGAATTTGTAAACATTCTTCACTCCGTATATCAAGATTTAACTGTAAGCCAGATACATTTTCTTTGATTGGTGTTTCTCTTGTATGTAGTCTATCCACTGCTTCCAGTCCAACATATATTTTTCATTTGAACGATCCTTCAAATATGCCGATATTTTAGCCATTTCTGCCAAATTTATAACTTTCAAAGTCCATTCTTCCATAGATGGTATTTCTGGCTTCTTCCAGTATTGTCCCACCAACAGTCTCGCTGCTGTGATCAAGTTCAGAATTAAGTTCGTCTCTGTGGTGGTACAGTCTTTTATGATCCCTAACAAAAACAACTGAGGTAGAAATTCAATACGCTTTTTCAAAATGGTTTGGAGTGTCCACCATATTTTTCTCCAGAAGGCTTTAATTTTTCTACATGTCCACCATACATGAAAATATGTAGCCTCCATACTATCACATCTCCAACATTTAGGTTGGATGTCAGGATAGATATATGATAGTTTTTTCGGATCTAGATGCCACCTATAAAACATTTTATAAAAGTTCTCTCTTAAATGTTGCGCTTGCGTAAATTTTACATTTTTCACCCAAATTCCCTCCCACGTTTCCATCGTGATAGGTTGCCCAAAATTTTGTTCCCACTTTACCATACAATCCTTGACTAGTACAGTTTCAGAGTCAATTTCTATCAATACACTGTACACTCTTTTAATATGCATGGGCCCTTTTTCTCTAACCTGTTTGATTAGACTCTCATCTGTTAGTGATAAACCCTTCTTCTGGTCTTTTTGCCATCTAGACTGCAGTTGTAAATATGAAAGCCAGGTACACACTATTCCTTCATCTGCTAGCGTATTTGAGGCTTTAGCGATAACACATTTCCTTCTTCCACTACGAGTTTACTATAGGGCACCACATCTTGACCTTGTATTAAGTTTATGTCCCCCATTGCGTGTCTGGGGATCGTCCAGATGGGAATCTTTTCGTGTAGTAAGTACTGATACTTCTTCCAGACCCACAACAGCGGGATTCTCAGTGGATGCTCCTTGAAGCTTGTCGACCTTCTTGTCATACACTAGGTATGCGTGCCAGCCATATATTAAACCATGTCCTTCAGCATTCAGTATTCTGTCATTCGTTATATTAATCCAGTCACTCAACGCCACCAGCGCCGCAGCATAATAATATAACTTCAAATTGGGCATTTTTAAGCCACCTCTTTTCCTTGCATCCTGGATGATTTTTAATTTAACCCTCGGTTTCTGTTAATGCCCTTCTGCCATTCGTCTAGGTCCACATCCTTTTTGAGTATAGGTAGCATTTGAAAGAGAAATAAAATTTTTGGCAATACATTCATTTTTACTGCCGCTATTAAACTACTAGAACCTCAAGAGAATCAGGTTTTAAGTCCAACCCAAGCCATGGAAATCTTTTTGGGTTATTATGAGCCAACTCCCACCTTTCAGCATAACAATGTTGCTGTACCATACAAAAGAAAAAATGTACAAAACAAGAAAAGAAGGAGTTGTCAAGCACAAGTAACCAGGAACAGGAGTTGAGCCCAGTCTTGGCATTGCCAAGTGCCACTTTTCAGGATGGCCTAGATTGGGGTGGAAGAGATAGAGAATTGTTTCTTTTTTGTCCGGGTGGCAGATGTAACATACCAGCATAGTCAAGCTAGGCATTTTCTGGAAGTTTTGACACTGCAAGCCCAAAGAGGTTAACTTTCACTTTTGTACATCCTTCAAAGGCCACATATGGTCTATTCGGAAAAGATACTTCATCCCCCTCTGTTGAATGGGGAAATATCATCATCATCATCATCACAACAACAACAATAATAATAATAGTTGGAAGGGACCTTGGAGGTCATCTAGTCCAACCCCCTGCTCAAGCAGGAAATCCTATACCATTTCAGACAAATGGCTGTTCAGTCTCTTCTTAAAAACTTCCAGTGTTGGAGCATTAACAGCTTCTGGAGGCAGGTTGTTCCACTGATCTAAATGTAAAAAAGAACCCTTTGTATGATCAATCCCCCAAAAGTAAGATTCCCAATTATGTGGTACTTTCTGCACCCATTCCAGCTAGAAGAGCAAGCTAATCTTCTAATTCACTATAAGAAAGGTTCTTTTTTCCCTTTTCTTTTATAAATTTTAAAAAAATAAACTACATCTCATAACCTGAAGTCTGGCTTGTGTTAAAAAAAAAAATTCAGCATGAGTGTTGCAACTTGCTTTCCTCTGAGCCAGACCATTGATGGTTTTCTGTTTTTCTGAAGGCCTAGGATTATTTTTGGGGGTGCGGTGGGGTAGAGCATCAGAATGCTTATGGATGGGAGTATGAAATTTTCATGTTCCTGAGATATGTCTTCCTCCCACCTTTTAAAGAGTACAGCAAATTCACTATAAGGTTTCACATTGCAAGGCCTTCTCCAGTACTTAGCATAAAAAAGGCTTTTGCAATGTATATGCAGAAACGTTTTCTTGTATTGCTAAATCAACTACTAGAATTGCTAGAAGTGGCTTCTGGACATATAAAAATGCCAAAGGAGATTTCCAGACAATGTAGAATTGCTTGATGAAATGAGCAAGACTGCTTTTGACCTTATGAAGGGAACTACTATACATTACTTCACAAAATTAAATTGCAGCTGTATTTCCATATTATTTTCACAAATTATAGCCCCATATCTTTCTTCTGGAATTCAGTTGTATATCAAATTTCACTGGCAAAATCTTCAGGTACCCATAAAGTGTGCCCAGCCCTGCCCTAGAAAAAGGTCCTTCCTGAAAGGATACCACTGAATATTTCCCTGAATTAACATTAACATTAAAAGAGGAAGAATCCTCTTTTGGCAGCATGCTACATTTTAAAACAGGACTACTACTCTTGCCTGTATTTCAAACTAACAAGTAGAAATTAAGGTAAACAAGAATGCCTTCCTATATTAACGGGACCATTGTCTAGTTAGCTTGACTTTTGATGTCTTAATAAACATGTCTGGGCAGAGAGCCTAGCAACAATGAGGAAGTGGTTTGCCACTCCTTTCTTCAGGATGTTTTTCAATATCTGAGTCACTATAATAAATTATAAGTTTATAAATGTTGATGGAAATCTAGTGGATGATTGGGAAACATGAAGAAGTTTGATAATATTTAAACTGAGCAACTGTGGACCTGATCAGCAAGTTAAGTAGGATTTCATACAAAAGCAATATGTATATAAATAAAGACATTAAAGATATTGATTGTTGTTTTGACATGCAAAAAAGAGAGGAAAACACCACTTTCTTATCCAGCAATTGGTAAACAATTAAAATTAATAAGTCTTTAAACAATCTAAATATTTATTTGGACGCACCAAAACATCTGCACCAGCAAAAATGCAAACATAGAAAGACAATATAATTTATTTACATCAGCAACACTTTGCAAAGCAATTTAGAAGCATAGAAACAATTTCTAATGTCTCCAAAAATCCTGTTGTACTTTCTGCTAAATTATGCAACTGCAACTTCTGAACACAAAACGCTAACATAATTTAAATATGTAGCAGAGTACACATTTTGTACAGTGTCCTATGCATGTGTAACAAAAGGTAGTGTGCTTCAATTTTTTAACAAGAATACTTAAGATATTGATTTGAAATAACATTAAAAAGCTTGGTTCTTTAAACAAATGTTAAACAAATGTTAAAAGTTAAGTTCACTATCATACCTATGATTGAGTTGTTCTTTTTATTTATATTGTACCAATCATGTGTAGAGTGAAAAAAGACAGATCTAAAAATTCAACATACAGAAAGAAGAAAGAAGTGACCCTGTGGTTATGCTGAAATGTAGAATGAGTTAGGTTGCTTTTTACCAATTGATATCTTGCAGATATGCTGGGACTACATCTTTTAGAACCCATGTTTGGTAAAAAATTTGAAAGCTGTAGTTCAACATTACAGGAGGAAGGTAAATTGGGGAAGATTGAAATTCAAAAAGCTATAATAATTAGAAAATCATTGTCTAGCATAGGAGTTTTGAAGAACATAAGAGATGGCAGAACTCAGTTACTCTGGGAGGCAGTATTAAGTCTATAGTAAACTGATAAAGATAGGGAAGAGTCATTTGAAGGAAAAGAACAGCATTTAGGTATTATAGAGAAGATTATGAGGATGGAAGGGTAAACATTCAGACAGATAAGAAACACATGTAATGTATCTTGGATAGAGATAAAAGGATCAAGGCATATCACTGCAAACTCAGACCAATTTATACAAATGCACATGTTTGCCTATGGCTAGAGGAGAATGAAAAAAGTTTATGAAGTGCTAAAGATGAAAAAACTGAATAAGATTAACCTGTAAAACTGTTTGTGAGGGATCAGAACACAGCTGATATCATACAGATGATGTACTTTCCTTTCCAGTAGTTTCTGTGGCAATAAGTCCGGGACCATTCTATTCAAATTATACAAAAATTTGGCAAACGGTTTTTCATGATGCTTGATTTAACTCAAAATTAGGGATTCTCTATCATTAAAATGTCCTAAACAAACAGTGAAGAATTACATATAAGAAATTTTGTAATAAAGCATGCCCTCTAACTACAGTGATGGAGAGATGTCTATTAAAATCTCATTCAACTCTATGATACATATTTTGTTTTTGCATTGTTTATCAGTTTTTAGTGATAAATGAATAGTTCTAAGTTAAGTAAATTAAGTTACCTTAATTACCTTATATTGGAAATCTTGCCCACCTATATCTGTAGTGTCTAATACAGATAGTCCTCAACTTACAACAGTTTGTTTAGTGACCGTTCGAAGCTACAATGGCACTGAAAAAAGTGACATGACCATTTTTCACACTTATGATCATTGCAGCATTCCTATGGTCAAGTGATTTACATTTGGACACTTGACAAGTGATTTATATTTATGACAACTGCAGTGTCCCAGGATAATGTGATCCCCTTTTGCAACCTTCCGACAAGCCAAGTCAATGGGGAAGCCAGAATCACTTAACAACCGTGTTACTAATTTAACAACTGAAATGATTCACTTAACAAACATGGCTGTTATGGTTCCAACAGATGAAACTCTTCAAAGAACTTTGACGCTGCTAACATTGGATGTTTTTGCTTTGACAATGGCAAGAAAAGTCATAAAATAGGATAAAACTCCCTTAACAAATGTCTCACTTAGCAACATAAATTTTGGGCTCAATTGTTGTCATAAGTCGAGAAGGGGCGTTGTCTTACCTGAATGCCTTTTCTCAGCATGATGATGGAGAATCTACCATCATGCTGGAGAACTACCCATAGTTCCATCTAGTAAAATCTAGAATCTTCCACTTTCTTTTTTAAAGAAAGCTCAGACTACCAGGAAGTTGAATTGGGTATCAGGTATCTCACAATGCCAATTTTCAGAAACATCCTAACTACAAATAGTCTCACTTATTAATAAGACAGCACAGATATTTGCAAACATTATTATAGTTTGGATTGGCATTGCCTTTACTGCTGAGATATTAAGACAAAAATAATCAACTTTGAGGATTTGTGACAACCTTTTTACAGAAAGAATGTGACAGTGAGGGGAGGGAGGGTAACAATTTGCCTAAATTGCTTTGCCCTTCTATCATGCAATAGATAAAACAAAAGAACTGGAGGGCTAGGAGAGTTCACTTACATCTGAAAGGATTGTGGGCACATTAATCATTGTGCAAAGCTCCTAAAGAGCCAGAGAGGGCTGAATTATTGTCCTGAAAGTAATACTCTTGACCTCTATGAATTAAAAATTTGGCATTGCCATAAAAAGTATATAATGAGCTATACTCCTCTATGTCATGCTGTACGATTTAGTTATTCCCCCAGGGAAGGGAAGGGAGGGTAGAGAAGGAAGAGAAGGAAATCACACACAAAACTTTGTTCAAAGAGTTGTTAAAATAAAATATCGAAATTTTCTAATGACAAACAGCCATTTATACAGTCCCCAAGGAAAAAGAGATCTATCTCTTCTGCTGGGTCTTCACTGTGCTGTCTATATCTCTTCAGTCCATGGGCAGAACACAGAATGTTTAAATCCCCAGCACCACAATAACTCCTTCAATAAGTGAGTTTATAAAAACCTTATAAAAACTATTCCTACCTGAGTACTAGAAACTGCCTTCTTAACCATATTAGATTATTGCAATATAGCTCAGCATCATCTGCTCCAAACTGTACTAACTTTCTGTGGATTCGAAAACACTATTTTTCTTACTACTTATTATCTCTTCTTAAGATTACTGATCCAATCTGGAATCTGAAATAATAACAGACCAATGAAAGATGTCTCATGTGACCCTGGTTGCAATAAATGTTGTATCTTAAGGTAGGACAGAATTGATTCTCATCCACACCTATTCCATAAGGAGCCGTAGTGGCGCAGTGGATACCGTAGAATGCAGGTTAATCCTGCAGGGGTTCAATTCTCAACGGCTCAATGTTGACTTAGCCTTCTATCCTTCCCAGGTCGGTAAACTGAGGACCCAAATTGTTGGGGTAATATGCTGATTCTGTAAACAGCTTAGAGGGGGCTGTAAAGCTGTAAGTGCTATTGCTACTACTACATACATGAATTCCAATTCAGAATTATCCTTCATTGTTCACAAACACAGACAAACTTTTAATAAATGATGAAATCATCCTGCTTGCACAATCCTGCTTGCACAATGAGGCAACATTATAACTGAAGACATTTTTACAACCTCAGAATAAGTTTAGGTGAGGTCGGCCAAAATTTTCTGCCTATCTGCAGCCATCAGAACATGCATTGATGACTTGCAAATCATAAACCAGTCTACATGATGATAGGGGTCAAAAATGTTGATTTATTACAAAATCTATGCAACTTTGCACCCAATATGATATGGATTTTATTTTTTTCATGTTGCAAATGCTCAGCAAAGGTAAACTGCAGATTTTTAATGGCTGATATTGTCAAACCTGGTTTGCTGCACAGCAGCCCTAGGGAAAGATGTATTTGCAAGGCGGTGCTTTATTCTTCCTCTCCATCTCTTTATCCCTATTCCAATTCCTTAGAAATATTCTTATCTCTTAATAAACTTTGGCCATTTTAAGTCAACCCTCAGAATATTATTGCAAAATTCTTCCAGAACTGCTAGTTATAAACTGGTCGACTTCAAATTGCAGGCATTCCTGAAACTGTTAGAAAACCAGAGCAGCAAGCAATGGGTTGCACCTGAATGTCTTTAATTTGTTCTCTGCAGTAGAATACAACATTTTTTGTTTTGTATTCTATTCACTAAACGAATGTTCCAAAAATCTACCAAAATCACATAGCAGGGATTATCACCATCACATCTGCAGTGCACCTCTATGATGACATTTATGGAAGCCCAACACCAGTTAAAAAAACATACTTTTAAACATTAAAATGAAATTCAGCTATTCCTTGGGATCAGTGCCATTCCACTTAATGGAATCTCTCAACTGGATCCTTTAGATCAGTGGTTCTCAACCTTTTTCAGGTTGAGACCCCACTTGCCCCGCCCATGCGCGCCATGACCGTGACCCGGGTGCGCGCGCGCGGGGCGCACGCGCCGAAAAAAAAATTAAAAAACCCCAAAAAATCCCAAAATGGCCGACCGCGACAGGCGGATCTGCGCATGCATGGCGCGCGCATGATGGGCTGATCTGTGCATGCGCGGCGCGCACGCGCCAAAAAAATAAAAAATAAAAAAAAATAAAAAAACCAAAATGATGGGTATCTGTACTGGAAATTACTCTTTTTATATATTTGTTTTATATCATTTGTCACCTTTTAAATGTCCCCCTTTTTTATCCTGTCCAAATGTTTACCTTTGTGTTATTTTATATTTTATTTTTCTTTTGAAACTCAGCAAAATTGTTTGCAAGAATCCAAAGAAAGCTGTATTAGTAAAAATATTGCAGAGAGAAAAAATCTACATAACCCTGATATAGTTATAGTGATGTTCACAGCAAGACTGCTACATGTATTTCTTGGCTTTATTTACTAAGTTATAAATGCAGGTGCATATATCAGCAGCACAAAACTAAACATGCAGATAAACTGAAGAAAATTAAGACCAATGCTTAATTTATATACTCCAACTCCAATAATAACTTCAAACATTATGTTCAGCCAAAATACAAATGCCACACGAATCAAACTAGAAAAAAAATAGGTACATTGTAAAAATCTAAAGTACTGTATAATATTTTATCTGCATATGTGGAGAAAAATGGGGAAAGACCAAATTCATTGGAATAAAAATATACTTTTCATAATAAAGATTCCAAGTTTTTAATTCTCTGGGAGACCTGAAAAGGTTCATAATCCAACACATAAAATCATGGGTGACTTTTTTGCAGTTTTTAGGAATGCATGAATCCCCTAGCAATCTCATTTACTTTATCTATCACCTACTCCTGTACTTACTTATAGTTAGGCAAATTCCAAATGTTTTTATAACCACAAATATAACACTTGATGCAAAAAAAGGAAGAAGAATGGTTTGTCTACCTTTAATGGTGACAAAACTATGCCAGATGAACAAAGTAACTAAAAATATATGATCTTCTGTAATAAAATGAGATGTTTGTGTAAGCAAGTAAAACAAATTTGGAGGGTGACAACCTATTCCATGTCAAACTGTGTCAAATTTCCAACACATATATTTTCAATGTACATATTACAAACAAACAAGCTCCTAGGATGAAGAATTGATAGGTGCAGTTTTTATCCATAAGTAGCTATACTTTCAAAAATTTATCAGTACGAAACTAAAATGTCCCCACTTATTTATTAAATAAATATTATCCCTTTGGTAATGTTTGGGTCTGACCAGTCATGAAAAATTATGATAGCTTGCTAATTACCACTTCAGAAATGTTGGTACTACGCAGAAATGTAAATACATACTGCGGATGCATTATCTCAAAAAGCCAGATTACAAAGGGAACCCTTATTAGACTCTATATAGCAATTAAAAAGAAGGAGAAACAAAATGTTCTTGTTGCAGCTTAGAGGCAAATTTGCTTGTTGAGGCATGAATTGCTACTTCAAGCCAACACAGCAACCCACGTACTGCCAACTACGATGTTCACAGGGTCACTGTACACAAGCTTGCTTGAAGTAGAATATGAGGCTTCCTGTTTCCTAACGATATCTGCTTTGCAGAGAATGATGTATTTTGTGAGAGGCGAGGAGTATACAATGTTTTTGATAACAATGTTTGCTTTCATCTCACATTGGGTCTGATATGACACAAACATAAGAACTACAGACTCTTCCTAAATCTCTCCACAGATCTAGCTAGCCCACCAATCTATTTGACCCTGCAAACAGCCAGATGCCTTCAAAAAACTTTAAAGTTAGAGGTAAGGTAAAATTGAATTGATAGATCTATACAATGAAACATTATTACCTTATTTGTGGGGAGAATGAAAGAGGTAGCCTGCTTTGGTTTCTGTGGAAGAAGAGAAATACAGTGGACAGCCCTTCTTCCCTGCCCCCAGCCTTTACACAGATTAATAGCTGGACCACAACTATACTCCAATTAAAAGAGAAGAAGGCAGGGAGTGGGGTGGGGTGCAGGAAACAGATGTAGTTGTATGGGAGATGTTGTGGCCAGACATAACAGGAGATGAGAGAAGAAGAGATTGCAGATCAGACAGGAGGACAGGTCAAAACCAGTCACCAGCAATGTGGGCAAAGTGTTTGTGAGATTCAGATAAAGAAGCATCCACACTAACTCTTCCAAAATTGCTAGTCAGCCACCAGCTGGTAACAATTTTTTCTCCTCCTTGCAAAAACTGAAAGACTGTGAGACACTAACATGTTTGCAACAGTTCAGGGCAGACGGACTGGTACTTGGCTGAAAATCCTAAAATGTCAGCAAATCTAAGGTAGTTAAAGAGTGGCTAAGTAGTTGAGACATTCTCCAGCATGTGGATTTCGAATCCACAGATGGGTTTATCTTCGTCTGACCGGGGCTTCCTGTCCTCTGACCGGACTTCCTGTCTCCCAGTTTTTTCCTAGTCTTCAGCCCGAGAACATCTCTTAGAGTAGGCTCTGAGAGTAGGTCTTGATTTGTTGAAGCAGTTAGGAATTTTAGGTTAGAAGCAATTTAGTTAAATTAGACAGCAAGCTACTTATCAGAAGAGGGAGGATCCAGAGGCAAGCAGGTCCGGGAGGACCCCCCCGGGGCCTCACGGGACCACGCCGCGGGAGCAGGAGGGTAAACGCTCCCCAGCAAGACCCGCGGCCTGAATCCCCCTCTCAAGATTAAATTCCCCCCCGGAAGGCACACCAGCGGCTATCGTCGTCGGAGCTCCATCCAGCGCGGAGGCAGAGCCCAGGGACGGACGAGGCCCGTCGCCTAAAAAGTGCAAGTGGGGTTGTGGTGGGGGGAGGAAGGCGCTGCTTAGCCACTAGACCGGCACTCGGCGCAGGCCCTATAGCGGCCGCGAGGGCGGAGAGTCGAGGCCGCGAGGCGGCGAGGCGGAGTCTTCGGTGGCCATTAAGGACCGCGTGGAAGGAGGCCGCCATCTTGGCTCGCTGGCTTCGGTTGTTTTGGCGTGGGGGGCCATTTTGAAAAGAGGCGGTCCCAACACGGGCAGCAGAAACCGCCATTTTTCGGCAGGCCCAATCTACCGGGCTAGGCCGGAGCGCCGTGCAAGCGTGGAGGGTAGCAGACACTGCGATTAATCGCAGAAAGCTGGAAGCCTGTGGGGCGGCACTTCGCTGCGGCAGACAACCACGACTCCAACCACCACAGCGCCCGCGGATTCAGGCCGAGCGGGGGAGTTTGGATCAACGGAAGGTGGACATTGGGGGTGCATTTACCCCTAGGGATAATCAGCCTCGCAGACGTTTCTGACAGTTAAGTCTGCCTGCCTGTCACTGCCAGCGCATCAGTGCAGAACGGGGCTCAGCCCCACCTGCCTGCGGAGTCGATTCCCCCCTCACTTCCCCCACTTGTCTGGAGATCTCCGTGGGGATCTCAGACGGACGATGGCAGACAGTGCTTCGCTTCAGGTGTACCAAGGCTCAAGCCCTCCCCCTCCTTCCCCAAAACGCAGAGCCATGGATTTGGAACTGGGGGGGGCAAGAAGAAGGCAAAAACAAAATACCTAAACAAGGAGCTGTCGAAGGCAGCCGAGCGACAGGCCTTAAGGAGGCACCAGGTGCTAGAGAGAGAGTGTGCCAAGGCCCAGAGGCTTCAGTCCAGTGGGACTGAACAGGCTGATTTCCCCCAATCCACTCCTTCCACGCCAGAGCATGCTGAGACCGCAGTCACGCAGGCGGAAGCAGAACTGGAAATCACAGGCCTACCTGGAGGGTGGCCTGAACAATTGCAGACATATATGCAAAAAGCATTTGATAAATTTATGACGTCTAAGTTTTCTTCATTCCCTCAGGAACTCATCAAACAGCCAGCGCCCCCATCCCGCAGGGGACACGCATCCATCCAAGTCTCCGAGGAGTCCGAGGCCTCTTCGCAAATAGCAAAGGAGGAGCCGGAGGACTGGGAAACATCTGGACGCCAGCTGTCAGAAGATGAGGACGAGGCTCCAGAACAGGCCTCAACCTCAGGGCTGTTCGACCCGGCTCAGTTCCGTTCACTAATGCTCAAAACCTGTGCCACCCTTAGCCTGTCAGCAAGGCCTAAGGAAACTAAGCCCGCCTCCCCCGATGAGGTGGAAGGTAACGTCCATCCGGTGCTACATCCACCTGCTCCGGAGGAACTAAAGGTACCGTGCCCGTTGGTGTTCCGCACCACGCTGGAATCACAATGGGCCTCACTGGCAACCACACCGTCCCCAAGCAGTACAGATAAAAAGATATTGAATGTATGCGATGTCTTGGCTTCCCTCATAGAGGTACCAACAGTAGATGAACCACTAATCTCTCTCTTTGCCTCATCCGCCATTCCAAGAGACATGGCGGAATCCATGAAAGCCAAGGATAAGAAATTTGAGTTCGCCCTCCGCAGGACGCACCACTCCTCAGCCTGGGCGATCAGATCCGCGGTCTCAGTCTCTCTGGTGGCCAGGGCTTCAATCTTGTGGCTTCAGGAGCTACAGGCAAGTGTACCACCAGATCAGGTACGTGCACAGCAAACATTAAACAAACTGTTGTTGGCAGCAGAGTACACGGCGGACACCACCTTGTCTGCCTCCAAATATTCAGCCAGGGCCATAGGGTCAACAATAGCCTCTAGAAGGCTCCTCTGGCTCAAGACATGGAAGACGGACCTTAAGTCCAAGTGGCGACTGGCCACCGCCAAATACTCAGGAGCCAAGTTGTTTGGTTCCATTCTGGACCCGTACGTAATTGAAGACAAGAATAAGAGAAAGATACTCTCCCACCCTTCCAAAGGAACAGATAAGGGAACCCAGGAGTTCCGCAGACAAGGGCCCCGCCAGAGCGGGCCCGGAGACTGGAGGCAGCCCTTTCGTGGGGGGCAGTCCTGGGATTGGCCCAGAAATCAGCGCCCCTTCCCTTCAGGTCAGGAGAGCTTCCAGGACCGCCCGGCCGCAGGTAGGGGCCAGTTCCCAAAACGCAACGCAAGAGGAGAGAGAGGACGCCCATACAGGCATTCCAAGTGACGCCTGGGACAGCCCCATAGGGGGTCGCCTGGCGCTGTTCAGCCAAGTGTGGCAAAACACCACAACAGACGCCTGGGTAAGGGACACCGTAACTCACGGCCTAGCCTTAGAGTTTTACGCTCCCCCCCGGAGTCAATTCATAAGGTGCCCGGAGTCCCAAAACCCCTCAAAAGCGAAACTACTAAGACTGGCCATAGAACACCTGATAGAAATAAGAGCCATAGAACCGGTCCCGTCAGGACAGGAAAGGCAGGGGTTCTACTCCATCCTGTTCATCGTACCCAAGCCATCGGGGGGATGGAGAGCAATCCTAGATCTCAAGAGACTAAATCACTACGTAATATACAAAAAGTTCAAAATGCAGTCCCTCAAATCTATCCTGGCCAGCATCCGAAGAGGGGACCAGTTGTCCTCCATGACCTCACAGAGGCATACCTACATATACCAATAAGGCAGGAACATCGACGCTTCCTACGGTTCTGCTACAAAAACAGGCACTATCAATACAGGGCTCTACCATTCGGCCTGTCATCGGCACCCAGGGTGTTCACAAAGGTGCTGGCCGTGGTGGCAGCACACCTGCGCAGGCTACCAGTGCGCGTCTTATGTTACCTAGACGACATCCTGATCCTGTCAGGTTCCCAACAAGCGGCTCACTCAGACCTGCGGGTCACGCTAAGCACACTGCAGGAACATGGCTTTTCAGTAAATTACAAAAAGAGCCATCTCTCACCATCAACTCGCCTACTACACCTAGGGGCGGTCATAGATTCAGAAGCAGGATTAGTGCACCTCTCCCAGGAAAGGCGGGAAAGCGTATGAAAGCTCGCACGCCTCGTCCAGGGGAAGGGGTCAGCCACCATAGTACAACTGTCCCAACTCCTGGGGAAAATGATCTCATGCCTGGGCATCGTCCCATGGGCCAGGCTACATTCCAGAAGGCTCCAATGGTTCCTTCTCCCCTATCAAAGACAAAACCAGGGGGCATCGCTTCGAAAGGTCAGACTCCCCCCCCCAGGTCCTGTCATCTCTCTGATGGTGGACTTCTACCGCAACGACCAGGGGAACACTGTTCAGGGAGCCAGACAGACTAACGGTGATCACAGACGCCAGCCAGTTTGGCTGGGGAGCTCACTTCCAGGATCAGATAGCGCAGGGCAGATGGGTACCCCAGGATCTGGTTCACAACATCAACTGGCTCGAACTAAGGGCGATCCACTTAGCTCTCAGACACTTTTCCCCCAGCCTGGCGGGAGCACACGTGCTAGTCCTAACGGACAACGTGACAGCCAAAGCACACGTAAACAAGCAGGGGGGAACGAGATCAGCGGCCCTCATGCAGGAGGCCTGAGAACTGGGGCTTTGGGCAGAGTCACACCTAGGATCAGTAAAGGCAGAACACATATCAGGGGAGGCGAACCACCAAGCGGATTCACTAAGCAGAGTCACGGTGGATCATGCAGAGTGGAGACTGGACCCGACCCTGTTCGAGGCAATCTCGAACAGGTTCGGCCGCCCACTAGTGGACCTCTTTGCCTCCCCCAAGAACACTCAGCTCCCCCGATTCATATCCAGGTTTCTGACCCGGGGGGCGGAGGGGACGGACGCCCTCAGATGCAGGTGGCCTCGGGGGCTGATGTATGCATTCCCACCCCCTCCATTGATACAGGCGACCATTCGCAAGGTAATCCTGGAAAGAGCGGAGGTGATCTTGATTGCTCCACATTGGCCAAGACGGCCATGGTTTGCAGACCTCGTAGACCTTTCAATCTCGCCAGTCTGGATAATACCTCCGCATCAGGTGTCGCTCAGTCAGGGGAACCTACAACACCCAGACCCACAGTGGCTACAACTAGCCGCTTGGCACTTGAAAGGGAGGGACTAACCAGACAGTCCTTTTCGAAGGACGCCATAGCGATCATCCAGGCTTCCCGTCGCCCTTCCACCAACAGAGTATACGATGCCACGTGGAGGAGCTTTGTCAACTGCTGCGGCAAGCAAGGATTAGATCCCTTGGCTGTGACCATTCCTAACATCATAGACTACCTTGTAGAAGGTATTAAGAAGGGACTGACACTCAATACCATTCGCAGGCAGGTGGCAGCCCTACAGACGGTGCTCTCCTGCGACAATAGGGATTCACTATCGCAGCACCCGGCAGTAAAGGCCTTCATGAAAGGGGCAGCCACAGTACGACCTCCGGTAGTACACCGTTATCCATCTTGGGATCTTCCCAAGGTTCTCCAGGCATTAACCTCCCCTCCGTTCGAGCCTCTGGGACTTTGCTTACTCCGCCATCTGACTTGGAAGGTAGCTTTCCTGGTGGCCATCACATCGGCAAGGCGGATCTCGGAGTTAGCGGCTCTCTCAGTTCGAGCGGACCTGATGACCTTTTCAGAGGACACAGTCACGTTACGTCTAGATCCATCCTTCGTGCCGAAGGTTAATTCCTGGTTTCACAGAGTTCAGGAAATAGTATTGCCAAGTTTCTGTCCAAATCCATCACATCCCCTGGAACGGCGATGGCACACTCTGGATGTGCGCAGGGCCTTACTCCTTTACACCAAAAGGACTTCGGTTTTCCGGAAATCAGAAACGCTATTTGTATCATTCCAACCAGCAACCAGGGGTCACAAGGTTTCCTCTTCGACCATTGGCAGGTGGATCAGGGCATGCATAGCAGAGGCTTATGGAGCACAGTCACTACAAGTTCCGACAGGAATAACGGCGCACTCCACCAGGAGTGCGGCTACCTCAGCGGCCTGGTTTACGCAGGCACCAGTGGAGATCTGTAGGGCAGCGACATGGGCGTCTCCATCCTCCTTTGTTAAGAACTACAAGATAGACTGCTTTGCTGCGGCAGAGGCTTCCTTTGGTAGGCGAGTGCTGCAGCAGGTCATTTCCTCAAGTGAGATCCCAGCCTAGACTCCCACCCGTGGGGACATGGGAGGGCTTTGGTATGTCCCATCCGTGGATTCGAAATCCACATGCTGGAGAAAGGGCGTTGTCTTACCTGAACGCCTGTTCTCAGCATGGGGATGAAGAATCCACGCCCCCCTCTAACAGTCTATTTTATTTATTTATTTATTTATTTTTATTTTATTAAATTTCTATACCGCCCCTCTCCCGAAGGACTCGGGGCGGTGTACAGCCTAAAATTTAAGAAACATATAAATATACAAAATTTAAAATAATTAAAAATAAATTAAATCATTTGGCCAAAATCCTAAAACCCAAAACATACAAAATTTAAAATCTTAAAAAATACTCAGAAGCTTCTATGCCAGGCCGGCCTGTCGGAAAAGGAATGTTTTTAGTTCCCGACGGAAGGTGCGTAAATCTGTTATTATACGGAGTTCGGGGAGGAGCTCGTTCCATAACGTGGGAGCTCCCACAGAGAAGGCTCTCCCCCTGGGGGTCGCCAGCCGGCACTGTCTGGCCGACGGCTCCCTGAGGAGGCCCTCTCTGTGGGAGCGTACCGGACGGCGGGAGGTATTTGCTGGCAGTAGACGGTCCTGTAAGTATCCGGGTCCGATGCCATGGAGCGCTTTAAAAGTGGTCACTAACACCTTGAACCGCACCCGAAAGACCACCGGCAACCAGTGCAACTCACGCAGGAGCGGTGTTACGTGGGAGCGCCACGACGCTCCCATCACTACCCGCGCGGCCGCATTCTGGGCAAGTTGGAGCTTCCGGATGCACCTCAAGGGGAGCCCCATGTAGAGAGCATTACAGTAGTCCAGCCTGGAGGTCACGAGGGCATGAGTGACTGTGCGTAGCGAGTCCCGGTCTAGGAAGGGACGCAACTGGCGCACCAGGCGAACCTGGTGGAACATCCTCCCGGCCACGGCCGTCAGATGGTCCTCTAAGGACAGCCGTGAGTCCAGGAGGATTCCCAAGTTGCGAACCCTTCCTGTGGGAGCCACTGTTTCGCCCCCAATACACAGCGATGGAATCAGCTGGCTGTACCGGGACGACGGTAACCACAGCCACTCGGTCTTGGAGGGGTTGAGCTTGAGTCCGTTTCTCCCCATCCATACCCGCACGGCCTCCAGGCACTGGGTCAGCACGGCAAGGGCATCGTTGGGGTGGTTTGGCGTGGAAATGTACAGCTGGGTATCATCAGCGTACTGGTGGTACTCCACGCCAAAACCACGGATGATCTCACCCAGCGGCTTTACATAAATGTTGAACAGTAGAGGCGAGAGGACCGACCCCTGAGGTACCCCACATACGAGGGGTCTCGGGGTCGACCTCTGGCCCCCTGTCAACACAGACTGCATCCGGCCAGAGAGGAAGGAGGAGAACCACTGCAAGACAGTGCCTCCTATGCCCAGCCCCTCCAACCGTTGCAGCATGATACCATGATCGATGGTATCAAAAGCCGCCGAGAGGTCCAATAGCACCAGAACAGAGGAGCAACCCCTGTCTTGGGCCCGCCAGAGATCATCCACCAACGCGACCAATGCTGTTTCCGTGCTGTAGCCAGGCCTGAAGCCCGACTGGAACGGATCGAGATATGACGATTCCTCCAGGTGCTGCGGGAACTGTCGGGCAACCACACTCTCAACAACCTTCGCAAGAAAGCGAAGGTTGGAGACGGGACGGTAGTTTGATAAAACAGCTGGATCCAGGGCAGGCTTCTTGAGGAGGGGTCTCACCACTGCCTCTTTCAAGGCAGCGGGAAAGACACCCTCACTCAAGGAAGCGTTGATAATTGCTCGGAACCAGCCTCGTACCACCTCCCGGGAGGCCAGCACCAACCAGGAGGGGCACGGGTCCAGTAAACATGTGGTCGCCCTAAGTCCCCCCAGCAACCTGTCCACGTCCTCGGGGGTCACGGGGTCAAACTCAACCCAGGTAACAGTCTCAAGACCAGCCTCCGCCTCTCCCATTGGACATACCCAGTTGAAGTCGAAGCCTTCCCGTATCTGAGCGATTTTATCATACAGATATTTTCCGAAATATTATACGGAAAATATCTGTATAATTGTTCCGAAAACAATTCTAGGCAGATGTTGATTTACAGGATCATGAACAGGAGCCACGAGGACCAAACTACGTTGAAAGAGCTTCGCCCAAGGAAAAAACTGGGAGACAGGAAGTCCGGTCAGAGGACAGGAAGCCCCGGTCAGAGGCGGAGCTAAGAATTTGGTCCTAGTCTTATGGGCTAGTAGACGAAGATAAACCCATCCATGGATTCTTCATCCCCATGCTGAGAACAGGCGTTCAGGTAAGACAACGCCCTTTTTGCTTACAATCTACAGCTTCAAGCTTGCAAAGATGAAGGTGGAATAGAGGGAGGACAGAGGTACCCACAGGCTAGATGCACATTGGGAAAAAAAGATGCAGGCACCATCAGGGCCACTATAGTGGTTATGAAAACCTCTCATAAAATCAGATAAGAATCTTTAAATACACAGCACATACAGAAATAAGTGCATAGGTAAATAGCCACAGCACAGCAATAAGAATTAAAAACAATTGGGACTAATTAGGACTAGAAATACTAATTTTCGTTTATATAAAAGTTGCAAGTTTTGTATAATACAGATTGGGGGGATTACATCTCTTATCAGTGGTCTGCATCATTCCCCATAAAGAGGTGTCCACAGTCCTTGTATAAAGAATTCTATTCAGTAGATTTACTTTTTTGCTCAAGTACATTCAACTTCCCAAACCTTTGAAATAAATAAACGTATGCTGGAACTGTAACAGAATCTGAAAAAATAAGTACCAGAAACACTCAGTTCCTCTTAAGTGTACAGAGATTTAGAAGTTCCCTAGCACAAGTCTAGATTAGAAGCAATTCATCATGTCAATATTAGACAATCTAGCAACATAAATTTTTATGGTTGCAGTAGCTGTCATTCCAACCTTATCATCTTATTATATTAGAGATCAAGAACTCTTGATTTATTATTCAGTTTTAGTTATTGCATCAGAAAGTGGCTAGATTGCAAGAGTCCCCTTCCCCCCCCATTTAATCAGGCATCATCTAGAATATTTGTCTAGTTCTGAGCACCACAAAATGGAATGAATTTGAAGTAGGACTTTTCTTAGGCAGAATCCATACTGTATTTTCTAAAACAGAAATATAGAGGTGAAACATTGTTATTTACAGAGGAGGAAGTAGCTAAATATTTGGCCTTTCCAGAATGAATAAATTTCTGTCCATTGTCCATGTCTGTCCCCCTTTTGTTATGATAGCACATTGAATAGCAAACAAACAACGAGTAGCAGGGCAATGCATCGAGTACCAAATTCAATGAATTTTGAAGCAATCAAGTACCAAGGTACTACTATACTTGAAGCCAAGCTAATAGGTAACACTAAGCTGAATAGGTGAAGGGGGCTCAATTCTAGGCCTTGCATTATTCAATATATTTATAATTATTTGGATTTGCCATTAGAAAATATGATTACTCAATTTGCAGAAAGATGGCAAAACAATTATAGCACAGTATCAAAGTTCCAAAGGATCTTGAGAACATGGAAAATTAGGTAAAAATTAGCAAGATGAAGAGAAAATTGGACATGAGCAAGGAATGTGCGGGGGGGAGTTGGGGGGATACCATACTTCAGAGGTCCCCAACCTTTTGGGCACCAGGGACCAGTTCCATGGAGATAGGTTTTTCCGTGGACCAGAGGGTGCATGGTTTTATGTGCTGCCTGCATCTTGCGGATGGGGCTTTGCTTGTTTGTGCAGCCCAGTTGCTGGCATGCCATGGCCTGGTACTGGTCCACGGACCAGGGGTTGGGGACCCCTGCCATATTTAGCAGGAGGACATGCAGAAAGGATCAGAAAAAGATTCTTCATAGTAAAAGCTGTTCCAACAATGAAACAGGAGGTAGTGGATTCTCCTTCACTAAGAAAAGAATCAAAAGACATTCTTAGGATTGTCTTACATGACTTACAATGTTGTGGGTTCAGCCACAATGAAGGGAAGAGGCGAACTTAAATTTCTTCACCTGATAAGTACTTTCTTTCTGGAGCTGCTCATTCCTTTGATCAAGCAGAGAAGATCATTCAAGGACAGATTATTCCTTCTCCACAATATTAAAATGACATCAGCAATTCTGGAGATATTTGGGGAGTGTTTAACATAAATAATACATTTTAGTCAACTGCTATACTATTTTGGAATGTCATAATGATGGAAATCATTTGTGATGAATTATAAGATACTGAAATGAAAATTCCAAAGTTGGAAATTTGACTTTCTGGGGGCATTCAAAGAATAATGAACTAAAGGTAAATACTAAGTCATCCCTTGCCCATAATTTAAGCCCATTTTTCCAATAGGCTGCTAGTGGGAAGAAATGGGCATTGATTTATCTTATTTTCTTATCTAAATTGTATTGAGCTTTAATATAACAATATGTATTATTTATATATTTCCAATTGCTTCTTCAGAAGTAGGACCAGACTCTTGGGATCAATTCAGGTACTGATTTGGAATAGAAATATTGATGGTACTCAAGAATTAATTCTCATGTCTTTTCAACCTTGTCTTTTCACAGTAGTCAGATCTTTGGTTGAAAGCTGAAATGACTTAGTGTAGTAATGCAACTGTCCTACTGTTCAAACCAAAGAGTAGCCCTGCATCCCATTTGTTTCTTTGGCACCATGTTTCTCTTAATGAAAGAAGGGCTTGAATGCCTCTGAGTTGAAAAAGTAGTTGAAACTTTCAGCATAAACAAGCAATTAAAAAAAGGAAATGGGAAGTTCCTTTCAACTAGTGTCTAATAAGAACAAACAAGACAAATTGTTTTAATTTTAAGCATATTTGCTTAGAAACAAATCACTCTTAAATTTAAAGTTGCTTGCCACCCTAATACGTTCTTTATGGTTTCAACGTTTTTAAAATGTGTCCCGAGTGGGGTTTAGAATATTCCCAACAGGTTTACAAAAAGTGTGTGAGAGTGGGAGAAATTAGATTTTGTACCTGAGCAAGCACTCAGTATGCTAGTGGCTGCCCTTTCAACATTAGTAAGAAAGAAATGACCTATTTCATACTTTGTATTGAGATATTCTCTGTTTAGCTGAATGGCATGCTAGGCCATCAATCAGAAGTGCACAAATTGAGGTTCCCAGGTTGAATGTAGCACTTGACACCTGCAATACTTGGGGCCCATAGTCTTGAATATGACTGCTAAGCTCCACTTCAAAATTTAGGAGATGGAAAAGACAACCATGCTCCATTGATATAACTTATCAATTGATATGATTTAATACTTACTTTGTATCACCTATTTGTTCACTTTTTCTAAACCCTCAAATTAAATTATGCGTGATCCCATCAATAAAAAGGTTGTCCATAGATGCCATGTATCAACAAATCACGAACATGTAACTCAATGCGTGAAGCCAACTGCAAATGCTCAGGCATGAAAGGATATAGTAAACGAGCAATAAGCCACCACATTAATGGATACTTGTGGGACATTTGCTTGAATATTTTGAGGCTTAAAGTACCAAAAAAAAAATGAAAAAGGAATATTTCCTCAATGGAGAATATCTAGGCTGCTTGGAAAAATTGAGGCTGGACTGCAGAGAAGAGAACAAATAATATAACTGGACTGAATAGTGACCTCCTTCCACTCAGACTTTCAAAAATATTACATTCTATGCATGTCTTCCACTTTTCTTTTTGGAAAAAAAAAGGATCTCCATAATATTCAACTAAAATTTTTTTATCCATCTTCCATTCTGTAGCACAATGAACAGCAAAAGACTGATTTAATATTCATGGTCCAGTGTAAGGATCTGAGTCTGAGTTAATCTGAAACCTCAGTCAAGCAATAATGTCAAGCTCTTCTCTGCTGAGCTAATTTTCCCAGTGTTTTCAGCATCTGTATTCAGGCTATTATTACTAGACAAAAGCTTCTTTTCTTTGCAATATCAGTTCAGAGTCACAGCCACGTAAAAATTTCTGAAACCCAGATTGTTAAATAGATAAACAAAGCAAAGTGTTTTAATTCAAGCATGACGATAACAATCACTGTGACAAAACAGTGCATTTGGGCAGCTCTGCCAACTATATGTATATCCAGGAAAATAACAGCACTGCATTCAAAAATTCTAACAGGCAACATGAATGACAGAACACTAATCAGGGAAGGGGAAATACTTTCTAACATTCAAAAATATTAATAAAACCAAGAAAATAGATTGGCACCTGTCCAATTTTCCAGGCCTGCAACAAAGAAAGTGCAAGAAATTGTTATATTTCAGCCACTAACCATTTATTTAGACGAGAAACAGTGAATGCTATTAGGGATGGACAGAGATGTACTGCACCCTGTACTAGTTGTTTCTTCATTCTTACATTGTTAATATACGGTATAATGAGCACAGAATATATCTAATAATTCTTTTTTCTGGGCAGGCAGAGGCTATGCTCATAAGCCTAGTTCATTAGGTTCCAATCAGTTGACCTCCCAGTGATCTATTTGCACTTTAGAACTCTTATAAATGCTAAGTGAAAGTATCTTTCTTGAGATCAAGGACGAAGACTGAAAAGCCTCAGAGCTGGTGATCTCTTCATTGCCTTTTACTAATGTTCAATGGGATAAGACCTGCCAGTTCCTCCCATTCCTTATTTCAATCACATAATTATTATTCACTAATTGCCAATTATGGGAGTGACAATAGACTGATAGTCTGTTTGATCAGCCAAGAATGAGAACAAGTTAAAATTTGCAAGTCTAGTTCTTAATAAGTTCAGATTTTAATTTCTTTACCTGAAATAAAAGTGTTTTGAGCTGCTGCCAAGATTTAATCAGGTTGTCCTGTTAGAATTCGCTACTGGCTGCAAGAGTGGCAGTAGGACAGAAATAAAAAAGCTGGAGCCAATTCCTGCAGTGATTTATGTATCAATGTGATTCAATTAATCAAAGGAGGCTGTCTAAAGAAAATTAAACACTCTTTTTTGACATTTGGAAAAGTCTACCATGTAATCTACTTCTAGGAGAGTGACAGTAAGTACAGTGTAGGCCAGAGAACCCTGGATTTCTTGGAAACTTCATCAATGTTTTTTTTTGTATTGCAACATTAATCACAATGACTTCAAAGATAATATCTATCTAGTACCAAATATTTTGTTCAATGTAAAATAACCAGGGAGTTTTGCATATATTATGCTAGGTTGTCCACTTTTTAATGAAGCCTTGCCCACCCTTATTTCTTGTGCTGCTCTTTATTTATCCTCTCTCTTGGAGCCCAATGTGGATATAGTACATAGAAGAGGGAAAAGATTATTACAAACAAAGCAGAATTCCAAATCTGGCCAATATTGCATTTTCATATTGAAAAGTATCATGCATTTTTCAAGAAGACAGATATTCCCTTTATTTCTATATGAAAGGCTGGGGTGGTAAGACGTGAAAATTCATTTAGCAGACTCCACACATCATTTTTTTGCACTGGTTCTGTTCAAGCATCTACATACAAAACTGCAATTTCTTGTATTTGACCAGAGTTATAGGTAGCTCCAAATTTGGTTTTCAGTTTATATTTAGCTCCTAGAGGACATCAGTGAGATGTTGGTTTACTGTAAACCCATAGCAATGGCAGATACAGCAATGTAGGAGGAAAGCTATTGTCATGCTGATACAATACAATGTCATTTTATTGTGCACCAGAAATAAATAACATTCTCAGAATGATTCACAGATCTTAAACATAAGTGACTGCATTTGTATCATATGGTTTGAGTTTCATAAATTCATGATTGAATTATACCACTCAATTAATGTAGTTGTCCACCTGTGAAATATAATCTTTATCTTGTACTGTATTGCTTACTTCTAACAATTTATGAGCTATGTCTGAGAAAAAGATAAATTTAAATTTAAAAATGTTTGGAGGCTAATTCTGGCAAATTTTATTGTGGTATATTCTACACTGGTCACAATATACTAGGCTAGGGATAGGATAATAAGCATTTTGTTTAATAGATGAAGCTACTTTTTAAGGTGAATGTTTATATCTCAATAGAACTTCAGAATGGAAGCAGAAACAAACAAAGCAATATTCCAAAGTATTGCCTTTCATTCTTTGCAAATGCTTGGTAACTCTTCAAAAGAGTTCTTTCTTTTTCTGCAAATTAATCACTCCACTCAGACAGCCTATTCTTTAATAATTTGCTCAACTCCTCACAAGTCATTTAAGCTCCTTCTGACCTATCCAAAGAACTAACCTTCACCCCAGATGCTTCCTCTAGTTGTCAATGTCATTTACTTTGTCCTTGTTCTTTTCTAAAACTGTCTTTGCACACATTTTTCCACTTAGCTTCACTTCTGGCTGAAGGCAGCAATAGAAATGGTATTGAAATTCTTCCTCGAAAACTCTAGAAGCAGTATCAAAGAGCTACAAATTAAATATGGAGGTATTGGAGAATTCATAAGCATTCTCCTTATCTCCTTCTGTATATTCTTTCTATGCTTACACCAAAATATGAAACAAGTATTCACTTTAGGTTTAAATATGTTTGTATCAAATAACTTGCATACTCGCTACATCTTAATTTCTTCCCAAACCATATCTCAGAATTGTAGCATTTCTGTAGTAGTATTATGAGATTTCTAATGTAGTGACTTCTACAGCAAAAACTGAACCTACAGCATGAATCTTTCCAAAACAACTGATGGCATAGAACAAATATCAGTACAGATGGAACTGAATGAAATTTGAATGGGCAGATGGATTTTACATGGTTCTCCTTTGTTTGTTTCAAATCCAAGAGGAACAGAATGTGATTTGAATAAAAGCTTATAAAATTTTGGAGAAATAAGTAGAATCCAGGAAATCAAGTAATATGAATAATCATATGAACCGGTAAGCATGTGTATTCTGAAATATATATAAAATTTTCTTTAAAAATATCCATGCAACTTCTAATGTATCCATGACCAAGCATTGTTCTTTTGTTTGTTCTTTGAGAAGAACAAAAGAGTGTCACTCTTAAAAGAGAATCTTTTAAGGAGAAGTTCTACAATTTGGAGGTTCTGTCTTTAATATCCTCCAGAGGATACAAAATTTAAAAGAGGAATAGTTTCAAATGGTTTTCAAAAAAAGCTATCATGATAGCAAGGGAAAGATGGAGGATGAAAGCCTTGGGCAACAAGAATGACATAGGAAAATTGAATGCTGACTTTCAATATGAAGGAAGACAGACATGAAGAAAAATGGACAATGAAAGCCTTAGGCAACATTGGAAAATTGAATGCTGACTTTCAACATGATGCAAGAAAGGACAAGAAAATATATTTCAAATAAAGAGCATTATCAAATGGATGAACATAACAAGAATTAAAAATTAGACATGTTTTTGTGAAGATCAGAAATCTCATAGGGAAATGAGATAGGAAAACTCAAGATTAACCTAGAGGCTATTGTAATGAATGGAAAACAGAAATATCACTTTTTTTACAAATGGGATTGCAGGCTGATGGAACCATTTGCATAGAGAACCAACATTCAGGAATAGACTCCACTAGAAAGTTAGGTATAACAATTAAGTAAGCACCAGATCTTGATGTAATAATCATTGAAGTACTGCAGGAGAGGAACAATTAAAGCACTAACACTTCTAGGTCATCAAATATAGAACAAGACTGTGTGGAAAGATCAGTGCATATATCTATATTGGAAAGGATGATAGTGCAAATGACCAAAGCATTGTACTTATGGCTTACAATTTTATTGAGCTATACATGGAAAAAGAAATGAGGTTTTAGAAAAGGCAAAGGAACATGAGATCATAAAGTTAACATAAGATAGCTATTGAAGAGAGCAATAACGATGCTTCATTTGCTATAAGTCAGTTTGGGGTGCCGTAAGGTGGAACATATAAAGGGTAATGATTATGCAGAATTATTATTAATTATGATTATTTTTCTAAAGAACTTTTACATTAAATCAGAAGTTACTGTAAAACTTGAATTTGGAGGAACAGAATGATCCAAAATTAGAGAGTATATACTGTCTCCATATTAATTTAATTAATAGACTTAGAAGAGGTCATTATGAAATACACACACACACACACACACACACACACACACACAAACATACATACATACACATATATACTATGCTGTTCAATTAACCAGCATAGTGAACTTACAAATGATAATAGAAAAAGGAATATGATAGATAGTTTTCTGTTTTTAGGCTGAGGAACAATAAAGTAATCCTAGGTTGTGTTAAGCAAAATTTCAGCACTGAGAAAGAAAAGATTCTGGTATGTGAGGGGTCTTTGTTTTCCAAGGAATATAACTATTCACCAATCATCATCTTCCCTGACAATAGACAATTGCCCTGGATGAACTCCACCTTTCTAAACCTAGCAAGTTGATATAACTATATAATCCATGTAAATACATCTTTGATGCTTAGTCTTTATGAAAGCTTGTAAATTGGCATACAACTTTTGTTTTCCTCCAAAAGTTCTTGCACTTGTAGGGATTAGTGCTGCTTTGGTGTGGTTGTTCCCATTCCAGCTGCTGCCAAATTTGATGTTCTCCTCATAAGCAGTGTTGCTATTGAGCATTCTAGCTGAGATTCCAAGCCAAGCTCCAAGTAGGAATCACAGTACAAAGACTTCTTAGTTCCTCATAGGTTGGAAGGCAATGTCAAAAGATCATGAAGAATAAAAACATTTCAACAACATCAAAGAACCAATGAAGACAGATGCTGTCCCTTCCAGAAAGTATTGTTCAGTCCTGACATTCTGTTCAACTATCAACCACTATCCAAGCAAGTGGACTGTTAAGCAAGTGGAGGGCCTGCAAATACTCTATAGTATTCTATAGGAAACAGATTATCTGGACCATTTTCAGTCTTGGTTCAGGGCTGGACATGGAACTAAAAACACATTACTTACTCTGGGAAATGATGAGTGGGATATGGGAAGTGCAACCTTCCTGACTGCATTTGATCTGTCAGCTATCTTCAATACCAGTGATTGATAAACTTCGGGATCACCTTTGGGTGCTGGAATAGGAAGAACTGTTTTATATTGATTCTTCTTCAGGCTTAGGGGAATTTCCAATAAGTTGGAAGAGGGAGATGACAAGCTTTTGTGCCCTCCATTGTAGGCTGCCTCAAGCTCACATTTTCTCATCTTTTATTTAATATCCCTAAAAGAGGTGATCCAGCAATGGAGCTGGTTATATTCAATACGTTGATAATATTAATGTATACATCTTTTAAACTCCAGGAGACAAAATGGAGATTCTGCCCCATTGCTTGGATTGAAACTTCATCTTTGGCTTTGATTGGGTTGCACTCCTCTGTAGCTCCTTGGGAAATGCAAGGACTCCAATGTATTCTTAAATCTAGTGAAATAACTGATTAACTAACTAGAAAATTAATAATTTTAATTAAACTGTTCCTATTAGTTGGGACTCTCCTGTTCCTATTAGTTGGGACTCTCCTAATATAAGCTTTAATATTATGAAATTTAGCAAAAGAAATCCGAGTCTCCCTGTAGGTCTTCATTGAATTAATTCAAAACCATGCTGACCAATACAACAATAGTAATAGAGGAAATGAGCATTAATAAGTATGTACAAAGTAATACACACATACACACAAAAAATGAGCATGATGAAAGTATCACTACAAAAGATACAAATTAGGACTGTTAAAGTACTGTTTCAAAATCTGAACTTTATAATATGGAAAATCTTAAGTAGCATCCTTAGAATGAAGAAACAGCAGCAGATCAGGACAAACATTATAAAGCATTTCTTAAAAATCCCTGTTCACATCTGAAACATTACAAGGGCATAAGTATTTTTAAAATATAATTTCAAATTTTTACATACACCTTTATGTACAGCTTAGCAGGTTATATAAAATATGTCTTTCTGCATTTGCATTTCAGTAATGAGAATGTCAGTGCGTGTGGAACATAATATATTATGAATAACGTAGTATTATTAAAGGAGCAGGCAGCACAATCTAAATTTCAGGTTGTGTACTGTACATTGTAACACTATTCCTTTCATTTTATGAAAGGTAATATATTTGCTAGCATTCTAAATTCATACAACACAAAATGTGAATTGGTATATGCAATAATGGATTGAGGAGGGAACACAAATGTATTTTACTCTATCCTTCAAAAATAATAACTTGCCATATTTCAACATGTCTATAAAGGTGACTTATATGCCATCATTTTACTGAGAAAAAACTTCAAAACTCAACTCTATATTCTGCTTCCTCCCTTTGAAATTAAGTTTATGAAGAAATAGGCTAGTTTAATTTACTATTCTACTTATTTTAAGGCAGTGGTTCTCAACCTTCCTAATGCCGCGACCCTTTAATACAGTTCCTCATGTTGTGGTGACCCCCAACCATAAAATTATTTTCGTTGCTACTTCATAACTGTAATGTTGCTAATGTAATGTAAATATCTGATATGCAGGATGCATTTTCATTGTTACAAATTGAACATAATTAAAGCATAGTGATTAATCATAAAAACAATATGTAATTATATATTGTGAAATATTTATTTCTAATTACAAAAAAATGAAATTTTGTCTTCAAGCATGGTGTAGCATGGGTAACAGTCTTAATATAACAACAGTAAACTACATTGCTACATTTTGTGACAGTATGTGTAAGAAGCCAACAGTCAGTGTGAAGGTTGAGATTGCTTCTTTCTCCAGCACTTGGAGATGGTGAATCCACCAATGGGTTTAGACTGTATTCCTGCCCAATCAGATCAAGTTAGCCAAAGCTGCCACGCCCGTCCTGGACCATAGAGATCCCAGTCTTGACTTGATCTTGCTCAGGACGGACATGCAGTGTGGCTCCTAGACAGGTACAGTCTCCATTGGTGGATTCTCTTTCCACAGGCTGTGTAGAGTAGGGGTTAGCTAAATTCAATTAGTATTTTAATTCCCCTTCTTTTTTTAAAAAAATTGGAGCTTGGTTCCCAGCTTCTCTTAACTGAGGGAAGCTATCCAACCAGTTCACTTGCAAGGAAGGGGCTCTTTTCTCCCATCCTCCCCCCCCCCATTCAATATCTTGGCTCCCCAGACTGATTGGGACTAACGGCTGATAGCCCAGCCAGCTGAGGAGCTCCCTTGGCAGAGCCAATTAAAGGCAAAGTTTCCCCCCTTGGATCCAGCTCACCGTTATAACATCCGCTAGAGCTCCGTGGGCCAGCAGGCCCAGACGAGGTACTCCATCGATTGGCGTGGGAGGTGGGGGTGGGGGGCGACTTTCATCCTTTCGCTGTTTCATCGTGTTTCCCGCCCTTTCCAACTGCAGCCGCCTGCACATTGCCAGGAGGGGTTTTTTATGAGCTCTCGAGCTAGCGCCGATCAGCTGGCTAGCGGCCGATCATAGGGGCCGAGAGAAGCGGTTTCTGGCCTCCGAGGAGTTCCCTCCTGAGACTGAATGTGAAGCGGCAGAGGATCTCAGCGGCAGCCATTTTGACCATGCGGCACACTCAGCCTCACAGGGGAATGCAGGGGAAGGGGATCCTCCCCAAGCATTGCAGGGGGATCCTAATCAAAGGAGTTAATCCGGCAAAAGTGGGTGCTGCCTAAGCAGGCCCTTTAGCCGATGGCCGCTCCCATCCGCGATAGACGGCCACCATTGGGGCCTACATTCACTGAGGCCTCCTTATTGCCGGCTGCCATTTTTGTTGTTCCAGGGCCTTTTCAACCGAGGCCTACTACAGCAGACCTCTCTAAACCTCCTCTTAGCCAGACCAGTTCTATCTGGTGGGTCCGTTGTATGCCCCTTTTTAAAGTCTGGTGTCTCCTATTGCCTGCTTGTCATCATTGGCACAATTGGCTCCACTCGGATTCCAGGCAACCCTAGTAATGTGTCTGTCCTTATCTGAGTAACTATACGTGGATTCCAGGCGCCCCCTGTAGTGTCCCTGTCCTTATCCACAGTATATCAGGCCGGATTCCAGGCACGCCCAGTAGTGTGTCTGTCCTTATCCATGCACAGCCACAGTTGGATTCCAGGCGTCCCCAGTAGTATGCCTGTCCTTATCCACACAGAGGCTGTACCTGGGTTCCAGACGTCCCCTGTAGTACGCCTGTCCTTACCCAGTGTGTAATACTCTCTAGATACCTGGGGTCCCCTGTCATGTTCCACCGTTACCGGAGACTGAAGGAGGCCACCCTGGCCTCATCAGGAGCCCTGCCATCCTCATCAGATCAACCTGGTCTAGAAGGCACCGACAAGACGGCAGCCAAATCTAAGGTCAGATCTGCCACCAAGACTCCCAAAAGAACAGACAAGCAGGACAAGAGGAGACACCAGGCCTTGGAAAAGGAGTTTGCCAAAGCACAGAAAAGAGCCAGGTTTGCGTCACACCAACCCGAAGGCCTAGCTTTAGATCTTCCCCTGGGGCCATCAACCTGTCCTCGGGGGATTTGGTCAACGGGGGAACCCTCACACTCCACGCAGTTTGGCACAGGTGAGCTCCATTCCTTGGCCCAAGCACCGGCTACATGGGCTCCTCAAGGGACCCCCAAGGCCACATTCACCCCTACTGCAGCTGGACTCCGCCCGAGCGAGCAAACTACCTTCCCGGCGGAGGACCACCTAGCCCTACTCATCGCTCAGGTGGTAGATCAAGCCCTGGATGCCAGGGCTCAGACCTCCAGACCAGTGGCCACCGCCCACAGGCACATCCAACAGCCGGAGACGGAGGCCTACGATAGCCCTTCTTCTCCTTCTGAGTCTCTAGCGTCTGAAGACTCTTACCTCAATCAGCCGGCCACGGAACAGGATATACCAATGTCCGAGGAGGTGGAAGATCCGCCAGAGGCCCCTTCCTTCAGCGGGCTATTCAACCCCTCCTTCTTCATCACTTTGCTATGCAAGGCCACATCCACCACTCACCTGGGACCTGAACCTCTGGCGACAATACCCCCCAATCCACAGGATTCAGAGGCAGACCCTAACTTTGTAGAGCCGGTCGCGACGCAACATCGCATCCCTTGCCCCTCCCTATTCCTGAACGCAATCAGGAAACAGTGGACATCCCATTCCGGGTAGCACAGACAAGAAGTTGTACAGTGTTGCCAAGAAATTGGAAGAGACACTGGAAGTGCCTACTGTGGATGAGCCCCTAGGGCCCCTAGTGTCATCCACCGCCATTTCTGGGGACTTCTCTGAGGCCCTCAAAGCTGAGGATCGCAAGTGCGAGTCCATTGGTGGATTCTCCATCTCCAAGTGCTGGAGAAGGGGCGTTGTCTTACCTGAACGCCTTTTCTCAGCACGGAGATGGAGAATCCACTCCCACCCTGGTAGGTCACTTAGGCCTAGGGTTAGCTTAGCTGGAGGAGCCACAACGTCGTGCTATCAGTCAATGGCTATGCTCGCATCAAGACTGGGATCTCTATGGTCCAGGACAGGTGTGGCAGCTTTGGCTGACTTGATCTGATTGGGCAGGAATTCAGTCTAAACCCATTGGTGGATTCTCCATCTCCGTGCTGAGAAAAGGCGTTCAGGTAAGACAACACGCCTTCTCACCAGATCAGAAATTCTCGGGGCAGTCTTTGCAAGAGCACAACGAAGATCATCTTCCACAACAAGTCTACTTCTGTATTTAGACTTGATAACCAACAAGCTGGAAAACCCTGTTTTGTGGTTGCGTGCATGTTGGTGGTGTTGGTGTTCGTGCTGGGAAGAGCTTGGCCATATGGCACGGAGTGGGAACGGGAAGGGGAGTCCCTTGCACTAAAGTGTGAGCTGATTCCTAACACATAACCCTTTCCAACTGACCACCCCATCTCAGCAATGTCCCCCAGAGAGGTGTCACTTTTGTGCAGACTTGAGCCCTTTGGGGAGTCCCAAAGAGCAGCCTTCCCCCCAAATCAGAGCCCGTTGTTGCAACCGTCAGTTCCCCCAGGTCCTTCTGATCAGAGCGCCCTGGGATTTATGCAATGTGCGCCCTGGCAGGCACCCCTTGCCGCAGGTACGACTGCAAGTAGGAGGGGAAAGGCTTATTCTGCACATCTTTGCAAAAGAATCGTGCATGGCTTTCAGCTTTGCAGCAGTCTTGCTTCAACAACACATTTCCACCAGAGAGACAGGTGCTGGGGATCGACCCCCCAGGGTCCAAAGGAGAATTGGCAACGGAAGACCAGCATCATGGTCAAGGTGGGGGAGGTTCTGATTAGGCTCCCATCCTGGCACAAAAGCGAGTGTGGAAGTTGCGCCACAGAAGCAACCTCAAAGAGGAGAGAAAAGGAGAGAAAAGGATTGGGTTGGTGGGTGCGGGAGGGGGGCGGGAAAGGAAGGAGCGTCAGGGCGAGTTTAGGTGGGATCCCAGGAATCTAGAGGGGCTGCTGTTGATTTTCTGTCTAGTTTGTAGGCAATGAGGCATAGAGTGCGTGCAGCTCCTTTGCGCCTCGGAGCTGTTTCAGCTTTGGGGGCCAAAGGAGGTGCTAGAACTCCAGGAAAAGAAACCGGTGAGGCACAAGTGAAAGAAGAGTGGGAGAAGAACAGAAGGACCCCTCTCGCTGCCTTCCCTCCACTTCTTCCCCACCTATAAGTGGAGGAGAGGATGCTTAGGATCCTTCGGGAGGGGAGGGGGGTGTTTCAGTTTCTGCCACGCTCTGGATGCTCTCGCTGGGCATCCTTACCCCCAAACCCTCGAGGCACCCTGGAAGACGGCATTAGCAGCATTGGCTTTCCTTTCGCACTCTAGATGCCTGGGGGGGGTCTCCCACCACAAGCCTTCCAGAATAGCTTGCTGGCTGAGGACCAAGCAAAGTGATCCTGTCCAGCTCTTGCACTCACCACACCCCCAGGGTGAGCGCCAGGGTGCCGAATCCAGGGCCCCCTGAAGCTGGGGGAGATGAACCAGGGCACCAGGTGCATGGTTGGTGGTGCTGCTGCCCAGGGCCGGCTGCCCACTCCATCGCCGCAGGGGGATCTGGAGCTTTAAGTCCCTCTCCCCTTCTTTCTGGGCTCCCACTGCCCGCAGCTCTTGGCACCCCCTTTCACCTCCCGTGGCTTCAGCGCAGCCCTGGCTATTGCTTCCATCTGCTTCTGCAGGAGGCTGTGCTGAGTAACAGCAGCCCTTGTTTGACTGAGGCGGACAGGATACCGTAGGCCCTATCGTATGTGGGCAGACCCGCCTGGAGACAGATAGAGGAGTGGTGTCTCGGTTCCTAAGACCATCAGAAATATGTGTTTTCCGATGGTCTTAGGCGACCCCTGTGAAAGGGTCGTTCAACCCCCAAAGGGGTCGTGACCCACAGGTTGAGAACCGCTGTTCTAAGATATCAAGATGATAATAGAATTAACTTCAAATAAATATTCATACTTTATCAGAAAGGAATAAGGTTTTTTTTTAAAAAATGCTGTAATCTTATTTTGAGAAAAACAGCTATTCAGGCAAATCAAATAAAAAAATTATCATGGTCACTGATCAGAAAGCTGCTATTGAATAAATCTGGACATCTTTTAAATATTTAATTGTATAGTAGTGTATTACAATATAGTAGCAATGATATTATGAAAATCTTTTCATAATATTGATTTCAGTATGTTGTATTAATTTTGATACAGTTTAAGATTAGAAATATATCTCCCACAGAATATTACAGCAGTTACAATAGTCCTTTACTTAAAAAAAAAATGGTCAAATTAGTTGACTGAATAAACCTGACAGTGAAGCAATTGAAATGCTGGTCTTCATGGTATCCTTAGTCTGATCACTGTGTCTGATAACTATCTACACAGATGTCCAACTCTGGTAACAAAATGTCTGCAAGTGAGCAACCAACCTCAGAAAGCACCAAATACTCCATAGTTAATACAGGTAGTCCTTGACTTACAGCCACCATTGAGCCCAACATTTCTGTTGTTAAGTTAAATTTGGCTGATGTTCTGAGATTTTTGTCCTTGCACAAGGACACTCTGATTAGCCAAACAAATATTCAAGACCCGGAGAAAGAAGGTATGACTTATGCTATAGATTTATGCCTGTTAAATTCAAATCATCTTCTCTAACTGATATATTAAACTTGTTTAAATTAAAAAGCAAATAAATCTGAAAAGTGATGCATTAGTTTTTTTCCCAGAACTCAATTTAAATGTGCCCCATGTATCCCTATTGACTATGTCAAATAATAATTAAAATAAATTTAAATACATTTTAGACATTTAGGTATGCATATCCTTAGATGGAAATAGCCTAGAGCCCTGGGAATTATCAAAATTGCCTGGAAATAGCTGGTTTTTTACAATGCAATAGTCCCCAAAGGTATCATCTAGGCATAATCCAAGCTCCCAGCGGGCCTATTCTTATCATTCTGATTTCAGGCAGTGCATGCCTTTCAGGTTTTTCTAGTTTACCATGAAAATCTCTGAAGCATGCAGGGGCATTAGGAATGAGACTTTCAGCATGTCTAAATCCTATTTTTGCCGAACACATTTTGCAGATATACTCCTAAATATTTACATGGAAGAACAAGGGGCAAAAGGACAGCATTATTCATGAGTACATGTCTGTGTATCCTAAAACTTTTTTGTTCAATGAAATATTGGGAATTTCTACCAAGATTTTCACAGGAAAAGGGTTCCAAAGGAGAGAAAGAAAGAAACAATAACAGAGGCCCAGTTCAATAACAAATGTCTTCAACAGTATTGTGGTGAAATATAGACTGGAATATCAGGACAGAGGACTGCCTCTCACAGGGCAAAGAAACAGCAGGATGTGAAATGGTAGGCAGGAAGAGAGGTAATATGGCCTCCGTTCACAGAGTATATCTATAGTTATGCAGATAAATTGCTTTACTCTGGCAAGATTCTGTCTGTAGGTGACCAACAATGAAGAAATTACGGTACTTCACATGTCATCTTGGTTATTGAACCTGACACAAACTGGTTTTAAAATAGTTCTGACATAATTATCCTCAGCACAGTATATGGGCATGAGCAAGGAATGTTTGTTTGTTTATCAAATTTATATGGCTACCCATCTCACAGAAAGTGATTTATACACATTTATGTTTTCCAGAATACAATTGCTTTATCTACTCCAACATAATTTGTACTGATTGCAAGTGGCTTTCTCACACTGGAACATTTCCAAAGCTTTAATCTGGTAAAACAAGGGCTGAAACACATTTGTTTTTTTAATCAAGTACATTATCCCAAAAGAAGTATTTTAAGGAAATTTGTGCTGGTCAATGGGTAAGGCTTATGCCAGTGAAGGGCTCATTAATAGTTTAGAAAGGTTAAAGCTACATGTTTTTCTTTCCCTCTTTTTACTACCTGACTCTAACTGCCAGCAAGCTCTTGCCCAATTCCCCAATTAGTTGCTTACAAAGGTTTTTTGAAAATAGCTGGAGTGTGATTCTCATTTATTTATGAAGTTTACTGGATTGGTTGGATCAGTTGTCATGTTCCCTTCCTCACAAGGTTATTCTGAGGATAAAATTGAAGATGAGTCATGTACCTTGTTAGAGGAAATGCAGAATATAACAAATGTAATGAATGAATGAATGAATGAATGATTGAATGAATGAATGAATGAATGAATGATTGATTGAATGAATGAATGAATGAATGAATGAATGAATGAATGAATGAATGAATGAATTGATCTTGAATAAATCAACAGATACAATAACTGGAGTATCTTATTTCCCATACATGAAATTAACATAGTGCAGTTTCATCAAAATTGCTGGGTTTTTAATAGCAATATAAAAGAACTTTGCAACCATTTTAGTTATATCTGGACTCATATTTGCAAGATAGTAAGTTATATAAAATAAATAATTTATTGCCAATACCTTGATAATAGAGATTTTAGAATTTATGGAGGGGATTCTTTGCAAATTAAAGCAGAAATAGCTCTGTGGCCAGATAGTGAATTCTACCTAGCAAAATCTCTCCAGAAAAAAAAGAGAGATCATGAAATTGCCCATCTGTACTCTAGACAGCTGCTTCTCGTGAATAGCCTACAAGAGCTGTGGTTTTTTGTGGTTGATTTGTGAAGCAGAAAACTTTATTAATTGACCATATCAAATATATAAAACTGATACAAAAATGCAAATAGTTATAAACAAAACAAAAATTAAAATTAAGACTGCCATTATAAATAGGTTGTTTAAAAGACATTACAGAAAAGAACAAGTTTTATAAACAAGTCTGAGACTGATTTGGAAGTGTTTTACAATTGATAGGCTACAAGAACGGTGTGGAAAAAGATGCTTTTCTAGATATATAATCAAACCAGTCTTAATAATCTCAATGGATTTAAAAATAACAAACCAAAGTTGTAACCTGAATAATCTTCATATATTGGATTTAGAAAAGAGTCTTGTTAAAGTTTTAAAAGAATTTGTAAGATGAGATAAAGATAAAAATGAAAAGAAATCAAGTTCTAAGATAGTATTTGAATGAATTAAAGATCAGGATTATTAAAAGTAAAAGGAAAGAATATACTTGGTTTATTTGATTAAAGTTAAAATACATCACGATATCTCTGGTAACCCTTAATGGACTTTTGCTGACTAGGATTGAACAAAGCAATTTTAAGGATTATTTATAGATAAGATTCGAGATATGGGAAGAAGAGATCATTTGTTATATTTTAAGAGAAGGTAATAAATTACTAATGTTATTAGTAAACAAGTTATTTATGCTTGTTGTTATAAAGGGAAAAGTTATTTCTGTATATATTTCTTTTCTTTTTCTTTACTATATTCTTATTTTTCCTTTTCTATTTTTTTATCTTTTCCACTTTCTATTTTTCATTCTCTTTTTCTTCTTGCATTTTTAATTTGTATTAGTTTTTATCTTTCTTAATTGTAAAACATTTATATTAATTACTATAAAAAATAAAGTTTTATCATAAGTTCCTTCCTCATATCCTGGTAGAGAATGTATGGTACAGGAAAAAATGTTTCACAATTTCCAAGACATCAAAAAATATCTTATTAGATCAGAAAGAACAGTTGACTGTCCAAGAATGAATATGTCAAAGATTGTTAAGTATTCTGTAGAAGAAAGAGACAATATATATACTCTGAAATCTTCTGAAAAGCTAAGGTGAATTCAAAATTATTTTCAGACTGCATACAGAAAACTTTTTCAATGGAGAAGTTTTACAGCATAATTTTATGCATGTTTATTCAGAAACTATTGGACTGTATTTCAACTACATAAACATAGCTCACAATTTTAAGTCCACAGAACAGAGTGGGGTCTGTTTGCAAAAAACACAAGGTTGCATTGCTAAGACTGTGCTTAAATCTTTTCCTAATATCATCGGGATCTAAGCAGTGCTTACTCCTTTCTGATTTGTGTCCTGGGTAATTAATCACAAGTGCATTGTAATTGCTACCAGCTGTAATAAGCTTGATGTTTTCTAGTTGGTACAGTTGTTGCTATGGCAATAGCTGATCGTTGTCAGTGGTATTGTAACCCTAGAACTATGTGAACTCCATTAATCAAATAAGAAAATTAGAAATGCAGTAAATGGATCTGAAATTTTGGGGTTGTCTAACGTATCAAGCCAACACAGAAATAAAATATTAAAATGTCTCACAAATCATTCTTGGCAAGAAGTTTCCATTTTCCCATTTTGAACCAAAACAAGGTATGAAAACATGGGACATGAGCACATACACTGTTACCTTATTTTGCATATAAATAAGTAAATTATTTGCTATTTTTAACTCACTCAGGTGGTTAATGCTGAAACAGTATGCCTTCTCCATATATGTTTTATTGGCTTCAATATCTCATTTTTCCGGTCCCGAAACAATGTTTTGCTTTTTAATGCTGGGGAAACATGTTTAGAACTGTGTATAAGGTCATAGACAAGATGAGAAGCTAGAATTGTGAATTTGCAAGCAGCTGGTTCAAATCTCGTCATTATCTTTTAATTTCAATTCCCTATTACCAATATGGGCATAATAATATTTTTTTGCAAAACTACAGCCATGGTTGCACCTTGCAATTAACCTGTGTGACTACTTGCTGGATACTGACAAATGCAAAAGGTGAAAAGAGTTCCTCTGTCAACAAATTCTCCAACTTTTCAGGTTTCAAAAGAGGTAAGAATGACATGAAAAACTTCAAATCCAAATATTTAGAGAAGGATGGCAGAACAATGATGTCAAGATGGCATGTTTAGAGTTTAGAACCCTACGCGGCAGCTAATCCAGACCTCATTTAGTTTTGCATTCTACTTAATGTCAATTTGTATATCCAACAAATAAATTCGAAAAAATCCTGTTGCATTTGTAATTTCATCCCACCTGACAATCAATCTGTTCCTTAGATTTCTAGAGCTTGAAGCTCAGCTTCTATAATGGAAAATGTGCCTGTCCAGAGAGACTGTACAATTTAAATACAGAATGAGTTTGATAATGATGACAGACAACTAATTGACAAAGCCAGAGAAAACACATGTTCAAGTCTCACATCTGCCTCTAATAGGTTGGAGGATTCGCTCCCAACTTACATGGAATAATTCAGGTAGCCCTTGACTTAGAACTGCATTTGAGTCCAAAATGGGAATTCCTAATGTTAGGCAGCATGATACCTAATATTACAAAATACAGTACATTCCAGGGTCCTAAGCATATTAAATGGAAATAAATAGTATTTTCAATTTTGCTTATTTTTATGCTTTGGATGGCCTTAGCCATAAGTCTTTTTTCTTAATGAATTTTTCATTGAGCTTCATCTGCTGCCATCAGCTTTGACAATACAGACTTAATGACTGCAAAGTCTATCATATTTTGCACCCCTTCAGGCAACCTAATTTCTCACAATTCTTCTTTTGGCAGTATCATAAATCATTCTTCACTAGAAACAAACAACCAACCAGTATGATAGGAAAAGTATTTGGAGAACAGTAGACAATTAAGGTTTCAGCAGAGATGGTCAAAATCTTATTCCAGCTGAGTTAAATAAAGTGCATAAATCTGCAAGATGTCCCAAGGTGAACAGTAATAAAAATAGGCTAATATCCTATTTACCTTAATTTATTACATAGTTTTAAGTTGGAATAGAGGATACAAGTTACATGACAATGTTACTTTTAGCTACTTTGAGCCCCTGTGAAATTTGTAATCCAGCCAAAACAACATTAACTTCTGCATTTTGAAACTTCAGTGTTTCTTGACAAAGTGTCATTCTTCAACTCTCATGCTAGAACTGGACTTGTATGTACATACAGTATTATTAGGTTTCAATGTCTTCCCAACATGATCTACTTCTACTTTGATATGTTACATATACAGGCAGCACTCTGAACCATCTACCCAAAGAACGCAGAGAAATTTTACCAAAATGTTTCTTTCAATGGCTTTGAATATATTATATGAGTAACTTGAAATATAACTAACAAAACCAAAACCATTTCTCCCATGTAACAGATCTGATAGGATGAAAAAAATAAAAAAAATCCATCAGGGTGAATACATAATCCTGCACTTTTGAATACATTACACAGTCAACTCTCTTGAAGCTGTTTCAGCTGAACTGAGCTTCATTAACTCGGCTCCATTCCATAGCACTTCAGATTAATATAAGAAATTTTCTCCTTAGGCTACAGAGTACAAGAATTTTCCAGTTTAGCAATCCCTGAAGTATTGATATTTTTGTTTTTCATTAGCAACCACCCCTTAAAAGTTGCACCAATATTCTCTCATTTGAATGGATGACATTTATTTTAGAACAAACTCTTAACAAGATACGCTAAGCTTAACACATTTTTGCATTTATGTCAACATCCTTCTTTAAGACACCAATCTAAGGTATCTCCTTGACTGAGATAATCTTTCTATGTATCATAAGGATACTTTTATTTTTTTATTTACAAAGCTCTATTCAACAAAATTAAATTTTATAAAAACAGATGTCTCTACTCTTTCAAACTGAAGCCAAAAAAACCAGTCATATCTTTTGCATAAGGACTTCTATCTGCTGGAACCCAGATAGTGTACTTTTCTGCTGTGGCTCCCACCCTCTGGAAAATCATTCCCCCCCCCCAGGTGAGTTTGACCTCCCTCTCTGCTTACCTTCCAGAAAGCCCTTAAAAACCACTTTTTCCATCAGCCTTGAGGATCTTATGGTGAGTATGCAAGATATCTGTATGATGTTAAGTGACTGTTTTTCTCCCACAATAGTGGATTTTAATGTTTACTTTTTAATTTATGATTCAGTGCTTTATATTTTTTTTAAACTACCATTATATTTGTATGCTGCCCAGTCGTGTTTTGCAATATAGGCAGCACCATTTAAATTTTGATAAATGAAATAAAATTTTCTAGAAAAGATTCTTCTTCCAATTCTAAGACTCTTTTGAACTATGAATCCATTTATAGAAATTAATCTGTACCTGCTAACAAAGTAAGTTACTGAGTAACAAATAAATAAAAGTGGATGATTTGACTTTCTTTAATCATTTACCTAATTGATTTCCTCAAAAATAATTTTATGATATCCTATTCCTCCAAGCACTGAGACAGAAAATTTTATTAAAAGGAAAATATAATTCTCACAAGTGTCTCCACTAGCTCTGTCCTTTGAAATAGAAGAAAGTTGCTAAGAATGCATGCAAGGAAATCTGTTTCCTTAGATAAATTATAGGTCTCTCATTTTTGTGAAAGCACTCAAAAACAAGAACCTGTCTCAAAATACAGCAGTTATAAAAAAAGAACAGGAGTCATATTGATTATACCACTGTGAAACATTACCTGAGCTTTAAAGGGGGGTCAAATACACCATTCCATTGTAACAGAATAAATCTATTACATCTCTACTACCTCATATAACAAAACAGCAGAATTTCAGACCAAAGAATAATTTCCCTTCCATTAGGCTTACAGTATTGTCAAGACTGAGGTTGCTTCTTGTGATATGGTACAAAAGCAATTTCAATTAACATTGTACTTTCATGGATGAATAAAGACATTGATAACTGAAATGAACCCACACGTAGCACCAATGTGAGAGAAAGCAGGAACAAAGATGAGAACTGAAAGAGAAAGCCAAATATCTTTCCATTGCCATAAAACTCAAAGATCCTGGATACCTTAAATATTCCTTAAGTTATCTGAGTCCACCAACAACAAAATATCCACAACCAAAGAGCCACATAACATAAGTGTACTGAGACTAATATTTTCTGTTTTTCTTTCAATCCTTTACAGAAATATTTTCCTGGAATAAAGTCAAAGAAAAAAATTGAAATGTTAATGTCTACCCACTTTTTGGTGGTCTCCCCATCTCTTTTTATAGAAAATTACTTATTTTTAATAGGAAAGTAAAAGTTTATTGTTTCCCAACCTCAGAATTCTAGCTGGCTGGCAAATTCTGGGACTTGAAGCCTATACATCTTAAAGTTGCCAATGTTAAAAAAAAAACACTGATTTGAAGTACAAAGCAAATTTTTCTTCAAGACTGAGATGTTGAAAAAGGGATGATGAAGATACAACACTTCCCACTTTGGCTCAGTTCTGGAATTCCTATTTGAGGACTTCCCAAAATCAGGATTTCTCTCTCTCTGAATTGGGCACTTGTAAAACTGGTGAAGAAGTGGGAAGAACTGGTGAAGAACTGATGTAGAACTTCTCTTCCAAATAGGAAGAAAAAAGTGTTGCCTTTGTATGTTTACACCAACAAGAACAGTGTGCTACTCTGCTATGGATATCTTTACTGGGAAGCCAATTCTACCTATAATTGCTCTCATATTAGCTGTCTACCTCCACTCTAAGGAATCCAGCTTACACAGAAGAAATTGTACATACACACTTAGATTCCTTGCTGCAAACCCAAGTATGCTAAAAGCATGGTGACAATCTTTTCACTTACCACACCAAGGTGAAAAATGCTCATTGTTCCTCCCATATCGGACTAAGTATACAAACATAATGCCCAACAGAGCTACTGCAAACTGCATTATTACTGTCCATTGATTTTATCAAATATTTTTTCTGGCAGAGGGTTTTCAGGCTTCCATGCAACTATTTCCTACATTAGCTCCTTTTTGCCTTCAATGCAGTCCAAATAAAACTGCAGAGAAAACATCCTTATTCAGAAGCAAATAATTAGGTCATTCTTGCAAAAATAACACATTAGACATTTCACAGGAATTGGTTTAGTTTCTACTAGGTCAAAATAATTTGCTAGTTTTTTTTTTTTTAAATTCACATTTCAAAATGTACATTGTAATAACATAGTGCCATTGACACAAGATAATGAAGATAAAGTATTTCCCCTAGGTGAAGCTATCAAAGAAGAGTTTAAGTGGACAGGAAATCCATGCTTCATTTCCTGCTCATCTCTTTTAAAGCTCTTTTCAAAGTTTCTTTTTAAGCCACATACACTCAGATATCTGATCCTAGTTACTGATAATCTTATCAAAATGTTGAATACAGCTGTTTCCAAATTGATGTTCCCTTAATGGCTTGGAATGACAATTATAAAAAATTCCCAATCAGCATTAATTATTACAAAGGACAGAAGCACCACAAAAAAGCCATAGTTCCCAAGCCCTCTCTCTGCCAGGTTTAGCAAACTAAATTTAGGACTTAGACCAGTGATGGCGAACCTTTTAGAGACTGAGTGCCCAAAATGCAACCCAAAATCCACTTATGCAGTGAGAAGTTGAAATTGTCTGATTGAACCTTTTTTTTTTTTTTTGCACATGGCAGCGGAGGCCTAAAGTGAAAAGGTTTTATAAAACCCAGCTGAAGGCCTAGGACTGGGGCAATGGCGTGCGTGCCCACAGAGAGGGCTCTGAGTGCCGTCTCTGGTACCCATGCCATAGGTTCGCCACCACTGACCTAGACAGATTCACACAAAAGCAGGTGTTCATATGGTCCCAACTGTTTCAACACAGTGAAACACCAGCATTTATCACCAGCATTTTAACTTAGGCTTAATAATATTCTAGCAACTACTCCATATATCTGCTCTGCAAGTGGACAGAGGCTGGAATTTGCACCAGTTGAACTTCTAAATCATCTTTAAAATTAGCCTTCTATAGAGAATGCTATACAAGTTCTGCCTGGATATAATCTGAAAATTATGATTATACAAGATCTGCTTCCTCTGCTGCAGTGGGCAAATCATCCAAGTCTGTTAAATGAACTTGATAACTAACAAGATCTGGACTTCCACAAGAGAACTTCCAAGATGCATTCTTGTTTCTTCAGGGGCAATGTTACCACCATTGTAAAAATAACAGTAAAATTAATGCCAACTATTTCGCCTACAAAATTAGTTATAGTAAATCTCCATATATTGTCTGAATTTTTAGAGAGACAAGCTTTTGACCAGATGAACAAACTTCACAAAATTATTAGAAAAAACCCATGGGCTGCAATCAGTTCACATTCAAGCAAATGTTTCATGGCAGACCTTTCACATAAAACTACAAAATCATCACCCAAAAACTCAGTTAATAATCTTGATCCATTTACTTCCAAAATAAAACTAAGAATAGTCAGTAGGTTAAACTTAATCAGGCAATTCTTGATGATTGTGTAAGCAAAACAAAACACATTGCCCAAACTTTGTCCTCTCAGTTTTCACCTGAACCCCACAGGGTATCCCCTAGATTGCACTACTAAATTTAAATTTTGACATTGCTTTGACATTTCTGTTTTATCTCACCAAAGATGAGAGCTAGGTTTCTGCTGTGAGAAAGGAAGAAGTTTAAAAATAAAACGGTCACAATTGATTAACAATAGAAAGATTAGACAATAGCCAAGCCCTGCAAGTAAGCACTAGATTCCAGGAGGCTTGGGTAGAAGACACACTTAACAAGACAAAAGGATGGCAGAGGGAAGTTCTAAACACTGTAACTGAGGGGGAGGGATGATGTATTCTTGCTAGGCGAATCGAACAGATTGTCCCCCCCCCAAGTCCTCTCAAATGGGACCTAAGGGGAGGGGAGGGGGGCGTCGTGATAGGGGTGTATATAATGTTATGTGTTTGAATATTTTGGTGTGGTCTCTGGGTTTAGAACTTCCTGTTGAAGTCTCTCACCAGGATCCACCACGCTTTGCAAACCACTTTTCTATTTTCTGCAGAATAAACTCTTTTTCTTACCAATCCAATTTTGTTGGTATTTTAACCACGTTTCCAACACTGCCCAAACTACAAAATAAGGCAGACATGTATCCTGCAGCAAAGTGGTCAACATTTTTTTAAAAAAAATAAAGAGCAATCTCTGTTGGGAAAATGTTGCCTCTACCTAACTTTTCAAGCCTTTTTCTCTTTCTTTTTCCTCTGCCTTTCATCTTTCTGGAAAGATTTTTCAGTGCTCCCAAGTACCCAGAGCTAATTGAGGCTTGTTCTTTAACAAGTATACCATGAGTAGATGCTTCCATTCAGAATTGACTTTGCTGTCCCACTTGAGAAAGTTAGTTTGCTTATTCTTTATTACCTATGAATTTTTATCAAAAATATTTGATTCAAATAAATGTGTTCTATATAAAAAAGATTGCCTTAAAAATAATAAAACAATCACTCCTTCTCAGTTAATGTACCTTTGTAAATTCTTTGAGGAAATAAAATGGTAGGTGGTAAACTATTTTCCTAAATTATCTTAAATCCCTTAATGGAAAAATAGGATTGACAGTAATTCTCTCTCTCAAAATATGAATCCTGGGTAAAGCCATGCAATAAAAATAAGTAAATTCGAACACCAGGATAATATCAAACTAAAAACGTCTTTGGTTATTCAGGTTTTCTCCCGTGTAAAATTGGAAGTGTCTTGGCGACGTTTCGACGAAGTCCCATTCGTCATCTTCAGGCTGGTGTTTTCGGCTTCGTGCTTCTAGGAAGCACGTCAAAACGTCACCAAGACACTTCCAATTTTACGCGGGAGAAAACCCGAATAACCAAAGACACACACACACACACACACACACACACACACACACACACCAGAGAGAGGGAGAGAGAGAGAAAATGTTCATTTTAGGAATTGGTAATATTCATAGTAATGAAGCAATCTGCATGGAAAATAATGGAAACTATTGTCCAGTTGACATTTTGATGCATTTTAACGTTAGTTTTTGCTTCCAGAACCTATGCATGATACAGAATGAAACTGAGTGGGATCCAAAAATGCATACTTTTGAAAAATGCATATCTTTTTGAAACAGTGGGCACCATTTTCTGAGCTGTTCACTTTCCCTCCTTGTCCACAGAGATAAGATGGACCTAGCAACAGATAAACTAGAATTTGTGATAGGGTGCAACAATAACTGAGGCCTTGCAAGTTCCCTCATCATATTTAGCCCCATTTTCTTATCTGAAATTTTTATCTTCACATCCATGCCTAAATTATACTTCCAATTTTACAGTATCCATGAAATACTCTTCCTTAATCAGGGAACCTGCATTTTTCATATACTTTTGTTCTAAATGCAGGTTCTAAAAAAACGTGTAGCAAATTTTATTCCTTTTCAGTCTTTCTTTTTTATATCTATAACTAAGAGCTGACATAATACCAAAACACAAGTAAGGGAGGTACAAAGCAACCTTGCTGGTTAGAGTAGCTAAGCAAAAAGATTGATCATTTAAATTTAAGCAAGAATGAGGTTTCCGATTCCAATGGTAATTTAATATGTGATTTCTAAATAAAACATTGGAAATTTTTAAAAAACCCTCAAATATTAGTTTTCTACTTCAGATGGGTAGACTCACTAAACAAAATTTCCAAAACTGGTTTGAAATGTGTTACTAAAAATATGAAGGAAATTTCAAATGAAAAGCTTGTTCTTGCAATATATTTATGCTTGGGCTTGAGTTGTGGAGCAATCCGGTGAGTCTCCAACACTTCACCTATGTCAGCGGTTCTCAACCTGTGGGTCGCGACCCCATTTGGGGTCGAATGACCATTTCACGGGGGTCGCCAAACAATGCAGTCTGCCATTTGTTTCCCCTTTTCCTTAGCATGCGGCTCTTTGAGCCATCTCCTGCGGCTCTGGAGCCTCCTCCGCCATTTGCAGAGAGAGACAGAAACAGAGAGAGGCACTTGCGCTTCCCCTCTCTGTCTCTCTCTCTCATACGGACTTGCCCCCTCGCAGGGCTCCTGATTGGCCCTGCACCTGGGTGCCCCTCCCCCTGGGAGAAGGGTGGCCAGGAAGTCCCTTTTCTGGGCTGGCCCCTTCCAAGGCTCATGTGGCTGGGGAGCCGCATGGGGAAGCTCTGGGATCCCCACTGGGAGCGGCCTGCCGGAGCCTCTGCTGAGTGGGCCAGCCCTCCCGCAAGCCGCAGCCCCAAGGAAGAGCAGCCCGTGATGCCCAGCCAGTGTGACCGTTCGCCAAGAAGCAGCAGAGCTGGATATGGACGGTCAGTGGCGGGGGGGAGGGAGCTCCGAGTCCGCAGAGCGCCACTGCAAATCGGCTGCAGGGCAGGTAGCGCACTCCCCCCCAGCTTACCTGTACCAGGTGGCAGTCCCGGTGGGGGCATCGCTTCCTGGGCCATCCCTGAGCTGGCCACATGTTTCCCTGGGCTGGGTGGCAGTGTCAGCTGGGGCAGCAGCTGACGGGGACATCGCTTCCCGGGCAGCCGAGCCAGCCACGTGTTTCCCTGGGCCAGGCGGCAGTCTCGGCTCAGGCAGCGGAGGCATCGCTTCCTGGGCTGCCGAGCCGGCCATGTGTTTCCCCAGGCCGGGCGGCAATGACAGCTGGGGCGGCGGAGGCATCGCTTTCCAGGCTGCCGAGCTGGCCATGTGTTTCCCCGGGCCGAGCGGCAATGTCAGCTTGGGCGGTGGGGGCATCGCTTCGCAGGCCGCTGACCCGGCCATGTGTTTCCCCAGGCCGGCCGGCAATGTCGGCTGGGGTGCTGGGGCCATCGCTTCGCAGGCCAACGAGCCAGCCATGTGTTTCCCCGGACCGGGTGGCAGTGTTGGCTGGGGCGGCGGCCGGTGAGGGCATTGCTTCCTGGGCCGCCGAGCCAGCCAGACATTTTCCCGGGCTGGGCAGCAGTCTCGGCTCGGATGGCAGAGGCATCGCTTTGCAGGCTGCTGAGCCAGTCATGTGTTTCCCCGGGCTGGGTGGTAGTGTTGGCTGGGGCGGCGGGCAGCCAAGCCGGCCACGTATCTCCCTGGTCCGGTCTGTGGTGCCCTGGGTGCCTTCTGCTTCTTCCTTTCCCCCATACTTGGCCTTCCCGGGACCTCCGCCCATTTTCCCATGCCCATCCCGCTGCCGAACTGAGTTGGGACCGAGGGAAAGGAGGAGAAAAAAGGAAAGCAGGCAGCACTTTGCTAGAATGGAGGGGTCGGAGGCTTTGGAGCAGGAGCATCTGGGGGAAAGAGAGGCTCTGCTTTTCAGGGGCACTGCCTTGCAAGCAGCCCAAATCTCATCCCCATGTTCAGCCGCCCCATGTGTGAAGGCTGCCACGGTGCTTGGCTAGTTTTCTGTCATGGCGTGAACTCAGCCACTTCAGCTTCCTGGATGCCAGCACCGGTAATCTGGGCTCGATTCCCCTGGAGCTATTGTAGGGCGCAGCCAAGAGTGAGCCCTGCAGCTGCCTCACCTGTCCTGCCCTGCCAGCAGCGCCCCCGCCAAGCCTTCGCTGCGAAGCCATCTCTCCCTTTGCCCCACCCAAGGTCCCCCAAGCAGCATCCAACCAAACAGCTAACAGAAGCACACGAGGCAGCCTCGTCACTCAATATATTGGTTTCTTTAAATATAAAAAGTGTCTATTAAAAATTCCTTCCTAAATACACAAAAAGACCAATTGGGATGCAGGAGAGGGAGCAGTAAAAGAAAAAAAAAGAGTGGGGGGTGATTCGGGGGCTGGACGAAGACGATTGTTTTGGACCAGGGAGAGGAATCAAGGAAGCAGCAGCGGCTTAGATGGTGCCAGTCCAGAGGATTTGAGTTTGTTCATCTCCAAGCAACTACCAAGGCTGGTATATTTGCATAAATGGACAACACAGGATGGGGTGGTTTTTTCCCCTTTTTGTTTCTTTTCTGCATGATCCGCAAAGCTGCACGGAAGCTTCCAAAACAGGAAAAGGAGGGAATAGAGAGCAGGACACAAGGTGGGTGGGAGGGGGGAAACGGGGCGTTGCACGCATGCGTACATGCGCACGCACACACCCTGAGCTCAGCACTGGCATAAAGGAGGAGGGAATACTGTACTCATTTGGGCTTACAGGTGGCCAATGAGAACTCAGAAAACTTCGCTCCCTTTCCCCCTCCCTCTCCCCTTCTTCAGCGAAAGGGTGTATTAGCTTGTCTATTTTTTCCCTAGTTTTTTTTTAAATACAAGTTTGGGTGTGTTCTGTCAAAAAAAACCCAAACAAACCCAAAACAATTTTTTTAAAACTCCCCCAAACAACAGAAAAGCATCTGAAAACCTCAATGAAACCCATGGTGAAATTTGCACATCACAAAACCACAGCAGATGTACAGATGCAATAATATACCATTCATGATTTATAATAAAACATATATTATACAATAAATAGGTTCTTGTTACTTTTTTGTCAATCTGACACAATTAGCTTCTCTCCTGCTTTGACTCTCTGGTCTTCAAAACATTTCAGATTTTGAATATGTGTGTGTGTGTCTGTGTGTATGGGAGTATACATCTTCATGGTGTTTGCTCTTTTGTAATTTTTCTTTTTTTCTTTTTACATTTTTGAAAAGTATTTACAATTGCTGGTTTTGTGCAGATAGAAAAGGCTCGTTTCCCTCAGCCCTCCCTCCATCCTTGCTTCCAATGGAGAAGACTTGCGAGCTTCTCCAGGTCAGATCCATCCAGCACTAGGGGGGCAGAGAGGGACAGTAAGATAGGAGCTCCGGGGTCACTCCGGGGTTTTGCGGCTCCCAGTGTTCTGTTTTCAGTGGGAAACGGGTCCAAGTGTCTCTTTGAGTGTTTTGGGTTGCCTACCCCAGCGTTAAAGCATTCGTGTTTGCTGATATTTATTTCCTTTAAACTGCTTTGCTTCTTCCATTTATTGTTTAAAGTGGTTTAATACTTCCATTTATTTCCTTTTATTCCCTTAAAACTAGTTTGAATCTTCCATTTGTTGCCATTTATTCTCTTAAAACTGACTTAATTGTTTTGTTTATTTCTGATCCATGAAACCTATAACCTCCATGCCATTTCTCACTCTTCTTATTCCTTTCTGCTTTGTTTTTTATTCCCTCTCTTTCATATACTTTCTTTTATCTTCACTGAAAGAAAATCCTAGAAAAAATTCCTAGAAAATCCCTCCAGGTCCCTACTATAATCTATGGTTCAAATGAAAGCAGCTTGTTCTTATTTATTATTTACTAACTTTCTGTAAATTTTGGTCCCACATTTAAAGGCAGGGTAAACATGCATTAAAATGCATGCAGCAGTGGCACACCATTAATGGTGACCGGGGCTGTCTTTCTTGCCACGCCCACTTGGTGGCCATGCCCATTTGGCCACGCCCCCGGCACCCGGCGATGTAGAAACTAAAATAATTTTATGGTTGGGGGTCACCACAACATGAGGAACTGTATTATGGGGCCGCGGCCTTAGAAAGGTTGAGAACCACTGACCTATGTATTTAAGCACTGACCTATGTATTTAAGCAGGGTTTCTTTTTTTTAGACCAAAACATAACAATTTCTTCTCTTGGCCTTTTGATTAATGTTTAATTTCCATTCTAATGTACATTAAATGTATATTAACTCTTACAATTCTTACTATATATTAACTCTTATAATGTTCCACCCAAAGAGTTTCTATTTTTTTTCCTTACTTCTAGTTACTAGTCAAGTTTAGAAGAAATGGATGCTCAGGTTTTACTAAAACTTGTATAAAGCTTTATACACAAATATTCAGATATAACAAAATAACTCTTGTTTGACTTTCTTTTTTATGTTTTTATTTTTATACTGTTTAATTAAATAAAATAAATTAACACAAGAAGCTTCCTTACCCTGAATCAATTATCCAGCTATTCTAGCCTGCCCTTTTTAACTCCAACTGGAATTGATGCTTCTCAGCTATGAGCAGCTCTGATATTCAATATCAGTATACTAAATGTAAAATGAGTTGATGTTAAGTAAGCTGTATGATCTACTATCGAACTATTTTTAATGACTACATTATTATCAGGTCTACAGCATTTAATCAGTGAATCTATTTACTCATTTAAAAGCTTTTGGGAAATCAACTGAAAGACATCCCCTCTTAATGTGGACAGTAGTTTTTATGTCATTGAGAAAATGGCAATGGGTTTTATGAAAATTATTTTGTCATAGTATTTATATTTTAAAAAACTGCATGATAGGCAACTCTTTCAGAGGGAAATTTCTATTTTACTCTTCTACTTTCTTCTACATAATTCTTCTGAAACAGTGTTTCTCAAATTTAGCAATTTTAAGATGTGTAGACTTCAACTTGAATATTCCCCTTGAAGATTTGTTTACTTTTATGCAAGTACGTATAGATTTAATTGGTAAAAACCAATTTCTTCAACCAAAGAACATTTTTTAAGGTAACAGATTATCAGCAAATTGATTTTGTTTTAGGGTTGTTACAACACCAGGAGTTATGTTGTATGGATTTAGCAAATGTGCTGATTCGGGGGGGGGGGTTATCACAGAGGAAATAAACTTCTGGAGAGGTGGCACCTTAGCCTTGCAGTAGCACTAGAACTATGAAGAGTACAGTGTGCAAATGCTTGTATTTTCCAGATAAAACTTGACTTTCTTTCAATTTGCTCTTTTTCAGTTTGTTTAAATCATTTGTATTACATTATGCTAACACCTCTCAAATGCACGTTTGGTCTTTTATAGTTTCTTGAATGTTTTATTTGTTTAATTTCATTTTGAAACACAAGTCTTGCTCTTGTAACTGTTTTAGTTAGTACCTCAGTTTCTAGGATAACAGCCAAGAAGAGATGTTCAGACTCTAGAATACCTTTTGTATACTTGTATTATACTGTAAGCTATAAATAAGAATTGATTATGAGCATTTATCATATGGCAGTTAACAAACTCCATTTCTGTAATTTGCATTTCTCTCTCTTACTCTCATTCTGTTTCTTATTCTTTCTTTCACCATTTCGATTTATCAGTACTTGATAAATACTAGATGAGTATCTGGAATGCAATGAGAACAATGACCAGAAGTAGATACTCCACCAACTGGCCTCTTGCTGGCTATTGACCAAATACTAGACTCTTTTGGTGGTGGTTGTGGAAAAAAACCCCCAGTGAAGATTCCCTTTAAATTCCGAGTTAAAAAAAAAAAGATGTAAGAAGCCACATTAAATCCATTTCAACTTGAATGTACAAAAGATATGACAATTCCCTCCAACTTACCAGTTGTGGTTAGGATTTAGGTCATAGCCACATCACTTCTGGACTGAAGTCTGAAATGAATGCAGTATACGGTGCCAAACAAAAACATGTTTATGGAAAGCTGCTTTACTCTACTACTGAATATGAATATGAGAAGCTCAGTCTTAAATGGTCACTTTTCTGTCATGTTTGTTGAGTCTTTTTCTTGGAGAAGCCTGGAATGAAATGTGAGACATTTGTGTGCAAACTCCTAAAATAAAGCAACAGGTTATCCTTCCTGATTCATGCAGCCTTGTTTTCCTCTCTGCATATGTATTTGATTTATTTAGATTTTCCCCCACTATAAAATTGTATATTTTTATGGGCAGTGTCACACAAAAACATAATAATTCAGCGTTCACTTTACTAAAACATGAGCAATTGTGACAATGCCTGGTTCTCTAGAAAGTTTAGCAAAAAATCAATTCCAGATATGCTTAACAAAAATAAAGAGCTGAAAGGTAAACGACACATAGCCCCATGACGTGTTTCCAATTTTTTGCAAAAGGAATAGAAGACCTGGATCTTTTTTTAGAGACACATATATGTATTTTTGATAGTGAAGATGAACTCAGTTCTTCTTTACATGATGTTCAGCAAAGGTGAAAACTCTCTTGCATTTGAATCAAGCCCAAGTATCTTTCCCAGATATACTTAATTTCCTTCTTCCTAGCCAAACCATTTCGTGATTGTTGATGATGTGCATATCACCCATATGGAAATGGCAATCCACTTTTTCCTGAAGAACTGAAGACACTTTTTTTCTTCCCACATTAACACAACCTGGTGGCATATATATTTGTTATACATACTGCAAAACTTATACAAGTTTTGACTAATGCGGCCTCTGAAAATATTTAATTTTCCATGGTAACCAGAGCACAGGCGATAGGTTTCTCTGTTCCAGTGCACTTGATCTGCTGCATGTAAGATCACATGGCAAATTCAATTAAGCTGTTGTAATGAATGATCCTTAAAAATCCTCTCAGTATCTCACCGATGACAAGAAAATTAGCGGATGAGAATCCACTTATCCTGAAGTTGCTGTGGCAAAAAAATCTTGCTCCAAGACATCCAAGAGACTATTGATCTGTCCAGGGTCCTGATACAAGTTCAAGTGTATTCATAACACTGCCTGTTCACCTGATCATATACTGGAGATGAAGAGAATTCATAGTATGTTGGTTTCAGGGCAACTTGTTTTGCAGCAAGTTACTGAGAGTCACAAGAAGCAACAACTGCTAAAAGCAGGTTCCTACACTGTGGGTTTGGGCTTTTGAAAAACACAAATACCATTTTGCTAAAAGTAGTTAGTATCAGATCAGAAAGTATTGAAATATTTGACATTAATATCCTAAAGCAATGTTTCTCAAACTTGGTAACTTTAAGATGTGACTTCAACTCCCAGAATCCCCACAATTAATAAAAGTCTAATAAGACTTTAATCAAATGTGTCCTGTATGCTCTCTCTTCAGAGCATGAGAGATAGTTAAGAAAAAAAATCTGATGCATCCTGATAGTCAGCTTTCCAAGCATGTTTGAAACTTCCACTGTTGTTATCATTCTTCTTGTGTAGAGAGAGAACATTACAAAAAAAAATTGCTGACAAAGCAGAAGCAGAAGAGGAGGAGGAGGAGGAGGAGGAGGGGGGAGGGGGAGGGGGAGGGGGAGGAGGAGGAGGAGAAGGAGAAGGAGAAGGAGAAGGAGGAGAAGGAGAAGGAGAAGGAGAAGGAGAAGGAGAAGGAGAAGAAGAAGAAGAAGAAGAAGAAGAAGAAGAAGAAGAAGAAGAAGAAGAAGAAGAAGAAGAAGAAGAAGAAGAAGAAGAAGAAGAAGAAGAAGAAGAAGAAGAAGAAGAAGAAGAAGAAGAAGAAGAAGAAGAAGACAGTCTCTAAGTTCTGATTTACAGCCACAAGAGAAAGGTGCCCAGTTTAAACAGGACTTTTCATTGTTGTTTAGATAGGATCAGGTCCAAATTACTGGCACACAAACACACAAAAATATGATGCTGCTATGCAGGTAGTCCTCAACTTACAACCATTCATTTAATCACCATTTGAAGTTACAACAGCATTGAAAAAAATGACTTACAATGATTTTAGCACCTAAAACCATTGTACCACATGGTCAAATCAGCATGTATTTATGACAACTACAGTGGCCTTGGGTCATGTGGGCTCTTCCCAACTGGCTTCCAACAAGTCAATGGGGGAAGCTGGATTCATTTAATGACTGAATGAGTCACGTAAAGCAATGATTCGCTTAACAATCATAGCAAAATTGGTCATAAAATTAAGTGCAATTCACTTTAAATCCTTTGTTTAGCAATGGAAATTCTTGTTCCAACTGTGGTTGTAATTAGAGGACTACTTGTACTAGACTTCCTTTCCCAGAAAAGTAATTAAAAGAAAAGGGCAGGTGCGATGCTGTTTCTGAGGAAGGAAGAAATACAGTTCAGACACCTGCAACCTAAACAGTCACTAGCATAATCAAGTTCCCTATTAAGAAATTACTCAGAATACAATGCAATTCTGCATCAAACGGTATATCACTCTGCCTAACTACATAGGTAAAAATTACAGTGCAAACTTGTAAATAAGACCCACCCCAAAATAAGCCTTAGCCTGATTTTTTGAGATGGGCCTAATATAAGCCCTACCCCCAAAATAAGCCCAGGGCTGTGGGGGTGGCCAGCACAAGTGGGGTGAACGCACGGGGAATGATAGTGTGCAGCAGCAGCTGCAGCCCGCCGGCCCCTTGGCGCAGAGCAGGTAAGTCTGTGTGTGGAGGCAGAGGCGGGGGAAGTATTTGGACGCCTACGAGGTGCTTGGAAACCAAGTGATTCGTTCAGTTTCCAAGTGCCCCATAGGTGCCCAAATACTTTTCCCCCAAACGGAGATCTGATGGAGACTGGAAGCTCCATCCACTTGTGAATGGGGCGCTTGGAGATGGAGCTAATCACTCTGTTTCAAAGTGTCCCATTTGCAAGCAGATGGAGCTTCCAGTCTCCATGAGATCTCCATTCAGGGGTAAAGTGCTTGAGTGCCTATAGGGCATTTGGGGAAGCTCCACCCCCTCCCCCACCTGTCTCACCTCATGGCGGCGGTACAGCGTGGCAGGTCACATGGCCTCCTGCTGGACAGGGCTGTTGATGCCACCGCTGTGAGATAAGGCAGGTGTGGAGGGAAGACATCCCCCGAAAATAAGACCTATTGTCTCTTTTGGAAGCAAAACAAATATAAGAGTCTTACTTTGGGGGAAACACGGTATACCCACACAGCAACTTACAGTACACAATTACAGTAATAGATAATAACAATAGACTTATTTTTAAAGTTCTGCTTTAGGACATTTTATACTGCAAAGGAAAAACTTCAATATAATGATAAAAAAATTACAATTTGTTAAGTGAAAGGAAAGCTTGATCATTTTTCTTTAAAGAAAGAGAGCTAAGTCTGTCTCTTATGTAAACCAAGTCAAATATCTGGAGATTCTAAAGAATAAGGTAGCAGCTTGAACAAAAGTGTCATATCAGCATTCTTTGTAGTCTACCATATTTTGGAACAATCAGATGTCCATAAGAGAACAGCTAGCAGATTTTAAAATAATTTATAGTAATTTATTTAAATTATGTTTTAAATATATATATAACTAGGTGTACTTATTCATATTCTAATGCCCTTTTTATATCTGAGGTAAAAAAAGTAAAAGAAAGGAAGATAAACAGTACCATTTCTCATTATTTAAAAATGTCTCTCAATTTTCTAAGGTTAAATTAATTAAAATTATTCAAATGCCTATACTATCTATTCCATGTTTAGTGCCCAACTTACCCATGAAGTTATTCTTAACCCATAGATTCCTAATTAGTTTTCTTAAACCACAAAGAGTGCAGCGCAATAAACAGTTCCAATAATTCTGAAATATAAAGATAATTTTCAAAAAGGAAAATATGAAAAAATCAATCAGCTCAACTCCCAGACCCTCAAAATAATCCTTCAAACCTCACAGCACATGTATTATTTATGATAATCTATGCAATTCACACACTTGAGCTACTTGCCCTTTATGGCAAGGGACCAGGATACTTACGGGACCGTCTTCTGCCACATACTTCCCTACGACCGGTGAGAGCACACAGGGTTGGCCTCCTCCGGGTCCCGTCAGCGAAACAATGTCGGCTGGCGGGCCCTAGGGGGAGGGCTTTCTCTGTTGTGGCGCCCGCCCTCTGGAACCAACTGCCTTCTGAAGTCTGCGTTTCTCCCACGCTCCTGGCCTTCCGTAAAAACCTTAAAACTTACCTCTGCCGGCAGGCCTGGGGATGATTGTGGATTGAATGGTGAATATGAGTGGGTGTTAGTTTGTTTTTTAGATTTTTTTTTATTTGGACTTGTATTGAAATTTGATGTTTTATATACATGTTGTTAGCCGCTCCGAGTCTCCGGAGAGGAGCGGCATACAAGACCGAATAAAATAAATAAATAAATAAATAAATAAATAAATAAATAAATAAATAAATAAATAAATAAATAAATTTTTCATTTTCCCTACTTTGTATTTATTTTTTTTCATATCTTTATCCCAATTTTTTCTATTGCTTTTTTATACTCAAGGGGACAAACACATCTCATACAATACACCTTCCTTCTCCTATTTTCCCCACAACAACCTGTGAGGTGGGTTGGGCTGAGAGAGTCACACAGCCTAAGACAGGATTAGAATTTACGTTCTCCTAGTTTCTAGGCCAGCACCTTAACCCAGGGGTCCCCAATTCCCAATCCGTGGACTGGCAGTGGTCCGTGGCATGCCAGAAACCGGGCCACACAACAAGCAAAACCCCATTTGTGGGATGTAGGCAGCACATGAAACCACACCCCATCTGGTCCATGGAAAAACCTCTCTCCACAGAACCGGTTCCTGGTGCCCAAAAGGTGCCTTAACCACTATACTGTCTGTGATTTTGGAGCATTTAAGTACCTAAAATGAAAACTCTGCTATCGATATCCCTCCAAAAGGTAATTGTCCCACAATTTTCAGAACATTATACTCAATATCATTTGAGAAGAAATGAGCATTCCAAGATCTGCTGCCAAAATTTCACTATGAGATCTAACAGAGAAACATCAAAAGTATAATTCTAGGTTGAATTGATTTTTTTCAGAATATATTACTCCATAAGCAAATTCCAGCCAAATAATTCAGGATTAAGGGAGATCATTCTTTCAAAATTTGCATTCTCTTCAGGGTAAAGTTGAACTTACAATGACAGTGAATGGGATAAAAGCAACTGGGATGAAGGCAAAGCCAAAAATGGAAAAAGCTAAACCATTCTCTTTTTCTCTATTTCTTCTTCTTCCCAGTGAGGAAAATATATCTCTTGGCAGAGATAGAGCATGATTATCTGCAGGTTTGACTGCTCTCTGCCTCTCCCAATATTTTCTACTCTGACCACCAAAGTCTAATGCAGAAACCTTATCTAGCACCTGATCCAGCACTTGATTAAGTTTTTAACTGCAAGTGTCCTAGGACAGTGTTTCTCAATCTTGGCCACTTTGAGATATGTGGACTTCAATTATCAGAATTTCCCAGTCAGAATTCTGGGAGATGCAGTCAGCATTTTTTAAAAGTTGCCAAGGTTGAGAAACACTGCCCTACATTGCTGATGCCCATAACGTATACATTTTGTCATATTATTGACTAGAATGTGATCAGAATGTTAGGTTTTCAAAAGTCCATTATTCTACATACAGTCATAAAGAGAGAGAAAGAGAGAGTTGTATTTTTTTATTTCTTATGGGTTTGCTTTCTATTGTATTTTTTTATGTGTGAGCCTTCAAGAACCATGTGTATATCTGTATGCATTAGCTTCAATATGATTCTTGAAGACTCACCCAAAAAAAAGTACAATAGAAAACAAAACCAGCAAGAAATAAAAATACAACTATCTATCATCTATCTATCTATCTATCTAGATATCTATCTATCTATCTATCTATCTATCTATCTATCTATCTATCTATCTATCTATCTATCTATCTATCTATCTGGAATGCATGCAGAATATATTTGCACATAGATGTTATTCTTGAAGGGCCACAGAGAAAAAAAATACAATAGAAAGCAAAAACACCTGGAAAATAAAAGATACTATAGTAGGGCTACCCTTGAAGAGTGTTCGGAGACTACAATTAGTGCAAAATGCAGCTGCGCGAGCAGTTGTGGGCCTTCCTCGTTGTGCCCACATTTCATCAACTCTCCGCATGATGCATTGGTTGCCTATTGGTCTCCGAGCCCAATTCAAGGTGTTGGTTATTACCTATAAAGCCCTTCATGGCATGGGACCAGGATACTTACGGGACCGCCTTCTGCCACATACTTCCCTACGACCGGTGAGAGCGCACAGGGTCGGCCTCCTCCGGGTCCCGTCAGCGAAACAATGTCGTCTGGCGGGCCCTAGGGGGAGGGCTTTCTCTGTTGTGACACCCGCCCTCTGGAACCAACTGCCTCCTGAAGTCCGCGTTTCTCCAACTCTCCCGGACTTCCGGAAAAACCTAAAAACTCATCTTTGCCGGCAAGCCTGGGGATGATTGTAGTTGATTGTTACATTGAATGTGTGTTTTTTTATTGGTTTTTAGATATCTTGTTTGGGTTTTTATATTGTAATTCTCTGTTATATATATGTTGTTAGCCGCTCCGAGTCCCCAGAGAGGAGCGGCATACAAACCCAAATAAATAAATAAATATACTACAATAAATACAATCAAGGAAGGTTGTCTGAAAAAGACCAAAGCGAAAAGGGAACAAGCCTTCTCTTCTCTTGGAAGGCTGTTCCACCATGTTGATTCTGCAATGGGAAAGTAGTGCCTTTTTGCCTTAGACCCTCAACTTCCTGAAAGTGTGGGATTTGCAACGGATTCTCCTTTGATTTATCTAATCAATCAGGCTGAAGCCAAATATGGTTCTGAAGGTATCCTGGTGCCGAGCTATGAAGACTCTTATTAGGTCTCAACTAGTATCTTAAATTGGAGCTGGAAACTAATTGACAACTACAGGTGGTCTTCAATTTACGACCACAATTGGGACCAGAAATTCTGTTGCTAAGCAAGGCAGCTGTTAAATGAGTTGCACCCAATTTTACAAAAAACAACCATTTTTTTCCCATGATTGTTAAGCAGGTGGTAAGTGAATCATGCAATTGTTTTGCGGATTTGGGTTCCCCTATTGACTTTGCTTTCAGGAAACTGGCAACTGTCATAAATACATGCTGGTTTTCAAGTGCCAGAATTTTGATCACATGACCATGGTATACTGCTGATTGTAAGTGTGGGAGGATGAGTTCTAAATCACTTTTTTTTTTTTTTGCTAAATTGAATGGTTGTATGTCGAGGACTACATGTAATGCAGATTCTGTAAAACCAATATTATGTGCACCCAGATGAGACCAAAAGTACATGAGCTGCTGCTTCCTGAACCAACAGCATTTTCTGAGAATTCCTTAATGGCAACCCCAATTAGAGTTCATTACAGTAATCCATAAAGGTGGTGACAAGAGCATGAGTTACAACTGCCAAGTCCTCCTGCTCTAGGTAAGGGTGCAACTGGTTCCAGAAGCACCCCCAAGCTATCCTGCTTTCACCAAATTGCAGTGCACAATGAAAGATCTTCTTGTGACTGTTCCTGAGATTCAAAAAAGAACTGTAGGAAAACAAGTAATGCAAATACCATTAAGTTCTTGTGGGAAAAAAAATCCTTTTTATCTATTTGACACCAGACCATATATTTTTAAATCTATATGCAGCAGCTTCACCTCCTTGTATCTTTTGGTACTTTCTTTTTCAGATATGTTATGGATTTCTACCTAAAAGACAGTAAATAGAAATTAATCCACTTTCCTATCAATTGTGATGAGAACAGACATTTAGTCAGACTGAGCATCTTTGCTTTCTATGAATCTAACCAAAGTTAACTGCAAACCAAGAATTCACATCAAAGTCACATACCAGAAAGCCCAGCCTGTGTTTGTTTTGGCAACATGAGATACATATCTTTACATAGTCAACATTATCTATCATAGCAAAAACATCATTTGTTAATGGGCTCAAACTTCCTTTTGACATCAAAAACCTATCTAATTTTGAAGAGTTTCTTTCTTCTTTTTTTTTTCAAAGACCTGGCAGGTGTTACAGCTAAAGAGAAGAAAAGCAGGTCCTTCCACCAGGCATGCCTTCAGGGGAAGGTGATGATCTAAAAGTGGAACTAAAACAAAGTTCACAAACTTTTTCTTACATGTAGGAATAGAATCTACATAATTTCAGTTTTTTCCCCATCATTCCCCTTCACACATCTGACAGATTGCCTCTTGGAAAATATAGTCAGAAGTGAAAACTGAACTGGCTAACTTATTTTGAAATACCAGAATTTGATCAAGGGAAATATAAAATAAAATCAAGAGAAGAATTGGTGGCAGAGGAATATACTGTAAGCTTATTTATTTATTTGCTTATTTACAATTATTAGTCAAAAGAATTTACGGTTCTGAACATTATGAGGCTGAGCTTGAAACAGAATTGTGTACAAATGATGAACATGCAATGGTTAAAATGTATAAACTTTTATTGAAATTTGAAACGGATGCAGAACAAGTGATAGAATGCATGATAAAGTGGACTTAAAATTTTGGGGTTATAACAATGGAACAATGGAAAAATAAGTGGCTGAAAGAATTTAAATCTATACTTTGTTATAACCTTAAAAAGAAAATGATGTATAGCACTGCTGATATATATGACAAGACAAATTGTCTAAAATAAATAAAGGCAAATTTATTTTGGAAATGTGAACATGAAGGTATTATCTTGGTGGATGTGTAAAAAAAACTAGAACATTCTAGATTCAAATTTATACTGATACAGAGGATTTTCAAGATTAATATACAATTGGGACAAGAGATTTTTCTTTTGGGATAGCTGGGCAAAGAGTTGAAAACAAAATTATAGAAAATTATTTTTGTATTTGATAACTGTAGTTAGATTATTGTATGCACAAACATGGAGAGATGTTGCATTATTCACAATGGGGGAAATGGTTAGTGAAGATGATGGGATTTGAGGAGATGGCTAAATTGACTTCTCTGATCAGATAAAATAGGATCTTGCTGATTCTGTCTGTGATGCCACCTACCAGCCATTTGGAAACCCGCCCTTATTGACAAATGAGTCCCTAACACAAAGAATGACACCAGACCCACACTCACGAAAACCACACAGGATGTCACCACCACACATCCACGCAAAAAGCAAATCCAAACCCACACCGATGATGAGACACAACCACAAACCAGAAGCCAGACCACAGCTGCATCATTAGCCACTTTAAACCCCTCCAATCCATACATGAAGCAAACTGACACCCACCATGAAGATGAGGCACGACCACGAACACGAAGCCAAACAACAGCAACGCAGCTCACCATCTCAAATCCCCCTGCAACTCAGACTAACCTGAGCACAACAAAGCCCCCACCCAAACAGAACACTCCTCCAGCCAATCAAAGCACAGCCAAGCCCCTAACCAATCAGAACACACCTCCACCCAATCAGAACACAGCCAAGCTCCCATCCAATCAGTTCATACCCCCACTGGCAGTTAAAAGGAAGAAACAGCTATGATCACACATTGCTCCTAGAAGCACGAAGCCGAAAACACCAGCCTGAAAATGACGAATGGGACTTGGTCGTAACATCGCCAAGACACTTCCAATGTTATGCGGGAGAAAACACGAATAACCAAAGACCTACACACACACACACACACACACACACACACACACACACACAGAGTCAGAAATAAATGTAGATTGTGTGTGTGTGTATATATATGTGTATGTGTGTAGTATATATATAGTATATAATGAAATAGATAATACAGTTTTGATGATTAGACAGATAGATTATTTTTGGAAGGCTAGCTTGCATGTTCATTATTGGCAAACACTCTTCCTCAAATTATTCACCTTCTAGCATATTGAAACTTTTAACTGTCAATTTATATTCCAACCTGCATAGAAGGAAGTAACTCCTTTTCCTATCTCATGATGGCCTCCATAACAGTGATTTCTTCTAAAGTCCCCTCATGTACCTAAAGAGGAGTTCTTAGGAAAAAGACTTTTAAAATACAGCAATTTTTTTTTAAAAGGGGGGTTTGAGGTCAGGGAATGTTCCTTCCGTTTGATTTTGGCTTTCAGCTTCACCAGAATCCCTCACAATTGTCCATACTATCTGAAGTTGAGAAACATTAACACTGAAATCACTTTTGAGGAATCCAAACATCAAAATAATTAAAGAAAACGAAGTGACCACCTGGACTGATAAAGCATACTGCCTTCTAGTGTAAACTGGAGGGGCAAATGCAAGACTAGAAAAAGACTTTAACATTGGGAAAAAGAAGTTAGAAGTCTGGATTAACTCTAAGAACGTTATCTAGAAACTAGTGATAGTGTACATGTATGCCTACCTTCAAGTCAGTATTGACTCTGATGACTGCCTGTACAAGTCTGTCATGTTTCTGGGCACAATTATTAGATATGATTTGGCCCAATCTTCTTCCTAGGGCCAAAAACAAACTGACTGGCCTAAAGTCATCCAGCTGTCTTGATGCCTAAAACAGGACTAGAACGCCTGGCTATAGCCTAGTGCTTTAACCACTACTATATACCAAACTGTAGACTAGATCAGGGCTTTTCAACCAGTGGTACGGGTACCATCTGTGGTACATTGACACCTGGCAGGTGGTACGCGACCATCCTAGAAAAGTGGTAGTGGGGGAGAGGAATGAGCTGAACCCGTGGCAGCACCTCACAAGCCTGAGTGAGAGACGGCTGGAGCTGCAGGGCTGTCGGGGCTCAGTGGAAACGCCAGGATCAACGCTTCTTCAGGACTGTCAGGGCTCAGTGGAAGCGCCAGGATCAGCGCCAGGCTCCAGCTGGAGCTCGGCGCTGATCCTGGCACTTCTGCTGAGCCCTGAAGAAGCACCAATCAACTGGAATGTTGCAGCATCTCCAGGGTCTTGTGATTTACATTCAGATGCTTGGCAACTGATTCATATTTATGATGGTCATAGTGTCCCCGGGATCATGTGAAGTGACCAAAACCTGCTGCAACCACCCAGCAGAGGGGGGGAATAAAAACCAAACACCCCCCACCCCATCTCCACTGCCAATCCTCAACAGAAATGCTTACAACAATGAAAACTTCGGACAGGAGGAAGAGCGCCGCCGGGTGGGCAAGCAGGTGTCTTGCTCGGCTGTGGCTTGGGGGGGCCTTTTTTCAGTGCTATTGTAACTTCGAACAGTCACTAAACAAACTGTTGTAACTCGAGGATTACCTGTACTTTATCACTTTTTTCCTTTTTTTTTTTTTATCATCAAGTTTTTGACACCTTGCTAGGCGTGGTACTGGTGGTACTCGGATATTGCCATATCCTAAAAGTGGTACAATGGGTGAAAAGGTTGAAAAGCCCTGGATTAGATGACAATTGGTGGGGCTCCCAAAATCCCTAATACTTCCTAAAGACTACAAATTTCCCTCCTATTTCTCAGGTCAAATTTCTCTGTGCTTTTCTGGTTTTATAACATTTTGGAAAGTGTTGTAATAAGAACTGTGGTGGTGCAGTGTTTAGAATTCAGTATTGGAGGCTAATTCAGCTGACTACCAGCAGTTCGATTCTCACCAGGTCAAAGTTGACTTAGCTTTCCATCCTTTCCAGGTCAATAAAATGAGAACCTAGATTGCTGGGGGCAATATGCTTACTCTGTAAACTGCTTAGATAGGGCTGTAAAGCACTGTGAAGAGATATATAAGTGTAAGTGCTATTGCTATTGCTATTGCTATTGATATAATAGAATTCGAGAAGACCAGAAAGCTTCCATATACTTTTTTGTTAATTTGATTGGCCCTAATATAAGTACAGGCCAATGTTTCTCAATCCCAGCAACGTTAAGATATCTAGACATCAAACCCTATCCAGCTGGCTGAGGAATTCTTGGAGCTGAAGTCCACTTAAAGCTGCTGAGGTTATAAAACCCTGCACCTAAGCAAAGCAGTGCTTGTAGTTTTGCTCTGTCACACCAACAATTCAACCTCTTACACCTGCAATAATAAAAATGCATGTTTTTCAAATAATTCCTTTCTTTCTCCTGGAATGATACACCATAAGAATGATAACAAAATCCTAATTCTATGCAGAAGAATGAACCATGACTCTTAATCACATGCTGACCTTTTCTCCAAGAGATAAGCATGCATCCTAAGGTAGGCTTAGAAAATGCTAGCAATATGAAATGCAACAATATCAAACAGCTACATAGGTGGATAAGAAATATCAAGAGAAAAAATGAAAGTGTTGAAAAATTATTAATAGTGCATATTTCCAGGACTTTTCTATACAAACACAGATTGATGGAAAGAATATGTAGAGCAATGGCATGTCTAATAAAATTGCTTACTCAATTGCAAATTGTATTATTTCTATTGGTTAAAAAGCAGTCTTCTTCAAGTCAAACCTGACATTTTAATATTTTATTAGAATTTTTCTATACTATAAAAGCATAAAAATTAAGAGCAAAAATTAAAAATATAGAGAAAGAGAAAAAATGAGAATTATCATATGTGCTCTTCTTTCTACCAAGTTATTGCCATCTTATTTTTTCCTCTTTCTCTTTGATTCTTTTTAATATCCCAATCCATAAATTATCCGTTCAATTTTTTCTTCTTTGAACAAAACCATGTAAAGTTTTCAGACTTTTATAAATGTCTTTTTTTTTGTTTTTTAACAAAAGACAAGCCTGACTTCTGATAACTTTGTGGTTTCCCACTGTTTTCTTTTATGGTGATTTTTGTCACTCCCCCCCCCACCCTCTAGGTTTCTGCCCTGGTATGGTCTACTGAACTCTTAACCTGCTAATATATTAGTAAGAGACTTGTAGAACATATGCTGCTTTTACAATCATAAACCACTGTCAGCATTCTCAGCACTTACTCAGTTCATACATTATCATTCTCCATGCAAACATATCTTAGGAAACTGCTCACATGGGAGCAAATTACAGAAGTGATGCAATTGCAATATAGTGATTGACTAAGAATGTAAGCAAAAAAGTTCTCCCCTCAAGTCTCATTAGAGTCAAGAATTAATTACATAGTCATAGTCAGGTTAGAGTCTCTTGGGTTTAGTTTCCTATCTCCACCATGAGGTTAATCTATTTTACAAAACTTAAAATTAATCAAGGTAGGTAGATAGATATACAGATAAAGAGGGAGTACTATAAATTCTCCAAAAGTGCACATATAAATATTAAATTATCATATTTATATATGTAAACCAACACTGAAGATGCTTTGATTTGATAGACAAGTGTCACTGCCCATTAAAAATGCAAGAAATGAAATTATGATTTCTAAATATCATGACTAAGAACCAACTTTTCCCTTGAAATGATATAAGGTTTCCTGCTAGGGCAGTGTTTCTCAACCTTGACAATTTTAAGGCATGTGGACTTCAACTCCCAGAATTCCACAGCCAGCAACGCTGGCTGTGGAATTCTGGGAGTTGAAGTCCACATGCCTTAAAATTGTCAAGGTTGAGAAACACTGTGCTAGGGGGTTGGACTAGATTACTCCAAGGTCCCTTCCAACTCTGTTGTTCTATTACTTTGTATATGTAAAACAAGAACACTAAAAAGCTAATCAAATTCTTAAGGTTCTATACATTCTTTGAAATTTTTGAAGACTTTTGATTTTAATAATCATATAGTATTAAAAGGTCATTAAGTCTTAGTCTTGAGAATTTCTGTGAAGCATCTTTGCATGATTGATGAGAAAGCAAATTAATTAACTTCTATACTTACAATATTTAGCAAGTGTGGCTTAAAATTGGTTCTGAGTTTTTTGTTTAGAGCTACAATACCTTAGCTACTACATCAAACTTCCAAATGGAGTTTTCTAACACCAAAGCTAATTTATTTTGCACTGAATAAACACTTTTTAATCCTGTGTTGCATTTTTCATTCATCTATCTATATACACACATAGGCTAATCTATAGTCCTTCACCTGAATTTAAGCATATTAACTCATTACTTACTCCTTTCTGATACTGAATGAAGGCATGAGGCAGCAACATGTTTGAATTAAAGTTTCAGTTTTATTTACTAAATGAATGAATATACAAAAGGCATACTTAACAACCCAAAATCACACTGGGCTATCTGCTGTCTCCCAACTTTCACTAAAGCATGTTATTAAGTGGTATTATTTCTGTTGCTGAAGGAGAAAATAATCAAACAAATGATTATTTAAATAAATATAAGTGAAAAGAAAGGGAAACAGAAAGTGTCTTGTTTTTAGAATGTGGCCATCAATGTGTTACCCAAACACCAAATGTAGCTCATAGCTCAGACACAGCTACATATACAGACATAACATAATGAATAGACATTTTCTAATCCAGACCTTAAGTTTGCAAATTTTAAGTCTTATACGACGTCCATACTGATTAGCTACAGCTTAAAATTTGATTTGGGCTTTTAAACACCCATCCATATTGAAGAGAGTTCAATTGAGGTTTGGGCCTTTACTACGTATCTGGATTTGGTTTAACTCAAGAATTGTTCTATTTTCTGAGGAAGACAATATTACAGCAAAGCTAAATGAACAAGACCTGTGCTGATGCCCTTTTGTGACATACAACATAGATGTTTTTGAAGGAAATGTCAATGGAAGTCAGGTCGATAACTGGCCAAAAGAACCAGATCTCTGTGGTAAATCAGTCACCTTGTCTTTACAAGTCCCTGCATTCAAAATTTGGCATTTAAAGTTTAAACAAACAGGTAGCAGGAAATGAAGGAAAAGAGTCCTCTGATATTACCTATCTAGTTGATAATAACTATTATTCTGACTGGAAAACTGCAGTCAATTTCAATAGCAGTCAAGAATAAACTAGATGGACAAACAGGTATGTCTAAAGCAATTTCTTATATAGTACTGTATTTTTCTGTGTTCAAACAGCTATGCCTCAAAAAGAAGAAGTTGGAGCTAAGGCTGCTGAGAGAATCTCTGAAATAAAGAGCATTATTTAAATAATGATTCATGGACAAAGAAAGCCTTGTATCCCCAGAGTGTGAAACTTTCATTCCAAAAGAGACTTAAGTTGCCTCTCTTACTAAATTTGATTCAGATGAAAAACTTTAGTATTGTTTTTCTACCAATTTGTATGGTTTTGTATGGCTTTGATTAGGCTGCCCACTGCAGTTCCTCTACAGTTTTTTTATATTTTTATTTTGCTGTTTGAAGATATGTGTGTGTGTGTGTGTGTGTGTGTGTGTGCGCACACAACCACAGTCACAGGTATATTCATGGGTATGGTAAAGAGCTTTCAATATTTTATACACAAAAGCAATAAACCATATTAATCAAGCCCTTATGGAAAATGAGATGATGGGTTTACCTACAATAATAGAAAATTAGGTATAGAAGGTATATCTATTCTGTACCTTCTATAGAAGGTATAGAATATAGAAAATTCAAGCTCATTGCCTTCCTTAAAGCTCAGTAGGAGAAACTGGGTAATTTTCAGTCCCTCATTTCTTGGTGCAGCCATCAAGTGATCTCTTGAATTGAGGTTCAACTTGAAGTACCTTGCTGTATCCATGAAACACACAGCATACCAAGAAATCTTTGAACAAAGGCCTATGTAGATACAAGTTCTACAAGCAAAAATTCTTTTATGTTTCACTTTGTTCTAAAGCACTTTTAAAAGCTAATCAAAAGGAAAACACAGGAGTGCTGGCCTTGGACAAATATTGAACTCATCTGCATCAGCCATACCAATGCTACAAGAGTAATCAGCACTTATCTGAAAGATAAGATAGCCGCTAGGAAAATTGCAGAATTATCTTCTGGCAGGCTACCCCATACAGTGAACTGATAACTCATCAATTACCACATGAGTTCAACAGCTCAGTGACTGAACTGTTAAAGAGAAAAGCAATATTAGTTACACCAGTATTGCTAAGTATACTTCGTGCAATGGCTCCATAAACATGTTCTAATACAAGCCCAGCTGTTCCCATGTCGTCTAAGAAATAGATGAAATTGATAGGAAGTCAAATTTTGAAGTTGATGCATTTGGGGGGGAATACCCATTGTCTTAAATAATCAGCAAGTCAAAACTAATCTTATCTACTGGTACTGTCTGGTCAATTCTAAGCTGCAAATTCAATAAAGAATTCCCTCAATGAGATGGCATGATATACAGATAATAGACCTTTGATTGCTTAAATGTAACTATGTTATAGGAGGAGAGCTGCAAATTTTAAGGGAAGAGGTAGTATATATCAAAAGACACCATAAACTTTTTTTTCCAACCAGACCACTGTCATAATACTTTCCTCTGCTCTTGTCCCAACTGTAAAAGGACCTGTGAATATTTTTGCTGGAAAAAGAGCTGAGGACAGCTATTTGGTTGTAAAAATCTTCTAGAATATTTCTCTTTAACCTACCAGGATCCTAGCTGTCACCTCATCTTTTTTTTCAACACAATGGATATAGACTGTAGGGACTGTAATAGTACTAAACTAATTTCCAAAACTGTTCTTGATATTTCATGGAATTAATTTAAAAGAATATAAACATGAACCATTTAAATAATGAAAATTCTAAAATGTTCACAAAGCATTGCCATTTAAAACACCTATAAATTACAGAAATTTATAAACTTATATGAATATTTGTATGATGGGGCAAAGTTCCAAAAACATTTCCATTTTTTTAAAAAAAACCTATGAAATTTCATTGTTTTGGTGTTTTGTTCCTGTATATGCGCTATAAACTTTACTGATTCTATTTTTAATGCCAAACAGTTGCTTTATTGAAGAAGAATAAACAAACAAATTCATACATTGCAATTTCCTTTTTCCACTGTGCTGTACTGTTGACATAGCTATCAAATTCCATGACTGGTAACATTCAAATATTGTCTTTCTTGCTTCTGCTTTGTAACACACCTAGCCTATAGGAATTTTTTTTTCATGTCCCCTGTTCCTCTACCATTTACCACCCATCAAACATAATGCCTAAAGTCTGCAGATTGGAAGGAGACAAAGAGGAGGAAGTGCAGAATCAATGAATCTCTGATGACTAATAATCACCCTATAGAACACCTGTTCCAGGCCAATATATCTTTGGGGGAAAAAGCCCCAAGGCATCACTATTTCAAAATATAGGCTACCTTCCAAGGGAGGGACAGTGAGAGTACAGGTCTCAACTTACTCCACGCAAGCAGCTTACTAACAGCTTTTGTATTACCAGTCAGTGAAAAGAAATCCATCTGTTTTAAAGGGAATTCATACCTTTTGGATCCTCCAACGTAGGTGAAGGTAAAAGTGGAATCTGCGTATCTGAAATCTGAAATACAAAAGAAATGTATTGCTGTGGATCAATCTTGCTTGTTTGCCACATCTGTCTTGCCTAGTCTGTTGACCTCCCAGCACTCTCAGCTCTCTCCCCAGTACTGCACACACATATACCGTAGCATCAGAGATTAATTCGAGCCGGGAAATAAAAATAGCAACCATCATCATCATAATATAGGAGGAGGAAGACCACCCCAGCCTACCCCTCCCTTCAACAAGTGCTCCAGTGCTATGGCAACAACAAAGATTTCCATTATCAGTGGAGGCAACAGGCAGTAAGTAACAAGGCAAACTGCTCAAGGCAAATCAAACATTATCATAAATTATCTGAGGACAGTAACAACCTGAAATATTGAAGATTTGAAATAAGGGGAGAGAGAGGGAGGGAGGGAGATAAAAGGCAATAAAGATAGTGATATGGTATACAAATGTCCCTAAGTCCAACCTAAAAGATATACTTTTGACCATCACCTTCCCAAGCATGAAAAATATGATGGACAGACCCCAGTTTATTGTTCAAGCAATGGTTTAAAAACATGGAGGGAAACTGGGTGCATGAAAACGAAGGCTGAGATGGATGCTGGCTTATTTTTTTACAGGTAAACCAAAATCCAATCTAATTAGGAAATCAATGAGCAAGCATCCAACCATCCCCCAATTAAGTACCACAATAGCTACTTTATCTATAATGAGTGAGGAAGGGGGGGTCCTCACATGGTTTGAGGAGACCCAAGAAGAAAACGCCAAATAATTCTCTCCAAATGAGTTCAGTCACCCTCCTCCCATCAACATGTTTGGAGCCAACTCCAGCCACTGCCCTCCGTTGAGAAAAACCGTCCGAAAGCAACTGAGTCGGGATGGGAAGAAAAAGACCAAGCTGGGAAACTCACCTGCAAACAGGCAGTCCTTTTCCGCCTTGCACTTTTGGATCACTATGTCAATATCCTTCTGAATCCTATCTTGCCTTGAACACATCCCCATGAACTGAATCCCTGGGGGGAAGTAAAAAAAAGAAAAAGAAAAAAAGAAAAGAAAAGAAAACCGCCTTGGGATTCCTCCGCTGTCTCCCTCTGGCTCGTTTCCTTGTTTCCTTTTCGGTGAAAAAGCGGTTCAAAAATGGAACCCTTCCAGGAAGACTGAGGGCTTAACAAGAAAAGAGGAAAAGCTTTCCTTCCTGGGTGCGCGCGGAATCCGGAAAAAATCGGCGTTGCATGCCCAGATGTGCTTGTCCAGATGTGGGTGCCAGTTTCCCTTCGGGCTTGGCAGTAGATCCGAGAAGGGTTTCGGGGTGCTTTCGGCGCCGGGCAGTGGCTTGGCTGGCTGGCGACCGGGCTGGCGGGCTGGCTGGCTTGGGAAGGGGAGCACCCCGGAGGTCGAGACGGAGCCCAGCGACTCTTGGCTCTCCTGCTCCCCCACCGCCACCGCTGGGCTGCTGGAGTGACAGGGGGAGAAAGGAGATCAGGCGGCGGCGGCGGCGGCGTATCACAACAGCCCCAGCGGCAGCTCCAGGCAGAGAGAGAAAGCGAGCGAGCAAGTCACTCCGCCGCGCGCGCTCACGCACACACACACACACGCACACAAACACACACACACACACACAAACACGTACAGGGGCAGCTCCCCGAGAGGCCGACACTTCTGCAGCGACGCCAAGCCGCAAACCCCTCCCCTAGCCGCCGCCGCCGCCGTCGCCGCTCCCAGCCCAGACACTCCGCCTGCTACTGTTGCTTTCCGCCTTTGGGCTCAGGAGCTGAGCTGGAGGCGGACGCCGGGACGCGCTTCCCTCTCGTTCGCGGAGCCTTTGGCTTCTCCGTCCACGGCTTCTACCGAAGGGTCACCCAGGGAGCGGCTAATGGCTGCGTGGCCTCTGGCGCGAAGGGCGGGGGAATTATCGAGTCCCCTCCAAAGACGCGCCGGGTCTGGCCCTGCTCGCGCCCCTTTCGGGCTGAGAGGTTAGGCCTGCGTGGGGACTGGAGGCGCGAGCTGCTGCAGGGAAAGCGCCGCACATGCACAGCCCCGCGCGCCCTCTGCCTCGCGCCGGCTACCCACGTTGTGGACGGGCGCTTCACGGCAACGCTGGCCCTCTCCCTGCTTCTGCTGCGTGTAGACTTGGCACGCCGGCCGTCGATGGGTGTCGCTGATAGCGGCCGAGTCGTAGAGGTTAGGCTCATGTGGTTGTTTAGTTAAGACAAATTCTAGGCCAGAGAGTGGGGAGAAGGCGGGCAGTTTAGCTCCGCGGGGAAAACACTCGATTACTTTGGTCCCAGCCTGTCCAACCTCTGCAGGGTTGTCGTAAGGCTAAAATCCTCCTTCGCAAGATTGATGAGCAAAAGAAATCCCCAACCGGATATCTTTAATAAAATGGAGAGTATTTCGGTATAATACATAAAGATACAAATGAATCGGTACGATAACGTTTACATCTTAATAACTCCACGTGGAAAACTAATAATGTAGGGGAAAGGAATTTAGGGGAATGCTGCAGACAGATTTGCAAAACGCCACAAGGTAAGCAGAATCTTAGAATTAAAATAACAATGGAAGACCTCAACCAAGTAAAGCCAATGAGTGAACGTCCTCTGCTGTGAATGCCCAGGATTTTAGATAGAAGGGCTACCACATTGCCTTTGGTATATTTACTTTATTCTCCTTATAACCTGCCTTTCTTTCAGCACTTCAAGGTAACACATCTTGAATTCCTCTGATTTTTCCCTATGGACTGAGAGTGGGTGACTGGTCCGAAGTCATGGATTTGAACCTAGGTCTTCCCAGCCCTAGTTCAAGATCTTAAAATGCACCCATCCATCATGTTTGCATGTAAGAATCATCACTCTGAGTCACTAATTGCTCTGCTAATTCTACAAACAGCTAAGCCAACTCAGGTGGCAAATGTGTTATGTTTCCATATGTTGCAGGGTTAATGTAGCAAACCTCTGGTTGGCAGCTGAAGTTACATCTGTTTCAGACTTCCACTATGAATACACAAATGAAGCAGTTTTGGTTTCTTCGGTTTCTCATTTTTTTAGTTTAACTTGTCTTCTGATGTTTGCATCAGTTTACAATTTGAAACAATTCACACAAAACTTTATACATCTTAGTACACATCTCTTCTATTTGCATTTCCTTTTTCCCAATGTATTTTTCATACAGGGTTATGCTATGTTCATTTCTTGATTTCTGGTCGGCAAACTATGAACCTGCAGGTATGAGTCTGCCTCTAGGTCCAACTAGGGGGGTTGCTAAATTTAACTATTTAAATCAAAATAGAGTTGGAAAGGACCTTGGAGGTCTTCTAATCCAACATCCTATTCAAGCAGGAGACCCTATACCAGGGGTTCTCAACCTTGGCAACTTTAAGACTTGTGGACTTCAACTCCCAGACCCTATACCAGGGGTTCTCAACCTTGGCAACTTTAAGACTTGTGGACTTCAACTCCCAGAATTCCTCAGCCAGCTGAGGAATTCTGGGAGTTGAAGTCCACAATTCTTAAAGTTGCCAAGGTTGAGAACCCCTGCCCTATACCATTTCAGACAGGCTGTCCAGTCTTTTCTTAAAAACCTCCAGTGATGAAGCACCTACAACTTCTGAAGGCAAGCTCTTTCACTAGTTAATTGTCCTCGTTGTTAGGAAGTTTATAGGAAAAGGTAGGACCATAAAAAAAAACTTTTTAATCAGAATGGGTTTTCATCAGAAAATTTTATGCATGTATGTAAGGAGAGAAAAGGATGTTAAGTTATGACTAAGAAAAGTAGGCTTCAAATTTCTGCTCGGCCATGAAGCTCCTTGGGTTAGACCAGTTGTTTTACAACTTTGCCTATTATGTAATTTGCATTGTGTATATTAAGTACATTGCTCTGGGCTGAAAAAGGAAAGATAAGTTGTGCATTGCTGTTGTTGCAATTACCAACATGCATACAGTGCAGGAAAGGTTAAGAAATACCAAGTGGGAAGAGGTTATCAGTCAGTTTACCATGAGGAATTAATTGTGTTACCCACCCTAGGCTAAACTGGAGATACTGTGGAAGTTCTTGTCAAATGTCTGGAGGTTGTGAGAGTCTGGATGTGTGATGGAATGTGTCTACTAAGAGGGAGATGATATGATGGACTGCAGTAACTCAGCAGGTTTCTAGGAAGGAGGGAGCATATCTCGAGAGGAGCAAAACAAGAGATAGCAGGATCTGGAGCTGAATCATGAGAAGAGGAAGGGATTTAGTATCATCACTCTCTAGAATTTCCCAGAGTATATCTGTTAGTTGAGGGTAGTACAGTTTTAACTTGGCAAGATTCTGTCTATTGTGTAAGCAAATAAAGAACTAACCTTTGGCAGGAACTTTCTTTGTATCATCCTTGTACTACCGGTAAGCCTGATAACATGGGTTGAAACAAGCCCTGACCAAATTCTAGCAAAGAGTTATTGTTTGCCCTTCTGGCCTCAAAATTATACCAGTGTTGGTTTTGGAGGGGTCACTGTCCCTCGGAAAGAACAAACCTGCAACTTGAGGGTCCTGTTGAACTTGCTGTTTCTGGTAGAACAGACATGTTAAACAAAAGGCCCGGGGGCCAGATGCGGCCCGTGAAGTGGTTTCATGCGGCCCGAGAAGCCATCCTGGAAACAGTGAGGGAACGGGCCCCGCTGCCTTGGCCCTGGCCCAGGCCAACTGGGAGCCAATGTACAATTTTGTGGTGGCCATCTTAGCTCCACAAGACCATCTGGAAACAGCGAGGAACCAGCCCCTGCTGCATCGGCCTCACCTCCTGGGTGCATGCTGGGGAGGTGTCACCCTTTATGAGGAATGAAGAAATGCACCATCGCCTGGAAGTGGCCAACAAATGGCCCTCGCCTACTTCACATATCCGGCTTGATGGACTCCAGGGGAGGGGAGGCAGCGGGTGGCACAAATCCAAAAAGTAGCGCAACATCGCCCAGTCCCCAGCCTTCCCAGCCAGGCGCTCTCCTCACAGTGCCAAGAGCTGAGCCGGGTGGCACGAAACTGATGAGAAGTGCAATGCTGCCTAGCCCCCAGCCTGCCCAGTTTCAGAAGGCAGCAAGCTGCAAAGCTGGTGAGCTTCATACCACCCGGCTCAACCTCTCAGCGCTGTAAGGAGAGTGCCCCGCTGCCTGCCGTAACCCCTCCCCTGGAGCCCATCAAGCCGGATATGTGAAATAGGTGAGGGCCATTTGCTGGCCACTTCCAGGTGATGGTGCATTTCTTCATTCCTCATGAAGGGTAATACCTCCCCAGCTGCGTTTCTTGCCTGTTTTTCTCCCTCCCTCATCTCAAATATTTTCCCACCACTCTGCACTTAGGAAGGAAGAAAGGAAAGAAGGAGAGGGAGGGTCTGAGGGAAGTCCTGCCTTAATCCTACTCTGCTGCCCTTTTACCATCCCCTTGGCCCCTCCTCCTTGCCTATCCTGGGGGTCTCCCATCCTATTGCTAAGGAATAGAGAGGGAATGGACTTCCCTCTGACTTTGCCCTTGTACCCATCATGAGCAACCTGGGTAAGGAGAGCAAGCAGAGCAGCAGCAGCCTTGAGGAGGAGGTAAGTGGGCGCCCCCTTGGGGAAGTGGGGCTGGGCTTGGTTCCGCAGGTGCTCGAGGGCCAGGCTGGGCATTTGACCTCTGCTGTCCAGGGCTCCTGGCAATCTGCACCACCATCGAGGCCCCCCCGCATGGCCTGAGAGGAACAATGAGGCTTCTCCAGTGGACCATGCCTTTGCACTTGCCCTGGTCCCACCCCCTTCTACCAGAGACCCTCAGATCTGTCCCACTCCTGCCCAGGCCCCCACAGAGGCACCCTTGATGTGAACGATGTAGAGCTGGCCATGCCCACCCAATAGGTCACACCCACTCCATCCATGCCCACCCAGTAGGCTGCATCCCACCCTTCCCACACACACACCCGCCCCCTCCCGAGGGCAACCGCAATGCTGATGCGGCCCTCAATGAAATGAAGCGTTGGACTTAACCTGAACGCATTTTCTCAGCATGGGGGGATGGAGAATCCACCAATGGGTTGTGTCAGCCTGCTACCCAATCACAGACTAGGTCCGAAATTTAGCTCCGCCTCCTGGCTTCCTTCCCCAGTTTTTGACAGGCGAAGCTCCTCTTCAGGTCGGACCGTGTAGCTCCCTCTCAGTGTCCTGTAAGAGAATTCCTGCCTAGACAAATTAGAGGAGGGCGTGGATTCTCCATCCCCCCATGCTGAGAAAATGCGTTCAGGTAAGTCCAACGCTTCTTCTCCAGCATGGGTGGATTCCGAATCCACCAATGGGACATACCCAAGCCCTCATGAGTCCCTTTGGGTGGGGGTCTAGGCTATCTCTTACTAGGACTCAACTATCTGCTGCAGGGCCCTCCTGCCAAACGAACCCTCAGCTGCAGCAAATTGGTCTATCTTGTAGTTCCTAACAAAGGAGGACGGAGAGGCCCACGTGGCCGCTCTGCAAATTTCCTCCAGAGGTGCCTGCGTGCGCCAAGCTGCCGATGTGGCCGCGCTCCTTGTGGAGTGAGCTGTGATGTTGCTTGGTACCTGCAGGTCCAATGACTCATAGGCCTTGGCTATGCATGCCCTGATCCATCTCCCAATGGTCGAAGAGGATACCTTCAGACCCTTGGAAGAGGGATGATAGGAGACGAATAGCGCCTCTGATCTCCTGAAAGTTGCTGTTCTGTTAACGTAGTGACGCAGAGCCCTGCGCATGTCCAATTTGTGCCACTGTCCAGACGGTGTGTGGGATTTGGGCAAAAGTCCGGGAGGATCAGTTCCTGAGCCCTGTGGAACCATGTGTTGACCTTGGGAATGAAGGTTGGGTCAAGCCGCAGTCACCCTGCCCTCTGCGAACGTGAGCAGGTCCGGACGGACCGACAGGGCCCCCAACTTGGAAATCCGTCTCACCGAGGTGATTGCCACAAGGAAGGCCACCTTCAGCGTCAAAAAACGGAGTGAGCTGGTTCCCAGTGGTTCGAACGGAGCCTCAGTTAGGGCCTGTAGTACCTTGTGTAAATCCCAGGATGGGAAATGGTGAACTGCTAGAGGCCGTCTTGTGGCGGCCCCTTTTAGGAATGCGCTCACCGCTGGGTGCTGAGACAGGGTTCCCCGATCTTCACAGACCAGGACCGTCTGTAGGGCTGCTACCTGTCTACGGATGGTGTTGGTCGCTAGCCCCCTGTCCATGCCCTCCCACAGATAACTGACAGGGGGTCTAACCCCCGCCTGCTGTACCAGGAGGAAAAATTCCTCCAGGTGGCGTCATATATCCTATTGGTAGAGGGCAGACGGGCATCCTGGATGACCGAGATGACCTCCTCTGAGAAGGCCTGCCTGCTCAGACCCTCCCGCTCAAGTGCCAGGCGGCTAGTTGGAGCCATTGTGGATCTGGATGTTGGAGTTTCCCTTGGCTCAGAGATACCTGGCTCGGAGGAAGTCTCCACACTGGCGAGAGTGATAGATCTACCAGGTCTGCGAACCATGGATGTCTCGGCCAGTATGGAGCGATTAGTATCACCTCCGCCTCTTCCAGAATCAATTTGTGAATTGTTGCTTGTATTAGGGGCGGAGGAGGGAAGGCGTACAGCAGCCCCTGGGGCCACCTGCATTTGAGCGCGTCCGTCCCCTCCGCTCCCCGGGTCTGGAACCTGGAAAAGAAACGTTGAGTTTGAGTGTTTGCTGGAGACGCGAAGAGGTCCAGGCAGGGCCGGCCGAACCTGTCTGAGATTGCCTCGAACAGTTCCGGGGCCAGCCTCCACTCTGCGTGGTCTACCGTTGTTCTGCTGAGGGAGACCGCCTGCTGGTTTGCCTCCCCTGATATGTGTTCTGCCCTGAGCGAGGCCAGATGCTGTTCTGCCCAAAGGCCCAGGTCCCTGGCTTCCTTCATGAGTGCCGCTGACCTGGTCCCGCCCTGCTTGTTTACGTATGCTTTTGCTGTTACATTGTCCGTCAGGACTAGCACATGATTCCCTGACAAGTGGGCTGAGAATTTCCGCAGGGCCAGGTGTATGGCCCTCAGTTCGAGCCAATTGATCCTGTGACGTAGGTCCTCCGTGCTCCACCTCCCTTGAGCTATTTTGTCCGTGGAGTGGGCCCCCCACCCGAACAGGCTTGCGTCGGTCGTGACCGTGATCCTGTCTGGTTCCCTGAGCGGGGTGCCCCTTCTTAGGGCGCCTGACCTCCACCATCTGAGGGATGCTATGACCTGGGGTGGAACCCTGACCCTCTTGAGTGAAGCGCTCTGGTTTTGCCTTTGGTAAGGGAGTAGAAGCCATTGGAGACTTCTGGAGTGGAGCCTTGCCCACGGGACAATTCCCAGGCATGAAATCATCTTTCCCAGGAGCTGAGAGAGCTGTACTATGGAGGCCGTCCTTCTTTGTGTTACCAGAAGTGCTAGCTTCCTCAGGCTCTCCCGCCGCTCCTGTGAAAGATACACCATGCCCTGCTCTGAGTCTATGATGGCTCCCAGGTGTAGGAGCCTCCCTGATGGTGTGAGCTGGCTTTTCTTGTGGTTTACTGAGAAGCCATGAGTCTGGAGGGTGTCTATGGTGATCCGAATGTCTGTCAGAGCTGCCTGGTGGGAGCCCGACAGGATCAGGATGTCATCCAAATAGCATTGGACTCTTACCGGTATCATGCGTAGATGCGCTCCCAGCGCTGCCAGAATCTTCGTGAACACTCTGGGTGCCGAGGACATGCCGAATGGTAGGGCCCTGTACTGGTAGTGTCGGTCCCTGTAACAGAATCTGAGGAACCTTCTGTGTTCCAACCTTATTGGGATGTGAAGGTAGGCCTCTGTGAGGTCTATAGATGCTAGCAGGTCCCCTCTTCGTATGCTGGCCAGAATGGACCTGAGGGACTGCATCTTGAACTTCCTGTACACTACATGGTGATTTAGATGTTTGAGATCCAGGATGGCCCTCCAATCCCCGGATGACTTTGGAACCAGGAAGAGGATGGAGTAAAATCCCCTTCCCTCCTGCCCTGGAGGGACCGGCTCTATCGCCCTTATTTCCTCCAGGTGCTTTATGGCCTGGTCTAGGAGGCCCGCCTTGGCCTTGTTGCGAGACAACGGGCACCTTATGAAGTGGTCCGGTGGGATGGAGTAAAATTCTATCGCTAGACCCTGGGCTACAGTCTCCCTGACCCAGGCGTCCGTTGTGGTCGTCTGCCATGCTTCGCTGAACGCCAGACGGCCCCCGATTGGGCTGCCCCAGGCGTCACTTGAAGCGTCTGTAGGGCCGTCCTCCCCCCCTTTAAAGGGGCGTTTGGAAGGTTGGCCCCTGCCAGAGGCTGGACGGTCCTGGCCGCGCTCCTGCCTGTATGAGAAGGTGCGCGGAGTTCTGGGCCCCTCCCAGGACCGTCCCCCTTGAAAGGGCTGTCTCCATTCCCCGCTCCCGTTCTGGCGGGAACCCAGTCTGCGGAAATCCTGGCCTGCCCTGTCTGTCTTTTTGGAGGGGTGTGCTAACACCTTCCTCTTGGTCTTGTCCTCGATCATGTAAGGATCCAGGATCGCTCCGAATAGCATCGATCCCGAATACTTAGATGTGGCTAGACGCCATTTTGACTTTAGGTCTGTCTTCCAATTTTTTAGCCAGTTGAGTCTCCTCACCGCTACTGTACCTGCGATGGCTCTGGCTGCGTATCGTGAGGCGAACATTGTGGCATCCGCCGTGAACTCCGCTGTCATGCGCAGCTTGGTCAGCGTCTGCTGTATGCGCACCTGATCTGCTGGAACGCTTGCCTGGAGCTCCCGCAGCCACCTAATTGCTGCCCTGGAGAACACCGATGCCGAGGATGAGGCCCTAATGGCCCAGGCCACTGAGTGATGTGCTCTGCGGAGGGAGAGTTCTACCTTCTTCTCCTCCGCTCTCATTGCCTCTGACATGTCCCCTGGGATGGCTGAGGAGGAAAACAGAGAGATTAGTGGCGCGTCCACCTGTGGTACCTCTATAAGAGAAGCCAGGGGGCTGCATACATTAAACAACTTTTTCTCTATACCGCCTGGTGCCAGAATAGAACCCAGGTTTGACCACTGGGACCTTACCGATGACCTGAACACCTTAGTGCAAGGAACCTGTATGACCTCCAATATAGGGGAGGACATCAGCGGGTCCTTAGCGTCCTCCTCCTCTGAGGACGGTGGTCTGGTCTCTTTCGTCTTGGGTGGCAGATCGAGTGCGGAGCATATCTTTATTAAGAGCGAGGTGAAAAAGGTGTGGTCAAATAGACCCGAAACCTGTGTAGCTTGCTGCTCTGTCTCCTCATTCTCTGACAGAAGCGCTCCTTCTTCCTCCCATTCCTCCAGCTCCTCGTCTGCTACCTGTGAAGAGGCTTCAGAAGCGTCAGAGTCATGGAACAATGTTTTGTCCCCCCCCCGTGTGCATGCCTCCGTGATGAGGGGACCCTCCGAGGAGGTGACTCCCTCCTCGAGGGCTGTAGATGTTCCAGTGCCTCCTGTAAAATGGAGTGAAGCTGGGATGACCACTTACCAGACCTCGTTCATTTCCTACCTCTGCTTCCAGTCTCCTGGCTGGTGGTGGGTTCCGAGTGTGCTGGAGATGACGGCACCGAGATGGGGGACAACTCCCCCTCCATCTCCCCCCTTATAGGCCATTCTCTGGGGGTGGATTCCGAGGAGGCAAAGTTACTTGGGGCTTCCATGAGAGACAGATCTGGTCTCTCTGTTCCGCTGGCTCTGCTCCTCTGGGCCTTGGCGAACTCCTTCTCCAAGGCCTGGTGCCTCCTCATGGCCTGCCGCTCAGCAGCTTTTGAAGGCTCGGCTAGATGCTTCGTCTTGGCCTTCTTCTTGCCCCCCTCGTTTCCTCCGGTCTGCGGGGCGGCGACGGGGGAGGCGCTGAGCCTTGGGCCGAGGTGCCATCTGCCATGGCCATGCTACGACTCGAAGTAGGTCGGCCCGGCAGGGGTCGGCAGCGCTAGAGGGACTGTGTCCCTACTCTTGCACGACCGGGGTGGAGTGCTGGGAGGCTCCTAGTGCCCACACACGCCTCAATCACCCACTCACGACGACCGCCGGCCTCAATCAGTCGCTTATTTCCTTAAACCCCGGTGAATCCGTTCACCTCTGCCGGCCGGTCCTTTCCTGTTTCCCTAGGCCCAGGCCTGACGGGAGTAAACAAAGGGTACAACAAAGAGGCTTCCCCGCCCTCTTTTTAGCAAGGAGTTTTCGCGCCCTAGCGACGAAAACCAATCAGGCAGCAGGGACCGTCCGGCGATGCCCCCTTTGCAAAATGGCGATTCACGCCAGTGGCCGGGACCTCCCCTTTTTCAAGATGGCCACCGCGCCAATTTTTTGGTCGGAGCTCTGCGCTCCCGACCACGCGGTGAATGCCTTCTACCGGCCCCGGTCTACCCGCTTAGCTAGAAACGACTCCCGCCTTCTTTCACCGACCCCGGTGAATCGGCGGCCTCCTCCCCGCCTTCAGGCAACCCCACTTGCGGTTAGTCGTAGCGGTCCTCCGCTAATCTGCGATGATCCGTCGACGGCCTCTGGCGACGTCCTCTTCCTCGACGCCTGCAGTCCGGTGGGATGCCTATCTGCTTCCTGGGAGCCTTCGGGGTTTCCAGGGATGTTCCTCTGCGACTGCCCGGCCTTCTCCCAAGGCCCCGGGCCTTGGGCGGTCGCCCCCGCACTCCCGCCGGAGAGGGGGGAGGATTGGGCCAAAAGGCGCCCGAGTCACCAAGAAACAGGTTACTAAAAATTCCAAACTTCCTAAATTTCGTTTGTCCAATTTACTTCTAACAAAAAACCTTAAATTCTACTTTACCAGTCCTTGCTTAAACGAAAAAAACTTTCTTCCTACGGAGCTACCGAGAAGAGCTGTTCTTGGGCTTCAGACTAGGAAAAAACTGGGGAAGGAAGCCAGGAGGCGGAGCTAAATTTCGGACCTAGTCTGTGATTGGGTAGCAGGCTGACACAACCCATTGGTGGATTCGGAATCCACCCATGCTGGAGAATGAGTTTGACACCCCTGTGCTAGAACCACAGGTGGGAACCATGGGGAGGAGATGCCAATTGTGGGCCTATCTGTTGCCTTAGCAACAGTGACTCATCCTCTTTCACCAGGAGATTAAATTATTGTAGTGAGATCTACATGGTCTGTCTTTGAAAATGATTCAAAAACTGCAATTAAGACAAAATGCAATGGCTAGGTTTTTTAGCAGGTGATACTCAAATTGTTTTGCTCAAGTGATACTCAGACTGCATTGTTTTTCAGGAAGTTTCCAAGTACAATTTACAGTTCTGTTTTTGATTTATAAAGACCTATATGGTTGTTCGCACCTTAGGAACGGGTCTGTCCAGGTGGATCTGGTCAGCCTGTGCTTGCACTGGAGATGTTGAAGGGCCTGATCTTCTTGGTTATGGCCTTCTATCAGCTCTTTTAAGTAGTGCAGATCAGGGTACAGACAACATAAGGATTAATGGAACTCTATGGTTATAAAATACAATAACAGGTGTTTTATTTTTTTAAAAAAAAACAACCCTTGAAAGCTTGCCACGGTAACCTCTTCTCCTCTTACACCAACAGAATTTGCAGGTTTGAGTTTCTTTCTCACACCTTCTCTCCCAAACCAAATTATTTTGTTTCTGAATTGGCATACCCTCCCCATGGTTTATACCTGTGGTTCAAACAGGACCTGCAAGTTCAGGAGGACCCTCAAGTTATTTTCTTCCTTGCATTCCTTTTATGAGGTTTATCTCTATTCTCCTCTGCACCCCTAGATGTGCACTTGGCCCCCTGCAAGGCAGAGAATACTCTTCTATTGGGCATTCATGGCTAGGTAATTAGTTCGATTTGGGGACTTTCTATGATTTATTGTTTAATTACATGGCTTTCCATTGAAGTTTTTATTCTTTGCTATCCAGACTTATGTTGAACTGACCAGTATAGAAATACCTGTAACAAAATAAATGCACAAAAAACAGTGGTAGTTGTATTTTTATTATGACACTTTATCAACTAAAGCAGGGGTCCCCAACACCCAGTCCATGGCCTGATGCTGGGCTGCAGCCCATTCGGAACCAGGCCATGGAAGTGGTGGGCCAGCACAAGTGTGCGCATGCACGCACACAGCTGCATTTGTGAAAGCAGCTCGTGTGCACATCCCCTCTTCCCCCCCCCCCCGTCACCGCCGCTATCTCCACCGGTCCGCCAAGTCTGAAATGTTGGAGAACGCTGAATTAAAAGTTCTCTATATAATAAAAGTGTTTAAGAATGGATGTGTTTTAAAGTTTACATTTCTGACATTCACCTACAACTGAAAGTCCAGCAAACCTTACTGGCTATTGATACAATGTGAGAAAGTTTTTAAGAGTCAAGGAGAAACAGGAAGAAAGTTTCTTCTTTTCCAGCTTGTAACTGATACATAATTTTTGAACACACTGCAGTTTAAAAATACAAAACTAATACAAAAGAGGTATAAAGAGTGAAATTTGAGGCCCACAGCAAGTAAAACAATACAAGAAGAAGGACAATATACTCAGAAAATATGAAAATAATGTTGGGCAAGCAAAGAGCAAGGCAAGGAAGTAAATTCAAGTTTTGCAGAACTCTAAATGATTTGTTTTCAGTTGTGACCTGACACATTTTCCATTTCTTAGTTGGACTAAACATACTGCCTAGAATCTTCCAGCTGTTTTTCCCCTTTCAGGCAGGTCAGCTAGCTCAAATTCAAATTCTACAAGCATTTTTTTTTTAATGTAATGCAGGCTGGATGTGTCAGCACAGACCATGCCCATCCTAGCTCCACAAAAGCAAAAAACGTTGCAATATGTCACAATACAGCATGTGACATGATTGAGTTTGACACCCATGATTTGGAGCATTTATTTTACCTTTCCTCTGAGAGGTCAATGTAACATATAGGGAGGTTTCCCCTCAATTTTCCTCCCATAACAAGTTTCTGATGCTATCTGGGTTAAAAGAGTAAACATCTGAAACTCACCAGTGAATTCTGAATGAAACCTTGATGCTGTGTATGTCAGCTTCGTGTTCAGTGCATTTACCACAATGCTACACTGGCACTGAGTCCCATTAGAATGTTTATTTCTAGTCAAAAAGTCACTCAATTGCAAGTGGAATATAGAGGATTAGAAATATATGAATACATAGTATTAATGTTTGTAAACTGCCCAGTAATGTGACTGACAATTTTTTTACTTCCTTTTTCTAGCAAAAATGCCCCATAGCAAACAATGACTGCTTCATTTAATGACTGCTACAAAAAAGATAAAATCTGGTTGGTCGTATGATGATCTGCTTTACGACTCTCACAATTTACCACTGTATTTGGCAGTTCCAATTACTGTTGTAAGTGGAGGACTACTGTACAGACAATTTACTCACCTGTGGTTGCTAATTATTAACATAGTAGAGCTGATGTAACCCTTTAGAACAAAGGAACTGAAAGTAATGTCTAACATGCTTAGTTGCATTTTATTAGAAAGCTCAATTCTATTATTATTATTTTAAAAAATTGACTGGGTCTGATTAAAAACAAATTTCCTATCCCACTACAGATGTAAATCTATTTTATTGTTTTGTTTCTAATACATCTAGTGAGATTATTATTTTCCCAATCATTTCAACTACAATATTATTGCAGGCAGGGCATTGATGGATATTTAACTCTGTTCTCCCCCACTTTTCCCTGTGAAATCCATATATATAGAATCATAGCTGAGAATCCCAGAGGAAAGGAACTCATCTCTACCAAAGTTTATACCAGGGGTGTCCAACCTTGGCAACTTTTAAGACTTGTGGACTTTAACTTCCAGCATTCCTCAGCTAGCCATGTCTTAAAGTTGCCAACATTGGGCAACCCTGGTTTATACCAAATAAAATATAGTACTTTAAAAAAAACTAAGAAGTTGATTATAATGTAAACTTTCAGTTTCTCCAGTACATAACAATATTGCCAGGAATGTAAGCAAATACATAGATATGTCTGGATCTTAGAAGCAGAAGGGAAAATGAAAAAATAAAAATGAGAGACAAGTTTAATAAAACACTAGGGACTCTTTTTTTTTCTTTGCACTGATGAATTATTTTGCTATTTCATTTAATCATTTTGTTTGTTTATAGTCCATGAAATAATTGAAGTAAATTATTATTTTATTATTTATAAAATAAATAATAAATAAGTACTCCACATGTTAAATTACTAACATTGTGTTTAAAATACAAAACTATAAAAACCTGCAATTAATAGCACCACTGTTGTGGGATCTTTTTAAAAATTATACCAATTAGATTGACCCAATCTAAACAAGAGACCCTAAAGCAGGCATGTGTCATGCCGAAACCACGCCCACCCCATTGCCAGCTATGGGGGGAAAGTCCCGATACATCGTGCGACGTCACATGACGTCGCAAGTTTGACATGCCTGCCCTAAAGCACCTGGTCTTGGTAGATGGTTTTTTTTATATCTCCCTAGAAATAGGGTTGGGAAGATGTTTTATTTAAAATGGAGTAAAATATGAAATGTACGAGATGTACAATCAAATGCCTATGTGATTTCTATTGTCTCTGTCCTATATTACTATTTCTATTTTACTACACACATTTGTATAACAATTACAATACTCTATTACTATTCAATTACTATTACGATACTACACTCTAGTAATATTATATAACAAAGTTTTCTTTTTACAAACACTGTTCTGCCTTAATTCCTTTCTGGAATTCCTTCTGCTATTTTCTTCTGTTAGTGCTTGTAACTTTCCACATTGTGCTTTTATACTTTTTTTTCCCTTGCTGTGCCTCTGTAATTCTTTTCCTCTGAACCATTCACTCCCTTTATAGGACAAAAAAACCTCTTTCATTGGGCTGCTTTTCTCTGTGTGCTAGTTGACTTTTGTGACTACAACAGGATTAGATCTTACTCTCTTTTTGGTTTCTAGCCTGGTGCCTTAAACACTAGCCCACTTTGGCTCTCAGCCAATATTCCCATAAGGTTACATGTGAATTTACTTGTGGATGATACTATTACTGCTGTTGTAAATAGCAACTTACTTTATCTTAAACTATACTTAGTACTGTCACAAACTGTTCTTTTACTTATTTGATATTTGAACCCAGTTTTCTCCTATTTATGTATCTTTATGCAAGAGATGAATTAGAGTCATCTAGTTATCTTTAAAAAAATACAACATAACTGTATTGTTGAATTCTTTATTTCTTAGTCTAGCAACATTTTTGGCCATACCGGTTGCCAGCTTGGGAACTGCAGTGTACCTGTTTCATTGTGTTACCAGATGTGTCCTGCAAAGATCCAGATGACTATTAGATATTACCAAAGAGATACAGGAAACTACATCTTGGTGATGTCCAGTGATTGCCCATATTTATGCAGTCCAGATTTGATAGCTGCACTCAAGAGTCCAGACCTTATTTCTCTCCCTCCTTTTGTTGTAAGAAGATTCCTGATGCTGATTCCTGATGCCGTTTTAGATCAGCGTTCCATGTCATACAATAGTTTATCATGCATTTAACACATGGACAGGATGGTGATGCCCCTCTTCCACTGTTGTTCCCCAGCTTGTGATATTTAAGCTATGGTGCCTATACATCTGGAGGTAAGAAGGGCTCTGGCTTTCAGATGCCATCAACTCTAGCATCCTCTGATAGCCAATTCATTTTAAAAACCATGGGAATTGGTAAGAGACATCAAAAATCACATGTCGCAACAGTGTAGGCCATGGATAGAAACCTGTCACAACCGTAACTTCAGCAGTTGAAATTTTATCTATGGGAGAGCAAGAGAAAATAAGAGGCAGATTTTCTGCACAAGCAGGAGTTACATACTGTATATCAGGGATTCTCAACCTTGGCAACTTTAAGACTCGAGGACGTCAACTCCCAGAATTCCTCAGCCAGCTTTGCTGGCTGAGGAATTCTGGGAGTTGAAGTCCACAAGTCTTAAAGTTGCCAAGGTTGAGAACCCCTGCTGTATATCTTTACACATCTTCCCTTCCTGCTTTTACTCTAAGTCAGAGGATACCAAACACCAGTTTTCTCACTGGGAAGTTCAGCAGCTTCTGCAGTAAATTGCAATGACATCCAAATGATGCTGTACATGTGGTAACACCCCATATAAATGCTGCAGTAGTATTTATGTCACAAGATTAGATGCAATTGTAGTATTTAAGTTGCAGCATTTACATGATTACATTATGACACACATTTTGTCATTTCCCAGCACCATCATTTTTGTGGCTGCTCTTGGGTGAATTGCTCTAGGCTACACTATTTTAATTGCCCTTTTCTTTCTTTTTTCCTTTCACCTTTTCAGGATAACTTATCTGGGGCCTGAAAAACACTTCCATGACTCAAAAACTTGGTCAAAATCAATGTTAATTGTTAAAGTTCTCATTCAACTCTAAAATCTGTGAATTCATTGATCCTATGCATTATTTGTTACCACTTTCTGTGATTGCTGTTATCTTCCCCTTTCCTTTAAGCTAAAAAGAGCTTCATCAAGGAACTTTTTGACCATTTGATTGCCCCTTTTTGCAACTTTTACAAATGTACATACTTTTCAGGTGTAGTTGATCAGAACTTTATCTGATATTCTTTAAATTAATGGTAAATGAGTAATCTTACCATATATTAGTAAAACAGCATGAAGGAATTGGCAATTTTTAAAATTCATATACATTTCCAACCATGGAATCGGCCTTCTTTTCTATTGCTATATTTTCTATTGACATTTTCATTGAATTCTCTATCTTGCTTCCAATCTCTCTCTCTCTCTCTCTCTCTCTCTCTCTCTCTCTCTCTCTCTCTCTCTCTCTCTCTCTCTCTCTCTCTCTCTCTCTCTCTCTCTCTCTCTCTCTCTCTCTCTCTGTGACTTCAACATGGCTGGTTCAGGAATTCTGGGTATTGAAGTCCACAAGTCATAAAAGAGCTAAGGTTCCCGACCCCTGATCTATAGTATTGCAAAAATATTTGAGGGAAATTCTAACATGGAGAAGCGGTGACCAAAGAGTTTAATTAGAAATAAGCATAAAATATGAAATGTTGACTGGGTATTGTGGAGAGAAATGAAATGCATTAATTGAAAGAACTCATAGGTAACAGCCAGGTATTTTGAACAACAGCTTTTCACCTAACACTTCCGGGCCAGTCCTAATTTTGTACTTCTAAGTGCTAATGGCTACTCTTGCTCTTACTTGAAGTTATGGAGATCTAGGAGAGCAGGAAGGAAGCATAGGGTGTGCTATGTTGGATGTAACAGAACAATAATGTCAAAAGTCTTATGACACTCCAGTGAATGTATACCAAATGTAATTACCAAAGTTCTTGGACTGCAGCCCAGTTCATCAGGTTTAAGAAAGATCATATAAATTATAGTAGTGCTATAAACACTGGCATAAGAGAGTCATATTCCAGTCATCCAAATTGGGCTGCTACTAATGAATATATGCATAGGACATTGAAAATTCAACTAAAGCAGCTGGTGGCAGTAAGGATGTAAGTAGCATGTTAGCATAGTGCAGTATGTTATGTAAAACAGGTTAACATAACTAAATGTGATATACAAACACAATCATTTATTTGTCAAAATGCTTTGGAGGCTCTTATGTACCCAACCAGGAGAGTACAGTAGAGAGCATTCCTGGAGATTAGATCACTTTCTGGTCAATAGCAACCATACTGTTTTGTGGGTGTATTCCCAGAAGTTCAGAAAATTTGAAATAAGACTGGGACAAAAAAATAGCCTAATCCTGCTATAGCTTTTATCCTGAGGTATTTAAAAAAAGGACTTGTTTTCCCAAAATCCCTATGGTTATTTGGGTGACCAAAAGATGTCAAACTTAACATATCAAGTTAGAGTCCTCTTCCTGGCCATCAACAACTGACACAATGAAGAAGCAGTTGGCTACCACTTAAAATAGTTCCTGCGCTGGAATAATTCACTTACATTAGTCTGGTGATCTATCATAATATCCAGAAAAGGTCATGCAAATTAAAACTTTTTTTAACCCTTTTAATTATGACATGACAGTTAATTATTCTGCTACAGCTTTCATCAAGGCATGATGTTTAAGGCTGATGGAAGGAATTTTTTTAAAGAAAGACTGTAATTGTAAATTGATTCAAAAAATGACAAGAACAGTAATTAAAGTATAAGGGTTTTTCTTGCAAACAATTCATAGATATAAATATTCACATAAAGCATTGGCTTGGTCATTCAAAGAAGCTACTGTAAATAGCCAAAAACATGTTAAGGCAATGTGTTGATTCAACCAACTCTACAAAAGCAATTCATTTACTTTTCACCAGGCAAGATGGTAAATCCCTACAGGGTAGAATGAAGAAGTGGAGAACAAAGAGCTGATTAGAAGCTATGCAGGATGTCTAGTCAATATTTTCTGATGTCATTAACTTTTTCAAGTGCTTAAATAATTCCATTTTACCCCTAAAAAGAAACAGTAATTGATTCTCTGTATCTTTATCTGCAGAGCATAGATTAATTTTGATCAATTTATCATCCTATCTGAGGTATGGCTGTGCACCAATGAGCCAGTAGATATGGCTATATAATTAATCCCACTTAAACTCTTCTTTCTGTAGTGTGTTTACCTTATGAACCTTTTTTTTTTTGCTATTTTGATTTATGGTGTTCGTATGGCACCTGATGTAATAACTCACTGTTTTGTTGAATTCACTTTCTGTTTTGCTATACAGGATGTAAGTTCAGATGAAGTGATTTGAGGCTTTGAAAAATTCAGATTATTGGAAAGGGTAAAGAAGGATCCTGGGACTTGCACGTATAGCACTCCCAAGGCCCATAAATAATGGATTCACTAACTTGATGATGAAGTGATTTATTATCTTATTTCTTTTATAAGAAATACTGTTGTCTCAAAAATATTTGAAAAACTGTGCTTTATTATTTAAAAGTTTGTTTACATGTAGAATCTTTCAGAATCTAAGAGCTTGGAATCAAAATATTTTCTACTAAACCTTCTCAATTTTTCTCAGTAAATCCCAAGTCAGTGATTTTTAAAATTTATTTTACACTGTTCTTTCACCAAGAGAAGTCAGTGAACAATAAACAGAAGTATGTCATAAGATTCAAAATTAATTCTTGGGATTATGTTTTTTTAAAAAAAAAATATTGCCAGGAATGAAACATAACAGCCGATATAATCATACCAAAGAGTGGAACTTGTGTGAATTGGTCAATGCCTTCCCACAAAGGTTCTTATTTATATAAGACTTGCGCGTGAATTGGATTTAAGTGAGGGAGAGGTGCACATAGTCAGCCTCACTCTCTCTTCCCAGATTCCATCTTGTTCCAATGGCAGGACAAAAGCCAAGACAGTTGGAGATAGGCTGGGCGCAGTGGTTGACCAGGGCATCTTTCGTGTCTTGCCAGAGTACCACATCACTTGCAGAAACTGCCTTCATGACCGTTGGTTCTATTTTGATAGATCTCATCCGCTCAATCCACCAAAGTCTGTCTTCACATGCTCGGGATAGAAAAATCCCTTACTCACCGAGTGTCAAAGACACAACGGCTACCCTGTCTCAAGGAAAAAGATCACACGGGGGACAAAAGAAGCGATATAAAGATATGCTGAAAGCCTCTCTTAAGTCCCTGGATATTAACATCACCTCCTGGGAACCTCTGGCACATGATGGATCAACATGGCGTACTCTGGTGTACCAGGGTTGCCAGACATATGAACATAGAAGGACAATCTTGGCACAAGAGAAGCGTGCACTCCACAAAGCCAGAGCTGTAAATGCCGAAGTAACTGTCTACATTTCTTTGTTCAGTATGTGGCAGAACATTCCTACGGACACATTCTTGATGGCCCATAATCCATAAGATGTCAAGGTCCTCATCAAATTCAATGGACGAACAACAACAACAACAACAACAATAATAATATAGTACAAATAGCATTCTATGGTTCCTTTCAACAACTGTATTTCTGCTTTTAGCCAAAGAACAGTTCTATTTTTTTCCTGAAAGTTGATGCATGAAATGGCAATGGAGAACTGTTGCTGAAAAATAACTGCCTACTGCTTTATAGTAAGTTAGAAACCCACTGAGCCCCTGCCAACAAATCTAGTCCCCTTTTGAAAACTTCCAGTAAAGAATGATCCATGATCTTTGTATTGTTCAATAGTTCTTTTTTTTTAAAATATATTTTATTGGTTTTTTTTAATTTTTACAGAAAAAAGAAACTACTCAAATCAAATCATAGTGTTAAAATAAACAATCATCCATAAACAAAACATAAATACATTTTTCAATACATCAAATACCAATAGCTCAACTGAAAATAATCATGCCAAACAATTAACATTACTGCCCGGTACCCCCACCACCACATCCCCCTAACCCTATCCTTCCCCCCTCACTTACCAACTAGCTACCTACTTTCCTCCCTCCTTCTCTACTTCTCTATACCCACCTATCCCTACTCATCCCCCCTCTTGCCATCCTTCTTTCTACTTCCTTTCTACTTCCCTCCATCCTTCTCTATCTCCATCCTCTTCCCCCTTCTTATCAACTTCCACTTACTTCAGCCTTCGCTCCTCCTTCCTCTTTCCATCAGATGTGGTGCCCAGAGGCCACCCGAGCAACCCCTTAATGACAGTAATTACATATTCTTACATCAACCCCAATTACAGTTGAGAAAACATTTTTCTAAAAAGATGATTTTTTTTGATGTTTAATGGTTTGAAAGAGGTTGATTACTGGAAGATGTATATAAAACTTGATTGTTTGGGTGATTTTATATAACCTCTCAATGGATTGAAGTGATTTAAGGTTTGACTTAGATTGATGGTTTAGATATGTAAATGAAAATTATTATTCTTAACAAGATGATTTGTTTGTTTTGTCTAATGGATTGAATTGATTTAGAGATTGCATATAGTATATAGTTTAAAATTCTTGTTAGGATTATATAATAATTTTGTTTGATGTAGTGGGTTTTCTTTTGTTTTACCCTGTACTCACTCTGGGAAGTGGGGGGGGGAGGGTTAGGGAGGGTTTATAATTTTATATATTGTTCAATAGTTCTTGTTGTCTGGCAAATCCTCCTAGTATATAGCCTTTTTTATATTTTAAAAGTCATTTTGCTGCTCACTTTTGATTTGGTTTTTAGTGAACCAGTCCTATCCCTCTATTACTCATGATTACACATGATTGCCTTTCAGATGTTCATGGAACACAATCATCTCTCTCCTTAGACTTCCCTTTTGCAAGTTAAACAGTCCCAGCAATTTTAATCATACTTCATAGGATTTGATTTTTTAAAAATATTTTCATCCTACTTGTTTTTCTTTGAATCTGCTCCACCTTCTCCTAGTCCTTTTAAAGTGCAGTACTTAGAATGGGCCCAGTATCCCAATATCACTAGAGCCATAGCCATTCAATGCAAGATTCTTTTAATTAAGACTAAAGCTTATTTTTTAAATTTATGATTAAGAAATATGTAATAAAAATTAAACAAACAAACAAACAAACAAACAAATAATGACTGTTATCTAGGATCAAGCCCGTTGTTAGAAGTCTCTTCAAATAATTTTAAGAAAATTCATTTCATTCATAATACTGTGGTTAAATTTGGCTTACCAGTGTTGCAATGATGCTAGGGACAAAATGTTGGGTATTGTTGATGTTATTGTTGTTGGTGTTATTATCATCATCACAGTTGCTGGGTCATCATTTACTCCATCAAAGTTTTCCTGACTTCCTGATCTTAGAGGAAAATCCTCACCCTAGTTTTGGAAAAAGGAGAATTTTTCCAGTAAGGCTAGCCTTATTGTAATGCAAAGCAATTTGAGATGGCTTGGTCTTGAATGGGCAATTAAGAGCTATTCACTTGAAGAAAACTGCCATGCTGATGCCTCTCTGAATGATGAGTAATGAAGCTGAATGGATAGACTGAATAAAAAGAATAGGACTAAATCCCTAGGAAAGATAAAATGCAATTATCTATATCTACAGTAACTTTGAACTGCAGACCTTGTAGCTGAAACATGTGGCCTAATTTTTATCATCTTCTTCTTCTTCTTCTTCTTCTTCTTCTTCTTCTTCTTCTTCTTCTTCTTCTTCTTCTTCTTCTTCTTCTTCTTCTTCTTCGTCTTCTTCTTCTTCTTCTTCTTCTTCTTCTTCTTCTTCTTCTTCTTCTTCTTCTTCTTCCTCTTCTTCTTCTTCTTCTTCCTCTTCCTCTTCCTCTTCCTCTTCCTCCTCCTCTTCCTCCTCCTCCTCCTCCTCCTCCTCCTCCTTCACTTCTACTTCCTCTATACACAATTGACTGAGCCACAAATATTTACCCAATCACATTTTATTTCTGTGTTTTGTGCAAGCTCAGTCTGTAAAAGTAGCTGTGTGTCTTGCTGGTACCAGCTTAGAAAACTGCAAGTTTTAGTCCCACCTTACACAAAGCCATCAGAGTGATCTTGAGCCAGTCATTCTCTCTCAACCCTAGGAAGAAAAAGAAGACCACTTCTGAAGTATTGCCAAGAAATCTGTAGGAATTTGTCCAGGCAGTTGCCAGGAGTTGTTAATTTAATTGTTTAATTTAAATGTTTAGGATCCTTCTTGCTCCCTGATGGAGAGTTGTGTAATTAGACTCTCTCCTCAATATACTTTACAAGGACAAGAAGGGGAAAATAGGTAAGAGAAAGAATAAGATGGATCAAATTCCTGAACTTCAGAATTTATTATTGTAATTTAATGGACAAAGGCAGTACGAAGACATTTTGCATGTACTCCTTTTATTCCAAATAAATTTATAAAATACATTTTGGGCTGTTTATAAAAAAATAAAGATAAGATTTTTTTTAAAAAAAAAAGTAAAAAAAATCATCTTCAAGTGCTGCTTTTAATTTTTGACATTTTTCATATTTTTGGCTCTGTATCCTTTCCTGAAATGTCTCGTTATTAATCATACTATTCTATTCTTTGCCAGGAGTGGTATGATGGCCTAGGCCAGGGTTCTGCAACCTTGACAACTTGAAGACTTGTAGACTTCAGATCGCATAGCTGGCTGAAGAATTCTGGGAGCTGAAGTCCACAAGTCTTCAAGTTGTCAAGGATGCAGACCCCTGGCCTAGGGTGAAGATGTTCATCTCCCATTCAGAAGGTTGAGAGTTCAATCCCAGGTAGCAACAGATGTTTCTCTCTGCAAGAAAATATCTGCTGCAAATTCCACATAGGTATCAGGAAGGGCATCCAGCCAATAGCAATAGTACCTAGACTTATATACCAGTGTTTTATAACCCTCTCTAAGCAGTTTACAGAGTCAGCATATTGCTCCCAACAATTTGGGTCCTCATTTAACCAACCTCGGAAGGTTGGAAGGCTGAGTCAACCTTGAGCTAGTGAGAATTGAACTGGATTGAGCAGTGAGTTACCCTGAAGAATCTAATCACTGTACTACCATGGCTTAGTAAATGCTCAGCTCCACTGACTCACCCAACCCCACCTCCAGGCAAGAGATTACAGGGATGTAAAAAGGTGTGTGTGCGTGTGTGTGTGTGCGTGTGTGTGTGTGTGTGTAGTTCTTTGGTTCTTCAGGTTTCTCCCACTTAGAATTTGAAGTGTCTGGGCGACGTTTCGACGAAGTCCCATTTGTCATCTTCAGGCTGGTGCTTTCGGCTTCGTGCTTCTAGGAGCAATGTGTGATTGTAGCTGTTTCTTCCTTTTAACTGCCAGTGGTGGTATGAACTGATTGGCTGGGAGCTTGGCTGTGTTCTGATTGGGTGGAGGTGTGTTCTGTTTGGGTGGGGACTTTGTTGTGCTCAGGTTAGTCTGAATTGCAGGAGGATTAGAGATGGTGAGCTGCATAGCTGTTTGGCTTCACGTTTGTGGTCGTGCCTCATTTTCATGGTGGGTGTCAGTTTGCTTCATGTATGGATTGGAGGGGTTTAAAGTGGCTAATGATGCAGCTGTGGTCTGGCTTCTGGTTTGTGGTCATGCCTCATCATCTGTGTGGGTTTGGGTTTGCTTTTTGTGTGGATGTGTGGTGGTGACATCCTGTGTGGTTTTCGTGAGTGTGGATCTGGTGTCATTCTTTGTGTTAGGGACTCGTTTGTCAATAAGGGCAGGTTTCCAAATGGCTGGTAGGCAGGAGGTATCATCTCATTTGTTCATGCTATGTGGGAGTTTTTCTATTTCAATGGCTTCTTTGATTATTCTGTTATTAAAGTGTTCAGTTTTGGCGATAGTTCTGGTCTTTTTGAAGTCAATTTCATGTCCTGTAGCTTTAAGGTGTTGGACCAGGGAAGAAGTTGGTTCCTCTTTTTTGACTGAGTTTTTGTGTTCTTCAATGTGTGCACTTATTCTTCTGTTGGTTTGTCCGATGTATGTGGTGGGGCAAGCAGTACATGGAATTTCATATACTCCTTGATTTTCTAACTCAATTTTCTCTTTAGAGTTTCTCAGGATGGTGGATATTTTTCTGTTTGTGCAGAATGCTGTCTTGATGTTATGTTTGTGGAGGTTCTTGCTGATCCTGTCTGTGGTGCCTTTTATGTATGGGAGGAGGGCTTTGCCGTTTTCTTGTTCTCTGTCTTGGATTTTAGTGGGAGTTTCTTTTTTGATTAAGTTGGAAATCTTATTTCTTTGGAATCCGTTGGATGTTAGTACATTAGTGAGAGTGTGTAGTTCGGTTTTTAGGTGTTGTTCGTCAGCTAGGCATTTGGTTCTGGAGATGAGTGTCTTGGCTACGGAGTTGATCTGTGCTGGGTGGTGGTGTGAGAGTGCGTGCAGATAGCGGTTTGTGTGTGTTTTCTTCTGGTAGATGGTGTGTCCTAGGGAGCCATTGGATTTCTTGTACACTAAGACATCCAGGAAAGGAAGTTAGTTATTAGCTTCTGTTTCCATGGTGAACTGCATTTTGGGGGTGTAGGCTGTTGAGGTGTGTGAGGAAGTTGTCCAGTTCTTCTTTCCCATGTGGCCAGATTACAAAGGTGTTGTCTACGTATCTGAGCCAGAGTTTGGGTTTGTAACCAGACCCACACTCACAAAAACCACACAGGATGTCACCACCCACATCCACGCAAAAATCAAGCCCAAACCCACACCTATGATGAGGCACAACCACAAACTAGAAGCCAGACCACAGCTGCATCATTAGCCACTTTAAACCCCTCCAATCCATACATGAAGCAAACTGACACCCACCATGAAGATGAGGCACGACCACAAACACGAAGCCAAACAGCTATGCAGCTCACCATCGCTAATCCCCCTGCAACTCAGACTAACCTGAGCACAACAAAGCCCCCACCCAAACAGAACACTCCCCCATCCAATCAGAGCACAGCCAACCCCCTAACTAATCAGAACACAGCCAAGCTCCCAGCCAATCAGTTCATACCTCCACTGGCAGTTAAAAGGAAGAAACAGCTACAATCACACATTGCTCCTAGAAGCACGAAGCCGAAAGCACCAGCCTGAAGATGACGAATGGGACTCTCCCGCTTAGAATTTGAAGTGTCTTGGCGACGTTTTGACGAAGTCTCATTCCTCATCTTCAGGCTGGTGCTTTTGGCTTCTGCTTCTAGGAGCAATGTGTGGTCGTAACTGTTTCTTCCTTTTAACTGCCAGTGGGGGTTTGAACTGATTGGCTGGAAGCTTGGCTATGTTCTGATTGGGTGGAGGTGTATTCTGATTGATTAGGGGCTTGGCTGTGCTCTGATTGGCTGGGGGAGTGTTCTGTTTGGGTGGGAGCTTTGTTGTACTGGAGAGGTTCAAAGTGGCCAATGATGCAGCTGTGGTCTGGCTCCTGGTCTGTGGTCGTGCCTCATCATTGGTGTGGGTTTGGGTTTGCTTTTTGCGTGGATGTGTGGTGGTGGCATCCTGTGTGGTTCTGGTGTCATTCTTTGTGTTAGGGATTCGCCTGTCAATAAGGGCGGGTTTCCAAATGACTGGTAGGCGGGAGGTATCATCTCGTTTGTTCATGCTGTGAGGGTGTTTATATATATAATACAAGAGAAGTAACATGTCAGTCTTGTTTTCATTTGGAATGAATGGAGATGGTTTGGGATTCACTCTCAATGGTTGGTGTCTTAGATCCACACTGGTGCCACCAGTGTATTGTGTAAATAGTTCAGTATTAATCTTTAAAATTCAAGCAGGCTTTTACTCTCACACCTGCAAAATCAATTACTATTTGCCTAAGTTATTGCTTTAAAAATTGCAAATAAATTATATCATGCAAATAAATTATATCACTTGTTTTAAAATTCAGGGGAATATTTGTAGATTATGCTATTCGCTTTTTCTAATTACCTCCTATGTTTTATTCACCACTTAGTACAATTGCCTCAGTGCTTTTTCATTAGACTAGTCCATATTAATCATGCATTGCTAATGTCAAGCACAGGGGAGCAAAGACTAAGCACTTAAAAATATATAAATAACTATAGTAAGGATGTAGCTTGACTTTTACTTGGATGAGAGTCTGCAGAATTAGATCACATATATCTTAAGGTTTGTCAGATTATTAGAGGGCAAACCTGTAGAATTAAATGTTGCTGAAGACTGTTGTTATTCATTGCTCTGTTTGATGGAAGTATTTTAAGGGTATGCAAATCCCTTGAAAGCAAGCTTTGGAATCACAAAGGAAGAAACATTTTTTGAATTGTTAAACCTATGGTGTCTTTTTCCAGGCAGTTCCCATGATATATGTAGAGATAGCCAGAAGCAGTTATATGAGTCTGGGAAAAATAGATTAGTCTGCTTTAATATTTCAAAATGCGATGTTTTAAATGTACTTTTATATAATATTTTCCACTCAAAGAAAGGGAGCAGCTGCAAATCAAGATATGTGAAATATTTCAAATTTTAAACTAGAAAGATCGTGGTTTGTTATGTGCTGTGATGACTTCTTTGCTTTAGTTAGAAACACTACTTTATATTGTTGTTGTTAGTTGCAAAATCATGTCCGACCCATCATGACCCCATGGACAACGTTCCTCCAGGCCTTCCTGTCCTCTACCATCTTCTGGAGTCCATTTAAGCTCACGCCTACTGCTTCAGTGACACCAGCCAGCCACTTCATTCTTCTTCTATTGCCCTCAGTCTTTCCCAGCATTAGGCTCTTCTCCAGTGAGTCCTTCTCATTAGGTGGCCAAAATATTTGAGTTTCAACTTCAGGATCTGGTCTTCTAAAGAGCAGTCGGGGTTGATCTCCTCTAGGACTGACCGGTTTGATCACAAAGAAATTCATATGTTGGGTTCACAGATCCTAATGGTGAAGGATTAGGCTAAAAACCAGTAAACTGGGAATTCTAGTCCTGATTTAAGCAATTTCTCCCCCTTATACTCCAGTGAATTAGGGAGACATCTGAGTGAGCCTGTTCCAACTGTTGCCTTGTTGCCCTGACTTTTAAAAATATTTTTCAGAAATCCAGTAGAGAGCTGGAAGTCAGTAATGTTTCGCTCTACACACGAGGACGGGAGAAAAACGGACTTACAGGTCCTAAATGAACAAGTCTAGAGCGAAAGCGCAACTTTGATGCCTCTTTAATACAGTACTACAAAGGGAGGGGAGAACGCATGCGCAGAAGGGAATAATGTACTCGTCCTCCTGGGAACGAGTCTCCTCCCTCCGTCGGTGTTCGTCGGCGCCATTTTCTCTTATAGTCCGCTGAGGAGCTCGGGTTGTCGGAACCGTCACATGGCGGAGCCATCTTCGGTTGGGAGGCGGAGACTCGGCTGGTCTCAATCTTAACTGCTTCAGAGGTGCACCTGAATCTTAACCGCTTCAGAGAGGGAAAAGGAGCAGTTCCGCAAACTATTCATCGGCGGCCTAAGCTTTGAAACAACAGAAGAAAGTTTGAGAAACTACTATGAACAATGGGGAAAATTAACAGATTATGTGGTAATGAGAGATCCTGCAAGCAAACGCTCACGGGGATTTGGTTTTGTAACATTTTCATCTATGGCTGAAGTCGATGCAGCAATGGCTGCCAGGCCTCATTCAATTGATGGAAGAGTAGTTGAACCAAAAAGGGCTGTAGCCAGAGAGGAATCTGGGAAGCCTGGAGCTCATGTTACTGTAAAAAAATTATTTGTTGGTGGAATTAAAGAAGACACTGAAGAACATCACCTCAGAGACTACTTTTCAGAATATGGAAAAATCGACACAATTGAAATAATTACAGACAGACAATCTGGCAAAAAGAGAGGCTTTGGATTTGTAACTTTTGATGACCACGATCCTGTGGATAAAATTGTGTTGCAGAAATACCACACAATCAATGGACATAGTGCAGAAGTAAGAAAGGCTTTATCACGACAAGAAATGCAAGAAGTTCAGAGTTCAAGGAGTGGAAGGGGAGGTAATTTTGGCTTTGGAGATTCACGTGGAGGTGGTGGAAACTTTGGTCCAGGACCAGGAAGCAACTTCAGAGGTGGATCTGATGGCTTTGGAGGTGGTCGTGGATTTGGTGACGGATACAATGGATATGGAGGGGGACCAGGAGGCGGCAATTTTGGAGGCAGTCCTGGTTATGGAGGAGGAAGAGGTGGATATGGTGGAGGAGGACCTGGGTACGGCAACCAGGGTGGGGGCTACGGAGGTGGCTATGACAACTATGGAGGAGGCAATTATGGAGGTGGGAATTACAATGACTTTGGAAACTATAACCAACAGCCTTCAAACTATGGTCCAATGAAAAGTGGAAATTTTGGTGGAAGCAGGAATATGGGAGGACCATATGGTGGAGGAAACTATGGTCCTGGAGGAAGTGGTGGAAGTGGGGGATATGGAGGGAGGAGTCGTTATTGAACTTCTGTAAGCTTTTCGTGGGCTTCACTGTATAAATAGGAGAGGATGAGCCCAGAGGTAACAGAACAGCTTCAGGTTTTCGAAATAACTTTGTTAAGGAAACACTTATCTCAGTCATGCATAAATATGCAGTGATATGGCAGAAGACACCAGAGCAGATGCAGAGAGCCATTTTGTGAATGGATTGGATTATTTAATATCATACCTTACTGTGGAGGAAGGATTGTAAAAATGCCTTTGAGACAGTTTCTTAGCTTTTTCATTGTTGTTTCTTTTTAGTGGTCTTTGTAAGAGTGTAGAAGCATTCCTTTGATAATGTTAAATTTGTAAGTTTCAGGTGACATGTGAAACCTTTTTAAAAAAAATTTCTCTAAAGTTTTGAAAAGCTATTAGCCAGGATCATGGTGTAATAAGACATAACGTTTTCCTTTGAAAAAGTTTTAAGTACGTGTGTAGAGTTAAGAAGCTGTTGTACATTTATGATTTAATAAAATAATTCTAAAGGAAAAAAAATATTTTTCAATCTCTTTGCCTAATTCTTGCATATTTCCATCAAGATAGTCTCCCTTACACTCTGCAGAATGTCACTGGGCTATTGATCTATTTCAGACCTCATTGAGTTATGTTGTTTTTTTCTATACGCAATTCCAGCAAAGTTTCTTTATATCCTCTTTTCCTCCAAGGCAATTTACACTGCACTACCTTCTTTCCTGTCCCCACAACAATAGCAACTTAGTGAGAAAGTTTGTGTTGAGAAAGATGACTGGTACATATTCATCCAATAGTTTCCATAGCTAACAATGGGCTAGAACAGGGGTCCCCAACCCCCGGTCCATGGACCAGTACTGGACTATGGCATGCCAGCAAACAGTCCGCACAAACAAGCAAAGCCCCATCCACAGAATGCAGGCAGCACACAAAACCACACACCCTCCAGTCTGCAGGAAAACCTCTCTCCATGGAACCAGTCCTTGGTACCCAAAAGGTTGGGGACCTCTGAGCTAAAAGATGAATCTCTCCAGTCCTAGCCCAACACTTTAAACATCACACCAGCTTTCAGGTTGTTCAAAAGACTACATTTGTTGATATACGTCTGCTCAGCTGTTAAAATATTTGGAGAAAAATCCTTCTTTCAGTTTATTTCCACCAGAGCATATTCTTCAGAGATTTGAGTAAGACTTACCTTTTTGGGTATTCCCAGGTTTTCAAACTACTTAGTAAAGGAAGTCAACCTAACCTCTTCCACTATCAGATAAACAATTCTTGGCATCCAAATAGATCTTTTGCTAAGAATTTTAAAAGACATGGCCACGTTTTTAACTGAAGTTTTAAATTATGGCTTATTTTATTTTGATTGTTCATTTTCTATTTTGAAATAAAATGGATAGATAAATAAAATGTAAGGTATTTATTACGATTGACTACATCTTTACTCCATACTTATTTTCTCTTGGACTAGAAAACAGCCAGAAAATAGTTGCACTATATGAATAGCAGAAGTCAGGTGTACATTGGATGCAGATATAGCCTTTAAGACTGGTCTTCATTTCTTGTTTGTTTGGTAAACATAACACTGAAAAGTTTAATAAGCAATGCTTCCAAAGATGAAGAAATGGGGATGCTCTTTTATTGCTATAATAATAATAATAATAATAATAATAATAATAATAATAATAATAATAATAATGTTGGAAGGGGGAAAAGAGGCCATTCAGGTTTTAACAAAGTATTTTACACTCAAAAACATTATGAAGGATTTATTTGTGTTCTGTGTCCAAGGCAATCAGAGCATAATCCAACAGCATGGTTTCATAAGTTAGAGCCTTTAAACTGTTCCAGGAGCAGGGGGAAGTAATCCTCGTGGTCCAGTACTGGCCATGGAGGCCCTGGTTTGCTGACCTAATGAATCTCTCCCGTTCTTCCCCGTGGAAGATTCCCCCACATCGCGTGTCCTTACACCAGGGGGTCCTCCAACACCCGGACCCTCAGTGGTTACAGTTAGCCGCCTGGCGCTTGAGCGCATGATCATGACTCAAGAATTGTTCTTGCCATGGGCAATCACTATGATTCAGGCCTCTCGTAGGCCGGCGACCAATCACATTTATGATTCCACCTGGAAAAATATTTGCCATTGGTGTGGAAGGTGGCAACTGGATGTTTACAAATTGACTATTCCTCAGATCGTAGACTACCTTCTCGACAGTCTGGACAGAGGCCTGGCCCCTGCGGCCATTCGTAGGCAGGTGGCAGCTCTATCAATGTTGCTCACTTGCACAAATTCAGTCCCTCTAGGATATGCGCCTTCATCAAGGGTGCATGCAACACTAGGCCTCCCGTGGTGCACAGGTATCCCTCTTGGGAGCTGCCTCATGTGCTTCACGCACTGATGTAACCACCCTTTGAGCCCATTACTACTATACTGTTATGGGCCTTATCTCACAAGGTCGCATTCCTGATTGCCATCACATCAGCCAGACGTATTTCCGAGCTGACTGCTCTCTCGATCAGGAACGATCTTTGCATCTTCCACCGGGACCGGGTGGTCCTTCGGTTGGATCCCACCTTCATGCCCATGGTCAACTCACTCTTCCATAGGGCACAGGAAGTCATTTTGTCCAATTTTTGCCCCAATCCTTCCCATGACTTGGAGCAGTAGTGGCACACAGTGGACATCCGCAGGGCTCTGCGCCATTACATCAAGCACACGGCACCTGTTCATCTGTCAACAGATGCATCTGTCAAAGCTTGGGTTTGAATCTGAGCAGTGACTTATTTGTTGCAGGATTGGTCTCAAGCATTTTTACAGAGAAGTTTCCACAATTAATGAAAATTCTTATCAGCCTTTGAGAATGCAATTGTCATTCCCTTCTATCTAGGAGCTCCTCCATAACTTTGACACACAGAAATCCAAATAACATTTAGTATTATGGTTGATCACACAATAATCCAGTTGTTTAGGCTGAATTTGGCATTTTGTCCAGCCATCAATTCTTTCCCAAAGACCTGGAATAGGCAGATGTTGTTGCTTAATAATAATAAAGGTATCATTGCAGGATGTAAGCTGTTCCAACTAAAACTGCCTTTTCCAGCTGCCTTTTGACTACTAGTGATTTTGTTAGTGTTTTGATGGTGTTCAATGCTGCTGTTTCAAACTGCACCCAAGGTGCCTATTACTATTGATACCATGTTTGCTTTCTTTTGCCACATTCATTCTACTTCTATTTGCAGGTTTTGCATTTTGTGATTTTTCTCCAGTTCTTTCTCTTCTGTTCTGCTGTCTCCAGGTACTGCTATATCCCCTATCCAGATTTTTTTTTGTTCTTCTTATCAACAATTGTTAAGTTTCTTTACAAATCAGGTACATTATGAGACTTTATCAAAACCTCACAATATGCTCATTTTTTCAACAATATGTTCCCACCAATCTTTAATTACTGGTACATGGTAATTTTTACAGGTGTTCAAGTGAATTATTTTGGAAATTGCATTATGCCATTGTTTATAATCAATTTGTGTCAACTTTAATGTGTGAGCATTATTATTATTCATTCCTTGAACAAAGTCCTGTATTTCAGCTCATGTTAATTTCCGTGAAAATGTTTGGAGAGACATCATTTGGCCTTTGTGTTTGGATATTCACAGGGAGGCCTTCCTTGATCTTTTTCTTCTTTGCTTTTTTCATTCTTCAAACACTTAAAGTGGAAGTCAGTTTCTTGAGAAAACCAACTGTAGTTTTTCCAGTGAAAGACAAAGTTCCACTTATAAGGTTTTAGGATCTAAGGAGCATTAGAAATCACTTCGCAGCTAAACCCACATTTCTAGTGACTTTTAATTTTTGCTAATTGTTCTTATATGTAAGTGGGATTACCTGGAGAAAGGTCTTTTCAGAAAGAACTATTTTAAGAGGGTGCCTCACTTGAAATAGCCCATTTATTTCACCTCTAGTGGGCAACCTCTGCGTAGTGAATGTGGGGAGCAAAAGGGCATAAATAGATAAAACTGGATTCAATTAAGCAGTGCTTTTCATAAGTTCTTTTATTTTTCTTTCAAGAGCTGAAATTATCTTACAAGTCTTCCAGAAAATTTCCTCAAGACAAGAAAGCTATTATTGCTTCAGGAACAGAATTATAGTTTCATTTCGATTAGGCTAACAATTTACAAACCTGACCCAAAGCTCCCTATGGGATGTCTTTCCTTGAATATAGGTGCCTGCTTTTATACCAAGTATACTGTTTCTGTCAAGGAGAAAGAGAATTCTCTTCCTTCTACTTGTTCCCAATGCAGGCTATCTCCTCACTTGTCTTTTCCAATACTTGAAAACTGTCATTGCAGCCTGCCGAATGCAAAGGATGCTAAGGAATGTAATTTTCCCAAAGTCAGAGATAAATGTATATTTCCCAATATTATGGTGTCTGGAAACTGTGGGTGTGATACTCTAGCACAGGGGTGTCAAACTGCTGGCCCACGGGCCAGATGCGTCACATGGAAGCCATGCCCACCCTATTGCCAGCAATGGCAAAACTGGCCCGATACGTTGCGCAACGTCATGTGGCATCACGAGTTTGACATGCCTGCTCTAGCAAATATCACAAGTTGAGAGAGAAGAGTGGTCTAGAAATGTGAAATATAAATAAATGTAAGCATAGATCAGTCACCTCAGTTCAGTTTTTATAATCAATAAGCCTTAGGAGAAGAAAATCTGAAAATAGGACAGTCTTATATTTGAAATAATTATTTAAATACTTTCTAAATACCCAAGAATAAAACTTAATTAACTCTAAGTATTTTTAAAGCATATAATTATGATGTAGGTTTATTTCCAAATGTGGAGTTTAGTCTTGGGATTTAGGAATAGATTTAAACATAAAATTTGATGACACTTAGGCATATATTTAGGCTTGGGGTTTAGATTTAGTCCTCTGGGAAATCAGCCCCCCAGAGAAGGAAATATTAAAAGGGCAGAAAAATATATTTCCTCCCAGGATCCTAAAGAGACAGAAAAGCATGCCCAGTTTTTCTTAATAGCCCCAAGTCTGCCTCCCCCAAGCAGAAGCCAGCTCTGTACAAATGCAGATGTAAACCATCAGGAAAGTTGGAGGTAGGAGATTAGGAAGACAAAGATCTAAAATCTGCATACCCCACCTGAAACAGGACATGGTAGGATTAACTCACAAAGGCCAAAGGGCACACCCAAACTCAGGTCAGAATACATGACACAGGAAATAGCCTCAAAACAGGAACAGGAAATAACTCAAAACAAAAGGTTTCAGAGGGTATAAAAACCTACTCCCTACATGTGTTCAGTCCTTTTTTCTCTCCTCTTTGCTGCCAGAACCATCTTTCTGTCTGGCTCTCCTCTCCAATAAACTACAACCTTCTTCCCAAAGCAGTTGCCATGTTTATTCTCAACTTGGATGAACCAAATTGAAGACTTTCCTTCCAACAGTCCTAGAACATTTTTAAGGTTGTGATTAAAGTACAAGTACAGTACAGTACAGTACAAATTTATTTATTTGTTTAAAAGATTTGAATGGCCTCCCATCTTAAACAGAATTCTGGGTGGCTCACAACAACAATAATACCCAGGAACAATAAAACCAGAAACCATAAAACCATAAAAATGCTTCAGTCATCCTCTTGGGATACTTGCCAACCAATTCCAGGTGTCTTCATTTGATCCCAGTGCCTGGGTAAAAAGTGAGATATCTGGCAGGTGGGGTCCTGCCAGATCACTACAGATACAACTAGAAAGCCAGTTTGATGTAATGATTAAGGCACTGTACTAGAAACCATGAGAGTGATGTGTTCTAGCTGTGCCTTAGGCACGAAGTCATCTGGGTGACCTTGGATTATTTTCACACTCTCTCATCCTAGGAAAAAGACAATGGCAAATCTCTTCTGAATCAAAGGCACAATATCTATCTGTCTGTCTGTCTATTACTTTAGGTATATTTATAGATATATCACAGAGAGAGATAGAGAATGTAGAAGAATGTTCAGGGAAAGTCAAATCATCTAACCCAGGGGTGTCAAACTGCCGGCCCATGGGCCGGTTTCATCATACCGAAGCCATGTCCACCCCATTGCCGGCAATGCAAAAAGAGTCGTGATATGTCGTGACACATCACGTGATGTGGTGAGTTTGACACCCATGATCTAACCTGTTATATTGGTAATTTATTAGTGACTATGACTAGTCGCAAAAGAATGGTATAGGTGCAAAGGCTGCACTTTTGAAAAGTTTTCTAGAGAAAAACCGCTATTTCATTCTGACTATAAAGATTTTGGAAAAGCTGAGGTGGGTGAAGCAGAATTTAAGAAATCAGAAGAATAAGATGCTAGGATAGAGACTGAGTGACCATCAACAAAAGGAATTGAGCTAAAAGCAAAACAGCTGGAAACCGCACTGCCAACAGATTAGGTTAAAAAATTACTCAATCTTGAGTCAAGTAGGAAGGGAAAGTAAAATAATATAGTCAAGCACTAGATGAATTCATTTACCTTGTTGAGTTTGCATCTTAAATGCTATTATGGTTACCTCCTATACTGTATTAAAATATATTACCTCTATAAATGTTATTAATTAACTGTGTAATTGGGGCAACATCTCTAACATAATAATCCCTTTAATGACCAAACAAAATGACACAAAAAGATTCTTTATCAGTCAGAATGTTGCAAAAAGCTGGGGAAAGCAAAACAATCAAGAGTGGAAGCTAGTCACCAAGCCTGCCACTGAAAGTCACCTTCAAGGCAGTGGCTATAGAACACATGCTTCAGACAGTGATCAGTGTCAGGTTAATTATGTTATGGACCAATATGGCCTTCATTATTTTTTATGTCGTTGACATTGTTCTTTGTGTTCCACCTTTAGTAACAACTAAATCTGACATCCTGATTTCCACCACCCATGTAATTGCTTTTCCATTCTCTCCATATAGTTAGTTGACTGGGACTTTATGGAAGTTCAAAGAAGATGACAGAATGACTGAGAATAATGGATATTTTAGTCAAGGCAGTTTGGAAAACAAAAGACAGTCACTTGATGGCAGTAATGAGAAGCACAGAAAGGCTAATTCAGCTCCTTTGCTTTTCACTTCTCCCTCTCACTGTGTGCAGGCTACAACTTGTGTCATGACAGCTTTCTTAATAACCAGTTTTTCCAATAGATGAATCTGGGACTCTTTTGTTTATCTATCAAGTGGTCAAATTCTCTGCATTTGATTGTCTTGGTGGAATTGTACTTAATAAAGTTGTTTCTTTCAGGAACCAGTTCTAGGTTTATTTCCACCCATTCACATTTTCTTGCTGCATGATTTCCACTGAGAAAGCATACTTTAATTTTGTCTCTGCAGCAAAGTTCATGCTGAAGATTTTCCTTGCTATTTCTTCAGTTTTTGACAGATGCAAATCATAAAAGGGGGGAAAAATAAAGCCTCTCAAGCATGGATAAAATATAAGAATATTGGACCAAATCTTTTTTATGGAAGAAAAATACTGAAATACTGAAAGTGTCCTGAGTTTGTACTATCTTTAGCAAAAACAAGTCATGCTGAGTTTCTTTATGAATTCTGCTGTGGATGTTCACAATTTTTCAATTTTATATAAATGACAGTTTAATGATATATCATTCTAGTGTGTTATATTATGTTCTAGTGGCAAACACAGAATGTACTTCAAAAACAGAAATATATATAAAAAAGAACAATAATAAAATCTTCTTTCAGTGTTCCCAACAATTTTAAAAGATACATGGAAATTGCAAGCAATAAATAATTGCATTCATTTATTTGCAAACCTATGTGCCTAGTCTCATTATTTAGTTACATGAATCAGTTGTCAGTAACACATATTGCATTGCATTCAAGTTATCAATCATCTTAAATCATACTAATCATGATCAATGATCATATTAGATGTGATGTAATATTTACAGAGAGATGCTAAAAGGAAAGAGGGTCCTTGCCTCCTCTGTAATGTAATGACAGAAACACCTAGAAATATGCTTTTGAAGAAGGCCTCTATTTTTAGCAAGGTTTATTAAATGAAAGGCAGTGCTTTTATGAGTAGGTCTTAAACCATATTATTATTATTATTATTATTATTATTATTATTATTATTATTAATTTGACTTCTATGCCGCCCTATTCCGGAGAACTCAGGGCGGCTCACAACATAATAGAAATCACCAATAAAATACATGAATATAAAAACCCCTAAGTTAAAAAAGAAAAACCAATCATTCCACAAACATACACACAAACATACACTGGCTAGGGGCAAGATGTTAGCTGCCCCAAGCCTGCCGGCAAAGGTATGTTTTAAGCAGTTTACGAAAGGCGGAGGGGGTGGAGGCGACATGGATCTCCGGGAGAAGTTGGTTCCAGAGGGCCGGGGCTGCAACAGAGAAGGCTCTTCCCCTAGGCCCCGCCAGGCGACACTGTCTGGCTGACGGGACCTGGAGAAGGCCGACTCTGTGGCCCCTAACCGGCCGCTGGGATTCATGAGGCAGCAGACGGTCCCGTAAATAACCTGGTCCGATGCCATGTAGGGCTTTATAGGTCATAACCAACACTTTGAATTGGGTTCGGAGACCAATTGGCAGCCAATGCAGCTTGCGGAGTGATGCCAAAATGTGGGCATTTCTGGGCAAGCCCAACACTGCTCACGCGGCTGCATTCTGCATTATCTGAAGTCTCCAAACATTTTTCAAAGGTAGCCCCATGTAGAGAGCATATATGGTTTTAAACACTTCGGAGCTGTGGTTTTCAAGAAAAATAAGAACAGTACTGTGGCTTTCTGTTTACAAGGTCTGTGCAAATAAGAAAAAAAATTAACTTCTGCACAGGATATCTAAATCATTAAGTGTGAGTTTCTGCTGTATATCTAAGTTTTTTATGTCTACATTTGTGCACTATGCAGTTTGTCACATAAAACAGGAAGAATAAATTAAAATTCAGTCCAGAAAAGAAAGACAGATCATCAATAGCAAATCACTCTTAGGCTGTGTGATTCAAATTCTGGGTGGAAGCCTAGCAGTGCTTCTTCATCTGACACAACTCAATTGTCAGTTGTCAATTCCAAGTGGTCTCTGCTTTCAGAAAAAATGTTAAGACACAATTTTATATAAAAACTGAGTTCAAAGTACTCGACTGCAGTTTTGAGGCATGTCAAAAATCACCAAAGCCTAAGTAAAATAAATTTTTATGATTGTGGAGGACACCATATCCTATAAGACAGCGGTTCTCAATCTTTTTTAGGCCGCGACCCCGACCTGTCAAGCGGCGTGCATGCGTGGCGCTACCCCCTGCGCCGCTCATGCGTGGTGCTGCCCCCTGCGCCGGCCGAGGTGTAGGCTGCCACGTGTTCGGGGTGGTGGCAGGCAGGCCCAGGTGCTCCTGGGCGGCTGCGGTGGCCACGGCGCAGGGTGACCATGGGCTGGGCCACCAGCTGGCCCAGCCCAAGGGAAGTAAGACACCCGCCAGGCCCCACACGCATCAAAAACCCTCCCTGTGCCTGCCGCTGGCCCTCTAGCCTTACCTTTGCTGCCGCCCATTTGGAGCAGCGGCAGGCAGGCCCAGGCACTCCTGGGCGGCCGCGGCAGTGACGGTGCAGGGCAACCACAGGCTGGGCCACCAGCTGGCCCAGTCCAAGGGAGGTAAAAAAACCCGCCGGGCCCCACATGCACCAAAAACCTTCCCTGCGCCCGCCGGCCTCGCACCTCCCACCCCTGGCCCTCTTTTACTTACAGTTTTAGTAGTTGCTCAGCAGGGAGGGATGGAAAGTTCCGCATAGCTCGCCTTCGCTGCAGACAACTTGCAGCACCGTTTGCAGACTGGGACTTTTGGTGGGCTCAGCAGGGCGGAGACAGCCTGGACAATTCCTATTGGCTTTTGAAAGCCAATAGAATTAGACTCTATTCAATAGAGTCTATTCTATTGGCTTTCAAAAGCCAATAGAATAAGAGGGAGTAGCATAGCTAAGGAAAAGGGGGGAAAATGGCGGACTGCGTTGTTTGGCGACCCCCGTGAAATGGTCGTTCGACCCCAAATGGGGTCGCGATCCACAGGTTGAGAACCGCTGCTATAAGAGGTTCTGAAAAATGCAGAAAAAGTTTAATAATAACAATTGACAAAGTAATAACTAGTTTAAACTGTTAGCTTCTGCTGTGTATCAAATATTTTAATCATCATTCTCTGCTATAGTTTTTAGCTACCTGAAAGAAAAGTGAAATCTCTGAAGAGTGGGGAAATGATGGGAAATAATATTTTTGGTATTTTTGGTATTTTTGGTTCATTGAACATATCCAAAATTTTTACTTTCTAGTCTTAAAGAAAAGTCAGCATCTTTCTGCTCAAATTAAGTCATGTGGTTGTTATGGGGCAAAAATGGAGAATGGAGTATTAGATATTTGAGTAGACAGACAGACAGACAGACAGACAGACAGACAGACAGACAGACAGATAGATAGATAGATAGATAGATTAGATTAGATAGAATATAGAACCTTTTAAATTCTTAATATGATTTAGGCATTTAGTTATTATTAGAAATGTATATATTGTATATGTAACTGTATATATACACACATCACAACTTTCTGCTGAAGAATATGTTCAAGCACTCCTTTATTAAAAAGGAAGCAAATAAACAAGAGGTATAAAATGTAGAAACAAATAGTTACAACCAGGCAGTATATGTTGTAGTTGTGATATAATCTTAATTATAGGAGAAGTGAAAAAACTGAGACTTTCTGTGAAGGTATGCACAAGATTTTCATAACTAAAGTAGGCGGGACAGGGCAAAAAACTGGATGGGATGAGATAAAAACTTACGTATTTTAAATCAAATGTAAATGTAGTTGTAGGTATTGAAGTAAAGGTTCACACAAAAAACTGTTCAAGGGAAACCTAATTCTGATTTGTCAATCAAATTTAACCTGCCAGTCTAGATTGTGGGCAAAGACAATTGAAGTCTAGGAAAGTCAAATGCTAAAGAGTTAATTAGGAGCAAAGTTTCCCATCAGCTAGACTTATAAAAAGAAGAGAGAACATTTTGTCTTTGTTTTATTTTTACTTTTATGGGAAGAATTAAGATATATTTAGCTCTCTGGCTCCAAGCCATGTAAATAACATAATATCAGAGTTGGAAAAGACCTTGTTCATCTAGTCCAACTCCCTACCCAAGCAGGAGACCCTACACCACTGGTGGGATTCAGCCGGTTTGCACCAGTTTGGCAGAACCAGTAGCTAATTTTTTGTTGCCCAGGCCCAGAACGGACTTCCGGAAGCAGCATCCACACAGAGAACTGGTTGTTCAAATATCTGAATCCCACCATTGCTTACACCATTTGTGATAGATGGCAGTCCAGTCTCTTCTTGAAAGCTTCTAGTGATGAAACTCCCACAATATCTGAAAGCAAACTGTTCCACGGGTTGATTGTTCTCACCGTCAGAAAATTTCTTAGGTTGATTCTCTCCTTGATCAACTTCCATCATTATTCCTTGTCTGGCTTCAGGTGCTTTGGAAAACAGGCTGATCCCCTCCTCTCTGTGACAGCCCCTCAAATATTGGAACACTGCTATCATGTCTCCCCTGGTCCTTCTCTTCCCTAGACTAGCTGTGTACCTGTAACCATTCTTCATATGTTTTAGCCTCCACTCCCCTTTGTTGCTCTTCTCTGCACTTTTTCTAGGGAATGGTAGCGAACCTATGGCATGCGTGCCAGAGGCGGCACTCAGAGCCCTTTTTGTGGGCACGTGCCATGCCCCAGAGATGGTAACCATCCGTCTTCAATCAGCCGCCTGAGGTCTCACATGGCCATATGCATCCCGGCATGACTGGTTTCCCTGCCCCCGTCCCATCCCTCCTAGTCTCGCATGCTCTCCTTTTCTCAGGCACGACCCACTGCATCGCCTTCTCAGTTGTAGGCCATCCATCCAACTCAAAGGTGGCTTCTCTGAACTGCTGGCAGTGGGCTGTGGAGTCCCAGAGTGCGCTGGTTGAGGAGCCGGCAGACACCGTTGGCTCCCATGCGCTTGCTGGCCTCTGTGTGTGGGGGCCAATGGTGTTAGGCAGCAGCTTTCCCAGCCTTGCCTTGCTCTGCGGCAATCGTACCCCCGCCCTGCCTCGCCTCGACTCACCTCTCAGGACAAGCCTCCTGCCCACCGTCCCACCTTCCGGAGACCCCCTGGATCTCCCCCAACCCTGCCTGGCCCCCTCAGGCATCCCTCCCCATGAGCAACATCAAGGTGACAATACCCACTTTGGCCACACCCACCCAGTTTGCCATGACCACCACAGCCACACCCACGTCCCACCTAGCATCTAGCGATAAATAAGTGGGTTTGGGGTTGCAGTTTGGGCACTTGGTTTCTAAAAGGTTCACCATCACTATTCTAGGGTTTCAACATAGTTTGGAGGGTCTCTAGGGTCTCAACATAGTGTGGAGACCAAAACTGGTTGGAGATCTTGGAAAAAATAGCAATCTAAGGAATTATGGAGCTGGAGGTACATAAGAATGTTTATGGATTTTATGGACAATTATTTGAGCTATTTTACTTTATTATGCTTTGTTCCACATTGTACTTCTGATGATGGAAGGAAGAGCCCTTGAGATAAACCTTCAGAAGTGTCTCCTGGTTTTATCTTTTTTCTTTTGATTTTCTACCTCTATTCAGTTTCTTAATCTTGAGATATATAGTAGCAGCATATCGAAGAGGCTAGTCCCAAGATATGAAGGATACAGGAGGAAATGTCTTAAAGAAAGAAGCAGAGGAATACCCATCTGAGACCTTTGTATGTTCACATGTTTCCTGGCTCCTATATAGTATGCGATAGTAGTATATAGTACAGGTAAAAATCCTTGACTTACAACAGTTTGTTTAGCGCAGTGGTTCTCAACCTTTTTCAGGTTGAGACCCCACTTGCGCCGCCCATGCGCGGCGCGACCCCGACCTGCGCGCGCACGCGACGGCCCGATCTGTGTATGCGCGGCGCGCACGCGACAAAAAAACAAAATGGCGGACCACGACGGGCCGATCTGCACATGCGCGGCACGGCGCGATGGCCCGAACCACGCATGCGTGCACGACGGCCCGATCCGTGCATGCGCGGCGCACGCGTGTCAAAAAAACAAAAAAACCCAAAATGGCGGACCGCGACGGGCTGATCTGCGCATGCGCGGCATGCGCGCGACGGCCCGAACCGCGCATGCGCGGCACGTGCGACAAAAAAAAATGGCGGACCGCGACAGGGCGATCCGCGCATGCGCAGCATGCGCCTGACAGAAAACAACAACAACAAAAAACAAAATGGTGGACCGCGGTGTCCGGCGACCCCCGCGAAACGGTCGTTCGACCCCAAATGGGGTCGCGACCCATAGGTTGAGAACCGCTGGTTTAGCGACTGTTGAAAGTTACAATGCAATTTTAAAAAGTGACTTATGACTGTTATTCACACTTATGACCATTGTAGCATCTCATGAGATCAAAATGCAGACACTTGGCAACTGCTTCATATTTATAACGGTTGCAGTGTCCTGAGGTCACTGTGATCACTTTTTGGGTGATCTGATAAGCAAAATCAATGGGGAAGCCAGATTCACTTAACAACCATGTTACTAATTTAACAACTGCAGTGATTCACTTAATAACCAGGGCAGGAAAGGTGGTAAAATGGGGCAAAATTCACTTAACAACAGAAATTTTGGGCTCACTTGTGGTCTTAAATTGAGGACTAATAGTAGTATATAGTAGTATAAAGTAATATTGATAATACTATCTAGTATATACTGTACTTATACTTGTTCCCTCTTGTTTAATTATTTTTAATGTATTAAAATTATTTTCAATTTATTATTTAAATTTATTAAAATTATTTAATTATTTTTAACATGGATGGCAATGAAGTACCCAAAAGCTGGCCTTAAGGTGTAAGATAAGGACCTCTGTCTTAAAGCCTGCTTGCACTGATCTAACCTTGGATATTACTTGGATTACATCCAGGGCTTTTTTTCCTCATAGAACGCCCAGAATGGAGTTCCGGCACCTTTTTTGGATGGAACCTTGTAGGGTAGGCAAGGCGGGTTGTATGACGTGTGTGAGTTCTGGCACCTTTTTTTTTTTTTTTTAAGAAAAAAAGCACTGATTACATCTATGTGGGAAAATCATTTTTGAGAACATCCTATCCTTGATCCCAACAGTGTGTATTCTGGTACAGGCTGCCACTAAAATAAGATATGTGAAGTTGTAAGAAAATTATCAAATATTTAGTGGCCCTCTCTGAGCTACAAACAGATTGGAATGCATGAACCATAAGCAACTATACTACTGTTTCTTAAGTACTAAGCCAAACCTACAGGAAACTGCATATTCAGGCCATATATTTTCCTGTTTTTTTGCTAATCAATACTCTGCTGTACAATCTGTAGCATTCCTACAGCAAATTAACCAAGCTAAAGATAATCAAGACACCCATAAATATCCATTAGAATATACAGTTCTTTAAATATAGATGAGGTTACTGGTGTTTATGACTACTAAACTCTTGTATTGTTTTTGTGTTAAATTAATTATGAATCTTCCAGATTATACTTAACTAGGAGAGTTAAATTTTGTAGCAGTTTTTGTTAAGTTTGAGCAGTTGTTTTGCCTTTAGGATCAATTACCTTGAACGACACAAATGAGAGTAAAGAAATCTTTATTTGTAGAGCAAAAAGTATTGCCAGCAACTTAAGTAAAGTGTTAATGGTTATTACTTTATAGTACAGGAATGTAACCTGAGTCCTTAAATTCGTATATAAATTCTCAAAGGTTTTTGATGAAACTCTCAGACCTCTATTAAAAGTTATACCCAAACTGTAATTTCTGACATAAGAAAAAATGAAAATGTAGATGAAATAATCTCATTATTTCTTGCACAGAATTTGACTTTATAGGGAGCTTCGCCCAATGCCTGATCTTCCTTATGCATTCTGCTACACATTAGAAATTTGTTGCCCATCTGCAAAACACCAGCTGTCTAGCAAATTGAACTACCAAATATTTCTACTTTGCTGTTTAGAGAAAGGACACTATGTTGATCATAGTTTGGTTTCAAAGGATAATTTTCTTCAAATCTTCTCTGACACAAGTCACTGAAACCTACAACACTCTAATTAAATAAGGCTCTAATCAAACAAAATACAACTCTTTTTTTTCTTTTGTTTTGCCCAACCTACCACTCCTCAGAATGGGATACTGCGGGAAAACCTTGTATACAATTGGTTTAATAGCACTGATATAATAAGATATAATAATGTTCCCAAATCACCGTATTCATTCAAATTATTTATTTATTTATTTATTTATTTATTTATTTATTTATTTATTTATTTATTTTTTAAACTTTTATACCGCCCCTCTCCCGTAGGACTCGGGGCGGTTTACAGCCAAATTAAAACATAACAATAATAAATATTTAAAACTGAATTAAATTACCTAGGCTGTTACTAAAAACCAATTAAAATCCCATACTAAAACCCTAACTACTTTATTTGAAATTTACATAAAAAACCCGAGGAGCTCTAGGCCAGGCCGGCTTGATTGAAGAGATGAGTCTTCAATTCTCTTCTGAAGGTGAGGAGATCATGACACATCCGGAGTTCCAGGGGGAGCTCGTTCCACATCGTCAGTGCCCGCACAGAAAAGGCTCTCCCCCTGGGTGCCACCAGCCGACATTGCTTAGCCGATGGCACCCTGAGGAGGCCCTCCCTGTGGGAGCTAACTGGTCAGTGGGAGGTATTTACTGGTAGAAGGCGGTCTTATGCCATGGAGCGCTTTAAAGGTGGTGACCAACACCTTGAAGCGCACCCGGAAGACCACCAGCAACCAGTGCAGCTCGTGCAGGATGGGGGCCATTCGTGACCACCAGGGTGCCCCCACTACCACCCGTGCGGCCGCATTCTGTGTCAGTTGGAGCCTCCGCATGCACCTCAAGGGGAGCACCATGTAGAGAGCATTGCAGTAGTCCTGTCTGGAAGTGACGAAGGCATGAGTGACCATGCGTAGCGCGTCCCGATCCAGGAAGGGGCGCAACTGGCGTACCAGACAAATCTGGTAAAACATCCTCCTGGCCACGGCTGTCAGATGGTCCTCAAGGGACAGCCGTGAGTCAAGGAGGACTCCCAAGTTGCGAGCCCTTCCCATGGGGGCCACTGACTCGCCCCAATAGACAGTGATAGAGTCAGCTGACTATACCGGGACGACGGTAACCACAGCCACTCGGTCTTGGAGGGGTTGAGCTTGAGACCGTTCCTCCCCATCCACATCCGCACGGCCTCCAGGCACTGGGTCAGCACGTCAAGGGCTTCATTTGGGTGGTTCAGGGTGGAAATGTACAGCTGAGTGTCATCAGCGTACTGATGGAATTTCACCCCAAAACCTCGGATGATCTCACCCAGCGGCTTCACATAATGTTGAACAACAAGGGCGAGAGGACCGATCCCTGAGGCACCCCACAATCAAGGGGCCTCGGGGTCGACCTCTTAATCTTAACCCAGTTGATGAAATCTAAAATATTTAAAAAGCTTGATGTTAAGAAAAGACTATGGATGTAGTTTAACATTCTGAGTATAGTAAAAGACAACGGCAGCTTAGCTAACCTTAGTAAGCCTCAGAAGCTAAGCAAAGCTAATCCTGGTTAATACTTAGATGGGAGACCCTGTTTCCATATTTTCAAAGAAAACAAAGTGGACACATCCATGAAGTAATCTGGAATTGAGTTGGACATAAGAAAGCAATCAGCTGAAGCAGGTAAACAAATTCCCCCCTCCGTTCTGTTGAGCTCAGAAGGAAAGAGAATGCAGCAAATTACTTATAGCTCAATTTGGTGTACCAGGCTAAGATTAATTTCCTGCCTGCAAAAATAATGTTTCTGCTACAGTGTCAGTGTGTGCCTATTGCTAAGTATATAGTTATTATTAGGTTCCCAATAGATGTAATCAAGAACTTCTGCAATAACTTAGCTGGCAATTTCTCATGCTTAGCAGAGTTTAGGTGTTTCTCTTGAGCCTTCAGATACTCTTCTCCCTCTCTGCAATCTGCCCCAAGTAGATACAAAATCCCTGCTGCTTTATTACCTCCCTTCATAGCAACCTCTTTGCCAACCCCTCTCAGAGACCATAGAAAATTCTTCTATAATCAACAAAAAAGCATCTGCTGGAACCCACAGTCCTCTTGGATCAAAACACAAATTGTTCTGTGAGTGGTTAAAATAAAAGATAAAATGTTATGTATACATAAAATTTTATGGGGCTACTTATATATCTGAGAGAATATTTATCATTTTAATGATCCTTTGTAAACATCTATAAAACCTTGTTGCTCTTAGTATCATTTTCCAGAAGGAGGATAAGGAATAGAGCTGCTTAATCAATAGAGTTACTTAATGTGGTATCTAAGGAGGACTAGCATGGACTGGCTGTAACACTGACTTCCAGGAAATACAAAACTCTTTGACAAAGAGAATCAAATTGCCTCCTTCTTTTGAAAGAAAAATCCTGTTGCCTTCATGGTGTTAAGCACTCATCAAAGACTATAAATATAATAGATGATGGTAAGTGATGACTTTGGGATGGATCTGGGAACATTACATTGATTTTTTCATATTTAAAGGATGGAAAGCTGCTGTAAAGACTGAGCTGTTCTGGCCTATCAAAGCCAACCACCAGTCACAGAGCTGCAAGTCATGTCAGAATTTGGCTGATCTATTTAGAACTTTACTGAGGAACCAGTTGATGATGATGATACCATGGTAGGATAAGGATAGAAAGAGAACAGAAGGAAGAAATAGATGGAGAACATTAAAAGTGAATGCAAAAAAAGAGGAAGAACTAAGGAATTAAATTAAGTTCCAAACTTTCAAAACAGCACTGACTGGGAAAGGAATAAATAGCATCAGAAGCTAAGTGGCTAAGACAATGGTGGGGTTTGAGAATATTCCCACTAGTCTCCAAGGGCCTGCAAGAAGGTGCTGTCATTAATGTGACCACTGAAAGAGGAAATAAAGCTGATGTCAGTACAGTAGAGTAGGAACTGCTGAGATGGATAGATGGATTTCAGGACACCACAGATCCCATGAGAAGTCCCTAGGAATCCCAGCCAGTCAGAGAGCAATCTCTAGAAGGAAGGTGGTTTGGAAAAGGCTACCTTTGAAAAATGTTCGGAGACTTCAGGTAATGCAGAATGCAGCCGCGCGAGCAGTGTTGGGCTTGCCTAGAAATGCCCACATTTCGGCATCACTCCGCGAGCTGCATTGGCTGCCAATTGGTCTCCGAACCCAATTCAAAGTGTTGGTTATGACCTATAAAGCCCTACATGGCATTGGACCAGGTTATTTACGGGACCGTCTGCTGCCCCATGAATCCCAGCGGCCGGTTAGGGCCCACAGAGTGGGCCTTCTCCAGGTCCCGTCAGCCAAACAGTGTCGCCTGGCGGGGCCTAGGGGAAGAGCCTTCTCTGTTGCGGCCCTGGCCCTCTGGAACCAACTTCCCCCGGAGATCCGTGTTGCCCCCACCCTCTTCGCCTTTCGTAAATTGCTTAAAACATACTTTTGCCGGCAGGCCTGGGGCAGCTAACACCTTGCCCCTAGCCAGTGTATGTTTGTGTGTATGTTTGTGGAGTGATTGGTTTCCTTTTTAGCTTAAGGGTTTTTATATTTACGTGTTTTTATTGTAATTTCTATCATGCTGTGAGCCGCCCTGAGTTCTCCGGAATAGGGCGGCATAGAAATTAAATAAATAAATAAATAAATAAATAAAAGAAAGCAAAAAATTAGAATAGAGGCTGGTAACATTAATTCACTAGATACCAGCCTCTTATTTGGGTTGGCTGAGAGAGGGAAAGGTTGTAGAATGATTGATTAAAGCGAAGATTGTGGATCAAATCTCCTATCTCTTTTCATGGTGTAGGAAGATTAAAGACAAGTGTGTAGAGGGAGAAGGGAATGATACATTTTCACTGTGACAGCCCATAAGAGCCATACGGAGGTTAAACCATTAAATGAGAAGGGAGACTTGCAGTTTAGAGCTGGTTCCCTCTTCCAACTGAAGTGCTTCTTTCTGAGTCTAGAATGATTGGATTGTTAGTCACTCCGACTTCAAGTCATCAGTGATGAATGCCAGGTTCTTTTGCAATAAGAGCTGATAATCTGGTGTAGATGACCAACAGATCTGGCAGCCAGTATCAAAATTACAATCGACCTGAAAAAAGGGACTTATGACCTTGATTCAAAGTTCAGATGATTGGGCACCCTTTATTGTCACATGTGTATTTATATTTCTGGAGCCTGGCTATGTACAGTAAATAAATAACTAGATAAATACAGGCTCTTATAAGTTCATGACTGAAGTATCCCTTTCATTTCAAAGATCTCAACTTCGAACTTGCTCACACTACCGGTAGTATTCATAGCTCCTCTGAAAACAAAATTTATCCCATCTTGCACAAAGTATGTTTTAAATCAAAAAAGTCAGACATATGACCCCCTAATGACTTTGGGCACAGCCTGAAGGGGTCTTCCAAAGTTGCCATAAAATTTTCATTTTTAATGTACTACACCAAAAGATAAAATTAACCCATACTAATTTATGTTTTCCCATCTGGGCAAGAAACCTTTTGGTTCTGGATATGCCCTCCTAGGAGAGTACAATTCTCTAAAGTAATATTCCAAGAATCTATATGGTCTTCAACCTCTGCAGAGATTGCACCTCTTTGTTTTAGATAGGTAGGTAGGTAGGTAGGTAGGTAGGTAAGTAGATAGATAGATAGATAGATAGATAGATAGATAGATAGATAGATAGATAGATAGATAGATAGGTGTGTGTGTGTGTGTGTGTGTGTGTGTGAGAGAGAGAGAGAGAGAGAGAGAGAGAGAGAGAGAGAGAGAGAGAGAGAGAGAGAGAGAGAGAGAGAGAGAGAGAGAGAGAGAGAGAGAGAGAGAGAGAGAGAGATATTCAGTAATATTTTAACATAGAGGACCAGTTTGATGTAGTGCTTAAGACATCAAGTTAGAAACCCAGAGACTATATATATAGCTTCAGGGAGAAAATCTATCTATATGGTCTCTAGAGGTTGACTTGATGGCACATAATCAATTATGACTAAATTAATAACAAAATATTGAATGAAATTCAAGGACAAAGACTCTTAATCAATTTTTTAAAAAATATGCGTCTTCCACCACACTACTTTCTTAGCACTACTGGTTTAATACAGTCTCATCCACTCTGACTGGAATCTTGTTGGTTGAGGGGGAGTGTGGAAGTTGGCAGATGAACTAGCATGTTGATTAAATAGAACATCTTTATAGATTGCTTCAGTTTAATTGTTTCACTCATTCTGGGGAAAAAACACACTCACCTGTTCTCCTTGAAAAGGCTGACAACTTTTCTGTGTAGAGCAAGCATAATAGATAATAAGGGCAGTTTCACACTGCAACATTAAATGCACTTCATTTTATAAATGGCATCTGGAATACCAGATGTCCTAGTTTATATTAACTCCACATCACTCCATATTTATTCTGTTAGCCACAGTGTTAAAAGGATAAGTGAATTTCAAATGATTGTTACTGCTAGGGAAAGACTATTTTAACAATCATTGCCAAACCTAAAAGAGAAACAAACGGATGATAAATTACATACATAAAAATTTGAGGCAAACTGCTGACAATAGAACCACTTCAGCAATTTTTAGTGAAGCTTAAAAAGAGTCAGTGAGCAGAATTTTAGATGCAGCTGTTATCTTACCTAAATAACTATTGTACTATTACATTTCCAATTCCCAGGATATTATTTCCTTACATCTCCTGTCAATACTCCGTTGAAATGTCATGAAGCAAAGCTAAAATTGTCAAAGAAAGTTAAAAAAACTACTCTGTTAATTCTGAAAATCTTAAAAGGTAACCTGGGAATTAATCTCATGACCACCTCCCTCTCCCCCATCTTCCTCTTCCTCCTTCTCTTTCTTCTGGAGTAAAAAGAAAATAGAGTTTAGCCATTATTTTATCTTATTTTATTGAAGTGATGGATTTTGTCAAGGAAACAAGTGTTATTTTTTAAAGAACTTAGGTATATTGTTTCTTTCAATAATTGTTAATAAAGATACTCTAGCAAGGTGCTTAATTATTCCTATGAGTAAGAGAAGCAGGGCCAGTGAGCTGGTATGGCAAGATATGAACAAGGAGAGGAAAAAGTCAAAAGATGGTAAGATCAACAATTTTGTCAAGTCTACTCAAGACATTTTGCTGCTTCAAAGGAGAAGACATCTCTTTCTAGACAACAGGGAAATGCAAGGAGGGGGGAAAAATAGATAAGAATTATTTACAAAAGAAGGAGAAGAAAGAAGAAACATTTGACAGTTTCACTTCTACTCAATTCAAATTTTGTTGCCAGGCACTAACTTGGCATTGCGATTCCAAAAGAGACATCTGTTTTGTCATCCAAGAAAACCAGCCATTGTGGCAAAAGGATGTAAATAATAGAAGCTGTAGTCATGTGGAGAGTACTACATTACCAACTGCAAGTATAAATACTTCCCTGAAAGAAAGCCCCTCTAATTGGACTTACTATATAAGTAGATACATAGTTGTGTATTACAGATAATCCTTGATTTATGACCAGTAACTTAACAATCATTCAAAATTACAATCGACCTGAAAAAAGGGACTTATGACCTTGATTCAAAGTTCAGATGATTGGGCACCCTTTATTGTCACATGTGTATTTATATTCTCTCTCTCTCTCTCTCTCTCTCTCTCTCTCTCTCTCTCTCTCTCTCTCTCTCTCTCTCTCTCTCTCTCTCTCTCTCTCTCTCTCCCTCCCTCCCTCTCTCTCTCTCTCTCTGTGTGTGTGTGTGTGTGTTTTTCTATTGTTGTCCTATTCAATTTAATAAATAAAAGGGTGGGATTTTTTTCTTTTAAAAATGTGGTGTCACATTGATTACTTTCTGGTTCTCTGGCACTAAGCCCATTTTGAAGGACAAGCTACATAATTCTGTAGGAGGTCAGCAATTTCATATTTGAAATTGAATTAAAGAACTGTCAGGTGAATACCACCAGGACCCAGGGATTTGATGCAACTTAGTCACCCCAAATATTCTATACTATCATCTCTTGAAGAGTTTGATGCTCCACTTCCCTCCCTCAAAAAGTCAAATATCTTTCCTGCATCATCTGTAGAAAAAGGGAGGTGCACGCCATTCATTTAATGTATTTGCTATCTCCCCATCTTTTTGAGCATCTCTTTCATTTTTCTGACCAGTGGTCTAGACAATCTTCCCAGTTTTCTGCTTTTAAATATATTTAAAATTCTTATTGCAGATTTTTTATCATCACCTTATGTTTTTCTATCAAAGCTTTTGTTCTCCATATTAGGACATGATTTCCATGTCTTTACACCTTCCTGGACACTACTAAACAGACATTCTGGCCAATTCCTTGACTTTGTTTCCCATTTTTTATATTATGGAATATATTTTTATTGAGAGTCAACTAGGCACTGTGGAAAGATCTGAAGATCTTCACTTTTCCAGACAGTTCTCTATTTCATCAGTTGCCTTATTTCTCATCAGTATACCAATAGAAGAGAGTATTGTAGCTATTTGGACAGTGGACTCTTTGGTACTCTCTAAATTTGGTTGTTTTCTTGCAGATTGTCCAACTAGTAATGCATGTAAGATGTTACTTAGCTGGGAATGAAACATCAGAAAGAAAACAACCAAGCTAGCACAAAGGACTTCATGCCTCATGCTACAATAAAACCTAAATATATTGGATCATTCTACCTGGATGTATGTAAAATGTGCTATTAGTTCTACAACGTTTAATTCAATCATTTGAATTTATAATTAAATGTAAGACTGCTTCCCTTCTGACTGGTTGATTTCTAGCTGCTCTTAGGCACATTTTGATTATCTAGATAGAGAGTTTCTTCCTCGTGATTCGAACATGAATGTATGAATGTCTATGGACAGTTCCACACTATGGTCAAAGCCCTGTCTCTTTCTTAAACTAGCTTCAAAAATTCCAATCCAGATTGCAATGGATTAGCAAAGGGACCAGGCTGGTGCTCCTTCTCAGCTAGGACCATAAAGTCTGACTGATGGTTCCCTGCTCCTTTCCCTTTTTCTATGTGCCAGGAAAGGCAGCTTCACCAGCAGGTCTTTGCATAAATCAGGGGTCTTCAACTCCCAGAATTCCTCAGCCAGTTAGAAGACCCCTGGCACAGAGAAAGCTTTGCCTATCTTTTTGTTTTAGGAATCACTCTTTTCTCATAAGCCTGCAGCCTTTTTCTTTGCTTTCCCCAATGTTTGCACACATATGCCTTGATGCGTGCATGTATCACACACACACACACACACACACACACACATACTTCCCACATTATCTCTTTTGAAATTTACACAGACATTATTTTTCTTCTTCTTTCTCCTTAGAAGGTTGCATGTCTAATGCTGCGATAATGAAAGCAACTGGGCACATGTTATACTTTCATTTGTATGCTCCTATGTAAATGCATGGAAATTTTATCTACAGCTTTGTTTCTTTGAAGAAAAAACTTCATAGAAACAAAGTAGCAAGTTTCTACAGTGCACCTTAAATAGGAAAAAATCTTCCCAGTTCTGGAAGCAAGGGTTGGGGAAAGCAAGGGAACCAAATCATAACCCAACCAGCAACCCAGGATTAAATGGCTATATATTGGATAGCAACCAAATACTGGAGGAGAGGAGACACTGCAGCTAATTGTAATTTGCAGCTGTTATTAAAATGGAATAAGCACTGGGAACTATCTGCTCCTAAGGACAGTTTTGAATTGAATGTGTATACGTAGGAGATGTACATTGTCTGGCAGAAAGTGCAGATCTGCCTCATGAGATGGCATCTGAACTCCCCTATTGTTATAACTTCTTTGCATACTTCTCCTGATTTCAACCTTTTAATCAGGTGGCTGATAGCCCTCATTCTAAGTAACATTTGGAACCAGTTATAATGACTGCATCCTACTGCAATCAAGCATTCCAACTCCCACATCTTGGCTCGAGACTTTTAGCACTACCAAAGGCAACATCCTTTTTCAAATGTGGATCTGAGCCTTTTTCATGACTTGTCTCCTTTTTGGCTCCTGATTGTCACATCCATTTATAAAACCAGTTCCATCACTGGCCCTTCCTTACTGCTCTCATAGCACTACAGGTATGTATTACATATTCATTTTATACTTATATACAGTACGAATGTCAATAGAAGAGAAAGCAGCATTTTAGATCTTGCTGTAACACAATGTCATGCTTAGATGCTTTATTTCATGTTGGATTTATTCTTTGCATCATCTTGACAAGGGCTGTTTTGTTACAAATATTGCTTATCACAGATACAGACTTAGTGAAAGGCCTTCCAACCATTCTCAAATTGACAGAGGTCTATGCCAGAATAAAAGTTGTTCATGTTTTTGATTCTCATCTTTCCTCTGTTGCCTCGGTTCTGGGTTATTGCATGTCACTTGAGTTTTTCCAAAGTAATGGATGACAAAAACTTTATACACTAAAAATAGGTCTTAGCACAGTATGGACAACTTACAACACTGTGCAAATCCAGTTAGCACTACCAATTATGAGAAATATTGGGAGTTGAGGTTTAATAATATCCACCCCTATTTTAGAATCTCATGTTACCCTTGACTTACTTTTCTAACTCTGCAAAATAACAATTCAGATTTTTGTAAAGAGTGATCTATTCTCCCATAGCAACCTGTTGCCAAGGAAATTAGAGGGAAGAAATAGGTGAAAGGAAAAGGATAAAGATCATCTTGCCTATGATTGTCTCATATCCAGTGGTGGGATTCAGCCAGTTTGCACCACTTCAGCAGAACCGGTAGCTAATTCTTTTGTTGCCCAGGCCCAGAATTGACTTCCAGAAGTGGCATCCACACAGAGAACCAGTTGTTCACATATCTGAATCCCACCACTGCTCAACTGGTTATAGAAGTACTTATAACCAATGTAATGACTTCGATAGTTCATCTTTGAGGAAAATTGGTCTTTGGCAGTAAAAGAATTTTGCTATCATTGTTCTAAGTTGATGGCCAGAATTCCATTAACTAGGATACACTTTGTCCAAAGATTCAGAACTTTGCTTAAGTATAAAATTCAACCACTGGCTTTCAGTGAGCCATCTCTTGTCTATTCAATGATACACAAGTGACTGAAAAGATAAAAAAGCTTGACAAGGCATGTCAATGGAATGCAATGGGGAAGGTTGGGGGACAGGTAGAAAGAGTCATAACCCTGTTTTGAGCATGGGCACATCTGGTTTGGGCACCTTGGTTGGATATAAAACTATCCCCCACCTCTTTTATTACTTGCTATACCTCCTTCTGTGCCAGAATGTCAGGATCAAATGTTTTAAACAATCCTCTTGCCACAAAGATAAAATCCTTGTTTTTTAACTGACCAAAAACATCACCTCCTAGTCTGGGTTACACTATAATGATGATGATGATGATGATGATGATGATGATGATGATGATGATGATGATGATGATGATGATGATGATGATAAAGTTGGAAGGGACCTTGGAGGTCATCTACTCCAACCCCTGCTCAGGCAGGAAACCTTATATCAGGGGTGGGGAACCTTGGCTCTTTTATAACTAAGGTATGTACCGGTAGAAAGCACATCACAATAGTAATGGGGGACTTTAACTACTCTGACATCAACTGGGAGACAAACTCTGCATCAAGTGGAAGATCAAACAGATTCCTGACAAACCTAGCAGACAACTTTGTCCCATTTTGGACCTAATTCTCACTAACAGAGATGAAATGATAGAAGGTGTTGAATCCATAGGAACTTTGGGAGGAAGTGATCATGCAATATTGGAATTCAACATTATGGAAGCACAAGCAATAGAACACAGTCAAACTAGAGTCTTGGACTTCAAGAGAGCTAATTTCAATAAACTTAGAGAGGGTTTGGGAAGGATTCCATGGATGAAAATCCTCCAGGGGAAAACAACTCAAGAGGCTTGGGAAATTTTGAAAAGTGAGATAATAAAGGCCCAGTCTAGCACAATACCAACAAAGAGGAAAAATAACAGCTCTCAAAAGAAACCAGGATGGCTGCATAAAGAACTCTCTGATAAATTGAAAGATCAAAAGGACAAGTATAGAAAGTGGAAAGAGGGACACATAACTAAGTCAAAATATCAGCAAATAGCCCGAGCCTGCAAAGACGAAGTGAGGAAAGCTAAGGCTCAAAATGAACTAAGGCTTGCAACCAAAGTAAGAAATAACAAAAAAAGCTTCTTTCAACATGTAAAAAAAGAGAAAAAAGTGAAGGAAACGATTGGTCCATTAGTGGGTGAAAGTGGCAAGAAGGTGACAAGCAACAGAGAGAAAGCAGAACTATTTAACTCATTTTTCACATCTGTCTTTATACAAAGGGAAAAAACAGACCAACCTATCAAAAATAGTGCCATAAAAAACAAAATAGAAATACAAAGTTAAGATAGGCAAGAAAATGGTAAGTGAACACCTGTCCAGCCTAGACGAGTTCAAATCACCAGGACCAGATGGATTACATCCCAAGGTTCTTTTTTTTTCTATGTTTTTTTTAAAATTATTTTATTAAAACCATCAACACCAAACATAAGATCATATCAAAAAGCAATTATCATATAACCTGCAATACAACTCTAAGGATCAGTCTTTGTAAACGTCTGGTTTAGCAAACATTCCTCACTCCCCGCATCCAGCCTCAACTATACGCTTGATACCTTTTATTTGATTGGTATTTCTCTTATACATGGTCTATCTACTGTTTCTAGTCTAATACCTGTTGTTCATTCGAGCTTTAGAAGTAAATTCATCTCAGTAGTAGTGCAATCTTTTATGATCCCTAACAAAAGATCCTGAGGTAGAAATTCAGTATCCTGAGGTAAAAATTCAGTACGCATTTCCAATATTAAAGCAATCAACATTAGATCTGGGCTCATATTAATTAGCTGTCCTCATAAGACCTGAAAAAACAGCTCTTGTATATGGTCTATCTACTATATCTAGTCTATCACATATTGTTCATTCACGCTTTAGAATTAACTTCGTCTCAATAATAGTGCAATCTTTTATAATCCCTAACAAGAGATCCTGAGGTAGAAATTCAGTAACCTGAGTTGGAAATTCAATCCGCTTTTTCAATATTAAAGCAAACAACATTATGCATAAGATCATATTAAGAGGCAATCCTTTTTTTTTAATTCTTTTATTAAAACAATTAACGTTGAACATAAAAACATATTGTGCAGCAATCATCATGACACCTGGTATACAATACTAAGTATTAGTCTTTGAAAACGTCTGGGTTAGTAAGCCTTTTTCCCCACTCCTCGTGTCTAGCCTCAACTATACTCCTGTTACATTTTATTTTGATTGGTGTTTCCCCTATCCGTTTCAATATTAATGTGATCAACATTAAGCATAAGATCCTATTGCTAAGCAATCATCCTAGAACATAGCATACAACATTAGGTATTAATCTTTGTATACATCTGTTTTAATAAACGTTCTTCCCTCCTCCCTTCCCTCTTCAAGTATACTCCAAGTACCTTTTGTTTGATTGGTGTTTCTCCTATATATGGTCTATCTACTGTATCTAGTCTATCACATATTGTGCGTTTGCGCTTCTGAGTTGACTTCATCCCTTTACTAGTGCAATCTTTTATGGTCCCCAACCCGAGATCCTGAGGTAAAAGTTTCATATCCTGAGGTAGAGATTCAGTCTACTTTAACAATATTAAAGCAAACAACGTTAGTCATAAGGTTATGTTAAGAGGCATTAGTTATAGAACATATACATTCAACGTTGGGTGTTAGTTTTTGTAAACCTCTGATTTGTTAGCCCTTCATCCCTCCTCCCATCGATCCTTAGCTGAACGCCAGCTGCATTCTGCTTGATTGGTGTCTCTCCTGGATATAGTCTAACCACTGTTTCCAGTCAGTCACAAATTGTTCATTGGAGCGGTTTTTCAAGTATGCTGATATTTTTGCCATTTCCGCCAAATGTGTTACTTTCACAGTCCATTCTTCAATAGGCGGTATTTCCGGATTCTTCCAGTACTGTCCCACCAACAATCTTGCTGCTGTAATTAAGTTCAAAAATAAATTTGTCTCTGAGGTAGTGATATCCTTTGTGATCCCTAACAGAAAAGCCTGAGGTAGAAATTCTATACGCTTTTTGAAAATAGTTTGGAGTGTCCACCATATCTTCCTCCAGAATGCTTTGATTTTTCTGCATGTCCACCATATATGAAAGTAAGTAGCCTCCCCGTCTCCGCACCTCCAGCATTTGGGCTGGGTGCCCGGGTAGATGAGTGATATTTTTTTCGGGTCTAGATGCCATCTATAGAACATCTTGTAGAAGTTTTCCCTTAAGTGTTGCGATTTCGTGAATTCTACATTCCTCACCCAGATTTTCTCCCACGTGTCTATGGCGATAGGGTGTCCGAAGTCTTGTGCCCACTTTATCATACAGTTCTTGACTAGCTCGGTTTCAGAGTCCATTTCTATCAGAATGCTGTACACTCGTTTGATGTGCATAATCCCCTGTTCTCTGATCTGTTTAATTAGGTTCTCGTCGTTCTGGGAGAAGCCCTTCTTCTTGTCTTTACGCCACCTTGACTGTAGTTGTATATATGATAGCCAGTTACTTCCTATTCCTCTGTTTGCTAGCGTTGCTTGAGATTTCAAGAGGAACCCGTTTTCTTCTCCCAGTACAAGTTCACTGTAGGGCACCACTTCTTGCCCTTGGGATGTGTTCATATCCCCTGTTGCGTGTCCAGGGATCGTCCAGATGGGAATCTTGTCGTGTAGGAGGTGCTTATATTTCTTCCAGACCCATAACAGTGGGATTCGTAGTGGGTTCTCCTTGAAGTTCCTATCTGCCTTTTTGTCGTATACTAGGTATGCGTGCCAGCCGAATCGTAGACCATGCCCCTCAACATTCAGAACTCTATCATTTGTCATGTTGATCCAGTCACTAACCGCCACCAACGTTGCTGCATAGTAATATAGCTTTAGATTAGGCATCTTGAGTCCCCCTCTCTCCCTTGCGTCTTGGATGATTTTTAGTTTCACCCTCGGTCTCTTGTCGTCCCAAATAAATCTGTTGATGCCTTTCTGCCAATTGTCTAAGTCCGCATCCTTCTTGAGTATGGGTAGCATTTGAAAGAGAAATAAAAATCTGGGTAATACATTCATCTTTACTGTCGCTATCCTGCCGAGCAGGGATAGACGTAGCGATTTCCACCTTTCCAGGTCTGCTTGTATCTTATTCCACAGGACCTCGTAGTTATTCTTGTATAATTTCGCATTTGTTGATTCTATCTCCACTCCTAAGTATTTGACTTTCTTGACTATTTCACAACCCGTTATTCTTTCCAGGTTCCGTTTTGCTTTGTTGTCTAGGTTTTTGACTAGCATCTTTGTTTTTGATATATTTACTTTGAAGCCTGACACCCTACCATAGTCCTCCATTATCTCCATCAATTTCCTTGCTGATTGTGGTGGTTGCGACATTGTCACCAGCAGGTCATCTGCAAAGGCACATAGTTTGTATTCTTGCTGTTTAATCTGTATGCCCTGTACATCCTTTGCCGCTCTTATTCTGTTCAGTAAAATTTCCAGTGTTAGGACAAATAGCAGGGGGGACAGCGGGCAGCCCTGTCTCGTGCCTCTCTCTATATTAAATGAGTCCGTTAAGTCTCCATTGACAATGATCTGGCCTGTTTGTCTTTGGTAAATTGCCGTTATGGAGTTGAAGAACTGTGCTCCCATTTTCATCTTCAGGAGCAAGTTCGTCAGGAACGGCCAATTCAGTCTGTCGAAGGCTTTTTCTGCATCCACAAACATTAGAGCGGCGGGTATCTGGTTGTGCCTTTGCAGGTACTCTATTATGTTCAACAGCTGCCTCACGTTGGTTTTCATCTGGCGTCCTTGTATAAAACCCCTTTGGTCCGGGTGTATTGTTTTTTGTAAAACAGTCATTAGTCTATTGGCCAAAATTTTTGTGAAGATTTTATAGTCTGTGTTTAGTAGTGAGATGGGCCTGTAGTTTGCGGGCTGTGTGTTGTCTTTCCCCTCCTTTGGGATTAATGAGATGTAGGCTGTTTTCCAGGATGGTGGGACCTGGCCTCCTTCTTGAATGCTGGCAAATAGCTTTCTGAGGGGTTCTAGCATCTCGTCCTGTAGATGCTTGTAGTAGGTCGCTGTTATCCCATCCGTCCCGGGCGATTTTCCTGCTTTCAGTTGTGTGATCGCTGAGTGTATTTCCTCCTTTGTGATTAAGGCATTCAGGGCTTCTCTTTGTGTGTCGGTAATCGCCTGTATCTTTTCGTTTTGTAAGAATTCATCTATCTCTTTGTCTTGTATCTTATCCTCGGCATATAGTTTCGAGTAGAATTCTGTGAAGGCTTTCTTGATGGTTTTTTGTCGGAATTCTAGTTTGCCTTTGTATTCTATCTTTTCAATTATGCGGGATTTCTGTTTCTTTCTTATGGTGTAGGCTAGCCAGCGGCCTGGTTTGTTGGCCTTGCAGAATGTCTTATGTTTTGCATATTGTATATTCCTTGCAACTTGGTCCGCCATCAACATGTCAAATTGCTTTCTTAAGATCTTGAGTCCTTCTTTGGTGACTTTGTCCTCTGGTCTTTTTATCAGTAGCCGCTCCATGTTGCTTATCTCATTTTCTAACTCTTTTCTTTTTTGTTCTTGTTGGCGACGGTGCCAGCTATTCATGGATATGAGGATCCCTCGCATGTACACCTTGCTGCCTTCCCAGATCTGTTCTATCGGCGTTCCGTTGTTCATATGTGTGTTGAAGAATTCCTTCATAGCTTTTTTGCATTCCGCCACCTTGTCTTCGTGTCTAAACAGGTTTTCATTGATTCTCCAGGATCTCCTCTGTTTCGGGCCGTGTCTTAATTCCATCCTCACAGGGTTGTGGTCTGTCAATGTCTTGGGTAGGATTTTCACCGTGTTTAGACAAGTTAGCAAGTCACTAGAAGTTAATATAAAGTCAATTCTGGAGAAGGATTGGTGTCTGCCAGAGAAGAAGGTGAATTCTTGTTCTTTGCCGTGCCTTTTCCTCCATACGTCTGTCAGTTCGAGGTCCTCCTTCATATCGAAGAAGGATTTAGGCAACTTAGAGTGTTTTTGCGGGTTCGGTGCAGTTCTTTTTTTGTCTAGAGCAGTCTCTATGACCCCGTTCCAGTCGCCCATGATGATGTAAGATCTGTAGTTAAGTTGTGTTACTTTCTTGTGTAGCTTTTTGTAGAATTTGCCTTGTTGCTGGTTTGGTGCATATACACCCATTACTAGAATCTTCTTGTCCTCTTGTGTTATTTCAATTGCCAGGTATCTACCTTGGGGGTCGGACTCTATTAGCTTGGCCAATACATGTTTCTTTACATATATAACAATCCCATTCTTTTTTCTCGGCGCCGCTGCTACAAAGTGCGCGCCTAGTTTGTAGTTGATCAGATATTTCTGGTCTGCTGCTCTGATGTGTGTTTCTTGTAGGCAGATTATATCGCTTTTATCTTGGTTCAGATAGTGGAGAATTTTTCTCCTTTTCTGGGGGGAGTTCAGTCCGTTCACATTCCAAGTCAAATACTTAGTTGCCATCATCTGTTGCAGGATACTTTTGCGAGACCATTTCTGTTATTTCTCCTGTAGCCTTCTTTGGTCCCGTTCCCATGATATCCGGATTGCTGCTCGTATTGGTTTGTGCGGTCTTGCTTTGCTGGTCTGTGTGTTTGGTAGTGGAGCCTGGTAGCCTGTCCTTTGTAGGCTGTCTTGCTGCCTTGTTTTTGTTGCTCTTTGCTCTCTGTGCCCTCGCCTCTCCAGGTATTCCATTCATTTCCTCTGTCACTGCCCTGATCTGTGCCTCTGCGCTGTTTGCCCGTTGGCCTCGATCCCTCCTGCTTTCCCGTGGTCTATCTACGTCTTCTCCCGCGGTGGGTTGAGGGCCTCCCGACTTCAGTTCCTTTTCGAGGAAGTCTTTGGCTTTCTGGACCGAGGTCAAGTAGTGTCTCTTGTTTCTATAGGAAAGTGACAGTCCTGTTGGAGTTTCCCACCGGTATCGCAGTGCACGCGATCTCAGTTCTGTGGTCAGGAATTTGTAGTCCTTTCTGTCTCTCAGCATCGCCTGGGGGATCTCTTTCAGAACCTTCACCTCCTGTTCCTCTATGTAGAATGCCTTGTTATAGGAAGTGGCAGAGATGTGGTTCCGGAGCCTCTGTGTTGTGAAGTGGATGACCACGTCCCTTGGTTGCTGCCTGTTCACTGCCCTCCAGGCGCCCACTCTGTAGATTTTTTCGATTTGCCACCCAATCTCATTGGCGCTCCTGCCCAGGAATGTTGCCAGTGCCTCTACAAAGGCCCTGAGCAGGCTTTCTTGGGTTTCGTATGTTGTCTCTTTCCACCCTCTGAATCTGATCGCAAATGACATTTGCCAGAATTGCATCATGGTCGACTGGTCCTGGACCTCAGCAGTCTGTCCCTCTATGCAGTTTTCCACTTCTTTCATCATCTTTTCCGTATTCTCCCTTGTTTCTTGGAGGTTCTTGTAGTGTGTTTGCATTGCCTCCTTCATTTGTTCCAGGCTTGTGGCCACCGCTTTGCGTTGTTCTTCCCACTTTCTCTCCAGGTCTCTCCCTTGGTCCGCCAGCATCCTGTTCATGTCTTTGTATCTTTCCTCCGTCTTCTGTTCTGCTTCTATGCGTCCTTTCTCCGTCTCCGCACTCATTTCTGCCAATTTTCTATCCATGCCGACCATCCTTACCACCAACGTCGCTATCGTCTCATTTAGTGTCTCAATCGTCTCTTTTAGTTCTTGAATCATGCGTGCTGTTGTGGTGTCATGGGTTGGCGTTTGGATCTGAGGGCATGCAGTTGGATGGGGGTGTGTGTGGTTGGGTGGGGTGTTCCCTGGCAGATTGGAGAGCTGGGTCGGAGAGGGTGCAGCTCCCTTCGGGTTTGGCAGTTTGGTGTGTTTCGTCCGTTTGGCTGCCATTTAAATTTAAATTTAAATTTTAAATTTCCAAATTTTTTCTTCCTGCCTGTCTGTCTAACCTTAAGGCCACCCTTTGCTTTAGAGAGTTGTATGGGGGTTGTCTCTGTTTAGGGTTTTCAAGCTTGTGAGATGGATTGGTTCAAGTTGCTCTGTCAAAAGTCAGCACATGTACTTGTCTCACCGTTCACTTTTCAACAACCATCCCCAAGTCCACTAGGGGGTGCAGTCTGCCTTCAGATAAATTCCGTGTTGTGTATTGTTGGCCGGGGTGGGCCCAAGGCTGGAGGGGGTCTGTGGCTTGGGGCCCGTGTGGATGTCTCCTCTTCTCCCTGGGCAGCACTATCAGTTGTCAGCCACCCACGCCCCTAGACAGATCAGCTTCAGGCGTCTGGCTGGTCTTGAGTGACACTCCCCACGCGTCTCTCTTGTCTTGGGGCTTCATCTCCGCCCGGGGGGGTTTTAGCCTTCCTCCAAGGCCTATGGTGCTGACTTCCCCCCTCTTGCTGCCCTCCGTGTGGGGGGGAAAGGGGAGGTAGCGCGTCTGCGGGAGTTTCCCCCCCTCTTTGTTCCCTCACCGCTTCTTTGTCCTAGCCTGCCCATTCGGTTCCTTCTTCCTCCACCCACCTGGCTCTTCCTTACCTCCTCCGGTTCTTTCCGGGGGCTGGGAGGGGTTTTGTGGGGGTCCTGCCGGGGGTCTTCTGTCCGCTGCTGGCCTCTGCTGATGGGGCCTCTCGGGGAGTTGTTTTCAGGCCCCCTCCGGTCCCGTCGTTGTCTGGAATCGTCTTCTTTCCCCTGTGTCTGCCGGCTCTCCCTCGGCTCTCAGCTGCTTCTGCGCATGCGCGGCCTCGCGGTTTCTTCGGGCCTGCCGGCTTGCCGGCCGCCGCCGGCCCTCTCGGCCCCTTTCCCTGTCTTCCTGGGCTCTTCGAGGACGATCCCTCTCTGGTAAGAGCCAGCTGGGAGTCTTCTTAGGAAGCGCCCTCTTTTCCAGCGCTTCCCCTTCCCCGAGGATCAATTTTGGGGCAAAAGAAGCAAGCTCCGGTCCGGAGCTGTGTTGGGAAGGCTCCGGTCGCCTTGACCGCATCTACCTTCCTCTTTCTTCTTGTCCCCGTTCGCGCCGGTCTCCCCGGCAGCGCGGCAGCGCGGCAGCACGGTGTCTTCGGGCCTGCCGGCCGGCCAGCTGGCCACCGCCGGCTTCCTCGGCCCCTTCCGCAGCTCTCCCGGACCCCTCGGCGTCGATTTTTACCTTGCCGGATCGGGCCGGGGGTCCTCTTCGGTCTTTTCTTCTCCTCCGGTGATTCGCTCCCCCGACGGCCCTTTGCTTTAATTTTAAAAAGCGCGCCGTCCCGGAGCTGCCGAAGGATGGCTCCGGTCCGCGTGACCGGAACCGGAAGTGACCAGGCAATCCTTATATAACATAAAATACAACATTAGGTATTAGTCTTTGTAAACGTCTGGTTTGGTGAACATTCTTCACTCTTCACGTCGAGCTTCAACTGTACGCCAGATATATTTTGTTTGATTGGTGTTTCTCTTGTATATAGTCTATCCACTGTTTCCAGTCTGTCAAATATTGTTCATTTGAGCGATCTTTCAAATATGCCGATATTTTCGCCATTTCCGCCAAATTTATTACTTTCAAAGTCCATTCTTCCATAGGTGGTATTTCTGGATTCTTCCAGTATTGTCCCACCAACAATCTGGCTGCTGTGATCAAGTTCAGAAATAAGCTCGTCTCTGAGGTAGTGCAATCTTTTATGATCCCTAACAGAAAAACCTGAGGTAGAAAGTCAATACGCTTTTTAAATATAGTTTGGAGTGTCCACCATATCTTTCTCCAAAAGGCTTTGATTTTTCTGCATGTCCACCATACGTGAAAGTATGTAGCCTCTCCATCGCCACACCTCCAGCACTTGGGCTGGGTGTCTGGATAGATGTATGATAGTTTTTTCGGGTCTAGATGCCACCTGTAGAACATCTTGTAGAAGTTTTCTCTTAGCTGTTGCGCTTTCGTGAATTCTACATTTCTCACCCAAATTTCCTCCCACGTTTCCATTGTGATCGGATGTCCAAAGTCTTGTTCCCACTTTACCATACAGTTCTTGACTAGCACCGTTTCAGAGTCCATTTCTATTAGTATGCTGTACACTCGTTTGATATGCATGATCCCCTGCTCTCTAATCTGTTCAATTAAAGTCTTGTCAGACTGGGATAAGCCCTTCTTCTTGTCTTTATGCCACCTTGACTGCAGTTGTAGGTATGATAGCCAGGTACCTCCTATTCCTTCATCTGCTAGCGTTGTTTGAGACTTTAAGGAGAACCTATTTTCTTCTTCCAGTACCAGTTTACTGTAGGGCACTTCTCCCTGCTCTTGGGTTATGTTTACATCCCCTATTGCATGTCCGGGGATCGTCCATATGGGGATCTTATCGTGTAGCAGGTATTTATATTTCCTCCAGACCCACAACAATGGTATTCGTAGTGGGTTCTCCTTGAAGTTCCTGTCTGCCTTTTTGTCGTATACCAAGTATGCATGCCAGCCGAATAGTAGACCATGCCCTTCAACATTCAGTATTCTATCATTCGTCATATTGATCCAGTCACTCAACGCCACCAATGTCGCTGCATAGTAGTATAGCTTTAGATTAGGCATTTTTAGTCCCCCTCTCTTCCTCGTGTCCTGGATGATTTTTAGTTTCACCCTCGGTCTCTTGCCATCCCAAATAAATATGTTGATGCCCTTCTGCCAATTGTCCAAGTCCACATCCTTTTTTAGTATGGGTAGCATTTGAAAGAGAAATAGAAATCTTGGCAAGACGTTCATCTTTACTGCTGCTATCCTGCCCAGCAAGGATAGTCGTAGTGTTTTCCACCTTTCCAGATCTGCTTGTATCTTGTTCCACAGCACCTCGTAGTTATTCTTGTATAATTTCGCATTCGTTGTTTCTATCTCCACTCCCAGGTATTTAACTTTCTTAACTATTTCACAACCCGTTATTCTTTCCAAGTCCTGTTTTGCTTTGTTGTCTAGATTTTTAACTAGCACCTTCGTTTTTGATATATTAACTTTAAAACCTGATACCTTGCCATAGTCTTTCATTATCTCCATCAAACTCCTTGCTGATTGTACTGGTTGCGATACTGTCACCAGCAGGTCATCTGCGAAGGCACACAGTCTTTTCCAGAATCTTCCCAGGTATTGAGGTCAGGCTGATAGGTCTGTAATTTCCTGGATTCTTGCCAGACAAATCTTATTGCATTCTTTGACCAAGTGACAAAATTAGTGGACCAGATGGATCCCTAGCTGGCTGACCGGCCGTACTCAGCGTGTGGTCCTCAATGGAACTGCATCTACATGGAGGGAAGTGTGTAGTGGGTGCTCCAGGGCTTTGTTCTGGGCTCAGTGCTCTTCAATATCTTCATCAACGATCTGGACGAGGGGATAGATGAGAAACTTATCAAATTTGCAGATGACACCAAGCTGGCAGGAATAGCCAACACTCCAGAAGACAGGCTTAGGATACAGGAGGATCTGGACAGACTTGAACACTGGGCGCTATCTAATAAAATGAAATTCAATGGTGAAAAAAATAAGGTTCTACATTTAGGCAAGAAAAACCAAATGTACAGGTATAGTATAGAGGGTACCTTGCTTAATAGTAGTAACTGTGAGAGGGATCTTGGAGTCCTAGTGGACAATCATTTAAATATGAGCCAGGAGTGTGCTGCAGCTGCCAGAAAAGCCAACACAGTGCTAGGCTGCATTAACAGAGGGATAGAATCAAGATCACGTGAAGTATTAATACCACTTTACAATGCCTTGGTAAGGCCACACTTGGAATACTGCATCCAGTTTTGGTCACCACGATGTAAAAAAGATGTTGAGACTCTAGAAAGAGTACAGAGAAGAGCAACAAAGATGATTAGGGGCCTGGAGGCTAAAACATATAAGGAACAGTTGCTGGAATTGGGTATGTCTAGTTTAACGAAGAGAAGGACGAGGGGGGACATGATAGCAGCGTTCCAATATCTCAGGGGCTGCCACAAAGAAGAGAGAGTCAAGCTATTCTCCAAAGCGCCTGAAGGTAGGACAAGGAGCAACGGGTGGAAACTAACCAAAGAGAAGCAACCTAGAACTAAGGAGAAACTTCCTGACAGTTAGAACAATTAACTAGTGGAACAACCTGCCTCCAGAAGCAGTGAATGCACCAACACTGGAAGTTTTTAAGAAGAAACTGGACAGTCATTTGTCCGAAATGGTATAGGGTTTCCTGCCTGAGCAGGGGGTTGGACTAGATGACCTCCAAGGTCCCTTCCAACTTTATTATTATTATTATTATTATTATTATTATTATTATTATTATTATTATTATTATTATTACTTGTGGACTTCAACTCCCAGAATTCCTGAACCAGGCTGGCTGAGGAATTCTGGGAGTTGAAGTCCACAAGTCATAAAAGAGCCAAGGTTCCCCACCCCTGCCCTATACCATTTCAGATACTTTGATTTGTTTGCTCTTATCCTGTCCATCACTGACATCAGACACCAGATTTAGAATCTGAATAGCTTCTTGGGATTTAGATAGAAAAGGAAAACACCTCTGGGTCATCAATATCAGATATACATTCAGCAGGGTACAATGATTTAATATTTTCACTTCAGTCTGAAGTAACATTTATGCTCTTAATCACTTCAGAAAGGGACAATTGGCCTTCTTTTAGTGTTTCTAAACCTTGACAACTTTAAGAGGAGTAAACTTCAACACCCAGAATTCCCCAACCAATCCAGGGAATTCACCTGCTGGTTGGGGAATTCTGTAAGATGAAGACAACACATTTTAAAGGTGCCAAGGTTGAGAAACACTGGTCTAGATTCTCTATCAGGACAAGTCATCACACCAAGCACTGGCTATTTTAGGGGACTTTCTGATTTGCTCATTGGCAGAAGCCTAAAAATGTCTTTTGTATGTCTTTTCTTTTTTTTACATTTTCCCCACATACTGGCACCAAATGTTCAGAGTGCTCATTTACAACCTGTCCTTGGGCAATTTCAAATCCATGTTGCCCAGCAGGTGCTTATTATGATGGACAATTGGCTTAACTGCCCATTCTGCTTTCCCAATTCAAAAGCACACATATTGTGCTAAGTAGTTGCAATGCAGCTGTGAATAATTGCAATGCATCACACACACCATCTCTTTTATTTTGCATCAGCTGGTCTACCCGCCACTACTTTTTCTCTCTTCTGGGATTGAAGAAATTACTCGGAAAGTGGAAGTCTTTTTTAGGGCACCAATAGTCTGAAATAGTGAACATACAGTTTAACATAAGAACATAAGAACATAAGAAGAGCCATGCTGAATCAGGCCAAAGCCCATCGAGTCCAGCATTCTGTGTCACACAGTGGCCCACCAATTGTACATGGGGATCTTGAGCAGAAAGAGAAGGCAAAACCCTCCCTTTCCCTTGACCCCCAACAAATGGTACTCAAGGGAATCCTGCCTGCCTCAACCAACATAGAGGCGGCACATGGACATCCGTTTTAATAACCACCGATACACTTGGCATCCATGAATCCTTGTTTATCTCTATCAGGTTTAATTCTTCTATTTCCCTCCCTGGGAAAACTAATTCAGCGGCAGGCAAATGTTCTCTATCCTCCTCGGTGAAAACGGAGGCAAGGAAGTCATTTAACCTCTCAGCAATCTCCTTGTCTTCTCTGATTATCCCCTTCTGACCATTGTCATCAAGTGGCCCAACTGATTTTCTGGTTGAGTTCCTGCTTCTGATGTACTTAAAAAAGGTTTTGTCATTATTTTTAGTATTCTTGGCTATGTGCTCCTCAAAGTCTCTCTTGGCTTTCATGACTATCGCCTTGCATTTGGTCTGCCAGAGTTTGTGATCCCTCCTGTTCTCCTCGGTAGGAAGAGCCTTCCATTTCTTAAATGAGTTAAATGAGTTTAGGTGGACAGTGTCAGGTGCTTGCCATATCTCTAATCCTTTGGCTGAGGCAAGGCATGACGATGTACATTAAAATACTACTTTGTCAAGCTGATGTAAAGGTGACAGCTGCCCATCCAATACGTGTAAGTTTAGAGGAAGAGTTGCAGATTCTGTCCCTGCTTCAGGGAGTGGCAGTGGCAGTCTTATTTTGGAGCAAGTTGCTATCTGAAATGAAATGGCCCTTTCCTATTAACATTTAGTATATCAGTAGTACAAACTGTGCTTTTCCACTTGACCTTTGGAAGAGATAACTTCACACATGACTGGCAGCAATATAAAAGATCCCTTGATTATTTACCAGCATTATGTTGGTTATATTGATATAAAATACCACTGGAACACTTTAAATATTTAAATATAAATATCAGAATTACACTAAACTCACTTCTGTCCACTTAGAAATTCACTGAGACATACAATTTGACTAAGAGTGCCTGAAATTAGTAGTCCTCAACTTGCAGCTGATCACCTAGTGACCATTATGATAGATCCCTTCTGGTCACATGACTACATTTTGAATGCTCAGCAATTGTCCCACAATGATGGCCATTTGCAATGTCTCATGGTCATGTGACCATGATTTATGCCATTTTTTTGCCAGAAAGTTGTGTTTATTTTTAGGTTTCCGGCAAAACCCAGCCCATAGCAAACAATGGTTTGACTTAATGACTTTATAACCACTGCACCATCATCTCATTTATACATGGGTCCATATATCACATTAACCATAGTTTATGATACGTAAGGAAATTGGCTGAGTTTATCCCTTGCACTAAATAAAGCATATATTATGGTTTAGTGTAGAGTGATGATCCAGGGACTTCAATTGCTGCTATGAATAGAATAGAATAGAATAGAATAGAATAGAATAGAATAGAATAGAATAGAATAGAATAGAATAGAATAGAATAGAATAGAATAGAATAGAATAGAATAGAATAGAATAGAATAGAATAGAATCTGGAAAGGACCTTGGAGGTCTTCCAGTCCAGCTCCCTGCTCAAGCAGGAGTACCTACACCATCTCAAACAGGGGATTGTCTAGTCTCTTCTTAAAAATCTCCAGTGATAGAGCGCCCATGATTTCTTTAGATAAGCTGTTCCACTGGTTGATTGTCCTTGCTTCTCTCTTTGATCAGTTTCCAACCATTGTTTCTCCTCCTTCCCTCTGGTGCTCTGGTGAACAAAGTGACCCCCTTTTCCTTGAGGTAGCCCCTCAGATACTGGAATATTGCTACCATGTCTCCCCTATTTCTTCTTTTCTTTAGACTAGCCAAACCCAAGTCCCGCAGCTGTTCTTCGTATGTTTTAGTCTCCAGGCCTTTGATCATCTTAGTTGCTCTTCTCTGAAAATTTTCAAGCCCTCAACATCTTTTTTGTGATATGGTGACCAAAACTGGCTGCAGTATTCCAGGTGTGGTCTTACTACGGTTTTATAAAGTGGTACTAATACTTTGCATGATCTTTATTCTATGCCTTTGTTTCTACAACCCAGGATTGCATTAGCTTTTTTGGCTGCTGCTGCACACTGCTGGCTCATAGTCAAGTGGTCATCCACTAATACTAATATTGATAGAGCAACATAGACAGACAAATGAACAATCAGGTAAAATATGGGAAAATACCTGACTTTATAAGCTACTGTTTAGGGCAAACAATGTTGCTCTAAAGAGACAAATTGTCTTTATGTGTAGCAGCTTCATCTGAATTAGATAAAAATAATTCAGGATACATATTGGTGAATCACTTTCTGCCTTTCCTTGTAGAATCATGATTCTGTAGAGATATGAACCTTTCTACTCCAACATAACAGGGGGAATGTTGTTTTCATGAGCTGAATCAGAAAAGCTATGCAGTTGGCAGAAAGACAATGCCTGAGAACCTACTTGATTTCCAGTGCTCTTTGACATACTGGCTGCCAGTTTAAGAATCTGACCTTTCCAGACAAATTTTTCTTGCCTCCAATACATGCAAAAGGGATGAGAGTGGGGATTCAAAAGCATCTGTTCAAACACCCATCTACTTCATGATATTGAAAGCGCAGAAACCTCCGGTATAATCTACAGTTATCAGAAGAGCAGAGAATTAACTGAAATAAAATGATTCACTATTGAATGTATTATTCTGCAGATTTATGGAACCCCAGCGGCAGCATTACCATAGGCAGGGTTGTAATTTTGGTGGGTCCCAAAACATGAAAATAGGAAAAAGGACAGGAATTAAGCAGTGAGATTATACACAAAACATTTGTGTTGCAACCTACAAGTTCGAATCAGAAGGCTATATGATAGGGATTCAAAGCAGGAAAGGAGTTTTAGATCTAGCACAAATACACATATTATATTTAAAGGATCCTTCTTGTTTGAGATCCAAAGGTTACCAGGAGCAGTCAACAGTTTTATTGCTTGGGGTTAAACAATAAAGAAATCTCACTTTCTATTTTGTTTCTTTTTATCCATAAGTTTGGAAAGAAAGGGATTTATTCTGAACTTCAGTAGCATGATCCTGCTGTCTTCTGCACTCCTATCCTTATCTCACAAGTTTTGTTGTGGGGGAGGGCTATACATTGCTCACTCTAGAAATACAGCATATACAATTATATGGGCACTGTTTTATCTTAAGAGAACATAATATGTCAAATTTCCCACGTTAGGTATAACATTCAAGTATTTAATAATGATAAAATTAATATCTGTATCTCTAGGTATTATATGCTATTAATAGTAATATCTGATCAGATTGGGCGTATTACATAAAAAGAGAAAGCTTACAAAAGTCTAAATTATTATAAATGAATGTACAAGATGGTTTCTTATATGTAGTGAATATGTGACCCTTCTTTGGTCCCTAAAAGGAGTTGTTTAATTTAGAAAGTTGTGTAAACAGAAATTACTATGCTAAAAAAAAAAGAAACAGAGAGATTGGGATTTATTTTGGGATTTATACTATTTATACTAGCCTGCAAAAAATAACTCAAGTTCTTCAATCAGAATATCTAGAGAGTTGTATGGCCCATCTTTCATAATTAATAGTCAAAAGGATGATATGTCTGTATGCATATCGAATATGGCTTTGCGGTGGTACTGCCAACTGACAGGAAGGAAATTGATTTCTTCTACTGTTCCTGTGCCATTACAAGGAGCTTGCTGCTCTGGAATTGGATGGAAGAGAGTTTTCCATCTTGGAAGTAAGAATAATGTTTGACATCAGTTGCAAGAGGAACTGAATGAGTGTGTGGATCTGTAGGTACATGTAATAATCAGAACAGAGCTGGAAGGGACCTTGAAGGTCTTCTAGTCCAGCCTTCTGCTCAAGCAGGAATTCCCATATCATTTCAGACAAGTGGCTGTCCAGTCACTTCTTAAAAACCTCGAGTGATGAAGCACCCACAACATCTGAAGGCAAGCTGTATTAATCTGTCCCCAAACCTGGAGGATTCTGGATTGGTCATAGAGACATGTCAAAAATTATTAAATATTAGGGCTTTACAGTGCTTTCAATTCAATCTCCAAAGGTATTTTAGCAAGAACAGAAGCATAAACATACTGCTGGTCTGCCATAACTTGAAGCAGCTAAATCTTTTTCCAAGACTGTAGTTTAGCAGTTCAGAAGTCAGTCAAGTATTCATGAGAAGGCAGCTGCTTTGTGGTGATGCCAATTGCATAGCCCCATTAAATACATGGGGAATAACATTAACACTGTGTATTTTAATTTCATTTACATTTTTACTTAATCACCTTTAGTGTCAGGTTTCTCCCAGCCTATATGAACACTAGAAACCTTACGGACAATATTTGAACACTGCAGTTCTCTGATAACTGTGCTTATTAAATGAATTAAGGAAGCTATTACAAAGAATGCCAGCAGCTGCCAAATGTGAAATGCAAGCCCTATTTATAATAGAGGGAGGATTCTATTCTTTTGCTCCTTTCTTGTACCATACAGTAGTCTGGAGGCTTCATGTTTTTGGATGGGAATAGTGTGCTTTATTGTGGCACACACCTTCCCCAAACAATAGGCTATTGCTCTGATTAACTCCACCTGTTAGGCTTTGCAAGTTGATGTATGTAAATGCACCTTTAATACTCAGTACTTAAAACAAACAAAAGTCTCAAAGTCTGTAAAGTAGCCTATAATCTTTGTCTCCCTCCAAAAGTTCCTGTGTTGGTGGTGGGGTTGCTCATTGTCTAGTTCAAGGATAGGCAAACTTGGCTCTTTTATGACTCCTGGACTTCAACTCCCAGAATTCCTGAGCCAGTCATGCTGAGGGGAAAGGGAGAGGTTTCCAAGCTGAGCCATGCTGGCTCAGGAATTCTGGGAGTTGAAGTCCACGAGTCATAAAAGAGCCAAGGTTGCCCACCCCTGATCTAGTTGCTAACAAACTCCAGCCAGGCCAAGCTCTAAGTCAAGATCCAGGCAGGAAATACATCACAATTGGCTGCTTACCTTAACTTGTGGTCCTGGCAATTGACTGATAGCTCTGTTGTTTGCCTGTAAGTTATACATTCCCAGATATCACTTCCTCCTCCTTTTCATGTTGTCTTCTTATCTCCTTCTTCTTCTACACCAGGGGTGGGGAACCTTGGCCCTTTTATAAGTGAGGATGGCTGGCTCAGGAATTCTGGGAGTTGAAGTCCACAATTCATAAAAGGGCCATTCCTCATTTCTGTTCTACACACTCAGTTTTGTAGGCTAAAGACCTGGATGTTGTGAAGCTGCCTATGGAATTGGCATCTTCCTAAAGATGTGTGGCTCAATTAGCAAGATGCTTGGAAATTGCCAGGGTCATTGCTTTGAGTAAAGGGGTGGGGTGGGGTGAATAATTGAATGAATGAGCTCATTCATTCTTTCATTTCCCCCCCCCCTTTACAGTTTACTCTCTCTGGTTTCTTCTTTCCAGTTTCTGTCACTGTAAACCTCTATGGCCCGTTGAAAGAAAGAGCTGAGCCGATCCTTGAGGATGGTGATCTCTTCTGCCTGACTGCAGCTGCTTCCCTCAACTGCAGACAGCAACTCCAGCTTCTTTCGCTCACATGGTCAAAGCAATTTGCTTTAAAGTGAAGTGACCAGGGAGATTGACTGGCAAAGACACAAAACAGTAGCTGTAAGGAAAGAAAGTCCTGTATAACTAATTTCACTCTAATTGCTATTGATTCCTTTGTTTACAGCATTTTTGTGACCTATTAATTGTGGATGCTAGTAAGAACTATGCTTTGTACTATGGCTTGGTCTCTGGGAAATGTTCAGTTGATTCCATTCAGGTTCACTTACACAGGGCAGGGCCCAGATGAATGTGCTGTTTCATAGATCACTTCTTCCATGGATGTGTTCTTGGCTGGTATGCTTAATGACTGGTGAAACAAAGCTACTAGACAGTATTGCACTAAGCATTTAAAGTAAATTAAAATTCTTATTCAAAACAAAAGGTTTTAAAAATAGTATCCTCAGGCACACTGTGATATGGACTCTGGAACCCTGTGTAAAATTTAAAATTGTGTCTTCCCAAACTAACTGTTCTAGATTGCAAAGCTCTGGATAGCCAGGAGACTGTAGCATGGAGTCAGTTTTCTCTGTCACTTTGCAGCCATCTAGTGGTTTTCCAGATTTTTCAACCCAGATCTGATAACCTTGCTGTTTTCAGAATGGAAGGCAATTCTTGGATCTGCTGGAGATCTTGAAGATGCTGGTTGAAGATGTTGAGATATTTAAATTTAGTAGCTGGAGCAGTGAGGTTGTGCAGTGAGCCAGAACACACAGTTATAGCTGATTGGTTGGAGAGTGCTGGCTCCTGCATGAGGCAATCTGCACTGTGATTGGTTGCTGTGGGTATGTAGGGGGAGTTTCCCCCTTTTCCTGCCATTATTATCATCATCATCAATAATAATAATAATAATAAAAATATTGTGTTGTTATTATTATATTTTATTAATTTTTACAATAACAATCCTTAGAGATTAGTGAACAGTGTGTTATCTGGGTTCATATATTTAAAAACAATCAATAATTAATTTCTATAACTGATCAATATGTTGGTTAATAATATATTTCCTTGATCCTATCTTCTTCCAGTAATGTTCTCCTTTTGTCTACATTAAACATTAATTTGGTTCATTAATACCTTCAATACATATAAAGTATAAACATTTTTCTAGTATGTGTATGTATAACAACAACATCAACATATAACATCTTTTCTAATCAGCTTATGTTTCAATTGTATTTGTAGAAGTCATCTTATTAAATTGTTATATGTCCTGTTTTCATCAATAGTTTTTCAGGTATGAAGTTTTAGCACTTTTCTTAGTTTTTAAATTTTTAACCTGATTTCAATATATTTTTGTTCCCCATAAGAGTTTAATTCACAGCTTCCATCTATGGTAGGGTGGAGGTGTAGTTCTCTCCCTTCTCAGTTTGGAAGGATTTTTGCTTCTTGGGGATATTTTCCAGGAAATCAGATATAAAATAAGAGAGAGAAGATCGAATTCCTCACCCAGTTTCAAGCATGCTGTTCACCATTGTTCTGGTTAGTGCCTTTGGACTTCGGCTGCAAGTAGCTTGGGCTGGCAGCAAGGTGTGGCCAGCTTTTCTCCTAATATATTATTAACCAACATATTGATCAGTTATAGAAATTAATTAATAGAGGGCTTCTCCTGGAACAAGCGGGCCAACCGTTGTCACTCTTCGTTCATCAGAGCACCCATCTTTCTCCATTTACGGTCCCCTGGCAGGGCGAATCTAGCTGTGGGAAGTGGAGCTCTGCAATCCCATGGCTGTGCGCTACGATGCAAAACCGGAAGTCTCCCCTCCCCGCCTTTTTCTTCTGTGTCCTCTGTGTGTTCTGTGATTTACCTCATGATGCTCTTTTTGCCTGATTATCTTGTTTGGTGTATATATAAATGTAAAATATCTTGTTTGGTGTATATATAGATGTAAAATATATTTATTTATATAAAGTATAAGTTTGTGTCAGCAATTCTGACTCCATTTGGACACCTGCTGCACAATTCTCTGACAAAGATTTGAGACCCAATACAGTTAATTTGTATTATTTGATCACTATGTCATAGTTTCTATTCTCTACAAAGATTTTTGGTTCATATTTAGGGCATTGTTTAAACAATTTTGCTTAACTATCGTTCACAAACCTACATCTACAATGTATATATAATCAAACACTTATGCAATAGACATTACAGGTATGCAGCATTCAAATCTAAAACAGACAAAGGTGGTTCTGATGTAGCAAATATGCCCTCTCTTGCCCCATGTGTCTGCAGCTCCTTGAAGGGGTCATGCCTTTTCCTGCATTTGCATGATAGTATTGCTGGCTCAAGAAAATGTGTAGAAATTCAGAAATTGTAAAAGGAGCTGGTAACAGGGCAGCATCACACCCTGACACCACTTCTATAATGCCTCATGAATGCAAACTTCACCAACTGGAAGACTAAGATTCACTTGAAAAGTTCAGTTTGCAGGTAATTTGGTTCAATTCCTGAATCAAATCACTTTTAAATGTAATGGTCAAATTAATTCCGAGCATTGAATTGAGGTGGATGCCTACAAATCAATTTGATGGGCTTTTTCACTTATGTCAACCTTTTCCCTTTTTCTAAATCAAAACTTTTATTTGAATCAATTTGATTTTCTAAGCAAGCTTGGCCCTTTCAAATTGTATCAGAACTGCTTTACAGAGGTTTGTTAACTATGAAATTCCAAAGATGCTCAAGAGTAGAAGATAAAATCAGGACATTAATCTTCCACTGCTGTTCTCAAGATGTTTATATAGGGACATAGCAAATTGAACCAACCTGCAGGTGTGCAGACCTCTGTAGGCAGTGATAAACTGTCCTCAAGCAAGATTCTGGAACAGTGCTTTGATTCTAGTTTTTAAGGGGAAAGGAAGAAGTATGAGTCTGCAAGAGACAATATATTCAAAGAAGTACCACCTCTGGTCTCAATTAGAAACATTTTTTTATACTGGGAAGAAGGCAGATGTAAGTAACCAAGATTTCCTACAAGCCAGCACAATTACACCTCTACTCTGCCATCTTGTGGCAGTTTGGAATACACAGTTTTGTTTTTTTCAAGTGAGGTGATACAGGCACCTCTATAGGTTTTTGTTTTATTACCGTATATGTGAAAGTATTGTGATTGAAACTGGCTAACTATATTTCATGGAAATAGAAAAATCTTGTATTTCTACTTTTTCTCCTTATGCTGTTCGTCAGCATTTGAATTATACTGTAGTTGGTTTCCTGACAAGACTTTGCAAGAACATATTCCCAATTTTTGTGCCTCTTTCATTTATACATGTATTTTTATTTTTTATGTTAATTGTTAAGTTAAATTATATGGGCTGTCAATATTTGTATAGTATTGAAGATTAATTCGGTTTTTCTATTGTTTTCTTTGGACCATTGTGTTATTACTACCGGTATTTATTTTTGTTGCATTTTTGTTTAATAATGCACAAGAACAGTCTGTATACTTATATTGTTTAATAATGCCTGGTTACAGTCTGTAGACTCATAAGAACTGTCTTTACCAACTGTGGGATCTATCATGTACTTCCTATAGAACAGGGGTGAACAACTATGGCCCTTTTATTACCTGTGAACTTCAACTCCTGAGCCAGCAGCAAGGATCTTTGGGGAAGAGCCTTCAGTGGAAGCTGCTGAGACTTGGAGAAATAATAAAAGGATAGAAACTATAAGATGGGACATTGTTCTGCCAGTTATGATTAAAGCTTGAACCATTACCTCCTGTTTAAGTCTGAGCAGAAAGAAACGTGTTAGGGAAACTTTTCTTTTTCAAAATCATGATAAATCTAGTTCATTTTGTTAGTAAAGAGAGCAGAATGTAACAGGTGACAATGAAAACAAGTGGCAAAATGCTAGCAGGTGATAGTGAGATCTCCTCAATGTATACTTTGCTTCTCTTCAGAGGAGAAAAGGATTTAAATTCATTTAACTATAACAATTAACAAAGGGGAAAGTAGCAGCCCAAAGAAAAGAAACAGATGGTGAGGAAACATCAGACTACCATGAATGAATGGTAGAACTAAGCCAATTACATCCATACGTTTTGAAAAACTTACTCAGAAGCTTATTTTGGGGCCCTTTTGTATAATTTCTGAAAAATGAATGGACAATAGTGCCAAGGGCCTGGAGAAGGACAAACATCCTATCTTCAAACAGAGGAAAAACTAAGTAACCACAGACCAGTCACCTTAGTGAACATCTTAAAGAACAGGAAAAAGATTCTAGCCATTTCTTACAGTGGCGTGCAAAGCAGGTGACCTTGATATATTCTTTTGGATTTCATCCTCAATTGTTCACTGCATCTCTGTCTGAAGGTATCTTTCTTGAGATGTTCATGTAGGACAGGGGTGTCAAACTGCCAGCCCATGGGCCGGTTTCATCATACCGGAGCCGCGCCCATCCCATTGCTGGCAATGGCGAAAAAGCTCCAATACATTGTGCGACGTCACGTGACGTCGCGAGTTTGACATATCTGATGTAGGAAAATTTCCAGGATATGCCATAGACACCTCATAAGAATAAATAAACTTTACAGTGCAGTATTTAGGTCTGTTTTTCAAGGTCTATGCCTCAGATCCATAGAGCAAGACTAAGATGGCTTGGCACCAGGAGATTTGTATCTTGATTCTCACTGAAAACCTTTGTTTTTTCTGAAGGAAGTGGTTTAACAGCCTGAAGACAACACTGATAAAGACAATGTGCAACTTATAGAATGCAGATACCCCCCTTACACCATTATTTTTAAGTACCTGGTTGTGTTTGGTGGACATCTGGTCTTCAGTTTAACAAATGAAGCAAATTCAATGTTTAAAGTCTGTTGGATGCTATTCAATATGAAGAGAAGATTTTTGAAGAAGAACTGGAGTTACTTGAATCCAGGGAAATGTGGATTGGATTTAACCTTATATTTGTTAGCCATATCATTTTGTATATTACATTTGACAGTGAAGGAATTTGACCCCTTGATTTCAGCCTGAATGAAAACCAGAGTTTCCCAGTCTTGCTTACTGAAAGCTTACTGGACCCTATCTAACAAAATGAAATTCAATGTACAGAAAACTAAAATCTTACACTTAGGCAAGAAAAGCCAAAAGTACACATATAGATTTGGTAAAACCAGGCTTAATAGCAGCAACTGTGAGAGGGATCTTGGAGTCTTAGTGGACAATCAATTAAATATGAGCCAAGAGTGTACAGCGGCAGCTAAAAAAGCCAATGCAATCCTAAGTTGCATTAACAGAGGGATTCAATCAAAATCACATGAGGTTCTAATACCACTCTATAAAGCATTAGTAAGACCACACCTAGAATATTGCAATCAATTTTGGTCTCCACACTATAAAAAAGATATTGAGACTCTGGAGAGAGTGCAGAGAAGAGCAACAAGGATGATTAGGGGACTGGAGGCTAAAACATGAAGAAAGATTACAGGAACTGGGCATGGCTAGTCTAGCGAAGACAGAACAATCAACCAATGGAACAGACTGTCTGTTGTTGGTGCTTGATCACTGGAGGCGTTCAAGAAGAGACTGGACTGCCATCTGTCAGAAATGGTGTAAGGACTTCTGCTTGGGCAGGAGTTGGACTACATGACCTACAAGGTCTCTTCTAATAATATTCTATTCTTCAATTCTAAGTCTTATAGTATGTGCTGTAAATAGGATGTATTTTGCCAGAGGATACTGTTTGATTGTAAAGACAGATTATTGGGTTGGTTTGCAAAAATCTGTTGTTGTAAAAAGACCAAACTTCCCACAGGTCATACATTGATCAAAGGAAGCCATGATTGTTTTAGAAGGATTCTTTTAGTTAATTGAAGAAGATGCAGGATTCTTCCATTGGTTTTGTCAAGTTAATATGTAAAGCAGCATGTCAGCAGAATACATTGTTTTTCTCTGTCTCTTGTTAATTGACCATTGTTTCCTGAGTTTGACTACAAAGAATCTTTTAATAGCTGCTTCAGTCAGTTGAAAGATTACCTTGAGGCATTTTTACCTGACTAACAACACAATCTAATGCAGATTAATTCTTTGTTTTCCAGAGAGTTGGATGTATTAAGTTAATTTGAAGCAAAAGCCAAGAATGCTATTTCACTTAAAGTTGTTTTTACATATCGTGAAATATTATGCAGCAATAAATGTGAAATTCTAAGGTGACTTTGTGTTTTTAATAATCCATAGACATAAGCAAATGTAGCATCATTGAGGTCAGGGGGTCAAGCAGTATCCAAATAATAAAAGCAATATTGTGCTACAATGCTACAAGCCCCATTTTGTAAGTGTGCCATACATGTCTCAAAGGGATAGAGCTTGTGGTGTGACAGTACAACACTGCTTTTGTCATCTGAATGAAGGCCAGAAGCCTCTGGTCAAGAAGAGGAATTGCCTTCCAGAAAAACACCATCCAGAAACAACTGGATTAACATAATCCAGTATGCTGAGGTAAAGCTTTATTAAATTATCCAAAACATGACTTCTGTGATTTATTTAAAGCTGATATTTGCCTCCTTATTTCTGCATGAAGACTGTGGATAAATTAACCAAATTAATTTGTTCTGCCTAATATCTGTCTGCCTAATGGATAACTGCTAATCATAAAGAAGGCACCACTTTGGCTGTCAGTCAGATAGACAGATGACTCTGATACTCTCAGAGAATGTGCCTCTTTGTAATAAGTCCTATCATTATCTACAGCTCAAGACCCTTGGAATCTTAATTGCAGGGGTCTTAATCCCAATTGCAATATTGCTTGTAGCCTTCCCAAACAACAACCCTCCAGATTCATTGGAATGTAATTCCTATCTTTATCCCACTTCTCATTTGAAGTTTTTCCCAATTCTAAAAAATTCTAGCAACCCAAGTATTGTTTCATCTCATGATCTTGATCTTATTTCATCCCCAGGCTGTGACTTAAAAGTTTTGTGCCACTACTTCATATCTGCCAAGACATTATTTTACCTGCTTAAAACACAAAGGCATAGTGTTTTTTCTACTTTCAGGGAAGGATTTATATGACCAGACCGCCCTTGATCAGAAGAGCTGCAGAGATATTTTAAGTTTTACTTAGACTTTTCAGCATGCTGAGATCTCTGAGAAATCCCCAAAATTTGCTGATAACCACAGCTTCTGTAAAAGTGTGGCAGATGCATGGAAACTACAATTAATTAAGCAATTGCCCAATTAAACACATTAAGGAAGCCCTCAGAATGTGTGGCTGCAAGAAGACAAAATGACATACTTCTACAGTGTCAGACAGTAACATAATAAGAGAGATGGAAGGAACCTGAAGGTCTTTTAGTCCAACCCTAATTGCAACATGTGGAATGACAATGTTGCTTCATTTATTGTTTTCTTCTTCATCTGTTATGAAGGAGTTCCTGCTGGGTCTTTTTTGGGATTTGATGAAGGCCCACTTGGGATAGCCACATATTCTGAGGACTTCTTTGATGTGTTTAATTGGGCAAAAAAAAGTAGGAGGCAACATTGTCATTCCATACATTGCAGGAACATTGGACAAGCTCAGGAGATCTTTAGCCAACACAATATACGTGCACACTTCAAACCCATGAATATATTAAGGCAGAAGCTTGTCCACCCCAAGGATAAAACACCCAGACTCAAACTGAGCAATGTGGTATATGTAGTACATTGCAGTGATCCATGTGCAGATCTGTACATTGGGGAAACAAAACAATCACTTCATAAATTCATGGCACAACATAGGAGAACAAACCAATCAGGACAAGATTCAATGGTCCATCTCATTTAAAAGACAAAGACCACTCTTTTGAAAACAGCAAAGTCCACATTTTGGGCAGAGAGAACTTTTGAAAGAGGGGTCAAAGAGGCCATCTATGTTAAAACTGAACAACCCTCTCTCAACAGAGGGAGAGGAATAGGACATCATCTATCTCCAATCTACAATACAGTCCTTTCAGCAGTTCCAAGAAGGCTCACACATATTTGCACTCCTCAGATGACCCTCCAGGTGACCTCAATGGCTTTTTAAAAGAAGGCAAATGACCAGCTGTCTGCAAGGAGTATAAATCCTTCCATTCCCCACCATCCAGTCACAGCTGAAGAAGCTTCTTGGATGAGAAGTGAAATGTCTTCAAAGAAAAAGAAGAAAGCCCAGTTGCCTTGTGAAAAAGCACCTGTGGGATTCTAGGTTGCTTCTCTCCTTGATTAGTTTCCACCCATTGTTTCTTGTCTTTTCTTGAGGTGCTTTGGAGAATAGGTTGACTCCCTGTTCTTTGCATAATATATCAAAGGAGATTGTACAATAAATCAAAGGAGATTATAAGAAATCTGCTTATCCTTATTGACCAATCATTGGGAAGGTGCTCTATCTTGAAAGGTTGAGAAATATATGTCATGATTATTAGCTGTTTATTAATCTATCAGCATACTCCAACCAATATTGACCTATCCAGCAGGACCTCCTGGTAACCCCATTTTCCTAAAACTTCACCTAAAACTACTGTCTATCTTAGTTAAAATAAAGGCTGAACATTTCTTTAATTCACATCATTCACTGCAGGATATAGAATGGGAAGTATTGGTCTTAGTGTTCCCAGAATTAAAAGAGATGGTCAGATTTTCTGCATATGAATATTAGATATTGCTGCTATCAGCTACCAGTAACTGCCATATGTATTTGACAATCTTCCTCTTGAGATGGACATAAAATGCAATATCATGGCTGAACTATTAAGATGTTCTCTTTTTAAAAAATCTTGTTTTCCAGGAGAAAACTTGCAGTCTGTTTTGGTTATGTTGTTTATAATAAAGGTATTGCTTTATATGGAAATTAAATTTTCTTTCCTTTCATGAACCCATACTACTTTCATTGCTTTTCTTGAGTATTAAAAAGCAAGAAAATAGAGTAATCTCAGTGAAGGAATAAAGTGTCACAGTGCATACCCTCATTCAGGTGGAAAAAAATTGCCTTCACTAATATTGCCCTTGAAATGTTTTGTCCATGTCCTCAATGCTCATATATTTCAGCAAGAGTCAGTTTGGTCTAGTAGTGGTTAAGGCACCAGACTGGAAATAGTGAAACTGTGAATTCTAATCTTGCCATAGGCATGAAAGATGGTTGTGTAATTTTGGTCAGTCACTTTCAGCTCATCCTACCTCACAGGTTTGCTGTTGTGGGGACAAATAGGAAGAGGAAGGAATAGTAGATATGTGTGGCACCTTGAGTTGAATTAAAAAATAAAAAGAGAGAAGTCCAAAGACATTATTTATTGAACCATCCAAAGATGAATATAATGTTTTGGGTAAATTTCAAGACATCTCTATCATTCATTTTCAAATCAAAGCAGATAAGCATTACCAGATCTGCCTACTCACAATTGTATTGATCTTGCTATATTGTGATTGCTATGCCAAATAAAGTTTTATAGCCTGCTGATATATATATGATAGGTACTGTACATAGAATCTAGGTATTGAAGTGGGACACATGCTACATCACTCACCCTACATAAACCTCTAGATCAGTATTTCTCAACCGCAGCTGAGATGTGTGGCTTTCAACTCCCAGAATTCCCTAGACATCAGAGGCAGGGAATTCTGGGTGCTGGCTGGGTAATTCTGGAAGTTGAGAACCACTGCTCTATAGAGTTTAGAAGCTTCTGTAATAATGAAAAGCTTTTTAATGAAATTATTCTAAGAGGATGCCTGCCCTAGGGATCAATCCTGGATCTTTTGGTTTTTTAATTACTTGGGTGAAGAGTTGGAGGTGATTCATCCCAGATTTTAAGATGATACAAAATTGAATGGGATAGCTAATAGCATAGAAGATAGAAATAAAATTCAAAATAATTTGAATAACTTGGAGAAATGCCCTGAAAATATTAGAGTGATATTTAACAGTGACAAATGCAGCATGTTTCACCAAGGAAACAAATGTGGTAAGATGGGCAGCCAATAAATTTAATAAACGAAATGAAAACCAAATAGGCATAGGATGGCAAAATATCAGAAGGAATCTGATTGTCCAATTTCATTAAAAGAGATAAACTTTTGTGACTTAAGACGGCTCACAGCTTGTGCCTTTAATAAAATGTGCCAGTCAGAAAAGATGCTATCAGACGCTTCCTGATTTTTTGCTACCATAAACTAACATGGCTCCTGTTCTTCTCCTCTGATCTCCTGGATGGCCATAAAAATGTGAGACAGGCAGGCAGGCACAATAAATGTTTATAAAAAAAAAACTTGGAACAATACCTGATTGTAAATTGAATATGAGTCAACACTGAGATGTGACTGCAAAAAAGGCAAATACAATTTTTAGGCTGTATTAATACAAGGATAACTTCCAAATCTTGGAAGTTAATTGTTGAATTGTATTCGGCTTTGCTCAGATTCCAGTCAGTAATTATATCTAGTTCCACAATTTAAGAAGGATTCATAGAGATTGGGAAAAGTTTAGAAAAAGGAATGAAGGGCATGAAGGGATCTGAAACTAAATTCTGTGAAGAGAGAACATAGAATCTGGAGTCATAACTCTTCTAATGTCTAAATAGATGTTTGATAGGGGGAAAAAAAAGGCAAGGCTTGCTTTTTCTTGTCCAGATTGCAAGATGTGTAATATTGGAATATAGATTCCTCTTGAATATGAGAAAAAAAAATCTTAGAAGTAACAGCAGTTTGATAATAGAAATATTGAAAGAAAAGTCTTCATCAGGGTCCAGTCCAAGCCGGGAATAAACAAAATGGAGATTGCTTTAGAAAGAAGGTTGTGGTTTATTAAAGAGCAGAGCCAGACAGCAATGTGACTCTGGGAAAGCTGACCACATATTGCTGGGATTGGTGGATTTTTATATCTTCTGGGGCTTTGGAGGTTGTTTCCTGTTCCTGTTTGAGGCTTTGTATTTCCTGTGTCATGTACTTTGGTCTGAGTCTGAGTGTGCCCTTTTTGTATTAGTGGGTCAATCCTATTATGTTCCCAAAGGTCATGTCTTTTAGAGTTTCGGTGGGGTATGTAGATTTTAGGAGTCTTTGTCTTCCTGGCTCCAACCTTCTTGGATAGATTATTACATCTCCATTTCTAAAAGCTGGTTTCTGCTGAGTTTTCTGGCTTGGGTGGGAAGGGAGGGAGAACTTTCTACCTTTTTAAAGATCTTCTCCATTATTCTTTTGGAGAAATATATTCTGCCTTTTTAATATTCCCCACAATATTTCTTTCTCTGGATTCTTCCCACAGAAACAATTACTAGAGTAATGGCGAACTTTCTTTCCTTGTATAATCCAGACAGAGACTAAAACAGCCTCTGACTGTGTTGCTTTAATTTGGATTTCTGCTCTGAGCAGGGTATTGGATTCAGTGGCTGAAATGGTACTAACTAAGATTGTAAGAGCAATCATATTTATTAATTGCATTTATGTTGTACCTTTTTATGAGCAGAAGGTGGAGATCCCTCATAATTTTATAATGTTTCAATCTTGAGACTTAGGCTGAGTAAAAGAGTCTGCCCAAAAATTACACCAAAATTACAACAAATGAAGACTAGAATTTGGATTTTCTTATTTTAAGTTCAAACCCTTAATTATTGTACAGTACTTACATCCACCACAATTATTTACCTGTTCACAAAATATGAAAAGCATTCCAATGATAGAAAACTTTTTGCTCAACTTTATTCCAAACTAAATTAACGGGTGCATTATATTGCCTCCATCCTGGAGAGCTTCCTATTCCCCCATTTCTGAAGCAATTTGGGGTTTCTGTTAATTGTATCATTTGGTCCCCATAAATGTGAATCACGCTGAACGTTTTAAGTGCTTGTTTTTCTTTAACAAACATTACAGTATTACAATGGGACTTTAACCTTCTTCATACTGTATCCAATTTTGTTGTCATACACACAAACCGTCACCCATAATCCTTAATGAGACCTAAGGAATCTCTTCTCCAGATGGTCCTTTGAAAGTGAAAGTGATGCATATGTGATAAGAACTGTATATTTCTTTCAGTGAGAAGGCTTTATATTAAGATCATAAACATGTGAATAAGACACACTACTCCTTTTTATGTTTCTAGATTAATTAATATATATTTGTGTACAGGCTATATACAAGACCACTTCTTTTATTATTTTGTAATTAATGTTTTAAGCTATTAGTATGAAGAAACTGCCAGACATTTAATAGTCATTTCAATCTGAATATGAGCTATTACTTATGGAAATGGTTACCAGCATCAAATTCCTGAGTGTGCAGTTAACAAGTAGGCTGGCTTGGTCGCTCAAACAGTGAGACACTGGTGAAGCAGGCACAGCAGTGCCTGCATTTTCTGCGTGGCATGAGAAAAGCACATCTTCTTTCCCCTATCCTTACCACTTTCTACAGGGGGACAATAGAAAGCATCCTTTCATATGGCATCACAAGTCTGATTTGGAAGCATCATTGCTTCAGACAGGAAGGAGGTGCAGAGAGTGGTGAGGATGGCCGAAAAGATCATTGGGAGTTCCCTCCCTCCCATCCAGGACATAGCACAGAAGTGTTGCTTGAGCAGGGTCCGTAAGATTATCTGGGACACTACACATTCTCTCCATGATCTGTTTTCCTTGTTACCTTCTGGGAGGAGGCTTCGTGGTATACGAAGCAGAACATCCAGATTCAGTCATAGTTTCATTCCATACAGTATAAACCTTGTGAACTCTCAAGCTTCCTCCTTCCATTATATATTCAAGATGGACAGTGTTTAATATTCATATGTTATGTATATGTAGGGGTATAGGTCTATACATATGTTGAATATAGTTGTATATAGTGTATATGTTGTATATAGTATGTTTAGGTGTGTGTCATGTATGTGTTCACTTTGAACACGGGCAACTAAATTTCATTTTTGATGTGTGTCATTGTACCCACTATAAAAAATGACAATAAAGATTATCTTATCTTATTTTTAATCCCTGATTCTTATTTCCATCCCACAACTAATTTTGCTTTTTTCTTGATTTACTGCTATTATCTTTATATATTTGAGAACACAAGAGTCTGACTCCAAAAATGATGAAATAATTAATATGCTTTTTAATAAATGTCAGAATGACCTCAAAATTTACTATATCTGACTCAATATATTGGTAACACAAAAATTCCTCATGTCAAACTGGACTCTTCTGGACTTCATAAACTCCAACTTTTGCCACTTGGCAGCACAGCTGGGGTGGGAAAATGGGAATTGGATTGCATGAGCGGTGGGCCTGTATGCATTCTCATGCAGCCCATGTAGGAGTGGTGGGCCAGCTTGCACCATGCAAGTGTCCGCTGGCCTGCCACTCATGCAAGTTGAGCTGCCTGCACTCTGGCCATGGCCCGTTAGTGGCCCATAGCCTGGGGGCTGGGGACTCCTGTTCTATAGTTTATATGATGGGAAATTTTCTTCTGAAAGGCCATTGTTCTAGGAAAACCTTCACTTCCCCTTCTCTCTTTAAGCTCTTAGGATAGTTTACATTTCCTATAACTTTCCCTGCAGCAAAACAACCCAGCTGTTCAACAGCATAATGAATTGGGGAAAGAGAGTGCAAAAGAAGGAAGAAAATAAAATGCAAATCATAAAACAACCAGATGATGGAGGAGACTTTTCATGTGGAGAATGATGTTGGGCAGTACTGCACAACTTTAGCTGAAGAAACCCTCAGTCATGGCCCCAATCAAGTAGAATTAATGTACATTAAAGCTGTATGGTCAACAGAACAGAGAGGTCTCATTCCAGGTACTATAGTAAAGGCAAGCTATGGGAAAGCAAGATTTGGGGGGAGCGAGGCATTATTTCTTACCAGTTTTGGGGTGGGATGGGAGCAGAACAAAGGAGATGTATAAATGTGGATTAACTATGTCATGGTTCTGAAAGATGAAATGCTGCTATCATTGGATGTTCTTGCTTTGACAAACTGCTAATCAGTTTTGACTCTAACAGCTCCATGTGAGTATATGCATACACACATCTTTCAGTCATTGTTGACTCCTAGTGACTGCCTGAACTGGTCCTTATAGTTTTCTTGGCAAGATTTCAGAATTGTATATTTTTTTTGTAGAAAATTCTTTTATTAAAACAATCAACATCAAACATAAGATCGTATCAAAAAGCAATCATCATATAACCTGCAATACAACACTAAGGATTAGTCTTTGTAAACGTCTGGTTTAGTAAACATTCCTCACTCCTCACGTCAAGCCTCAACTATACGCCTGATACATTTTATTTGATTGGTGTTTCTGTTATATATGTTCTATCTACTGTTTCTAGTCTATCACATATTGTTCATTCGAGCTTCAGAAGTAAATTCGTCTCAGTAGTAGTGCAATCTTTTATGATCCCTAGCAAAAGATCCTGAGGTAGAAATTCAATAACCTGAGGTAGAAATTCAGTACGCTTTTCCAATATTAAAGCAATCAACATTAAACATAGGATCATATTAAGAAGCAATCCTCATAAAACATAAAAATGCAGCATGAGGTATTAGTCTTTGTAAACATCTGGTTTCGTAAACATTCTTCACTCCTCACATCAAGCCTCAACTATACACTTGATACATTTTATTTGATTGGTGTTTCCCTTATATATGGTCTATCTACTGTTTCTAGTCTATCACATATTGTTCATTTGCGCTTCAGAATTAAATTCGTCTCAGTAATAGTGCAATCTTTTATAAACCCTAACAAAAGATCCTGAGGTAGAAATTCAATAACCTGAGGTAGAAATTCAATCCGCTTTTTCAATATTAAAGTAATCAACATTAAACATAAGATCATATTAAGAAGCAATCATCATAGAACATAACATACAACATTAGGTATTAGTCTTTGTAAATGTCTGGTTTGGTAAACATTCTTCACTCCTCTCGTCAAGCCTCAACTATACGCCAGATACATTTTATTTGAGTGGTGCTTCTCTTGTATATAGTCTATCCACTGTTTCAAGTCAGTCAAATATTGTTCATTTGAGCGATCTTTCAAATATGAAGATATTTTTGCCATTTCCGCCAAATTTATTACTTTCAAAGTCCATTCTTCCATAGGTGGTATTTCTGGATTCTTCCAGTATTGTCCCACCAACAATCTGGCTGCTGTGATCAAGTTCAGAAATAAGTTCGTCTCTGATGTAGTGCAATCTTTTATGATCCCTAACAAAAAAACCTGAGGTAGAAATTCAATACGCTTTTTGAAAATGGTTTGGAGTGTCCACCATATCTTCCTCCAGAAGGCTTTGATTTTTCTGCATGTCCACCATACATGAAAATATGTAGTCTCCCCATCACCACACCTCTGGCATTTGGGCTGGGTGTCTGGATAGATGTATGATAGTTTTTTTGAGTCTAGATGCCACCTATAGAACATCTTGTAGAAGTTTTCCCTTAGCTGTTGCGCTTTCGTAAATACTACATTTCTCACCCAGATTTCCTCCCACGTTTCCATCGCGATTGGGTGCCCAAAGTCTTGTTCCCACTTTACCATACAGTTCTTGATTAGCACCATTTCAGAGTCAATTTCTATCAGTACACTGTACACGCGTTTGATATGCATGATCCCCTGCTCTCTAATCTGTTTAATTAGGTTCTCGTCAGTCTGGGATAAGCCCTTCTTCTTGTCTTTATGCCACCTTGACTGCAGTTGTAGGTATGATAGCCAGGTACCTCCTATTCCTTCATCTGCTAGCATTGTTTGAGACTTTAAGGAGAACCCATTTTCTTCTTCCAGTACAAGTTTACTGTAGGGCACCACTCCCTGCCCTTCGGATATATTTACGTCTCCTATTGCATTTCTGGGGATCGTCCAGATGGGGATCTTGTCATGTAGAAGGTACTTATATTTCCTCCAAACCCACAACAATGGGGTTCGTAGTGGGTTCTCCTTGAAGTTCTTGTCCGCCTTTTTGTCGTACACCAAGTATGCGTGCCAGCCGAATAGTAGACCATGCCCTTCCACATTCAGTATTCTTTCGTTCGTCATATTGATCCAGTCACTCAACGCCACCAATGTTGCTGCGTAGTAGTATAGCTTTAGATTGGGCATTTTTAGTCCCCCTCTCTTCCTCGTGTCCTGGATGATTTTTAGTTTTAGTTTTTAGTTTAGTTTAGTTTTACCCTCGGTTTCTTGCCATCCCAAATAAATCTGTTAATGCCCTTCTGCCAGTTGTCCAAGTTGGCAAGACGTTCATTTTTACTGCTGCTATCCTGCCCAGCAGGGACAGTAGTAGTGTTTTCCACCTTTCCAGATCTGCTTGTATCTTGTTCCACAGCACCTCGTAGTTATTCTTGTATAATTTCGCGTTCGTTGGTTCTATCTCCACTCCTAAGTATTTAACTTTCTTGACTATTTCACAACCCGTTATTCTTTCCAAGTCCTGTTTTGCTTTGTTGTCTAGATTTTTAACTAGCATCTTCGTTTTTGATATATTTACTTTGAAGCCTGACACCCTACCATAGTCTTCCATTATCTCCATCAATCTCCTTGCTGACTGTACTGGTTGCGACACTGTCACCAGCAAGTCATCTGCAAAGGCACATAGTCTGTAGTCTTGTTGTCTAATCTGTATCCCCTTTATGTCCTCTGCCGCTCTTATCTTGTTCAGTAGAATCTCCAGCGTTAGGACAAATAGCAAGGGTGACAGCGGGCAGCCCTGTCTCGTGCCTCTTTCTATGTTGAACGACTCCGTTAGGTCTCCATTAACAATGATCTGGCCTGTTTGTTTCTGGTAAATTGCTAGTATGGAATTGAGAAACTGTGCTCCCATTTTCATCTTCCGGACCAAGTTTGTCAGAAACGGCCAATTCAATCTGTCGAAGGCTTTTTCTGCATCCACAAACATAAGAGTGGCGGGTACCTGGTTGTGCCTTTCCAAGTACTCTATTATATTCAACAGCTGTCTCACATTAGTTTTCATCTGGCGCCCTTGTATAAATCCCCTTTGGTCCGGGTGTATTATTTTTTGTAGTACAGTCATTAATCTATTGGCCAAAATTTTTGCGAAGATTTTGTAGTCTGTGTTTAGTAGTGAGATGGGTCTGTAGTTTGCAGGTTGTGCGTTATCTTTTCCCTCCTTGGGGATTAACGAAATGTAGGCTGTTTTCCAGGACGGTGGGACTTGGCCTCCTTCTTGTATGTTGATAAATAGCTTTCTGAGGGGTTCTAACATTTCCTCCTGGAGATGCTCATAGTAGGTCGCTGTTATCCCATCCGTCCCGGGCGATTTTCCTTTTTTCAGTTGTTTGATCGCTGAGTGTATTTCCTCCTTTGTGATTAAGGCATTCAGGGCATCTCTTTGTGCATCGGTGATTGCCAGTATCTTTTCGTTTTGTAGAAACTTATCTATCTCTTTGTCTTGTGTCTTCTCCTCGGCGTATAGCTTTGAGTAGAACTCGGTAAAGGCTTTCTTGATGGTTTCCTATCAAAATTCTTCCTTGCCTTTGTACTCTATCTTTTCAATTATGCGGGATTTCTGTTTCTTTCTTATGATATAGGCCAGTCATCGACCCGGTTTGTTGGCATTGCAGAATGTCTTATGTTTTGCATATTGTATATTCCTTGCAACTTGGTCTGCCATCAACATGTCAAATTGCTTTCTTAGAATCTTGATTCCTTCTTTGGTGACTTTGTCCTCTGCTCTTTTTATTAATAGCCGCTCCTTCTTACTTATCTCGTCTTCTAACTCCATTCTTTTTTGTTCTTGTTTGCGACGGTGCCTGTTATTCATGTCCATAAGAATCCCGCGCATATACGCCTTACTGGTGTCCCAAATCATTTCTATAGGTGTTTCATTGTTCATATTTATGTTGAAGAATTCCTTCATAGCATTTTTGCATTCAGCCACCTTTTCTTCGTGTCTAAACAGGTTTTCATTAATTCTCCAGGATCTCCTCTGTTTCAGGCCATGTCTTAATTCCATCCTCACCGGGTTGTGATCTGTTAGTACTTTGGGTAGGATTTTCACCGCATTTAGGCAAACGAGCAAGTCGCTAGATGTTAATATAAAGTCAATTCTGGAGAATGATTGATGTCTGTCAGAGAAAAAAGTGAATTCTTGTTCTTTGCTGTGCCTTTCCCTCCATACGTCTGTCAGTACAAGGTCCTCCTTCATGTCAAAGAAGGATTTAGGCAACTTGGAGTGCTTTTGCAGGTTAGGTGCAGTCCTCTTTTTGTCCAGGGCAGTCTCTATGACCCCGTTCCAGTCGCCCAGTATAATGCCAGATCTGTAGTTGAGTTGTGTTAACTTCTCGTGTATCCTTTTGTAGAATTTGCCTTGTTGCTGATTTGGTGCATATATGCCCATCACCAGAATCTTCTTGTCTTCTTGTGTTATTTCGATTGCCAGGTATCTACCTTGGGGGTCTGACTCTATTAGCTTAGCTATTACATGTTTCTTTACATATATAACAATCCCATTCTTTTTTCCTGGTGCCGCTGCAACAAATTGTGCGCCCAGTTTGTAGTTGGTTAAATATTTCTGGTCTGCCGCTCTGATGTGTGTTTCTTGTAGGCAAATTATATCGCTTTTACCTTGTTTCAGGTAGTGAAATATTTTTCTCCTTTTCTGAGGGGAGTTTAATCCGTTAACATTCCAAGTCAAATATTTAGTTGTCATTATCGGTTTCAGGATACTCTTGCAAGACCGCTTCTGTTCTTTCTCCTGGTTTCTTCTTTGGTCTCGTTCCCATGGTATCCGGGTTGGTGCTCATGTTGTGTAGTAGGGTCTTGTCTTGCTGGTCTGTGCATTTGGTAGTGGATCTTAGTAGCCTGCCCTCCACAGACTGCCCTATTTTGCCCTCTGTTCTCTGTGCTGTCGTATCTCGAGGTGGTCCATTCCTTTCTCCTGCTACTGCGCCGGTTTGTGTTTCTGAGTGGTTTGCTCGTTGTTCTCGATCCCTTCCGCGTTCCAGTGGCCCTTCTGCGTCGTCCCTCGTAGTGGATTGAGGACCGTCCGACTTCAGTTCCTTTTCAAGGAATTCTTTGGCTTTCTGGACCGAGTTCAGGTAGTGCCTTTTATTTTTATAGAGAAGTGACATCCCTATTGGGGCTTCCCATCGATATTGCAGAGCGCGTGGTCTCAGTTTGTTGACCAGGAACTTGTAGTCCTTTCTGTCTCACAGCATCGCCAGGGGGATCTCTTTCAGTACCTTCACCTCCTGTTCCTCTATGTATAATCTCTTGTTGTAGAATGTGATGGAGATGAGGTTCCGGAACCCCTGTGTTGCAAAATGGATGACCACGTCCCTTGGTTGATGCCTGTTTGCTGCCTTCCATGAGCCAACTCTGTAGATTCTGTCGAATTGCCATGCAATCTCTTCGGTTTTCTTTCCCAGAAATGTTGCCAGGGCCCCTACAAAGGTTCCGAGCAGGCCCCCTTGGGTTTCGTTTGTTGTCTCTTTCCACCCTCTAAACCTGATTGCAGACGCCATTTGCCAGTATTGCATCATGGTGGACTGGTCTTGAGCCACCCCTTTCATCTCTGCTATCTGTCCCTCCATGTGGATCTCCACTTCTTCCATCCTCTTTTCCGTATTCTCCCTGATCTCCTGGAGATTTTTCCCCATTTCATCCCCTATTCTCTTGTAGTGTGCTTGCATTGCCTCCTTCATTTGGTCCAGGTCTGTGGCCATCGCTCTGCGTTGTTCTTCCAACTTTCTCTCTAGCTCTCTACCTTGGTCCACCAGCATCTGTTTTATGTCTTTGCATCTTTCCTCCATCTTCTGTTCTGCCTATATGCACCTTCTCTCCATCCTTGTGCCCATTTCCTCCAACTTTTTATCCATTCCATCCATCCTTATTACCAGCGTCTCTATCATCTCTTTTAATTCTTGCATCATGTGTGCTGTTGGGCAGGCATGGGTTAACAGATGGGTCTGGGGGCCTGAAGTTGGATGGGGGTGTGTGGGGATGGGTAGGGTGTTTCCTGGCGGTTTAGAAAGCTGAGCTGGGGAGGATGCAGCTCCCTTTGTGTGTGTCAGTTTGGTCTGTTTGGTCTGTTTGGAGGCCATCTTGAGCTTATCCTCCTGTTGGCCTGGCACTGTTTTGATTTTCAAATTAGACCAGATTAGTCACTAGACTGTGTTCTGATGATGATCCAGTACTCTAACCTTTCAGGGGGGGCTCAGGGTTCAGGCAGTGCAGGGCTAAGAGCCTATATTCAGGCAGTTCTGTGTTCAGGGAGCCTGTTCAGTGCCTTTGCCTTGGCTTCCTCCTCTCTCTCCTCTGCCAACCTGTCTCTTCTCTTTGCACTTTTCTGGCTCCCTCTTGCCCCTCTTTCTTTGCTTTCTCTCCCAGATCTCTTTCTGCTGTCTTCTGCCTGCTTGTGTTTCCAGATCCCTTCTGCCTTCCCTTTACAGTGTCCCAGGTTGCCTTCCAGTCTTCCTCTTACTCCCACCTTCCTCCCTGGTAGATTCTGCCCTCTTCAGTACCCCTGGGGCTCCTGTTCTGGAGGGTCTGGGGCACAGTGCGTGGGGTATCACTCACCAGTCCCTCTGCCGTCCAGGGTACTCTTTTCCTGCGTCTTCCCCCGCCGTCTGCTTCTTTGCCTCTTCCTTCTTTAATCTTTAGAATGGACTCAATCTTAATATGCAGGAAACATAAAGACGGTGATGCTGTTGCCTCCGCCTTCCTCCTCGTCAGGCCCTCTCTGCTGTCCTCGCGGCGTTTCTCCTCTCCGTCGTTTCGTCCGGGGGTCTTCTTCCGGCCTGTAGACCCTCCCGGCAGCCCTCGCTGTTCCTGCTGGTGTCTACCTCTTTTTCGCGGCACTCCTCCGGTGCCTGCTCTCTCCCACGACGTTGCGCTGTGTCTTGCGGCTTCTTGCAGTGTCCTGCAGCGTCTTGCAGCCTCTTTGGGCCTGCCGGCCGGCCGGCTGCCACCAGCTTCCTCTGCCCCGTCTGCAGCCTCCTCAGATCCTCCAGCGGCGATTTCTGCTTGTCCGGGTAGGTCCGGGGTTTTTCTTTACTTGTCCCGCTTATTCCTGATCCTCGCTCTCTCGGCGGTCTGTTTTTTTTTAATTTAATCAAGCCCCGTCTCGGAGCTCTCTTTAGATGGCTCCGGTCCGCGTGACCGGAACCAGAAACCTCTTCAGAATTGTATTATGTCATCGCCTACTTCCTAGGAATGAGAGAAAGTGACTGTCCCAAGGTCACCAACTGACTTTCTGCCTGAGAAGGGACTAGAACTCACCATCTCCTGGATTTCAAGTCTATACCAAATCACTATACCAAACTGGTTCTCATCCCTCATTTTAACCTGTCTAATAGATTCTAACTTCTGACCTTAGAGAATAAAATTTTACAATCCAACAGATAAAGCTGAAAACTTGAAAATCTGAGTTTTATGGCTCATAATTGCAGTTTAGGTAACTATTTTAACACAACAGTATAGGAAGAGACCTCAGGGCCATACAATGATCACTCAGGAAGTAGCAGCAGATAAGGGCTAGTGATAAACAGGTCAGCATCAGGACATCTCACATTCTTCTAGGCCTGAGGTTATGTCTTTATGAAAGTAGGACATGTTTATGAAAGTAGGAATCAATTAAATGAAGACTGATAAGATAGGAAAGTGATATGAGTTTTGAGAAAAAAAATCATTCTGAATCAAGGAAGAAAGGTTATTATGCCAGAAGAAATGAATACATGAGACAAACAAGTACAGAAAAAGTGATTGGGCCATTCATTACCCTAAAAATGAATGAGAATGATGAATGGTGAATATCTGGTTAGGAAAAAAACTATTTAAATCAAGCATATAGTTTAAGCATAAGTCTATTCATTTGTACATATAACAGAGGAAATAATATAAATTTAAAAGCATGGTTGGTTTGATTGATTATGATGCAGGAGGAGAATGTGAATCTAAAAATTAATGTTGGAAAGAGGTAGGTGATGGTGTTTGATGGGGAAAATAAGAGTGAACTATTCAAGTTATATGTACATGACAATAAATTGGATGAATCTATGTACTTTAGTGATATATTTGCTCAAGATGGGATAGGGAAAAAGGATGGAGAAATGTTAAGATGGTACAGATATTAGCAAAAAGATAATAGATAATATCAGATCTACTGTAAGTAAGGTTTATTGAAAGAAGCAAAAGTTTCTGTTCATAAGAGTGTAATTTTGCTCACTTTGTTGAATGCAAGTGAGACTTGGCTTTATTAGAGAAATGGAAAAATAAGATGTATGGAGTGGGAATGGGATACTGGAGAAGATTGTATGGTTAAAAAAAGGATAAGAGCTTTTTGAATGAATGTGAATTGAAGGTAAAAATGAGTGATCAGTACAAAAGAGATAGATAAAGGTGCTTTGGTCATAAATAAATAAACATTAACTTATAAATAAATAATGAATAAATGAATATTAAATTCCAAAATAAATATATGAAGGAAAAATGAATATGTTCTGAAGAGGAAAACTGAAAAGTTGCAGTTGGATGAAATCCTGAAAAAGAGAGAGATGAGATATTAAGAGAACATATATACAGCAATATATGAATGTGACAGAAGCAAGGATAATTTGCAAGGAAAGAATATTATTGAAGATTTTAATGAATGGTAATACGGTAAACTAAATTTAGCAATATTTCCTTTCCTTTTTCATATTGCCTTCCTTGATTCCTTTGGCCAAGTTATTTAATGCTCTTTCTATTCATTTGATATAATATTGCACTCTCTAAAATGAATTGGGAACATATGTATTAATTTCTGAGGTACAGAAGAAAGGAGGATAGATGATACAGATGCATGCATGGGGATATAGAGAGATGGAGAGAGATGATAGATAGATCCCAGTAGGTAGGTATTATGTTTTCTTGTACTTGTATCTTCCTTTTAGTATGCATTCCTTTTGTTTTTAATGCCTTTCTTTGATTATCTTTTATTCCTTAGGCTGCACATACTTCTAATTATCTGCAGATTGTTGTTTCAGCACTAAACCATTTTTTGTTGTGGAAGAATAATTTTGTTGCCCTGGGAGTGTTTCCTGCCCGTTTTGAGCCGTATGACTGACCACAATTATGGCTTTTCTACACAAATGCTCTAATAATTAGCCACATGTACAAGAGGAGGCAGAAAAACAACTTGTGGTTCAGTCATCCTGAAATTAAAAAAAAATATGATGAAAATTATTATTAGGATCCACCTCGTGCTTTAGAAAATTAGTATCATTTAACAGGGCAAGTGTTATTTAATGGTGCTTTTGGTGGATTTTGCAAAATGCAGCAAGTGCCAACTAGAGAATCTTCTGCAATTTTTTAATAGATATTTGGGATGTTATGTTGCATTTTCCCCACTGGCAAGATAATTAAGAAGAGGTTTTTCTAAAGACAGCACTACGGTAGTATGTTGCTTCTTCAGATTAAGACAGTTTGAAAATTGCTTTCTAATATTTGAGTCATTTACAGTCTTAGGCAGCAGGAAAGACAGGCAGAAACTAGATGTTAGAAGGAAGTGCTTTCTCCAAGCTCTGATGGGTATCTCACTGGTAATCCACAGCTATTAAGAACTTCATTGCTTAGCCATTAGCTCCCATTGTTGAAACATAATAGTTTCCCATTGACTGTTAATCAGTAATCTGGCTATGAAAAGAAAGGGCAGCCAGCATCTTTGCAATATTGAATACTTTCTGTTAGCTATTTAATCCTGTTGCCGGTAAACAACAGTTGACAAATGCTTCTATGCATTAATCTTTATTGTGTTTACAAAACAGAAAAACTCATTATGTGGTTTTGATTTTTGTTTAAATCCAGCCTTTAATAAACCATAGTTAATAAAATGTGTGTATCCAACAGAGCAAAATGTGATTTTTCTGTTGGTCTTGTTGCTGGACTGAGTTAAACATGCTATAAGGACTGCATCTTTGGGCAGATCCATGCCTCCAGTTTTACCCCAACATGACACTGAGACATCCATCATTTATGGAGAGCAGGAACATATCATATCATCTTCAACAAATCTCCAGCTATATAACTCTTAACACAACTTTTGCCTCTGTTGTCCAGGTCCACATCCAAATAGTTTAGTTTGCATTCTGCACTTCAATTCCTTGTAAGCAAATGCTTGCACTTCAGTTTGGTGTTTGTATCTGTAGTGCAGTGTTTCTCATTCTTGGCAATTTCCAGGTTTGTTGACTTCAGCTCTCAGAACTTTCCTTCACTAGCCATGCTGGCTATAGAATTCTGGTACCTGAAGTCCACATGCCTGGGAATGGCCAAAGTTAGGAAACACTGCTATAATAGAAATGCCCCTTACTTTTTAGTCACTACTCACTGCCCTCCATTTAAACAACAACAACAACAACAACAAAAAGAATGAACAAGTTCCTTGGTGGAATGTGGTGTGGTTTTTTTCCCTTTTAATAACCAATGAAACTGAAAGGAAATCTGGTACCTTCCCTTTTAAGCTCTAGCCACAAATGGTAATCCTATACTCTCTTTAGTCTTTTCTCTTCATCTCCAGTCAAGTAAGGAAATACCAGTAGGAGAATCCTTCAGCAAGGACTATTAATAATCATGGTGCATACAAAACATCAAGTAAAAATAAAGAAATGGGTTGAAATTTAAAAAAGAATTTCTTAAGTTGGCCTCATTTGCATCCAGCTTTTGTGTGGGAGACAGGCCACTGAAGGCTTCAGTGTAGAAAAGTCCTTTGTCAGAAACCAGCATGCATATTGTTTTGAGCTTGGCTGCAAAAAGAGAAAGGTAGTGTTTTAACTGTTGGGAGGAAAGCAAAGAAATAGCCAATAGTTTAGGAGCATGTTTTTTCCTGAGAATTATTTTGACAATGTAAACATAATTACTTCCTCAATTAGCACTCAACTCCTGGAGATTTCATGCACAAATACAGGCCACATAATATAGAAATGGATTTAACTTTCCAATCTAGTCTAAAGCTGGTGTCTTTTCTCCAAGTAATCTTGCTTAAGTCTTCTCTAACCAGACCAGACAAGGCTTAACTTTTCAAGATCCACAATATGGAAAGAAGACCTCATTTGATGTATTTTAAGATAAGGTGATAAGGTATTAAAATTGCTTATACTTGTGATGAAGAAATTTATATATTTCTTTTCTTTTTCTTTACTATATTTTTATGTTTTTCTTTCTTCGCTATTTTTCTATTTTTCTTTTCTGCACTTTCTATTTTTTATTTGGTTGTTTTTTTTTCCGGAATAGAATATAATTAGGAAAAATTTGGATTGTACAGAAATGGATAGGCTTACACTGAAAATGAAAGGGAAAGAAGATACAGAATATTTTCAAACGTGGGATAATTTTTTATAAATGACTAGAAAAATGGAATAGAGAGTAGAAATGGAAGTTGTATTACTATTAATGTTAAATATATGAACTCAGACATGTTGTTTATTTAGCACTAAAGATTTGTAACTATAAAAACTTAATAAAATATCTATGTTTTTATTTTTTATACATTTAGTTTGTATAGTTTGTATCTTTTTAACAGTGCCTTTTAATAAAACAGTAAGAGAAACAATGTCTTACTTCCGGTTACAGAATAGCAATCCTCTCCTTTTATTCCTCCAAATTTGACACAATTAAGGACCCATCTGAATAAATATGCATATGATTGCAACACAGGAAAACAAGTATTTGCAGCAATTTTGGGGGGGAAGTTGGCAGGGTAATATGGGAGGTCCCAAAATAGATTGTAATTGGGATTTGTGTGCATATTTTGTACCACCCCAAAGTACCACTTACTTATGCTATGTATATATCTATCCGTCCATCAGCCTGGGGGGGGAGCTTTTGACCCCCTCGGAGAAGGTCCGCAACTTGGGCGTCCTCCTCGATCCACAGCTAAACTTGGAACATCATTTTTCGGCTGTGGCGAGGAGGACATTTGCCCAGGTTCGCCTGGTGCACCAGTTGCGGCCCTATTTGGACCGGGAGTCTCTGCTCACAGTCACTCATGCCCTTATCACCTCGAGGTTCGACTACTGCAATGCTCTCTACTTGGGGCTACCTTTGAAAAACGTTCGGAGACTTCAGGTAATGCAGAATGCAGCCGCGCGAGCAGTGTTGGGCCTGCCCAGAAATGCCCACATCTCAGCATCACTCCGTGAGCTGCATTGGCTGCCTATTGGTCTCCGAACGCAATTCAAAGTGTTGGTTATGACCTATAAAGCCCTACATGGCATCGGACCAGGTTACTTACGAGACCGCCTGCTGCCTCACGAAACCCAGCGACCGGTTAGGGCCCACAGAGTCGGCCTTCTCCAGGTCCCGTCGGCTAGACAGTGTCGCCTGGCGGGGCCTAGGGGAAGGGCCTTTTCTGTTGCGGCCCCGGCCCTCTGGAATCAACTCCCCCCGGAGATCCGTATCGCCCCCACCCTCTCCGCCTTTCGTAAACTACTAAAGACCCATCTCTGCCGGCAGGCCTGGGGCGGTTGAAATCTTGCCCCTAGCCAGTGTATGTCTGTGTGTATGTTTGCTGAATGAATGGTTCTTAATTTAGGGGTTCTTCTTTTTATATATTTATTTTTATAAATGTACTATTTAGTTTGTATTGGATTTCTATTTATGCTGTAAGCCGCCCTGAGTTCCCGGAATAGGGCGGCATAGAAATTTAATAAATAATAATAATAATAATAATAATAATAATAATATTTGTCTTCAGTTTCATTTCCCATAATTAAAATCAAGCACAGCAACCTTAAGAATGATATTGAAGATTTTTGGCCACCTGATCTATTTTATAAGCTTGACAATTTTACATAACAGTCTTATTTTCTAGAATAGTAATACGAGAAGGTTTCTTATATTGAGCTGGATATTTGCCCATCAAGTTTAATACTGTCTCAGCCGACTGGCACCAGCTCTACAGGTTTCAGATTGGAATACTTCCCAAGGATTAATCCTGAAATTAATACACTTGGCTGAGATTTAGAATTATTTTTACCTTCTCACTGTAGATTTGACTTCAAAAAAACAAAAACAAAAACCCAGCTAACAGAATATACTTCTGCATTACTTGAATTCTATACTGTACTGCCAAATAGGATTGCACATTTCTTCTTGGAATGGGAAATGTTGTGCCTGTTGCACATTTAATTTGAAAAAAAAAGAGGACATTTTTAGTTCAGGTGTGGAGAAGCTTTGGCAACAGGTCTATAAAGCCTGATCTTGAGAAATTGTTCTATTATGTCCACCCCACTTTTTTAAAAAAATAAACTTCTGATCCAGCCAATGTATTTCTGTTTTTTTTTTGGCTAAAATCCTGAAGGATTAAAATCCAAGGAACCTACTGGAGGGTTAAAAGGCAGGTTTTCTTTCTTTGGGAAGAAAACGAGATATATATCAAAGAAATGAACACTACCGGTAGTATACTTTGCTTGGCTACCTTTTGGTCTAGCTTGGGATGCATGCTACCGTAGGCTCTTCTGTCTAATAATAAAAGGCAAAGATTCTTTATTCAAACTTGATTCCTAGTGACTTCTTCGACGCAACCAAACAGTTCATTTGCCATTAAATCACAATTGATCCTATTTAGTTATTCTGAGGCATGCTGAAATCCAACAAGGTGCTCTCATTTAGGCTTGATAGAAATGCTTGGAACTTTGAAATGGCTTTTAGATTCGGCCCAGACTTTTCTTTTAAGTGCTGGATGCAGTGCCCGTCTTTTCTATAGCCAAGGAAAGGACATGTCAGTTGGCTTCATACTTAGGCCTTGAAACAGAGCAACAGGGATTCTGAGTTGAGAGGTCAGATTAGCTTATTTTATTGTGATGGTCTACAGGTTCACTTAAATTTGCATACACAACACAACTCTCTAATATTTAAATTGCTAATTGTAGGAGAGGCATTATAGAATTAAATAATTCAAAGCTTTATTAATTTTTTATTCAAAGGCCCAAGCATTCATGAGATCAGCTGGGTGACTTTGGGCCAGTCATTCTGTCTCAACCCAACCCCAGAAGAATGTTGTTATGGAGAAAATAGGAGGAAGAAGGAGGATTAGGTACATTTGTCACCTTGAGTTATTTATAATATTTTAAAATAATAATAATAAAAGCAGGGTAAAATAAATAAATAAAATAAATAAAAAAATAAAACTGAAGCCCTGCCCTTTTTACTGTGCATATATACAAATTGTGCACTTTTAATTACATGGTTGCAGCTGTAATCTTGACTTTCTTGACCCTCCACAGCTCTCAGTGCCTGATCCGATGAGACCAAACCCTTGACTGTCTAAATCACAGTTTATATTGTTGAAGGAAAAGTCTGGCTTCTGCTTGGGACAGAGAAACCTGGAGGCAGGGTTGGTTTCTGCTTTTAAAATCCTTTGGAGGAAATATATTTTTCTGCCCTTTTAATATTTCCTTCTCTGGGGAACTGACTTCCCTCAATATCATTGCTTCCGTTCTTGGTTTATGAGGCAACAATTACTTCCCATAAAAGGAAAGAGCCTTCCTGTCTCCAAGCACTATTTATGTTAATCATTATTTGGATTGTTTCTTGATTGACCAAAAATATATAAAATCAGGAGCAATTTTATTTTATTTTTTTAAACAAAAAGACCTGGTAGAGGTGATACCATGTTTTGCTTCACATCTAGAATTCTGAAAGGCTTAGAAATCAGCTCCCTTATTTACAACAATAAAGAAATACTGTAAAAACACTTAAGTCAAAGCTTAAGTGTTAAAGTGGTGTGAAACGTGCAAAGTGCCTATAAGGAAATGGGCTGTATTGTTAAGGAAACAGATTGTGCTGTCCTGCTGATTTATGTTTTTTATGGTTTCCATACTCTTTCATGGTTTTTGTTTTTGTCATGTCTTTTGGTTATTTTGGTCCAGTATTCTTTTTTTTTTTTTCTCTGTGTGTGTTTTGAACTTTTTTTTTTTTTTTTAGTAACTTAAGCCGCCCAAAGACACATTGGTGAGAGGGACAACTGTATACATTGGAGAAACAAAATAAATAAACCGGGGGCGGGGGGGGATGTCGTCGTCCTTGCAGACAATCATGGACCAAAAATCACGCACCAGATCTCCTGGTCGGGTTAGGAGTCCAACTTTCCCAGTTTTGACGACTTTTCATTCTCCGCTATTTAATGCCAGAAGATGCCCCGGTCTTGGACCAAGCACGTGTTCGATCACTGAGCCCCGATCGCGCCCTATCGATGGCCTCGTTTCTCCCAGCTATGAGCCGCCGACCCATCCCCACCTTTACCTTCCCGCCTCAAAGGTTGTCGAGGTTTTGGGCCGCGGCCACCTTCACTGGCACTGGTGGGAAGTGCAGCCCCTGCAGTCTAGAGAGCGCCACGTTGGGGAAGGAGCCCCCAGCGGAAGGGCTCTGTCCTGGATTAGAGCGAAGCGTCCGACAGGAAGGCGATTCTCTCTCGCCGCTCATGGCAGCGCCCCAACAGCCGCCGGCTTCTCTTTTGACGTCAGGCTCCGTGGAGCCCCGAAAGCCGAGAACCGGTTGCAGGAGCCGAGAAGGGCCGCTAGGGGCGCTGCGGCATTTAAACGCGGCGCATAGCTTTCTCGGAGGCCGGTTGCAGCATGAGGGGCTCCGGCGCGATCGTGCTACAGCTGCTCCTGCTCCTGGCCCTTTGGGTCCCCGCGGAGGCTGAAACTCCAGGTACTTCATTTCCTTCGCCTACTCGTGGGTCCCTTCTTTTCATTTGTCAGAGGGCGGCTGGAAGGCTCTGCAGAGACCTAGGCAGAATCATCCTCGGGTCGTCTTCCAAGGGGACTGCTAAGTCACCTTCGTAGAATCCAATCTCAGCCAAAGAAGGGGGGGGGAAGTACTTACCCGGTACGGGCAAGGCTCCTTCTTTGGGAAAAAGACGCTGAGCAGAACCCGTCTCCTACCTTTACAATTGGGTATTGATGCATCCAACCTGCCTGCTTTGCGGCATTGGGATCCGACTCCCGCGCTCGTCCTCGCGGCCAAGCCCGGAAAACAGGTTGTGATTATGAACATTTTACACTATGGTTGGATTTATGTAACAGTGTGTAAGAGATCACCATAGTCCCCAAACCTCGCTGCCTCTAAATTATGTATTAGTTTACTTGAATGAAGGTGTGTGTGTGCGCGCTCGCCAGTGAATGATGAAGTACCTAAAGATGGGTCACAGTTGCTGAGAATAGAAGATGGTGCTCTTCAGGCACCATTTCCTGTGATTTTATCTTAGCATTGCTGTGATAATCACTGGCAACTACTCTTAATAACGGCAGCTCTTTCACATCTCATTCCTTGATTACTTTTCTTTTCTTTTCTTTTAGTTTAGAACATTGTTGGATGTTTTATACCACCGTATATGTTCCTGTTGAAGAGAACCCTAGCTGCGCTAGTGAAATGGACTCTAGTTTATCTCTAGCCTATAAAAGTTTATGCTCTGCAAGCCTGTTAGATTCCTCACTTTTACTATTTGACTAAAGTCAATATTGGGACAAAGACATTCTGAAAACTCTTGGTGTTGGTTGGTGCTTGTTAAAAGATGGGGAAGGCTGGCATTAGAAGAATTCCTTTTACCAGACATTATCAGCCATATGTGTAGGAGAGTCTCACAGCCTCATGGATGAGAAAACAAAGTCTAAGAAGTATAATTGATCAGTTGGGCGCATTTAATCCAGCAAAAAGAAAATTAAGAGGTGATGTAGTTTGAAAAACATAGATGATGATAGACCAAGCCAACAAATTTGGGGTGTTTGATACTGGTGGGGAGGGTGTGACTGAAACTTAGGAAGAATTTTCTTCCTAGAGTAAGTGCCAAGATTTTGCATTTTGGTACTGGGCCAGAAGCAAGACAATATTTGAGATCTCTCCCCATTCAGTAATTCTGTGACTATTGATGATACTATGGAGAAAGCTACAATTCAGGTGGCAATATCCAGCTGATCATTGGCTGATCTCAAAATAACCAACCAAGCAAATTTTAATATTTGAATGATGAAACACCAGGCTATCCCAGGGTTGTACTTTATGCTGGGAAATTAAAATTAATTAAAAGCTATTCCCATATTATTACTTTAAAAACTACAGGGATTATTCACATTGTTCCTAAAAGTTAAACCTGCCTCTCCTTTTATAGAACAAAGGCTGAAATGGGCTTTAATCTCAGGACAGAAATTAATATTTTTGAGAATCTTTTCATCTCCTAATCTTTTGAGAAGTATTCATAGTAAGAACTATTAAAAATTTAATTTCTTCTGTCCCAGTTCAATCAGCTACAAATAGATATGTTGCTTTGTTTCAGTTCAGCTGCTATTATGCAACCACAACCACAGAAATGCAATGACCTGGTTCTCACAAAATCTGGGCTTGCTTAAACATAATTTATTTATTATCCCAATAAGATGTTATACTGAAAATCCCATAAATTCGTAAAGTGTTTTGTTTAATTGTGGCATAGTATCTTATATAAGTTTCTCTGCACTCAAAAGATCCAGGAGGTCAAGTTTTCTTCAAAAATGGCTAGTTGTACTATATATCTATTACTATTCTTTCTCTTGGCACAAGACACATTTCAAAAACTGCAGTGCCTTTGAATGTTGCTTCATAATAAGCACATCCACACTTACACAATATTTTGCTTTTCCTGTTGGTATCACAGCAAACCTCTAGAAAGTGTTATTGTCATTTTCATCTGAAAATGAATTGAGATAATGTTTCACTAAGATTTATGTTCAGTGATTTAAAAAAAGAAACTTTTTCAAGGAGCAATTGGTTAACATTTGTTAATTTAATTGCATTCATAATAATTATTGAAAAGTGTTCTTTTCATGATCTCAGTTTTTACAGTACATTTAATTAACATATTTTAATCAATTTCTGCAAAATAATTTACAGGAAAATAAGCAGATTTAAGAAATTAAAACTCATGCATAAAATTCAGACTAAGTTATTTGAACTAGAATTATAATCATATAGTTCAACTTTACCAGAGCCTGCTGGTTTCCAAATAAAAATTGGGAGACCCTGGGTTTTATTCCTGCCTTAGGCACAATGCCAGCAGGGTGATCTTGGGCCAGTCATTCTCTCAGCCATGGGAAACAACCAGTGGCAAAACACTTTGTACAATGTCTATGACGAGTCTTAGTCATCCAGGCCATGGTTGTTCCAAAGGTGCTTTTTTCAAAGGCAACTGGATTTTCTTTTTTTACTTGAAGATGTTTTGCTCCTGATCCAAGAAGCTTCTTCAGTTCTGATATAAATCCTCCCATTTTCCACCATTCAATCAGAACTGAAGAGACTTCTTGTATCAGAAGTGAAACATCTTCAGGTAAAACAAGAAAGTCCAGTTGTCTTTGAAAAAAAGCACCTTTAAGACACTTTGAACATTTTTGCCAAGCAAACTGTAGGGATTTGTCCAGACAGTTTCCAGGAGTCAACAGTGACTCAAAGGCATAAACAACAACAACTCTTCCCCCACCCACCCACACATACATACTTAGAAATAAGTACTATGAAGCTCTTTAAGAGTTATATATATATACTACCGGTATGTGATCCTCTTGATTTTAATTGGATTTAGACCTTATCCAATTTTGTTTCAGCCACATTTATATCTAGCTCCATTACTACCAGTATGAAATAGGATGTGACAAAAATTCTGGTGGAATAATAAGATTGATCAAGAAAGAATGTGTGCCACTAATTCTATTTATCAGTTATACTTTTTAAACAAAAGCCTGCAGCATTGATAGAATTCTTGACCATACCTAGTTCACATTGCCAATATTTATTCATTACAAGATACCTATTATAAAAAAATATCCTTCAGAATAGAAAATGTGTTAATTTCACCAGGATCAATGGCAGTTAAAGATATTGCAATTTTGACAGAATAATCTTCATTTGGTAGCAAATTAATTTAGAATTTGCTGATCAATTTATTGCTTATGCTGAATTATCAAATCCAAGTACACTTTAAACTGGGAAGACATTAATTAATATAAGAAAATGTTAAGGTGCAATTGGTTAGGGAAAAAATCCTTGGGGACATTTGATAGAAGTTTATAAAACCAGACTTGGGCAGAGAGAACATTTTCTTCTTTCATACCTATTTTGGTCCATTGCTCTGGTTCCTCCAGCTATTGTTCACTTCCCCTTCCTACTCTGATGTTCAGTGTTTATAAGACTGTTGTTGCAGTTTTTTTCCTTAAAGAGTTACAAACATGAGCCTCCTCAACAGCCTAAAGAATTTCAACTGTTGAAGCATGAATGTATATTATTATTATTATTATTATTATTATTATTATTATTATTATTATTATTATTATTATTATTATTATTATTATTATTATTATTATTATTATTAATTTGAATAACACAACTTCTCTTTTGTGTGGAGCTGGTTGGATTTTGGTTTCACAAGCTCCCACACCTAGAAAAGGGGCCATAGATCAGAATATTGATTTAAAATTCAGCTTTACAGGTAACTTTATACTTGCTAAGGCTCTAAGGAAACTCTTGGTTCAGAAACAGATTATCTTTAACAGGGATTGTTGGAAAGCAGGACTAAGGAGAGGTACTGCATCAGATCCTGCTTGTGGTTTATCCTAAAGCAGCTGAAGCCATCAAGTGAAACCTTCTAGTTTATGTAGGAATCCACATTAAAGTGTCCCAAGTAACTATGGTTGGATATTCAAAGCCGGTCTAATCCAGAGGCCTAACTGCCTGTCTTTGAGAAGCTGAATAGGAGTTTAGCAACATTCTCTGTTGGGGTCCTTGGTGCTCTCTGAGCTTGGTTGTTTCCTTGCATTACCCAAACTAGGTAACATCAAACATTGCTAATACTGAAGATGCTACCTAGTTTGGATCACAAAATATCTGCAAGAAAACAAGCAAGCTCAGAGAGCACCAAGGACCCCTCATTTCAACCCTGAGCTACAAATATTCTCCTTTATTGGTACATTCTCTGGGGTTCAGTGGCTTAGTTTTAATCAAATAAATCAAAAGTAAGCTAAATAATATTGAACTAAACAAAACCAGGTTTAAAAGTTAGTCTAATAACATATTAATTTTAGCAGCATTAGGAAAGGCCAAGATAATGTTAGAAAAACTGCCTATCTTGCTTTGCAAGAGTTTTGTGATAGTTTAAGGTTGCACTCCATAAATTGGTAAGTATTTGGGTTTAAGATGCTATAATCTCTTTAGTGTAAATGATTTCTTAAGTTTAAACACATTACAGGAAAAGAAAAGAATTACTCCCTACTGCGGTATGTTTAGTTAAGGGCGTGTAGGCAAAATACCAGAACTTTTAACACATGCATTTTTTTTGTTAAAAACTTAACTTTGCCATTATATATATTATAAGTAATGTGACCCTGCACACTTTACTTGCAGAAGTGTAGAGATTAGACATGAATGGTATATTTGTCAAAGGTTTGAGGATGGATTTTGCTGTTTTTTCCCCCTCTTGCATAAATTTGTAGATATACTCTTACCTGAAAGATGAATATGATGAATGAATGGATGGGTAAGAGATAGACAATAGATGATGGTTGGATGGATAGATAATATATTTATTTATATCCCACTTTTATTATTTTTATAAATAACTCCAGAGGGTGAACATACCTAATATTAAATCCTTCTATTTTTCCCAGAACAACCCTGTGATGTGGGTTGGGTGGAAAGAGAGAGACTGGTCCAAGGTCAAACAGCTGGCTTTCATGCCTAAGGCACAACTAGAATTCACTGGCTCCTAGTTTCTTAACCTGGTGCCTTAACTACTAGATATATAGATAACTATTCCTGCTTACATTTTTCTTGATTTGACTCATCTACTCACTGCTGCAGCTATTGTTCCAGTAATATAGGGTTTCTTTGCTGTAGTATTATTATATTTGCCTTCCTAACAATGGCCATATAAGTATTTCTTTCCATTTTTCTTTGCTATAGTATTATTATATTTGCCTTCCTAACAGTTAGCCATATAAGTATTTCTTTCCATTTTTCCCATTTTTCTTTATTGATCTACTAGTGCCCTGGTAGAAATGCTGAAACTTTTTCTTTTATTATTGACTCTATTTCAAATAAATTCAATAATAAATCCATTGCAGTGTTTATACATTTGAGTTATTTTTTTCCATCATGTCTTGATTAAGCAGATGCTGAGCTTTATTTCTTGGAGATGCTTTAAAATGGATTGTAGAGGAGGATTGACCTAGATGCCACCCTCAAACTCTTATCATAATAAAACACATCACTAACCATTGTTTATGGGTGCCATTTTAATATTGTACCTCTATATCACTGAGAGTCACTTTGGTGTAATGATTAAGGTTGTGGGTTATAAACTAAGAAGGGAATTCCAGGCCCAACATAGGTATGAAATCAACTGGGTGACCTTGCGCCAGTCAGTCTCTCATTCTTATGAAGAAGACAATAGCAAACCACTTCCAAAAAACCTTGCCAATAAAACTACAGGGACTCATGTAGGTGCTTGACAGGAATCAAGACTGACTTGAAGACACCACATTCTGTCTCCTCTCTCTCTCCAACATTTCAATTATCAGCAGAACAGAAAAAGAATATAAGTAAAACTGAAAATCAGCTTCACTAATTTGCTCATCATTTGTTGGTTTATGTTTTGCCTTTTTGATTCATCTTGAAGACATTTGACACATTTTAGTACTTTCCAGAATTTTTAAAGAAAGTTGTGGGTGAAGTATTTTAAAGTGCTTTTAGGTCCCTCTATTTATGCATGCATTTTTCTCCGATGTTACTTTTGAGATATACTTGCAGATTAAAATGCTGGTTCAGGATTGAGAGAGGAACATCCAAAATGATTATCTGAAGAGTTATGCACAAGTGTGGCAGAGGTAAAAATGTTAGGAAAAACTATCTTGAATCATATTTGGAGCCTCTCACATTCTCACATTTTCTCACATTCATCAAGCAAAATGTCGCAAACAGGGTAGGATGAAATCTTACTATCCCATAGAATAAGGAGCCAAACTAAGTAGAATTATGAGACTTCATATATTGGAGATTATCTATAGCCATCAAGATTAGTAGTCATGGTTACTAACCTGATAACATATTTTGCAAAACTCCTGATCCACATCTATGAAATTCACCTGTCCTTTTTGACATGATGAGAATTACCATCTCCGACATTATATTTTGCCACATTCAAAGCAGCAACTATACTATGTATTCATATACTTTCATGCTTTGTGGTCTGTCTACATTTTTATTTTTGCGCTTTGTCTTCAGTTATCCATTGATTGGTTGCTTTCTTCTGGTTTTTTTTTAAAATGCAAATGTTTGAAAACATCATGGGGACTTGATGTCAAGTTTCTTCTTGTAGCCAGTCTCCATTGCTACAAGTGTATGCTAGAATTGCTCTGCAGAATCAGGCTAACATCAATTTTAGCCCAGCAGGTAGCCAAAATGCCTTGCGGCATTCAGAAGCTACTAACAAAGACATTACTTTCTTTCTTGGAGTTGTTCTCCTGGGGTTGATATTTGGAGGCATGCTGCCCTCAACCCAGAAGTAATGTTGTGTTTCAAGTCTTAGAGTACTTGATAGATAGACCTCTCCTCCATGAAATTTATCCTTTTAAAGCTGTCCAACAGTCAGTGGTCATCACTATATGTGTAGCAATGAATTCCACAAACTATTTATTGTATATGCTTTCATATAAAATGACCCTGGGGCAAGTAATTCACTTGAAATGAATGCAGCACAATCTTTAGAAACTGACATATTGTTTTATATATATATAGATGCATGTGAATATTGGAATATCAGTTAGTGCTAGTATATTCCAACAGTTATGTTAGTTACATTACTGTATATACCAGCCACTTCTATTATGGGCTGTAAATGACTTAAACATTTTTATATATTTCAAAAAAGTTGAAAAAAAGTTAAACTGATATTTTAAAAAATCATAGAATCCAACTATAGAATCCTAATATTTAACATTCCAAACTACAGTCTAAGACATTTTGTTGGCTGAAGTGGACAATAAAATGCTGTTCTTCTTATTTCACCACTTCAGAGGAACAAACTGATCGATCTGTATTTAGATATTCCTTGACATACAACCATTCAAAGTTCTGACAGTACTGAAAAAAATGGCTTATGACCAGTCCTCATGCAACCATTGGTTGCCATTTGTTTCCTTCCCAGCTGGCTTCCAACAAGCAAAGCCAGTGGGGAAGTTAGCAAGGAAGGTTGAAGTTGCAGTCATGTAATGTCTTGCTTAATGATCCCAGCAAAGATGGTCAAAAAATTGGGTGGGGTCATGCAATGTCTGCCTTAAACCACATTGCTAATGACAATTTTTTTGGTCACTATTGTGATTGTAAGTTAAGGACTATCTATGGCACTGATGGCGAACCTTTTAGAGACCGAGTGCCCAAACCGCAACCCAAAACCCACTTATTTATCACAGAGTGCCAGGGCGCATCAGCATTGTGGTGCCCTCGGGTGCCCTGAGTGCCACCTCTGGCACGCAAAAACTGGGGGTGCAAAAATGGGCCAACATGCTGCAAGGTGCAAAAATGGCAGTCACCGCACCACGGGGTACAGATACAAGGCACTGCACCATGCAAGAACGGAGGAGGGCGAGTATCACACAGGCAGTAGCCCCATTCCATTTGCAGCACGTGCGTGTTTGCAGCCCTGTGCATGTAAAATGCTCCCCCCTCCCTTTTCTTCCAGTCCACTAATCGACAATGGTTGGTGACCTCTGCTCTACCACCTCTACTTGAGCTTGCTAGTTGGCCGCTTTGCCTCCTTGTGCTGGGTGGAACTCCTACTCCAGGCAGCAGTGACGGCCTGATGGACCTGCTACTGGCAGCAGTGGCATGCGTGCCAACAGAGAGGGCTCTGAGTGCCGCGTCTGGCACACGTGCCATAGGTTCACCACCACTGATCTATGGTCTCCCTAATTCACAGGTACCTCCCAAACTAAAGGGAGCTGCTTGGCTCTGCCTAATGGTAGAATGCAGCATTTGTTTGTCATTTTTCTCTGAATGAAAACATCTGAGCATGCTGGAAGCTTTGATACAAACTTAAACCGATCTGTGGATGCTAGGCCACCAGTCTGCCTTAGAAACAAGAAACAAGAAGACATGATTCTGTGCAGTGGAGAGTATCAGCTTGATTTAATTTCCTAGTCAGTTATTGACAAAGGCATAATGGATTCTGATGAGACACTCTGTCTTCATTCCACTTTGGGACCTATCTGAAATGAGGTCATCTGTCTGGTGTCAGCACAAAATGTTATTTGCATGCAGCAAGGCGAAGAAGAGAGAAACTGGGGTCTCTGGGATTACATGATGAAGAGGTTCCAGACAACAGAAATGAAATATTTCCTCTACTCTGTGACTCTACAAGGCAAAAGCGGTGTTTCAGCTGTGTTAGCATGCAGATTGCTTTCTTCCAAAAGGATCACAATCTCTCCCAGTTAGAACATTTGTTCAGGGCTGCTCAGAAGGCAGAAACTATGCAGAACCATTGGGAAGAATATTACGGATTCCTTCTTAAAATCTCCCAGCCTCCTTTCAAGAAAGTGTTCAGGAAAAAGTGGAAGAAGAGGGAAAAATTAAAGATTTTTTCCAATATACTGTATATCCTGTGTTCTGTGTTATATATAAAGATTAAATATAGAAACTTTTGTGTCAATATCTCTTGATAAATTTGTGTGGTTTTCCTAAAATGTAGAAATTTCTCCAAACAACTTTTATTATGGTCTTGATTAACAAGAGGAAAATACGTATATACCCACCCACCTAGCCAGTCATTGCATCAATACTGTATTTTTTATATTGTGAGTCATAACTAATGCAACATTAATTGTTTCACTTTTCAACTTTACAAATAAATTTTAAGAACCCTGGAGTACAATTGCCAAAAAAGCAACTTAGAGAAGGGACAGCAGAAATCTTTCGAAATTATTTCCTTTCCATGATGGGAAAAATATCACACATAAATATGGTTGAAAAACTGATTTAGTTAGGCTCTGTAAAGTTGGATAGAGATATTTAATTAGTGATTATGGAACTATTATGGGACTTGGTCTAAAGTAGTGTTTCCCAAACTTGAATAAATTATCTAAGATCGGGTGAATGCTTTTTGTCTGGTAACACACAAATCCATTACCCATCATAACAGGGACTTTTAAATTGACTTAAAGCTTGCCATGTCCACTAAAACATATTTGAAAGTTGTTAAGCAACCAACCAAATATCAATAAAACACTGCAAGAAATTGATAAAAGGAATAGCAAGAGTTACCACCATGTTGTTCTCACCTATTCTTTACCATAAATCTGTTAAAAGAAATACATAATCTGTATTGCTGTAACTAATTATGGATTTTATTTTTTTATTTAAAAATAGAGACTTCTACTTCATCAGAAAACATCAGTCAGAAAACGTCAGAAATTTCTAGACATACAACTTGGGAATATTCCAGCACAGGTAAAATCCATAACTTTCTTCCTGAACTTTTCAGTTTTCACTCATGTATTATTTCAAGTTGTAGTGATAGTTGTAAGATAAAGGTCAAAGAACCTGTGACTTTCCAAATGTTGGTGAACTTCACTTCTTATTATGCCTGACTATGACTGGACTCAAGCCCACTCCTGTTAACTTGACCTTCATCCTTGAGAATTTGGACTCTTTTTTTTTTAAAGAAACACTTTAAGATTGATGTATCTTAAAACATTGTCAGCTAAAGCATGATGTTTGTCATGTATGGGTGGGCCTACATTTTTCAATCCAGACAGGTATATGAAACAGCTTTGTTGCTAGATATAAGCAGCATGGGAATTAGCCTCTGGTGAGTTGAAAATATCACGTAGCAAAATTCTGAAGGCTGCAGAATATACAGTATTTAGATTGATAGAAATATTACTCTGGTGGCTGTCTCCCATCTTAGTGTACAAAAACCAGATGTATTAGCTGGATAATTACTGATTTGGATGTTTCTAGGCTATAACACACCCTCAGTGATGTGAAGGAGGACCCCCAACTTTTGCCTCTTCTTATTTCTCTCATCATGCTCAAAGAATTCTTGATGGAATATAGAAATGCCAATCAATGCTGAATGGATGTGATGAATGGATTTACAGGTTTTTAGGTTTTAAAGTATTCTGAAGGAGTCTGTGCTAAGATTCCAGAGAGTGTGTATTCTTCAGAAAGCTTATTGTCCTTAAAGTTCTGGCCAATCCATGTTTAGTATAGTTTAACTTACAAAATCTGCTGTCCAACTTCTCTACAAAAGGAGCTTCTAGGGTTTTTTTAAAATAATTTCTCTAGATGGTGGCACATAATGACTAAGATGTTGTTGCTCCTGGGTTGAGGTTCTTTTTCTGTTATTTGTTGTTTTCTGTTACATTGTTTCTCCATCATTTGTCACTTCTGTGGATGTCCCTTTTCTCAAATAAATCTTGAAAGGCTACATGGGAGGAATTTCCTTGTGTTGACTTCCTTTGAGATATAATTGAAGTTAAGAGATATGATTGTAAGGGATGCGATTGTTCACTGGCAAACAGAATCCGTGCATAAGCTCTTTTACCACTTTGTGATCAAGTTGTACAAAAAAGTTGCAAAAGATTATTGTAGCATGATAGAATAGAACGTGAACACATGGGCAAGTGATTTCACTGAAGTGGCTCAGATTCAAAAAGTGCTTCATTGGTGCTTATTTTATAATGTGGTCCTGAGTACTAAACTTAAGGGAAGTTTAGATGTTTATGTCTCTGAATGGTTTCCTGAGCAGATTTCCTGTCAGTTGGCAGGCGCCTTGTTTTCAAACATTGTTTAAAGGCTTCCTGAAAGCATCTAGATGGGCACTGGGTGAGACAGGATATTGGTCTTGAAGACAGGTCTTCCTTTAGACCCAGCAGGGTTCTTTTGAAACCCTTCAACTCTGTTGGACTTCTCTTTCCATGTAGCTAAGCAAAGTTGTGTATTCTAAAATAAAACATATTTGTTCCCATTAATTTTACCTCACCTACAGGAAGGGTGGAGAATATAGAACAGCTAGACAATATGTTACTAAAAGGAGTCCAACTTCTGCAGAATCAGAAGACTTGTTAAAACTTTTAAAGAACTAATGCTGTTATTGTTCCTAAATAAGGTTATTCCTGTTTTCAATGTGTTGGTCAAGGTGGAAGAAACTTGCTCTAATGTATATACTGTTTCATTTCTAGAGATTCTGAAGGCCTTACAATAATCCAGAAAGAGCAATCCTTTGCACGCCATCCCTGGTTGTGCTTGTCGATGACCTTAGCCAGTAAGGCAAAAGGAATACGGTAGCAATAGCACTTAGACACTTATATATCACTTCACAGTGCTTTACAGCCCTCTCTAAGTGGTTTACAGAGTCAGCCTATTGTCCCCAACAATTTAGGTTCTCATTTCACTGACCTCGAAAGGATGGAAGGCTGAGTCAATCTTGAACTATTGAGAATCGAACTGGTAGCAGTTGGCAGAATTAGCCTGCAGTATTGCATTCTAACCACTGCCCCACCATGACTCTTCCCATGGCAGTAGTGCATCCATTTTTGTGCTGCTTGGTTTCTCAGTAACTTTTGGCTTTACCATTTTATGGAAGTTCTCTTCTCTGGGGTGAGTTCCAGTTGTTATTTGTTGTGGGACAGAGAGATCACTTTCTAGGCCCCTCTTTTGTGAAGTTATGCAGGTTCTACTCTCTCCCTTCTACTTTTCAACATCTACATGAAACTGTTGGGTGAGGTCATCTGGTGATGCCATTGGTTGGTTTGGGGTTCAGATTCCTCAAGAAGCTGATGATACTCAAGTATATCTTTTGATTCTTTGTCAGCCAAGTGAGACTATTAATGTCCCAGTACCTGGAGGTTGGATAGGTTGGAATGGGAATTATCTAGATTCAATCCTACTTCATTGTGCTTGCCATTTTTTTTATCTTTCATTAATTTGATTATAATTTGTTCAATTGTTGTGAGTCACCTAGAGTCATTTAGAATCAGATGGCATATAAGTTTAATATATTTTTATTGCTGTTGTAATTATTATTATTTTGTGATATGGTAAGTGTGTTCTATAGCTTACAGAAGGAAAAATAGTGAAAGTCTGATGTATGATAAATCCTCAATTTAATGGACTTTAATTTAGAAGACTTCAGATACAACAGATATATTTCAATGGGCTAACATCTGTTAAATAGAAGGTTTGTCCACTAAATTGAGGGTATGCTATTTACATCAATTAATGTAAGACCACAAATGATATAAATTGACACAAATAATGTAAATTAAACATTAGTAGACTTATAGATTTAACAGATTCTCCACCCCCTACACTTTATTGTCATGTTAAATCAATATTTTCCCATAATTTAGATTATTGCTTATTTCCAAGGAATATTTGTTAGAAGAGGACTTATTAGAATTATTAGAATTTTTTTTAAATAAGAGATTTATATGGCATTTCCACAGCAAAAGGTCTTTGTAATGGTAAGTACTGGTTTAATATTATGTGTAAATCCTAACCCCATTAGCAATAGTCTTAAATAGAGGATAACACATAGTAGAAGCTGATAAGCATGACATGTCTTCAGTGATGTTGCTTTGTAATAAATCTAGTCACTTTTTTTCTTAAAACAGGTCCTTCTTCCACTATGGAAACCTTTGGTCAAGCTGAGAAGCTCCCTTTCTTGAATGATACCATTATCATACAGGGTATGTTTTTCTTAACCTTCAACTTGAATATTGGCTGATAAGAGAGATGTAGGCTAACCTACAAGTATGTACTACTTAAGGTTATGACCATGTTTTTATAACCTTTATCTGGGTGAAACCATGGATCATAAGGCAACAACTTTTGAACCAAGGTACCTCAAATGGGATAACTTATAGAATGTGTCCAAAATCTGGGATCTATGACCACGAGGGAATGAAATTTGAAAGGTTGTGGGTATTTCAGTGCTACTGGCTGCAGTTGCACTCCTGGGCTTCTGCTGCAGTCATGTGATCTTCATCTTCAATATTCTGTGACAATTCCCCAACCAGTCTCACAATCTCTCACACCCTCCTCCAACAACAACCCTCCCCCAACAACAGCAGCCACTTATCTGCAAGGAATGAAGGGAGAAATAGGGAGGAAGGAATCCCCCATGCTTACTCCCTGATCCATGCCACCTTCCCCCTCCCATGTACTCCCTCAACCTAGGCTAGCTTCTGAATGATTTCCCTGACCCTCACTGCCTCCCTATGTGCCTTATCTGAGCTGTGCAGCACCTCTTCACCCTACTGACCTTTACTGCCTTCCCACTCACTCTTGCCTTTCTCTGTGACATCTCTGGCCACGCCCACATGCTCTTCCCATCCCATGCTTGTGCCTCTCTCATATCCTTATGTACCATTCCTGACTTGCACCGTCTCACTTCCTCCTTCACGTCCACCACCCAGCAGCAGCGAATTACCTGCTGCTGGCTACATCATGGACTTTCTCCTTGCATAGCAAAGTAAATGTAGAAGTTGGCAGGAATTCAAGGGAGGGAGGGAGGTTTCTGATGCTCCCTGTCAGCTTTCCACAAGGAAACTCACAGGGGACACCAGTAGGGAGTCTGAAGTGATCCCACTCCACTGCTTTTTTGTGTATCCTTGGTCATTTTATTTTTCTGTTTACACAAGGAAATATCTCTGAAATGATGACCCAAGAGGGCAGGAGATGTTTAGTTATTATATTTTTGAATCAGCAGTAAAATTTGAGGCAATTTAATACTAGCACATATACCATTTCACAATGCTTTACAGCCCTCTCTAAGCAATTTATAGACTCCGCATATTGTCCCCAACAATCTGGGTCCTCATTTTACCGACCTTGGAAGGCTGGAAGGCTGAATTAACCTTGAGCCGGTGAGAATTGAACTGCTGGCAGTTGGCAGAATTAGCCTGCAATTCTAACCACTGTGCCACCATGCAGTGGTTAAAATATAATAAGAATGTTTGATTCAATTTGTTTAACTAGCTGAAACCTTGGGCAGAAATTGATGAGGGAAAAAAAAACCAGTTCCTGTGCAAGGGTGAGCATTTCATTATGTAGGTTGTTAGGTGCTTTTTTTTTACACAAGAGGTTGTCAAATCAGCATGCAACATTCCATTTCATGGTTGTAAGTTTAAATTTTGCATGGAATTTTGCACTGTATAATAATTAGTCGCAAATAACCAGGAACATTTCTGGAGTTCAAAGCACAAAAAAGTTTCTCATTGCTACTAATGCAAGAATCTAGTCAACTAATGATCAAAACTAACTTGGTGCTAGATAAGGGTCAACAGAATTCATGGGAAACCAGACTTAGGTCTCTTGTGGCAATGTAATAACTCTAAACCAATGACACATTTAACCCTGACTTCCAGCTCAGTTTGCTCTCCTCCTACTCTAATGTGGCTACCAAAAAGTCCGAGGCAATCTGTTTATTTGTTATTGAACTTCCAGATCAGATGACATCATGATTTTGAGTTTTCTTTATATTTGTTTCCATCTAGAGGTAATCTGGAATTCTGTACTCCTAATATGGTAGTTGTATTCATAAGAATTTAAACTGCTTTGATTCTCCAGCACTGGGAGATGGAGAATCCACCAATGGGTTATGACTGTATTCCTGCCCAATCAGATCAAGTCAGCCAAAGTTGCCACGCCTCCTTCCTGGACCCTTTCCCAGATTTGACTTGATCTGGCCCAGGACAGACATGAAGCGTGGCTCCTAGGCAGATACAGTTATCGATTGGTGGATTCTTCATCAGTTAAGCAGACATTAATCCGTGCACAGCCGTAGTGGGCCCCAGACGTCCCAGCAGTGTGCCGCCCCACCCATGCATTGGCTGTCCCTGGGTTCCAGGCGCCCCCTCTCGTGCACCTGTTCTTATCCAGTGGCTTACAATTTCCAGTAGGTACTCCCTAGATACCCGGGGCCCCCTCTCGTGCCCCGGCGTTATCGGAGAATGGAAGAGGCCACCCCGCCTGCTTCCGGAGCCCCTCCTTCCTCATCAGGTCAACCTGGTCTGGAAGGCGCCAATAGGTCGGCAGCCAAATCTAGCGTTAGATCTGCCACTATGACCTCTAAGAGAGCAGACAGACAGGACAAGAGGAGACACCAGGCCTTGGAAAGGGAGTTCTCCAAGGCGCAGAAAAGAGCCAAGTTAGCGCCGGAACCACCTCTTGGGCCGCCCACGGACGATCCTCAGCCCGTGGGCAGCGAGCAAGCGACCCTCCCCAATGAGGACTCATAGCACAGGCAGTGGATAGAGCCTTAGAGGTCAGAGCGCAGGCAACCATGGGCCGCAAACGAAGCCCACACCGGGAGGCGAGGGCGTACGATAGCCCCACATCTCCCTCAGTATCCCAGGCTTCGGAGGAATCGTACCTAGATGAGACAATGGCAGATCAGGGGGTATCAATGTCGGACGAGGAGGAGGATCCGCCAGAGGCCCCCACCTCCAAAGGCCTGTTCAACGCCTCCTCCTTCCTGACCTTGCTATGCAAGGCCACATCCACCGCACACCTGGGACCCGAAATCCCAGCGACTGCACCATCCAACCCACAGGATACGGATGCAGAGGTGCACCCTAGCTTCGTGGAACCGGTCACAACCAAGCACCACATCCCCTGTCCCTCCATGTTCCTGAAAGCGATAAAGATGCAATGGACATCACCGGCCTCTCTTCCTATGCCGAGCAGTACCGACAAGAAGCTGTTCGGTGTGGCTCCGAAATTGGAAGAGACACTGGAAGTGCCTACTGTGGATGAACCCCTAGCACCCCTAGTGTCGTCCACCACCTTCTCAGGAGACCTGGCTGAGGCCCTCAAAGGTGAGGATTGCAAGGGCGAGACCACGTTCCGCAGAATGCACCAAGCAACCGCTTGGGCGATCAGAGCGTCCACCTCCGCCTCATTCTTCATTAGGGCCGCCCATGGTTGGCTCCAGGAGCTTCAGGGAAAGATCCCTGCGGAGGACTTCTGCACACAACAGGACCTCAGCAAGATAGTGGCGGCCGCAGAGTACGCGGCAGACGCGACTCTCCAGGCCGCTCGGTTCTCATCCAGAGCTATGGCTTCCAATGTCACTGGCAGGCATCTGCTCTGGCTGAAACACTGGCAGGGGGACTCTAGGTCCAAGTGGAAGCTCGCAGCGGCCCCCTACCAAGGGGGAAAATTGTTCGGGGATGCCTTGAACCCCTATACAACTGAAAACAAGGACAAACGCAGGGTCCTTAAACACGTGTTTAGGAGACAGGACAGGCGGGCCGGAGCATACCAGAGACGACAGCCCTTTTGGGCTGGAGCCAGGTACAACCACTCTCAGACATACCAGTCCTTTCCGACCAGGCAGGACAGACAGGCCAGACAGGACAGACAAGCAGATAGACAAAGCCCCAGACCCAGACAACAACTCCAGAGCAAGCGGCCCTTTCGAGGCGCCAATAGGCCCTTCCGGTGCTCCAAATGACACCCCATCAGGACCTCCCATAGGCGGCAGACTTTCTCTGTTTGTCCACCAGTGGGAGGTCACCACCACGGACGCATGGGTAATCAATACCATCTGTCACGGACTCTCCCTGGAATTCCTATCCACCCCTCCAAACCGGTTCCTCCCTTGCCCAAGCCCTCGCAACCGACTAAGAAGGAGGTTGATGGACGAAGCAGTAAACCATCTACTTCAAATACGGGCCATAGAAGCGGTCCCGATGGACCAGAGAAACCAGGGATTCTACTCCATTCTCTTCGTAGTCCCGAAGCCATCAGGGGGATGGAGAGCAATCCTAGACCTCAAAGGGCTAAATTATCACCTGGCATACCACAAATTCAAGATGCAAACGCTACGATCCATCTTGGGAAGCGTCAGAAAAGGGGACCTCCTGATATCCATAGACCTCACAGAGGTGTACCTCCATATCCCGATCTCTCTGGCCCACCGACGGTTTCTACGGTTCGCGTACAGAGGGTGCCACTTTCAGTACAGGGCACTCCCATTCGGCCTATCCTCCACCCCAAGGGTCTTCACCAAGATCCTGGCAGCCATAGCAGCCAGGCTACGGATGGTGCCGATCAGAGTCCAGTGCTACCTGGACGACATCCTAATCCAGTCCGTGTCCACCCAGGCCACCGAGTCGGACCTGTGGTAGGGCTACTCCAAAGCCGCGGGTTCTCCGTAAATTTTCCCAAGAGTCACCTAATCCCCTCAACAAGGCTACTCCACCTCGGCGCCATCATAGACACTGTAGAGTGCCGGGTTTACCTATCCCAAGAGCGCCGGGAAAGCATAAGGAGCTCGATCCTCCAGATTCGCAGGAGTCGATCAGTAAGACTGGCCAGCCTATCCCAGTTGCTAGGAAAGATGATCTCAGCCATTGCAATAGTGCCATGGTCCAGGCTTCATTCCAGAGAGCTCCAATGGTTCCTACTGCCCTTCCAGAGGCAAAACCTCAGCGCCTCCCCATGAAAGGTTCGCCCCCCGCCACAGGTACTACATTCCCTCAGATGGTGGATATCACCAGCCATAACAGAGGGTCAGGCTTCAGGGAGCCGGACCGCATAATACTCACCACGGACGCCAGCCTCTTCAGCTGGGGAGCGCACCTCCATTCACAGTGGGCACAGGGCTGGTGGTCCAGGACAGACCTCTGCCACAGCATCAATTGGCTCGAATTACGGGCCATCCACCTTGCCCTCCGTCACTTCCAGGACCGAGTGGCACGACAACACATCCTGATCCTCACCGACAACGTGACAGCCAAGGCTCATGTAAACCGTCAGGGGGGCACTCGGTCCCAAAGCCTCATGGCAGAGGCTCTCCTGCTGGGAACCTGGGCAGAACACAATCTAGCCTCCATCAGGGCCGACCACATATCAGGGGAAGCAAACACCCAGGCCGACTTCCTGAGCAGAACAACAGTGGACCGCTTGGAGTGGCGACTTCATCTGAGGATCTTTAAAGAGATCTGCCACCGATTCGGCTTGCCACAGGTGGACCTCTTTGCCTCCCCACAAAACACCCAGCTACCCCGGTTCTTTTCCCGTTTTCAAGACAGGGAGGTGGAACAGACGGACGCCCTCTGGAGTCCGTGGCCACAGGGTCTCCTTTACGCCTTCCCCCCGCTGCCTCTCCTCCCAGCAGTGATACACAAGATCATCAGGGAATGAGCAGTGGTACTCCTAGTGGCCCCCCATTGGCCAAGGAGACCATGGTTCGCCGACCTGATGAGTCTCTCCCTAGCGGAACCCTGGAGGATCCCCCCGGAACGGGTGTCCCTCAGCCAGGGAGACATTCACCATCCAGATCCTCAGTGGCCCCAGTTAGCCGCTTGGCACTTGAGCGCTCGATCCTGACAGAGGAACTCTGTTCCCCGAGGGTCATCACCATAATACAGGCCTCCCGTCGCCCCTCCACCAACCGCATCTATGATGCCTCGTGGAAAAACTTCCAATTGTGGTGCTCCAGACGGCGGCTGCCGCTTGGGGACCTCACAATTGCCCATATCCTGGACTACTTGTTAGCCGGACTCGACAGGGGCTTGGCCCCAAACACACTGCACAGACAAGTGGCAGCCCTGGCAACGGTGCTCACATGCGACTCGGCGGAGACCCTGAGTCGCCATCCCCGCATCAGGTCCTTCCTAAAAGGAGCTTCCAATGCCAGACCACCTACGGTACACAGGTACCCCTTGTGGGAGTTACCACGAGTCCTCCAGGCTCTCACGCAGCGGCCCTTCGAACCCCTAGTGACATGCAATGTGCGCTACCTGTCCCACAAGGTGGCGTTCCTAGTGGCGATTACGTCCGCACAACGCATCTCCGAATTGGCAGTGCTCTCAATCAGGGGAGACTTGTGCGTCTTCCACCAGGATAGGGTGACCCTGCGCCTGGATCCCACCTTCATCCCGAAGGTAAATTCCCTATTCCATAGGTCGCAGGACATAGTACTACCAGATTTTTGCTCCAATCCGTCACACGATAGAGAGCGACAATGGCAGTGCCTGGATGTACGTAGGGCGCTGAAGTGCTACATCACACGCACAGTGGAATTCCGTAGGTCCGAAGCTCTATTCATATCGTTTCACCCTTCCTACAAGGGTCGGAAGGCATCCTCCTCCACAATTGGCAGGTGGATCAGAGCGTGTATCGCTGGGGCGTACCAGGCAGGAGCCTTGCCAGTTCCAAGAAGCATCACAGCACACTCCACACGAAGCGCAGCTACCTCCACGGCCTGGGCCACATAGGCATCCATCGAGGAGGTATGCAGGGCAGCCACATGGGCTACACCATCCCCTTTCATCAGGCACTACAAGATCGATAGGTTTGCCTCAGCCGAGGGTGCTTTTGGCCGGAGAATTCTCCAACAGATTATTTGCCAAAGTGCCACACCGGACCAGTCGGCTGCCCACCCTCAGGGACAGTGAGCTTTGGTATGTCCCATTGGTGGATTCTCCATCTCCCAGTGCTGGAGAAGGGGCGTTGTCTTACCTGAACGCCTTTTCTCAGCACGGAGATGGAGAAGCCACCCCCACCCTGGTAGGTCAGTTAGACCTAGTATTAGCATAGTGGAGGGAGCCACGATGTCGCACAGTAAGTCAAGGGCTACGCTCGCGTCAAACCTGGGAAAGGGTCCAGGAAGGAGGCATGGCAACTTTGGCTGACTTGATCTGATTGGGCAGGAATACAGGCGTTCAGGTAAGACAACGCCCCTTTTCTGAGTCACTTCATAATGGTCAATATCTTTTTGTTAACTTTGTTAAGTTTCCAGTTGTTTTTTTTTGCCAGAGCAGATTCAAAAAGAATTTCATTCTCCAGTTTCTCATGTTGAATATTTGCAAATGAATTTTACAGGCCAAAAGGATGAGCTATATGGATAATATCTAATTAATAGAAACTATTTTTCAATCTTTCCCTGTAAAGAAAGGTCAAAATGATTAGCAACAATGAAATTACAAAGGCTTACATTTTACAAATAACAAACTAGTAAAAAGTAAATGAATTGCCCCATCCTCAGATATTGCATCATAGGTCACATATTTTCATCAAAGGACTACAACTAAATAATCGTGTATTATTACATATTTTTCTGTTAGATTTCAGAAAATGTACAAACCCACATCCTCCATGCTGTCCTGAACAGCAGACATATAGATATAGATAGATATAGAGATAGATATAGATATATAGAGATAAAGAGATACAGAGATAGATATATAGATATAGATGCCTATACATATACATATACTTATTTTCCAAACCTCCAAAAGGCAAGACAAGAAACGATGGAAACTAATCAAAGAGAGAAGCAACTTGAAATTAAGGAGAAACTTCCTAACAGTGAGAAAAATTAACCAGTGGAACAGCTTGCCTTCAGAAGTTACAGGTGCTTCATCACTGGAGGTTTTTAAGAAGAGACTGGATAACTACTTGTCTCAAATTGTATAGGGCCGTGGTGGTGAACCTATGGCACCTGTGCCACTGGTGGCATACAGAGCCCTCTCAGTGGACACATGTGCCATCAGCCCAGTCCTAGCCCTTCAGCTGGGTTTTATAAAACCTTTTCGCTTTAGGCCTCCACCGCCATGTGCAAAAAAAAAAAAAAAAGGTTCAATCAATCAATTTTAACTTCTCGCAGGAAAAAAAAAAGATCTCGCAAAGTTGGAATTGATTGATTTAACTTTTTTAGTCCCATCCAGTCTGCTGTTACCACTGCAGCTACACCCACCCAATGGGCCATGCCCACCCAATGGGCCATGCCCACCCGGCACCCGACAATACATAAGTGGGTTTTGGGTTGCAGTTTGGGCACTCGGTCTCTAAAAGGTTCTCCATCCATGGTATAGGATCTTCTGCTAGAGCAAGGAGTTGGACCAGTAGACTTCCAAGGTCCCTTCCAGCTCTTATTTGATTGAATTAGATACATATTCAAATGCATACGCATACACATATGCATATACTGTACATATGCATATACAGATGATACAGATTAGATAAAGAGGTTGATAAGGGTGGAATTTAGCAGGTTGGTGCATAGTATCTTGAATACAGATCATCTTGAATCTGACATTTCTTGCCTGGTGCTCAGAGCACTGTTTTCATTTATACTGGAAGTCATTTGGAGCCAATACTCTGACTGAGGCAGCTACTTTAGAACTTGGAAGACAGCGTTTTCAGATTTGAAATGATTCCTACTCAGCCTTTTGTTTTTCACGGTATTAGGATTTAGCAAAGCCCAAAGTAGCAAAAGCAGATTAACCTCACATTAACCTCACACCAGTTAATCTTCAAGATTCTAAGTTACAGCTTCCCAGTAGATCTTTTGCAGATCAGAGCCATACTGACTGCTACTATTCTGTAGCTGATTTTATTGGTAAGTCTCACTTAGTCACTACATCAATGCAATCTTACAATGACTCTCTGAAATAGTTCTTAGCATAACTGACTTCTCCTTTTCTGTCTCCTCTTTTCCTTTAAATGGCATATCCCCAGCTCTGCCTTCTTGGATTCCATTGTCTGAATTTAATCTTTCCCATTGTCTTCATAGACTCCACTACAGCCTTTTTGCCTTCCATGTCTTCTACTGCATCAGCTTCCCACTTCTGACTCCTCATGATTCACCATGATCATTTTCTAGCATTATTTTGACATATCCAACCAATATATGATCTGTTGATTCACATTGTAAGAGAACTCTCCCCCCCAAAAGTTGCCATCATTTTCTGTTCAATGATGGAAGGTGGGAAAGATGTGGCTGTGGATAAAGTAGTGCTTTTCTGGTGGTAGACATGTAGACATCTGATAGAAACCATAATGCATGTCATTAGATTATCATAAAATTATGCAAATCATGTAATTTGATATAATTTGGGCAATGAGTTCATGGTATGCATCATTTATCTCCTTTGTAGTCTGCTAGGGATTAATAGTTCTGTACAGGGTGCATTCCAAGTGAAAAAGATCTATGGCTAAACCAAAGTCCTGCTCATTTTAGTGCATTATCTGAACTAATAGAAGGGAATATTTGTAGCTCAGAGTTGAACTGTGGGGTCCTTGTTGTTCTCTGAGCTTGGTTGTTTTTCTCAAACGAAAGCAATAATTACAGGATTGTGATTTGAATTTCTGAAAGTAAGTACATCTTTAAAAAATAATTGGTGAACAATTAGATTTTTTCAGCTTTCATTCATTTTGGAAAACTAGATACACTGATGTGGCATTTTAGCGGTCTCCTAAATTTGGGTATCAGGAGAGAAGAATTAGATTGGATACATCTGGAATTGGTTCTCCTTGAAGTTGTGACAGGCTTCCAAATTCAAAGTCAATAGCAAATTCTGGTGCATCTGGATTCTGATGGCACCATAGTTTATGCCCACTGTTAAACAAAGGCTAAACGATAGGATAATAACTCAAGATCTAGTGAGAGACCAAGGAATTAATCAGACAGCCATGGCAATTGTTTTATGAATGAAATGTTAGGTATACAATATTTTCCTGTCATTGTCTTACTAAGGCCTTTTTAGGAGCCATTCAACTTCTTCTAGGGGTGTCAAATTGTTGGCCAGTTTCATCATACCGAAGCCATGCCAACCCCATTGCTGGCAATGCAAAAAGAGTCATGATATGTTGCAACATGTCATGTGACGAGGTGAGTTTGACACCCGTGTTGTAGAGTATCTGAAACAAAGTTTCAGTGTGGCATGTGGGACTGCAATATTTTAGAAAGCTAAAGCTTTTCATTGCCAAATTCATCTGAATGTGCTAATTGTTTTGAAAAGTTCTTCGTCTAATACACTCATTTGTTTTTGCAATTCTTTTGTTTTAATCAGGAAGTCTTATCTCTTAACTCTTCTCCATAGAATTTCCCAAAGTTTCTCAAACAAAAAGTGTCACATTAGAGAGTCCAGCTGAACTTGAACTAATGTGTAGTTTGGTCATCAGCAACACCACAAACATGGAAAAAATGGAAACTGTTTGGAACTCAGGAAATGCAACTATCAATTCGGAGACCATCAGGAGGAATGAAACTCGCTCCAAATGGTGCACTCGACACACGTAAGTGGCTTTTATGTTACACGTTGATGTAGTTTAAAGTAGAGAGGAACAATCTTTTAGTATGGAGGGTCACCTGAAGTGGCTAGAAGACTTTCATGCAGAACTGCTTTAAAAATCCTTAACAAGGCCATACCTGGAATACTGCACTCAGCTTTGGTCACCACATTGTAAAAAAGATGTTGAGAATTTGAAAAAAAAAGTGCAGAGAAGAGCAACTAAGATGATTAAAAGCCTGGGAACAAAAACATATGAAGAACAGTTGCAGGATTTGGGAATGGCTAGTCTTGAGAAAAGAAGGACTAGTTTCCATCCATTGTTTCTTGTCTTGCCTTCTGGTGCTTTGGAAAATAAGTTGACCCCCTCTTTGTGGCAGCCCCTCAAATATTGAAACACTGCTAGTCCTTCTTATTGTGGAATGATACAATAATGGCAGTCCCTGGGTTCAATCCGAAACCAGATTCACTTAACAACTATGTTACTTACTTAACAACTCCAGTGATTCCCTTAACAACTAGGGCAAGAAAAAAGGGGCAAAACTCTCCTAACAACTGTCTCTCTTAGGAACACAAACTTTGGGCTCAATTGTGGCCTTAAGTTGAGGACTACCTGTATAGTACTGCAGGAGACAGTGCTTGGATTAGAGCAGGGGTAGTCAACCTTGGCTCTTTTATGACTCGTGGACTTCAATTCCCAGAATTCCTGAGCCACGAGTCATAAAAGAGCCAAGGTTGACTACCCCTGGATTAGAGGATGACTGAGGTCCTTTCCATCTGTAGTTATCTGAACTATGATGATCTATTTGGACTAAATATTTCATCCATCATAAATCTGCATTTGTTTCAACAAACTGCTTGCATGTCAGCATTTATCAATCCAGAACATTGCTGTTGTACTATTTTTCAATTACTGTTTTCATATTTATTTTCTTTGTTTTTACTTTTTACTTATTAAGTATCAATTGCTTAACTATTTTTAAGGATAAAAGTCAGAAACCAAGACCAGATGAGGAATTACACATGCATTTATAAAACTAAACCAGAAATAAATGCTACCTTTGTTTTACAAGGTAAGATCCAAGAATTTACCCTTCCCGAAACACACTGTTTATCAGCAAACCAGAGAATTGGCCCCCATGTTTTCTGCTCTGCCATATTAAAGTCCAGAGATGCTTTTTCCAAAAGGCAATTGGAGTTTCTTATTTTTTTTTCTTCCTTTGAAAATATTTTGCTTCTCATCCAAGAAGCTTCTTTAGTTTTTCTGAAGCTTCATGAGCTGAAGAGGCTTCTTGAATGAGAAGCAAAAAAATTTCAAAAGAAAAAGAAAGAAAGTCCGGTTGCCTTTTGGAAAAAGCACCTTTTAGATAACCATGACCTGGATGATTGGGAATCTCCAAAGATTGTCATACAGGCAATCCTCAACTTTCAACAGTTCGTTTAGTGACTGTTCAAAGTTACAACAGCACGGAAAAAAATTGACTTATGACCATTTTTCACAATTATGACCTTTGTAGCATCCACATGACCATGTGATCAAAACTCAGATGCTTGGCAACTGGTTTATATGTATGACCATTGCTGTGTCACTTTTTGCGACCTTCTAGCAAGCAGTCAATGGGGAAGCCAGATTCACTTAACAACCGGGTTACTAACTTATCACTACAATGATTCACTTAACAACTGATGCAAGAAGGGGAGTAAAATGGGGCAAAAATCACTTAACAAATGTCTCACAATAGAAAATTGTGGTCATATGTCAAGGATTATCTGTATTAATATTATAAGCTCTCCACCATCCCAACTGAAAAATCCATGAAAACTTGGAAAAAACTGGACCAACCACAGAAGTCCTCAGTGTTACCAGCAATGTGCACAATTTTTTTTTAAAAAAAACAAGGCTAACAAAATGTTGCTTGTAATGAATATGAAGCAATTGGAAATCAAACTCAAAAATATATATTTTTCTCATTAACGTGAAGGAATAATTTTGCTATACACCATCAAAATACTAAGTTCTTTTAAGACATAACTGAAAACATATCAAGACTGGTTCCTTTAAATCTGATTTCTTTTTGTTCTTCATTTTAAGATTATTCCTCCCTCTCTTCAGTCTGCGTGGAATGTCGCAGCAGTTTTTACTGTTGCTGTTCCTTTTTACCGATAATACAATATCATCTGATGTAAAATGATATTTCACTGAAGACGTAACTTGATGAATTATTGAGATGACTAAATATAGAACAGTGATGCAGATTAATGGGCTCTATCCATTAAACATTAATGATTCCTTGCTTTTTATATACAGCCACTGATTTTAAAAACTGAGCAAATGCATTTTGAAGAATCACTGCTGGGGCTGCAAATATAGTCACTTTCAATGCTATTGAAATTATTCTACTTGTCTCTTTGCAAAATGATGTTTTATAGGATCAGAGTTTGGACACTGTACAGTTTAAATGTGAATCTAAGCCCTAATCAAGCATCAGACACCCAAAAAAATTCAGCTTCACTGTTCTTTTATTTGGGTCAGTTCTTGAAGTCTGATGTTACAACCTCAAGGGAATTTCTGATATGGGTAGTTTCCTGCAAAGCCCTATTCATTTGCAGAAATAGCTATGCATTTCCAGACCGATTTGCAATATTCTGATAGGAAAAGCTCTACTGTATCATTTTGATAAGAAAATTGCTTTTTCATGATAGCATGGACATTTGGAAATAAAAAAACGAGTATGGAAGGATTAAAGATCAACACTGATAATCGAGAATGTTTAAAATTGTCTGTCTGTATACTAATCCATATACTGTAGTTTCGGCAGTAGAACTGCTGCAAAAGTGCTAAATGAAGAAAAATGTAATGGGTTGTTGTGTATCTATCATCCTCACATAATCATAACTATGTGTTTCATAGGCATTTGTTTCATTGCTTAGTGTGAATCATAAAACAATGCATGCTAAGAAGGAAAATTTCATTAGTATAAAAAAAAATCATAGCCAGCAATATTATACTCTGCAGCCGAATGTTAATCAGACTGGAAAGTGGTAATGATCAGATACATTTTATTTTATGCTGTATTTGTTCAGCTCTAATCTATCAGTGAGACACAAGCAATATATTTCACACTGCTATATTTTGTGGCTGGGTAATGGTGTGAGCAAAATAAATTTGCTCGAACCAGTGTTCTAAATAGCTCCTCATACTTGGCTCTGGCAAGCTCAAGTTTTTGTTTTCTCTTGGTCAGGAATTTTAACAGTTAGTTTGCAAAAACTGCTTTTTGGTTTTGCTAGCTTGTTGTTTTTTGAATGAGAAAAATAGCAGAAACTAGGTTTCCACAGTTATTGGCTGCTGGTACAAAAAGCCTGGGTCATGTTAAATTAGATTATCTGCATAATAGGGAAAATATTAAGGCCACTGTAGGAGGATATATATGCAGGTCTTGGCGTATATATATATGCAGGTCTTGGCGTATTCGGGTCTTTTCCCGTGTAAGATTGAGAAGTCCCACTCGTCATCTTCAGGCTGCAACCACCATCCAGAAGCCAAATCACGATGACATGACCAACTGCTGTACCTCCCTCCGACCCCCACACAAAGCAAACGGACACACACCATGAACACAGCAAACAGACACACGCCATGAACACAGAGCTAGACCGCAAACTCGGAGCCAAACCAAAGCCCGGTATGTTACTTCACAGCCTTCTGCCCTGGACATCACACCACAGAACTCAGGAGGTTACAATGCTAAAGCTCAGGATGTTGCAACACAGCCTACTACCCAGGATAGTGCAACACAGAACTCAGGATATCACTACACTGGATCTCAGGATGTCATCACACAACACATTACCCAGGTCGTTATAACACAAAAGAGTAATGGGCACACAGCCAGCACCTCAGCTACTCAGGATGTTACGAAACAACTCACAAACAATAACTCCAACACAGCCAACCCACCCTCCTACAGCAACTAAGCCAGCACTCTACACACCCCCACCAATATTTATAGAGAGACGGCAGCTCCGATCATACTTTGCTCGCACAAGCATGAAGCCAAAGACCCCAGCCTGAAGATGACGAGTGGGACCTTGTCGAAACGTCGCCAAGATACTCTCAATCTTACACGGGAAAAGACCTGAATACACCAAGACCTGCATACCTATACCCGTGAAAATCTACAAACACACACACACACACACACACACACACACACACACACATTTGTACTATACCTTAGTACAAAATGATATATGAGGTTTCACATAAACCTCATCTTCAATTGTTCTGTGTCCCACAGGTTTGCACAGAAGCAATTATTAACCACTAACAATAGTTAACAATTAATAATCATGTTAATTTTGAGTAAGTTAGTTCCATGGGATTTAATTCCCAGGAATGTTTCAGACCATAACTATTTCCAGATGTAACCAGGGACATTATTTCCATATAAATAGTTAAGTCTGGAAGACAAAATCTACCTTGAGCCTACTGCCAGTAGCTAGAGCAAGCCTTCTAACCTTCACCCTTAAAATTCTACTTTATGATCTAGAACAGAATGGATTACTTCCATGTACCCAGGGCCTGTTTGCTAGTCTCTAATTCCATTCTAACTTGTACTGAATCAGAAATGACTAAGCAGAGTTGGAAGGAGAGAAGTGGGTGAAATCTTGATAGCTCAGTCACTCAGAAGAAAGAGAAAGAGGCAGAAATGGATTCCTGATGAAATAGCCATGTTTTAAAGGCCTTCCTAAAAACCATCCTGTTCCACAGAATGAGGGAAGGGAGAGAGAAGGGTTGATCCCTGAAAGCAACAGTCCCTAAAATAGAAACTATGTCCTGTCCACTTTTTTCATTAATTGATTTTCAGCTTGGAATCTACCCTCTTCTATTGTATCATTTTAAATTGGAAATGGATTTAATTATACTTTATTAGAATTGCCTGCAGGAACTCAGGCAAGTGAAATTGCCCAAAGAGCCTTAGGCACCTATTTCAGTCAAATATCCTGTCCCTTCAGAGATGCTCTAGATCAAATTTGGCCCTTTTATGACTTGTGGACTTCAATTCCCAGAATTCCTCAGCCAGGCACACTCCCTCTGCCTAATCTGGACCCTTTGATTTTCTTAAGTGAAAATCTCTGGAATTTGTTCCATTCTATTATGTATTTCTCTTAAATATGCATTTCTCATAATTCATTCAAGTTACAGTGCAAAAGAATTGTTTTAACTTTTAATGATGATATTAAAATTCTGCTAATGTATATATCAGCCCAAGTAGAAGTGATTTTCCTCTCAGATGCAAACATTAGAAGTCATAGCTTTGACTGTAAACATAATGGAGAAATGATTAAGAGAACAGCCTTGCTAATGATGTACTCAAAAATTTCATGTTTTAAAGTTGAAAATGGTACAGAGCTGCCAATGATTGAAAAGGCCAGGCAATCTGTTCACTGGAATTCAAATAAAGGAGAGAGTAGAAATCAATGGATAGAGAAAAATTGAAGTGTTCCCCCCCCTTTCAGTATGTGTATGTGTGCATGTGCATGTGCATGTATATTTTTCACAAAGAAAAACTATTTATTGGAATAGCCATGTGATCATGATAGATAGGTCTTCCTTTTGGTTGACTTCCATTTTTTAGGTCTAAATGGATTGAGTTGATGAGTTCATTTGTATCAATTAGTTTTCTTGTCTTCTTCCCTTTCTCTTTTTCTGGGCAGCTAGTAACTAATTCTAGAAAATTAGAATAAAAGGATAAAAACTTTCTTTTTAAAGATATTGTGTAAAGAATATGTAAATATACATTTCACATTACAAAAAAACATCACTTTGCTTGGCCCTATTCTGTACAGCAGGGTTTCCCAACTTTGCCATCTTTAAGATATGTGGATGTCAACTCTCTGAATTCGCTAGCCAGTCATGTACAGTAATAGAAGCATATGCATGTGTCCATGGAACCACAAAACATTCACAGAGCCTCATCTTTGAACCATATCATAAGATAATCTTTATTGTCACTTTTTTTTCTGTGAACACACTGGCACACATTAAAAAATGTAATTCTGATGCCCGCTCTCAAAAAGTGTGTGTGTGTGTGTGTGTGTGAGTCCATTTTGAATACTTAGCAGAAAAAAGAATCTTGAGAGTCAACAAGGTTGATTCTGTATGATATAAAGCTATTACAGAATATAGCTGTTCTGCTTCAGGAACCATGAAGTCTTCTCCAAGAAGGTAACAAAGAGGACGTGTAGTGTCCCTAGCAATACTGAGGACCCTGGTCATGCATCACTTATATGGATAGAAGGAAGTGAACTTTCAATAATCTTTCCTGCCATCCTCACTACCTTCTGCACAGCCTTCCTGTCTGAAACAGTAATGCTTCCAAACCACACAGTAATACGATACAACAGGATCCTTTCAATTGTCCCTATACAGAAAGAGGTAAGGATAGGGGAAGAAAGATGTGCTCTTCTCATACGACATCACAATTTTTTTTTGTTTTTCCTTAGTGCCTCAAGTCCATGTAAAGTCTGAGCATATAATCAGTTATGTGGGTGACACCGTGGTCTTGACTTGTGTTGTTGGAAATGGGAAAACCCACATTAACCCACATTTTTGGACCTGGTATTCAAATAATGGAAGTGGAGAGGTAAAGTTCTGTTTCCTTTACAGGAAGAATCCAACCCCCATTATTTCAAGATATTTTTCATGCTTTTGTAATATAGCCATTTTGCCCAAGCCTAAGTCATTTGCCCAAGCTAGACTGTGAATCAAATGTACATAGATTTTGTTGTTTTTTTTAATTTCCCTTTCACATCTCTATTTCACTGTTAGAATTTTCCTCCTAAAATCTTCATTTATATATTTAAATATCTATATATTAGAATTTTCTAGTGATGTATGACTTTATGATGAAGATTCTTCACTCTTTTTTCTCCTATCAGGTTGTTATTAATTCTACCCTGATGCCAGAGAAGTACAGCTTTATCGAGACACATAAGAACATTACCAAACTGAAGATCTTTGATCTTTCTGAATTAGATAGCAGTTCTTACTGGTGCAAAGCTGGATTTCTACTAGGTGAAAGCAAAGGAAAAGTATCTCTCAAAGTCCTGACCTATCTGACACCTCTCAAACCATTTCTTGTGATAGCTGCTGAAGTTATCGTTTTAGTAGCACTTATTTTTATGTATGAAGTGTTCTCCAAAAAGAAAGAAGTGAATACTGGTAAGATATGGAGGAATAACATATTCAAGTATGTTTCTTTTATTTGGTATATTGTGTGTGATAAGAACAGAGGATGACATGAATGGTAAACTTATGCTTATGACTGGAGCTTCTTGGGGATCTCAGGGGCTATGTGTTATGTCATCACATAAATTATGCAGATAAAATAATTTGCAGAGGTATAATTTGTGTCATGATGTATGATGACATGTGGAACATCAAATGGCTTCTACCAGAAGTCTGAGCTGATATGTTCCCATAATGTCTAGAATTCCTGAGCCAGGATACATAATGTAAGAGGAATTATAGGAACTTAGGTCCAACAGAATGGAGCATGCAAAGTTAGGAAAGATTGCAGTAAACCATAACATTAGGCAACTTTTTCTTGGTGGATGACTGCACTTTACCTTCAGGGCTACATTTAAAAAACGAACAGAGTTCTTGCAAGCAAGAGTGGCCCACACAACAAAATGTGACTAAACCATGACACAAATGGCATGATTTAGGTACATACAACAGACATCAAAACATCAATGTAAAAGGGTGTTGTCTGTATGCATATTATTATTTTGGCATCATCGCATGATGTAGATGTTGTTGACAGGGCTGCTTTCAGTGGGAAGAAGCTGGCTCAATAGTGTACGCAGGACAAAATGATTTCTCCATAAAAAAATATTTTCAATTTTGAGCCAGCAAGCAAATGATTCATTTTGTCTATCTGTGAAATTCTAGCATATGTCGCTAGCAAATTGTGTTGCTGAATTTGCTGGGGGCAGGTTTTCAGCAATTATTGCAGGAAAAACATCAGACAGTACATGATACCCATAAGTCCTTGACTGCCACCCCTGCTTTATTATAACTAACCAAGAGTAGCTTTACCAGAGGATTTTCTTCTTCTTTTGAAAGCCATTCATAGTCAGGGCACAAGTAACTGGACATATCTGTCTCTCAAAACATCTCTAAGGAAATGGTGCTTATTTCAAAATATCTGGGTTTAGTGTTATTCAGTAGAAAATAGATGATGAGTAGACTCATGAAGATGCTATATTTTTGAACAAGATAAAGGTTTTGTATGTGCTTAAATATTTCATGTTTTAGAATTGAACTGGGCAAGGAGGTTGAGTTGCATTTTCATTTTGGGATTTTGTTGCATATTAGAAAGGGATATGGTGGACTGGGAGAGAAATGTTGCAAATCCTAAAATGGCCACTGAAAGGGGAAACTCGTGCCCTAAAATTGGTATATATGAAAATACAAATTACCTTGGTTGCAGATTATAGTGCAGAAGAACACTTTATTCTTCGTTCCTACTTTGCGCCACTCATGTTCATTGATGTCACCTGAAGAGATTCACCTTCAGGCACCTTCTTTTATAATTGTGCCTGATGGCTGGAATACACTCCTATGGATATGGGTGAGGGGATAGGCAGTAATCCCATGTATATCATGACATCATCCTGCATAAGAACTGCATACTTTGTGCCATTTGTGAGATGATGTCATGACATGCATGATGTCCTTGTAGCATAGACCAAAAGCCTACTTGTCACAATGGAAGAATTGATTTTTTTCCAAAAGATATTCAATACCTATCCCCTTTTTATAAGAGTTATCACTTATCAAGGGTTTTAATTTGTTGCTTTAGTTTTATTACTTTTCCAATTCTTATTTTATGTTTTATTATGTTATTACGTCTTTATTATATAAAGCCGAGAGATTTCAATAGTTGGTTGTATTAAAAAAATTAACAATATTTAAGTCAATACACAGTAAAATCACCTAGTCAAACTATAGAGAGGAAAGATATTAATATTAAACTAATGTGGTTGTTAACTATATCGGTAATTAAATGGGCAAAGGTCTTCTGCACACTAAAGGAAGAAATAGCAGCTCTTTTTATCTTGCAGGATTAGTGGGAGAAGTATTTCACATGATGTAACGTGCTTCCACCTGTAGTATTCCATTTTTGGAAATTTGTCCTTTCTAGTCAATATCTTTTGTTATCTTGAGGCATGATTCCTTTTGTAGAAAGATTTTGTAAGCAGTCATTTTAATCCATTATATTAACTATTCAACTGACTATAAAATCCCTTAAATTCATACATAAATAAAAGGAATAAAATTATGCACAGTTTGGTCTAGTGGTTAAGGCATTAGGATAGAAACTGGGAGATTGTGAGTTCTAGTTCCACCTTAGTCTTGAAAATCGACTATGTGACTTGGGCCAGTTATTCTCTCTCAATCCTAAGAAAAAGGCAATGGCAAACTACTTCCAAAAAATGAAAACATTTAGTCTAGACCAGGGGTTCTCAACCTTGGCAACTTTAAGACTTGTGGACTTCAACTCCCAGAATTCCTCAACCAGCTTTGCTGGCTGAGGAATTCTGGGAGTTGAAGTCCACAAGTCTTAAAGTTGCCAAGGTTGAGAACCCCTGGTCTAGACCGTCACCAGGGGTCAAGACTGAGTCAAAGGTTTGGGTCAGGCTTGAAATATTAAATAAGTAAGTGAGTAAAATATACCAACAGAAAATACAAATCACATTGATTTCTTTCTTTTTACAGAAGTTGAAAAAGAATTTGAACAAGTAGAAACATTGTAAGTAATAATAATGTTCTTGTAAAGTTAAAGCAATAAGTTGAAACAATAACAAGTGACAACCAACACCATTACAATTCAATTTTAATGGAGGTTGGACTTCAAGTATTAATTCTGTCTCATTTGTGTAGTAGTGGAGTGGGAGGAGGGCTGGTAGGAAACTCACTGAGCCTCAAACATATGCCGAGTCTTATTAAATATAAAAATACCAAGTTGTTTATTTGTCTGCTAATGAACGTTGAGTACAAACAGTCACGTTTGAACATTACTGACTCTACTTGCCAAATAGGAAAAAAAAATCTACTGCAAGCTTCTTCTAATTTAATCTAAGCTTGATCTTTTTTCACATTTAAGAGGCATCCACATAATAATAATAATAATAATAAATAATAATAATAATAGTAAAGTTGGAAGGGACCTTGGAGTCATCTAGTCCAACCCCCTGCTCAGGCAGGAAACCCTATACCAGTGATGGCAAACCTTTTAGAGACCGAGTGCCCAAACTGCAACCCAAAACCCACTTATGCATTGTTGTTTGCCGGGTGGGTGTGGCCCACTGGGTGGGCATGGCTGCGGTGGTAACAGCAGACTGGGTGGGACTAAAAAGTTCAATCAATTCCAATTTTGCAAGATCCTTTTTCCCCCCCCGCAAGAAGTTGAAGTTGACTGATTGATTGAACCTTTTTTTTTTGTACACGGCGGTGGAGGCCTAAAGTGAAAAGGTTTTATAAAACCCAGCTGAAGGCCTAAAGACTGGGGCGATGGCGCGCATGCCCACAGAGAAGGCTCTGAGTGCCGCTTCTGGCACCCATGCCATAGGTTCGCCACCACTGCCCTATACCATTTCGGACAAATGGCTGTCCAGTCTCTTCTTAAAAACTTCCAGTGTTGGAGCATTTACCGCTTCTGGAGGCAGGTTGTTCCACTGATTAATTGTTCTAACTGTCAGGAAGTTTCTCCTTAGTTCTAGGTTGCTTCTCTCCTTGGTTAGTTTCCACCCATTGCTTCTTGTCCTGCTTTCAGGCGCTTTGGAAAATAGTTTGATTCCCTCTTCTTTGTGGCAGCCCCTGAGATATTGGAATACTGCTATCATGTCCCCCCTCATCCTTCTCTTCGTTAAACTAGACATACTCAATTCCAGCAACCGTTCCTTATATATTTTAGCCTCCAGTCCCCTAATCATCTTGAAATGTTATTTTGCTTAAAAATAGTAATAGTAGTATCAGACTGTTTCTCCCTAACATCCAAAAAAGGAGATTTTTTTTTGAACAAAGCAGTTGAATAGGCAAAATACACTTTGCTTCCATGCTGCAAACTAATATTTGCATATACATATTTGCAAGAGACCAGAGACTTACTTAAAGCAAAACTGTTACAGGAAATGGTGGCTTTTCTTCTAGTCCTCTTGTTATACTATGCTCTAGGGTTATTCCCATGTTCAACCACTCACTCAGGCAACCTTCTAAATACAAAGCCTAATAATTCTTAGGGTTTAATTTCCTGTGACTGTGAACTAGTTAGTTGTTAGGATGAACAACCCAGTGAACCAACTGTCTTCCCAGAAAAACTTAATCCTACAAGCCTGGATAGCTAGTCAGCATGCACACAAAAACCATCCTTTTAAAAATCACCAAACTAGTTGTAATTTTGAATCCATCCTAGCATATAAATAACAAACAAGATTCTAATTCTGACTTCTGACTTAGAGATTCTTCTGCAAAGTTCCGACTCTGACAACTATCAGAGTCTCAAGAGTATTGAATGTGCAGAGTTCCTAGGTTTCATTCATTGTCAAGCATGTTTCTAGGGCAGCAAGCCTGTATCTTCAGTTCTCATTCCCATGTTGTCTCTGAAGAGAAAATTCATGCCATATTTTGAAGCACTTCCTGGGTTCACTTTTTTCTAGCAAAGTGACAGACCAAAGATAACATGGAACCTGAGAAACCAGAGAAATCTAAATGCAAATCTAATGCTTACATCAGATGATTATTTTATAAAAGTAGAATACAGATGCACCACATTAAGTTTATAATTTGTTCTAACTTATCCTATAAGGTCTAAATTTTAAATTATTATGATTTGGACAATCTATGTTGGAGATCTTGTGACTCTCATCTTAAAAACCAGTCCTTTATATACTTTTTATATTGAGGTCCAGGGTTTTGGTCCACATCTGTGGGATCAGACTTCCTGATTGATTCTTATCTACAAGATCCAAATAGACTATAACCAGCCTACTTTTACAGTCTATTTCTTGACTTTGGTAGAGGTCTTGTGTAAGCTTATTAGAGGCATTCAATCCATCCAATCTAGAAATTTGAATACAACTTTCCTTTCCAGATGTTGTTTCCTTTCCAGATCTTGACCTTCAATGGCCGGTTAGGGCCCACAGAGTCGGCCTTCTCCAGGTCCCGTCAGCCAGACAGTGTCGCCTGGCGGGGGCCTAGGGGAAGAGCCTTCTCTGTTGCGGCCCCGGCCCTCTGGAACCAACTTCCCCCGGAGATCCGTGTCGCCCCCACCCTCTTCGCCTTTCGTAAACTGCTTAAAACACACCTCTGCCGGCAGGCCTGGGGCAGTTAACATCTTGCCCCTAGCCAGTGTATGTTTGTGTGTATGTTTGTTGAATGATTGGTTTTCTCTTAACATAGGGGTTTTTATATATGTATTTTAACTTGTGATTTCTATTTATGTTGTGAGCTGCCCTGAGTTCTCCGGAATAGGGCAGCATAGAAGTCAAATAAATAAATAAATAAATAAATAAATAAAAAAATAAAACCTATTTAACCAAACACAGTGTACTTCTGTCAGTCCCATATCTTGATCCTCAATTTGGTAGCTGATGTTGAGAAAATTTCTAATTCAGCCATCAACCGGCTTTATTTCAAATCAAAGAGAAATATGCCACAAATAACCAAATTAAAAAAGAACACGCATACATCAAAAAGTACTCAAGGAAATCCCACTAGATCTTGTCAATGCCTCATATGCATTGTTATGTAACCACACGGGACTAGCTGTGTCTAGCTTGTTCAAAACATTGAAGAAGCTCTCATTTTGTCTTCCCCCCCTAGGCTGAAAAAGATCACCTACAGTTTGAAGCTTAGAATTTTGCTCCCTCACTTGCACTTTTATAGAAGGGGATGTGAAGATTGCTTTATTCATTTACAGATATGTACAGATATGGTCTCAATTATATAGCGTATTTCTAGAAGATATGAAGCCTCCTCACGGATGGCTAGTCTCTACTTTTTAAACCACCTCTCATGTCTCTATTCTGCTCTATTGTTGGAAAAGTTTAGCCAAGCAAGAGTTAACAATGGAAAAACCCATGTAAGGATGAAAGCCCATATTGAACTTAAAAAAAAAATCCATGGTGGAAAAAACCCTGAACCCACCCTTTTTTATTCTGTAAAGGAAATCAGAAGACAGCAATGGTACGGAGACTAGTAGTACCCGACAAAGAAAAGTCTAAATCCCTTGTGGAAAAGTGGTAAGTTAGAAGGTAAATCTGAGAGATCCTGTACCTATTAGTGGCTGGGTTGTTGAAATGAAGAGTTCCAGCTCATTTCGGGACTGTCCGATCTGAAAAGGCTGAACAAACATTAAAGAAATGTTCTGGTACTTATTTATTTTATTCAATTTATTTGCACCCATCTCACACAGGCAGCTTTGGGTGCCAGACATAGATCATCATCAAAATCATTGATGTAAGAATACAAACTGAAAATTAAAAATGAGAATGGACTGGAATAAAATGAAAAAAAAAAGGCTTACCTAATCAGCCAGGTTTTAAGGACTCTCCAAAAGATTAGCAGAGATAGGGCCATACTAATATTAGAGGTGGAGGGAATGGTGTTCTAGGGAGCAGGCACAGTGATAGAAAAGGCAAACTTCCATTGTCCCTCTAGATCAGAGGTCCCCAACCTTTTGGGCGCCAGGGACCAGTTCCGTGGAGAAAAGTTTTTCTATGGACTGGTACCGGTCCATGGACCAGGGATTGGGGACCCCTGCTGTAGATGACACTCTTTAGTTCTGTAGATGGGAATCAGAGAATGCTGTTTTGCCAGATTGAAGGGTCAGGTAGAGATAATGAGTGAAATAACTTCGTGGCCCAAGATATGTATTTTCTTGCTACAGAACTATTTCCATTTTAGTTTATGAAACAGTTTAACTCAGTTCAGACTGCCATCCTCAGTAGGATAGATAGGGGTTGTTTATGGGATGTTGGGGGTTTTTTTGGACATAGGAAGAATAGGATTTTATCAGTTGCCCCACGGATGCTCATTGTATTAATGACTTGATAAACCTTGAAAAAGGAAAGACAGTGGGGTAAGAAGATAAAAAGGGAGTTTTTCCATATACAAATAGTCCTCGATTTATGACCAAAATTGAACACAAAATTTCTGTTGTTAAGTGAGACTTTTATTAAGTGAGTTTTTCCTTATTTTACAACCTTTCTTGCCACAGTTAAGTGAATCACTGCAGTTGTTAAGTTAGTAACATGGTTGCTAAGTGACTCTGGATTCCCCATTGATTGCTTGTCAGAAGGTTGTAAAAGGTTATCACATGATCCCAGGACACTACAACCGTCATAAATATGTCAGTTGCCAAGTGTCAAAATTTTAATCACATGATCATGGGGATGCTGTAATGGTTGTAAGTGTGAAAAATGGTCATAAGTCACTTTTTTCAGTGATATAACTTTGAACCGTCACTAAATGAACTGTATGCAACAGGAAAAACTGGGGCAGAGACATGCATGGAGAGAAGAAGCCTCCTACTGATTCTCTTTTTGAATATATGAAAAACCTCCCTTTTTATCTTCTTACCCCACTTCTTACCCCCCCCCCCCCACACACACACCACCAGCAGCTATATTCATGCTGGAGAAAAAGTGTGGTGGGAATTAGTCAGAAACATCTGAACAGCATCAGATTTGGAGATGGCTGTCTGTCCAAAGTGCAGGTTATATAGAAGAAAGAAACATTTGCCATGTCAGTTGGAATGTTGATTGGGAGCCGTTAAAAGGAATTATCACCAAGTGAAGAACTTTTGATTAGTCTATGAAAGGCATATCAAATACTGCTTTAATGTGCAGCTGTGCGTGAGTGTTGCCAAGGCAAGCAAAGAGGGGAAATGACATCACAGCTGTCCTGATGCCATTGTGGCTTCTATCAGACAACAGTGCGGTGAGCAAGTGTTCTGTTTTTCGTAGCTCTGCATACATTAAAAAAAAATGCTGGTGGCTGCTGAAATGGGAAGTGGGATAGTTGAGACTTGACTTAGAGTTTGAACAACTATTAGCTTTAACCAGCACCTGAAAGGAATACTACTTTGAATCAGATGGTATTACTGCACTTCTTTAATCTATCTGTTCTTTTTAAATTTAGGCAAAATGAAAAGAAATGCCAAGACTGCACTGGAGAAAAAAAAATTTCTGAAACAGTGGAACTGTGTCTACTTGGTTTCCAATTATGGACTTTTAGGTGTCTTAAAAAATACTGCTTTAAAATGCCTTTTTAAAGTAATGAATGTATTAAATAATGCTAATGTCATACAGATTGTCCTAAAAGTTTTAGCTAAACTTATGCTATAGACCAGTGGTTCTTAACCCTTTTGAACGAATTGCCCCCTTGAGCCAATGAGGAAGTTGTCATTGCCCCCCTCCCCCAACATAACCTCTCAATCATAACATAGGAAATAATTCTTCAATTTATGCAAACACATATCGATGCAAATAATTTATTTCCAGTCTTTTCCCCATATCTCCCATATTCTGGCCAATGGCACACCACTGTATAGGTAGAGGCTGCTGTGCAAGCGATGTGCCTTTACATATGTACAGCATTCTGTAGTGAAGCTAGCTGGAGGAACATTTGAAAACACAATTCAATCCACTAATAGCGAGCGATCTGATGTTTTTGTATGACAGATATACAGCAATTCACTGTACGAAAAAGTCTGAAAAGTGTGCTCAAAACTTCTTGCTCCATCACCCCCTTTTCGTTCCTTCACCCCCGCGTCGCCCCTTTTTGTTCCATCGCCCCCCTGAAAAATGAAATCACCCCCTGGAGGGCAATATCGCCCAGGTTAAGAACCGCTGCTATAGACTATACTCTTTTATATCTGTTCAAGCCATTGGCTGCAATTAACCATAGCCTAATATTAACTTTTATTCATTTATCTGAATATGTATATTGTATATGATGATCAGCACCTACTTGGAAGTACATGTAGTCCTCAATTTACAACAGTTCATTTAGTGATTGTGAAGTTACAATGTCACTGAAAAAAAGACTTATGACTGTTGCAGCACCCCTATGGTCAGGTGATGAAAATTCAGATGCTTGGCAATTGACTCGTGTTTATGACGGCAGTGTCCCAGAGACATGTGATCACCCTTTGTGACTTTCTGACAAGCAAAGTCAATGGGGAAACCAGATTCACTTAACAACCATGTTACTAACTTAACAACTGTGGCAAGAAAATGATAAAATGGGGCAAAATTCATTTAACAAATGTCTCACTTAGCAACAGAAATTTTGGGCTCAATTGTGGTCATAAGTTGAGGGCTACCTGTATTCTACTGCTTTCTCTGTTCTGGTAAAGTTATATCAGAATAAGCCATACAAGCCAAGTTTTACAAACAAAAGTAAATTATAAAGGACTTAACATTTATATTGAGACTTAATATATATCTCTAACCTACCGTAGAACCAGTTTAAGTGGTAAATATCTTTAGCCTCCAATATTTTATGTCAACCAAGGCTCACCCGTGGAATCTCAAAGCATTTTCTCTTTTCCTTTTGTAAAGAAAGATGTTGTTGGTTTTCTTGGAAGAGGTTATGTGACTGGTTGGGTTGTGTAAGGAATATGATAACTAAGTAGAAAACAAATACCAAATGATGATAACTAAATCTTGGATTTGGTTAGACTACTTGTCCAGAAGCACCATTAGTGGACAATAGCAATAAGCCAATGATATGCCGTGTTAATCTCATGGTTTATCAGTAGCTTTACCAAAGAATTGAGAAAATACACAAATATTCCTTTAAAATAGCTAATGAAGCCATATGTTTCTAATGTGTTGTAATTGTCTTTCTGGTTCCCTGTGTTCCCATTACCCTTTCCATTGTTTTTACAATAAATTCCACCAAATAAGAGAGATGGCTGTCAAATGTTTGACATGATTAAGCTTTCATGAAGTATAACCAAACATTTGAAAGAGTGATTATACATTTTCAGGCAACAGTGGAGATGTCCTATTCTTCCATATCCTAGGAAAATCTGCACAAGGCAAGATTTTTACATGCATTGTCTTAATTGTGCTCTGGCATCACAACTTTCTAAACTTTGAAAATGAGGTCAAATGAAAGCATCAAAGTACACCAATATGAGCCAAATAAAAGCAATACTTTATTTTACCAATAGAATAGACTAATGAGATGTTGATTACATTATAGGCAAAAAAATTAATGCCACTGTTTGTTTTTTTAATAAAATTAAGTGAAATTGGTTTTAAAAAATGTATGTTAATGAGCATCATTTTAAAATTTAAAGTGCAATAAACAGGATAGATGATAGTGCCCAAGTTATTATCTCACCTTGTAGAGAATCACAAAGATGAATTGATTTATACAATTTAATGGTTACTCCCCATCTCAAATTAAGGAACAGTGAAAAGTGCATTTTTTTTTTGAAAAAAATGGCTTCTCTAAACTAGAATGTGTGCATTGGATATTTCATTTATGCATGGCCCATCATTTTGCAATGGACAGACAAATGTCATTATGTAAATATCCTTTAAAAAGCAATTGTGAGATTATTATTTCTAAATCTAATCTGCCCTTCATCTGTAATTTGATAGTGGCTATAGATTTTGATGATTATTCAATTTATCTAAATGAATTATTGTATATAGTTTGGGCAAAATACAAGTAGAAAAATAAGTATTGGTGACTACAAACAGGTACACATATACACATTTTTTGGTATTTGCAGTATTTTACAAACCACTGGTAATTCTTCTTAAAAATGTATGTTGTTGTTTGGAAGTGAGGAAGACATTACTGGAATTCTCAATCTTCAATAGTAATTAGAATAAAAATCATATGTAGAGAGCAGAAAGTTGCAAATCTTATAATCCATCAATTTTAGGAAATAGGATTCCAATTAAGATCTCAGTATTTTTCCAACGTTTTAAACTCCCAAGTGGTTGATTGCTGCTGTTTCTGGAGGGAGGGCTAGAATCCCCCTTCCCTCACAACAGGGGGGAAAGTACCAGCTTATGCAGGTAATTAAGTAGTTAGGATGTAAGAGAGGCAAACCTCACCCAGTCCTGTCCACGCTACTTTGAAGTTGCCAGATGGTAGTGTGACTTTGGCTGTTTGCAGCCTAGGGATGAGCCATATTTCTATGGCTGGTCCTTTCATTCACCAGTTTGGAGGGATCGCCTGGTCTGACGGAAGAGTTGCTCTCCCGGGATCCAGAGAAAGCCCCTCCTTGCTGGTTGCCTCTTGAGGGTGATTTTCGGCCCTTTTCAGGGCCCCCCAGTGATATGAAACTGAATGGGGGAGAGACCCAACCGTCCATGGCGGCTGTGTGATGAACCGGGAGGTATGCACTCATGGTCCCACGCATTTCTGAATCTAGTCAGCCTATTTTGGATTAAATTACATGACCAAATCTGGATTAGAAATATGAGTTTATATTGTATCATCCTGTCTTGATGCCATTTTAAGACATTTTAATCTCCTAAGATCTAGAGATTCCTTTGAAAGATGATAATAAGGAAATAGGACTGCCAGGAACCATGATTATCCCAGGAGCATCAAAAAAACATGCAGATGGAAAACAGTTGAGATAATTAGGACAAACTCATCAAACCTTCCACCTGCAGCCTGTCTCTTTTCCTAATGTAACATTTCCCAAAAGGATACTAGCTTTTCTGCCACAAATGTTCCTTGCATGAAGCTCAGCTGCTGGTGACTGCATTGCACACATCCATGTTCTTGATCGCAATAGAACTTTGGGCAAGTTACAACAGTATATATACTCTTTACACACACGCACACACACACGCACACGAATATGACAGTAATTGTCCTTTTCTTCTTTTTTTCCCAGTCTAACTTACCGCCTTTTCATTTTGCAAGATAGTCTAGACAAGAAGTGAAGTACTACAAGCTCTATATTTATTTCAAGGTTACATTAATAGAATCTTGCAAGTCTGAAAGTATTTCTCCCCTTTCTTTTTACTCTCAAGAAATCTAGCAAGGGTCCCTTCTAAAACATTTCCTATGCCTTCTCTCTTCCCCCCTCCTCCTTACACACTGGTTGTGCAGTCTGATGCTCTCCTGTTTTCCAAGTCATTCCCACATACCATTACACAGTGTGGAATTTCTAGTGGATGCTCACCCACTGGAATACTAATCATTATCCAGACCTGCTTAGTGTTTTCAAGATTAGCCCAATTATTATTTGTATTGAATTATTTCAAAAAAACTTTGACAATGTCTCTTATTTAAGTTTAATGAACTAAGAGTTAATCATATACTAATAAGCTTCATGGTATCATTAGTCCTCCCATTCCCAATGTCATGCTTGTCAAGGAAATTCCCTGATTCTGTGACATTTCCAACAAAACTGGTATATTATAGGCCATTAATGTATTTTTTCATAAAATTGCTTCATATAAAAATATTACTATATCTCCACCTAAATGTTGAAAATAATAGATTTTTTTAAATGTCTTCATTTTAATCTACCCTATACAGTTACTTTAACTTACTCCATTTTATAATCAAGTTTAGGAGACTAGAAGTTCATTTCAATGTAATTAATTTTCAGAGTTGATGACTGTATATTCTGTTTTTGAATGTATGATTTAATCTATGCAAATTTAAAACAATTTATGATACAATCTTTTCATGTATTTAAATACAGGTTCCCCTTAATAATTTTGAAGCCTTCTAGTGGAAGTTGGAATCATATAATTTTGAAGCCTTCTAGTTAAAGTTACGTCATATAATTTCTTGCAGTAATTCCTTATTTTTAATAAATTATATTAACATAATTTCTAGAAACTGCTTTGCTGCCCATTGTTCATAAAAATGACAGAGAGAACTGGAATGCTTTCTATCATTTGAATTCAATGCTTCTTATTCCTTACTTCCTGCCCAACCTCATTTTACCCTTTTCTTGATAAGTTCCAACATTTATAATATCCTGAATTTACAAAGAATCAGCTGGAGTTTGATGAGGATGGAACTACGGTAATAGCAGAAAAATATAACTTTTTGAAAGTCTGAGCCCTGTCTCTGATCCCAGAAAAAATAATTTGATATACGCTGTGATTTTTAGTGACTGTTCCAAGCTGATAGGATTGCAAACTTTGAACTTTGAAAGGGCTAACAAAATTAACTAAATTCAAAATTTGGATCAATCAAGATGAACTCACAAATAAAATTAAAAGACCAAACATTTATAAAACATATTAATAGTTACTAGATAAAGCAGCAAATAAAACAAAATTAGATAATTCAGCAAAAACACATTGAAACAAGAAGGTCTTCAAGACAGAAAAGAAGCAATAATGAACTCTTAAGAAAGGACATTCCAAAAGGTATGAACAAGAACTGAAATCTCCACTCGTGATTTTATTGATTTAGAGCTGCATTATATTAACTCTACGGTATAATTGCAGTCTTTCTTGGGACAAAGAAAGGATCTAATCTTGAATGCCTTTTCGAGATAGGATTAAACAAGATCTGACTTCAGAGAAGTCAAAGGAGAAAGCATCTTCAGAATCATGGAGACACAGAATTTGGAAGGACCCTCTAGGCTATTCTCCAACTCCATATTCATTTCAGAATTCACATGGAAACATCCTGAATGGTGAATCCAAAGCTTAATAATTTCACAGGACACAATTCCCAAATACAGAAAAAGTGTTCTGTTTATAGTGCCAGTGGATGGACTGTTCAATCTATCTCAGGGCTAGCAATCAGAGAATGACAGTAAATAGTGAATCTTCTTCTTGTGCCCTATCTGTTATCAGACGTTGATGATCATGTTGGCGATTCTGTTTTTATCAGCAGCCTCACGAAAAAGTGCTGCTGAGTTTTGTCCAAACCAGTCCCTTAGATTTTGAAGCCATGATGTTCTTCTTCTGCCTGGATCTCGTTTGCCTTCAGTCTTTCCCTGGAGGATTAAATGGAGTATGCTGCATTTTTCTGGGTGTCACATCACATGTCAGAAATATTCTAACTTTTGTTTTTTAATTGTTTTGATGATTTCCCTTGGCTTTCCCAGGTTGCTTATCACCTCCTCATTTCTGATCTTGAAATAGTGAATGGAGAAAAAAATAAAAGTATTTCTTCCTCCATTGTCTTTGTGGCTGCATATTATATCTATTTATCTACAGTAGTGCCCGGAGAATTCTGAGATTTACTTCTGACCTGTATATAAAGAACTATACTTTTGATAATTTTAACTCAACAAAGGTTATCATTGACAAATTAATTTTCTCCACTTTTTATTATGCTTTAAGAATGTGTGTAGAAAATTTTGCAGTAGTAATTTATGCACATCTTTATCACTTTTTTGGGTAACCACATGAATTCTTTACAATGAATTTCACTGATAAAACATTTCCCACTATCTCTGATCATTCGTATATGTCTTAATAAGTTCAGTTTAATTAATGTTTGAGGTCAGCCATCTGCCCATATTTTACCAACTTGCCTGATTACAGGTAGTCCTTGACTTACAACAGTTCATTTAGTGAGACTTACAACAGTTCATTTAGTGACTGGAGTTACAGTGGCACTGGAAAAAATGATTTATGACCATTTTTCACATCTATGACCGTTGCAGCATCCCCGTGGTCACCTGATCAAAATTCAGTTGCTTGGCAACTGATTCACATTTATGACGGTTGCAATGTCCCAGGGTCATGTGATTCCCCTCTTGTGACTTTCTGATGAGCAATGTCAACGGGGAAGCCAGTTTCCCTTAATAACCATGTCACTAATTTAACAACTGCAGCGATTCACTTAACAACTGTGGCAAAAAAGGTCGTAACGGGGCAAAAGTCACTTAACAACTGTTTCACTTAACAGAAATTTTGGGCTCAGTTGTGATCATAAGTACTGGTAATGACTTGTACGGATCGGGATTTTTACTTTGGGGGCCTATTTCCATTGCATACACACACATCATCACACATGAGATACAGTATTGGATTATTCTGATCTCAGAGTGATTACACAAAGATTTATAGTATGATTTTACCATAAATCAACTGTTCTGTGTATATATACATGTACTAATAGAGTAGCTTTTATAAATCTTAGCAACTTTAAGATGTGTGGATTATATCCACTTTGTGCTCCAAATAGATTCACTGGAAATCAGTTAAAATTCACCAGAAACCAGCTAAACTAAATACAGAAAAGTAGTAACTAGAATATAATTTATAAACACTGCATTTTTAAAAATCATGTACAAAGAAAAATGGTAAAGTGAGCTTGAAATTAAGATTCACACAGGAGACTATTAGGGAGAGAGAGATTTATGTTACTTGAGTCCAGTATAACCCCAACAAAACAAAAAATCAGAAGAAAGTATATTACCCTTGAAAAAGAATACATTGCTCTTGAAAATAGAATTCAAATAACTTGACTGGTATAGTCACCCTCCTACAAATATTCTGTTTATGGCTTAAATTTGTAACAGAGCAGTAATAGAAGGTAAAAAGCAATTTCTACATTGAACACAAGAGGTCACATTCATACCATAATTCTGAAGTACCTAAATTTATATGTGCTTTCTTCTTCTTCTTCTTCTTCTTCTTCTTCTTCTTCTTCTTCTTCTTCTTCTTCTTCTTCTTCTTCTTCTTCTTCTTCTTCTTCTTCTTCTTCTTCTTCTTCTTCTTCTTCTTCTTCTTCTTCTTCTTCTTCTTCTTCTTCTTCTTTAGCTTTCTTGAGCAAATTGTCTCCCTTTTTTTCTAACTTTAGGAGGGTTAGAAATATCAAATAGATATTACAACTGAATACCTGAAGCTGAATTGTTCTGTGTACCTGCAACCTTATCCTCTTAGTAATGATCTTTTTGCAAGATCATGGAAAAACAGTTTATGGATGGTGTTCTATGTCAGGGCTTTTCAACCTTTTCACCCATTGTACCACTTTTAGGATATGGCAACATCCAAGTACCACCAGTCGCCTAGCAAGGTGTCAAAAACTTGATGACCAAAAAAAAAAAAAAAAAAAGGAAAAAAGTGATAAAATACAGGTAGTCCTTGACTTACAACAGTTCGCTTAGTGACTGTTCCAAGTTACAATGGCACTGAAAAAAGTGCCCCCCAAGCCACAGCTGAGCAAGACACCTGCCTGCCCACCTGGTGGCGCTCTTCCTCCTGTCCGAGGTTTTCATTGTTGTGAACATTTCTGTTGAAGATTGGCAGCGGGGGTGGAGTGGGGGTGTTTGTTGTTTTTTTTTTAAGGTCTTTATGCATTTTAATATATACACACATTGAAGTGCTCTTCTCATAACATTTTTTTTCCACTATAAAAATTCTTTTATTAAAACAATCAACATTGAACATAAAAACATATTATGCAGCAATCATCATGGCACCTGATATACAACACTAAGTATTAGTCTTTGGAAACGTCTGAATTAGTAGGCCTTTTTCCCCTCCTCGCGTCTAGCCTCAACTATACTCCTGTTACACTTTATTTGTTTAATGTGATCAACATTAAGCATAAGATCCTATTGCTAAGCAATCATCCTAGAACATAGCATACAACATTAGGTATTAATCTTTGTAAACATCTGTTTTAGTAAACGTTCTTCCCTCCTCCCTTCCATCTTCAAGTATACTCTGAATACATTTTGTTTGATTGGTGTTTCTCTTATATATGGTCTATCTACTGTATCTAGTCTATCGCATATTGTTCGTTTGCTCTTCTGAATTGACTTCATCCCATTACTAGTGCAATCTTTTATAGTCCCTAACCAGAGATCCTGAGGTAAAAGTTTCATATCCTGAGGTAGAGATTCTGCTTTAACAATATTAAAGCAAACAACATTAGTCATAAGGTTATGTTAAGAGGCATTAGTTATAGAACATATACATTCAACATTGGGTGTTAGTTTTGTAAACATTTGATTTGTTAACCCTTCTTCCCTCCTCCCATCGAGCCTCAGTTAAACGCCAGCTGCATTCTGTTTGATTGGTGTCTCTCTTGGATATAGTCTATCCACTGTTTCCAGTCCATCAAAAATTGTTCATTGGAGCGATTTTTCAAGTATGCTGATATTTTCGCCATTTTCGCCAAATTTGTTACTTTCACAGTCCATTCTTCAATAGGCGGTATTTCTGGATTCTTCCAGTATTGTCCCACCAACAATCTTGCTGCTGTAATTAAGTTCAAAAATAAATTTGTCTCTGAGGTAGTGAAATCCTTTGTGATCCCTAACAGAAAAGCCTGAGGTAGAAATTCTATACGCTTTTTGAAAATAGTTTGGAGTGTCCACCATATCTTCCTCCAGAATGCTTTGATTTTTCTGCATGTCCACCATATGTGAAAGTAAGTAGCCTCTCCGTCCCCGCACCTCCAGCATTTGGGCTGGGAGTCCGGGTAGATGAGTGATATTTTTTTCGGGTCTAGGTGCCATCTATAGAACATCTTGTAGAAGTTTTCCATTAAGTGTTGCGATTTCGTGAATTCTACATTCCTCACCCAGATTTTCTCCCATGTGTCCATGGTGATAGAGTGTCCGAAGTCTTGTGCCCACCTTATCATACAGTTCTTGACTAGCTCGGTTTCAGAGTCCATTTCTATCAGACTGCTGTACACTCGTTTGATGTGCCTGATCCCCTGTTCTCTAATCTGTTTAATTAGATTCTCGTCGGTCTGGGAGAAGCCCTTCTTCTTATCTTTATACCACCTTGATTGCAGTTGTATATATGATAGCCAGGTACCTCCTATTCCTCTGTTTGCTAGCGTTGCTTGGGGTTTCAAGAGGAACCCATTTTCTTCTCCCAGTACAAGTTCACTGTAGGGCACCACTTCTTGCCCTTGGGATGTGTTCATATCCCCTGTTGCGTGTCCGGGGATCGTCCAGATGGGTATCTTGTCGTGTAGGAGGTGCTTGTATTTCTTCCAGACCCATAACAATGGGATTCGTAGTGGGTTGTCCTTGAAGTTCCTGTCTGCCTTTTTGTCGTATACTAAGTATGCGTGCCAGCCGAATAGTAGACCATGCCCCTCGACATTCAGAATTCTATCATTTGTCATGTTGATCCAGTCACTCACCGCCACCAACGTCGCTGCATAGTAGTATAGCTTTAGATTAGGCATTTTGAGTCCCCCTCTCTCCCTTGTGTCTTGGATGATTTTTAGTTTCACCCTCGGTCTCTTGCCGTCCCAAATAAATCTGCTGATGCCCTTCTGCCAGTTGTCTAAGTCCGCATCCTTCTTGAGTATGGGTAGCATTTGAAAGAGAAATAAAAATCTGGGTAAGACGTTCATCTTTACTGCCGCTATCCTGCCCAGCAGGGACAGACGTAGTGATTTCCACCTTTCCAGGTCTGTTTGTATCTTGTTCCACAGGACCTCGTAGTTATTCTTGTATAATTTCGCATTTGTTGATTCTATCTCCACTCCTAAATATTTGACTTTCTTGACTATTTCACAACCCGTTATTCTTTCCAGGTTCCGTTTTGCTTTGTTATCTAGGTTTTTGACTAGCACCTTTGTTTTTGATATATTTACTTTGAAGCCTGACACCCTACCATAGTCTTCCATTATCTCCATCAATTTCCTTGCTGACTGTGCTGGTTGCGACATTGTCACCAGCAGGTCATCCGCAAAGGCACATAGTTTGTAGTCTTGCTGTTTAATCTGTATGCCCTGTACGTCCTCTGCTGCTCTTATCTTGTTCAGTAAAATTTCCAGTGTTAGGACAAATAGCAGGGGTGACAGCGGGCACCCCTGTCTCGTGCCTCTCTCTATGTTGAATGGGTCTGTTAGGTCTCCATTCACAATGATCTGGCCTGTTTGTTTCTGGTAAATTGCCCTTATGGAGTTGAGAAACTGTGCTCCCATTTTCATCTTCTGGATCAGGTTCGTCAGGAATGGCCAATTCAGTCTGTCGAAGGCTTTTTCTGCATCCACAAACATAAGGGCGGCTGGTACCTGTTTGTGCCTGTCCAAGTACTCTATTATGTTCAACAGCTGTCTCACATTTGTTTTCATCTGGCGTCCTTGTATAAATCCCCTTTGGTCTGGGTGTATTGTTCTTCGTAGTACAGTCATTAGTCTATCGGCCAGAATTTTTGTGAATATTTTGTAGTCCGTGTTAAGTAGTGAGATGGGTCTGCAGTTTGCGTGTTGTGTAGTATCTTTCCCCTCTTTGGGGATTAATGAAATATAGGCTGTTTTCCAGGATGGTGGAACTTGGCCTCCTTCTTGTATATTGACAAATAGCTGTCTAAGGGGTTCTAACATCTCTTCCTGGAGACACTTGTAATAAGTCGCTGTTATCCCATCCGTCCCTGGCGATTTTCCTGGTTTCAGCTGTTTGATCGCTGAGTGTATTTCCTCCTTTGTGATTGCGGCATTCAGGGCCTCTCTCTGTGTATCGGTGATTGCCTGTACCTTTTCATTTTGTAGAAAAGTTTCTGTCTCTTTGTCCTGTGTCTTCTCCTCGGCGTATAGCTTCGAGTAGAATTCTGTGAAGGCTTTCTTAATGGTTACTTGTCGAAATTCCTCCTTGCCTTTATATTCTATCTTTTCAATTATGCGGGATTTCTGTTTTTTTCTTAGGATGTAGGCCAGCCATCGACCCGGTTTGTTGGCCTTGCAGAATGTCTTGTGTTTTGCATATTGTATGTTCCTCGCAACTTGGTCTGCCATCAACATGTCAAACTGCTTTCTTAAGATCTTAATTCCTTCTTTGGTGATTTTGTCTTCTGGTCTTTTTATTAATAGCCTCTCTTTCTTGCTTATCTCCTCTTCTAGCTCTTTTCTTTTTCGTTCTTGTTGGCGACGGTGCCTTTTATTCATGTCCATAAGAATCCCATGCATGTACGCCTTGCTGGCGTCCCAGATCATTTCTATCGGTGTTTCGTTGTTCATATTTATGCTGAAGAATTCCTTCATAGCATTTTTGTATTCTGCTACCTTTTCTCTATGTCTAAACAGGTTTTCATTAATTCTCCAGGATCTCTTCTGTCTCACGCCGTGTCTTAGTTCCATCTTCACCGGATTGTGATCTGTTAGCACTTTGGGCAGGATTTTCACCGCGTTTAGACAAACTAACAGGTCGCTTGATGTTAATATAAAGTCAATTCTGGAGAATGATTGATGTCTGTCGGAGAAAAAGGTGAATTCTTGCTCTTTGCCGTGCCGTTCCCTCCAGACGTCTGTCAGTACAAGGTCTTCCTTCATGTCAAAGAAAGATTTAGGCAGCTTGGAGTGCTTCCGTGGGTTAGGTTTTGTTTTCTTCTTGTCTAGGGCAATCTCTATGACCCCGTTCCAATCTCCCAGAATAATTCATGATTTGTAGTTGAGTTGTGTTAACTTCTTGTGTATCTTTTTGTAGAATTTTCCTTGTTGTTGATTTGGTGCATATATGCCCATCACTAGAATTTGCTTGTTTTCCTGTGTCACTTCGATTGCTAGGTATCTACCCTGGGAGTCTGATTCTATTAGCTTGGCTATTACGTGTTTCTTCACGTATATAACAATCCCGTTCTTCTTTCGTGGCGCCGCTGCGACAAAGTGTGTACCTAGTCTGTTGTTGATTAAGTATTTCTGGTCCGCTGCTCTGATGTGTGTTTCCTGTAGGCAAATTATGTCGTTTCTTCCTTGAAGCAGATAATGAAATATCTTTCTCCTTTTCTGTGGGGAATTTAGTCCGTTAACGTTCCATGTCAAGTATTTAGTTGTCATTGTCGGTTTCAGGATACTCTTCCGAGACCGCTTCTGTTCTATCTCTTGTGTTCTTCTTTGGTCTCGTTCCCATGGTATCCAAGTTGGTGCTCAAGTTGCTTAGAGGGATCATATCGTGTTGTTCCGTGCGTTTGGCGGTGGATCTTGTTATCCTGCCCTCTGCAGTCTGTCCTGTTCTCTTGTTGTTGTTGCTTCCTGTTCTCTGTGTCGTCGTGTCTCGAGTTGGTCCTTCCCTTTCTCTTGCTCCTGCATTGGTCTGTCGTTCTGGTGGCTCTCCTGCGTCTTCTCTCGTGGTGTATTGAAGTCCATCCGACGTCAGTTCCTTTTCAAGGAATTCTCTGGCTTTTGGGACCGAGTCCAGGCAGTATCTTTTATTTTTATAGAAAAGTGTCATCCCCGTAGGGGCTTCCCACCTGTATCACAGAGCGCGTGATCTCAGTTCGTCGATCAGGAACCTGTATTCCTTCCTGTCTTGCAGCATCGTCTGGGGGATCTCTTTCAGTACTTTCACTTCTTGCCCCTCTATGTATAAACTCTTGTTGTACGATGTGGCTGAGATGAGGTTCCGGAATCCCTGCATTGCGAAGTGGATGACCACGTCCCTTGGTTGGCACCTGTTTGTTGTCGTCCGTGTGCCTACTCTGTAAATTCTGTCGAATTGCCATGCGACGTCTGAGATTGGCTTTCCCAGAAATGTTGCCAGGGCCTCTATGAAGGTTCTGAGCAGGCCCCCTTGGGTCTCGTTTGATGTCTCTTTCAAACCTCTAAACCTGATTGCGGATGCCAGTTGCCAGTACTGTATCATGGAGGATTGGTCTTGGGCTACTCCTTTCATCTCTGCTATCTCTGCTATCTGTCCCTCTACTTGATTCTCCACTTTTTCCATCCGCTTGTCCACCTTCTCTCTGATCTCCTGGAAGTTTTTTTCCATTTCCTCCCCTATTTCTTTGTAGTGTGCTTGCATCGCCTCTTTCATTTGTTCCAGGTCTGTGGCCATCGCCTTGCGTTGCTCCTCCCATTTTCTCTAGCTCTTTACCTTGTTCTTTCAGCATTTGTTTTAAATCATTGTATCTTTTCTCTGTCTTTTGTTCTGCCTCTACACACCTCCTCTCCATCTTTGCGTCCATTTCCACTAACTTTTTATCCATTCCATCCATCCTTTCAACCAGCATTTCTATTACCTCTTGTAATTTTTGTAACATGTGTGTTGTTGAGCTGGACTGTGGGGGTAGATGGGTCTGGGGGCCTGTATTTGGATGGGAGGGTGTGGGGGCGGGTAAGGTAAGTCCTGATGGTTTGGTACGCTGAGCTGGGGAGGATACAACTCCCTTCGTTTGTGTCAGTGTGGTCTGTTTGGAGGCCATCTTGAGCTTGTCTTCCTGTTGTTCTGGCACTGTTTCTAGCTTGGACCAGGTTAGGCACTAGACTGTTATCTGGTGCTGGTCCAGTAGTCTGACCTTTCAGTGGGAGGGGAGGCTTCAGGGTTCAGGCAATGCAGGTCTAGGGGCCTGTGGGCGGGAAGGTCTGTCTGTGTTCAGGGAGTCTATTCAGTGCCTCTGCCTGTCTGGGATTCCAGGCCCCTTCTGCCTTCCCTCCACAGCAGCCCAGGATGCCTTTTTGTCTTCCTCCTATGCCCACCTTTCTCCCTGGTGGGTTCTGCTCTCTTCAGTATCCCTGGGGCTCCCGTTCTGGGGGGTCTGGGGCACAGCTTGTGGGGTATCTCTCCCCGTCCCCCTGCAACCCAGGGAACTCTTTTCTTGTGTCCTCTCCCGCCGTCTGCTTTCTTGCCTCCTCCCTCTTAGCTCTTTTCTCCTCCCCTCTATTGTTCTGGCTTACCTGATTCCAGCTCCGTTGGCTGCATCCGTCCCTATCCGTCGCTTCAGGCCGCTCCGCTGTCCTCTCGGCTGCTCCACCCTCTTCGGCTCTTCTTGGGGCTCTGTCTAGTTTGGGAGGCCCCCCCAGTTGCCCTCGCCTCTCTTACCGATGTTGCTCTCGCCTCTCTTCTCACCCTTTCTCTGCCGCCCGAGGCCTCTTCCTTTTGTCCGGCTGCCCCGGCCCTCTCCGCCTCCGAGTCCTGCGTCCGTCTCTCACCTCCGCTCTCTCGGTCTTCCTCGCCCCCTTAGGCTCGTCCGGGGGCCGTCTTCCATCGGCAGGCTCTCCCGGCGGCGGCCTCCGTCTGTCTCCAGGGTGTTCGTCGCTGCCGTCCGTCTGCACCGGCTAGTTCCCAACCTTTCTTGATCTATATGAGACTGGGAGGTAGGACTCTGACGCTTCGGGCGGCTGAAAGGTCGCCGAAAATCCGATCCGCCTCTGTTTTCCCGCGCCAGGCTTCCTCCGGTGGTCTCTCGGCACTCTTTTCCTTGCTTCTTGCTTGTTCCGTCCGGTGTTCTTCTTCAGGCCGGCAGGCCCTCCCGGCGGCCCTCGCTGCTTCTGCCGGCTTCCTTCTCTTTCTTTGTTTCCCTCACGCCAGCTCCCGTCCGTAGCGCAGCGCCTTCGAGCCTTCCGGCTGGCCGGCCGGCCGCCGCCGGCTTCCTCGGCCTCTTCCGCTTCTCTCTCAGACCCTCCGGCGGCGATCTTCCCCTTGCTGGATTGAGCCGAGGGTCCTCTCCGATCGTCTCCTCTCCTCCGCTATCTCTCTCTCCTGGCGAAGCGGTAATTTTTTTTTCCGGGTGTTTGGTTTTTATTCCCCCCATCTGCTGGGTGGTTGCAGCAGGTTTTCGTCACTTCACATGACCCTGGGACACTGTGACCGTCATAAATATGAATCAGTTGCCAAGCATCTGAATGTAAATCACAAGACCCTGGAGATGCTGCAACATTCCAGCTGATTGGCGCTTCCTCTGGGCTCAGCAGAAGCACCAGGATCAGTGCCGAGCTCCAGCTGGAGCCTGGCGCTGATCCTGGTGCTTCCATTGAGCCCTGACAGCCCTGCAGCTCCAGCCATCTCTCACTCAGGCTTATATGGTGCTGCCACCAGTTCAGCTCATTCCCCTCCCCCACTACTTTTCTAGGATGGTCGCGTACCACCTACCAGGTGCCAATGTACCACAGGTGGTACCCATACCACTGGTTGAAAAGCCTTGTTCTATGTGACAATTTAATTGTGTGAAAAGATTCTGATGTGATCCAGAATTCAGTGTAATAATGCCAGAGAAGTCCAAAGAAGAACAAAGGACTAGTCTGAACTGAAATGAAATGTGACATTCTCATTCTCAGTGGTAAACCTATCAGCTTCATAAAATAGACTTTCAGAAGTTAGTGTCATTGGTTCATTGATCTTCATAGGATTTCTGGCAGAAGGAAAACACTTTGAAAGACTTTACAATGAAGATGTAAGGCACTTTGCCAGGCACAGAGGGAGGAAAATTGACAATGATTTTGGGAGGACACATGAAATAGTATTGATTATGGCAATAGGGAACTGGGAATTGGGAAGACCTGGATGTTTGGAAAGCATGCTGTGGGATAAAAGGTAACTCAGGAGGAGGAGGAGGAGGAGGAGGAGGAGGAGGAGGAGGAGGAGGAGGAGGAGGAGGAGATGACTTCACCAGGACTTTGCTGATAGTTGAGAAAGAAGAAGAAACTGCACCAGCCTATACTTTAGGTAAGGAGTAGGCAACCTTGGCTCTTTTATGACTCGGGGACTTCAACTCCCAGAATTCCTGAGCCAGCATAGCTGGCTCAGGAATTCTGGGAGTTGAAGTCCCCGAGTCATAAAAGAGCCAAGGTTGCCTACCCCTGCTTTAGGTGGAAAAAGGAATGCTTCCTGCCAGTTTCCCACAAGAAAGATCAATGGGGAAGCCAGCAGTAAATCACATCCACTTTTTTTTTTTGCTGGCCCATGGTCATTTTGTTTCTCTGTTTAGATAAAGAACTATCTCTGAAGTTATGTGGGTCATAGAATCATGGATTGACTAGTATATCATTAGGAAAAAACTACCATCCAGCTAACCACATCCTAACCAGGAGGAATGTCATGGACTCTCAGCATGAGTTCCTTGAAAGAACGGGAAAAATGAGATCTCAGATTAGAATTCTATTACCGTAGAAGATTGTAGCAGAGTGATAGACAAAAGGGGAACAGTATAAAAGTTAACTGTGTATCTACCTACTGGTCCTTGTGGTCAGTAGTTCATGACATACTAAAGAATCAGTGCATTGGATTTACATTTCTAACAATATATATGTTAATAGTTTCTCTTTTGGACAAGGATATGGGACAATGGAAAACAATATAAGGAATATAGTCTATACCCTCTTAATTCTTGTTTAAAACAATTGCAAGTACAAGTCTTTCAACTTCAACAAATATTGCAACTCTACAATAATTTCGCACCCATATGTACAGTTGCTTATTAGAACTGGCTACAACTACAGCTTCAGTGGTGATTTTCTTCAACAAAGCTTCAAGAGAAGCACCCTTCAAAGCTGCTTCTAGAAGCTATAGGTACTTCAGTCAAAACTACAATTTTCCTTTCGTGTTTGTTTATGGAATCTCCTTACACATGCAATATCTAGAAGAGTATTATGCACATCTAAGCAAGGGGAGAAAACTCTATCAATACTAAATGTGCCAGGAGAGGTTGCAACAGTGACATGAGGTTTCTTAAAAGTGTGAACAATGTCACCTCTAAAATGCAAAGGAGTTCCTAGAAGCAAGCATTCTGCACTCTGTAGATTTTTTTTTTTTTTAGGTTGATGGGAACAAGACGGGAAAGCTTTGACTTCTTTTTTTAAGTAGACATTTTTCCCACTTAAAAGCTAATTAAGTTTTACTTTCTAGAGATACTAGATATTGCTAGGGGAACAGTATGGATTAAATAAATTTCATCTGGTGGAGAATACATCGTAATTATTTTGATTCATGAAGACAGTGAGGTTTGGAGGGCAACATTTGTTACATAACTGCAAATTTTTATTTCCTTTTTAAAAAATACCCTAGCTAGTCTTTCCTTTAAAAAATTCATGCTAGAGAATTTGTCCATTGGCTTTTCCTTAGCTTTTGAGTTTAGTTTAGCTAGTAGTTAATGAAGTATACACTGCATGAAGAATCCCCTAAGCAACACTGTAGAAGAACTTCTGTCTGGGAGCAACTCACAACAGTCCTTTGTCATTTTAGAATTAGTCATTAATTTTAGCTGACAGACCTGAAGGCAGTGTAGGAATTTCTGTACATCCTGCTAAGCTACCATCCCTTGCTGATTTAAGCAACAAAATCATTTTAATTTATGCTGTCTTTTCCCATTTGCCCAGAAGATCAAAACAATTTGTGAGGTTTGCTTTGCAAAAAGGAAAAAGAGAGAGAGAGATTAAAAGAGAGAGATTAAGAGAGAGAAAGAGATTGATAGAGACAGAGGGAAACAGAAAAAAAAAGAGAGATTGAAGAAGAGAAATTGAGAGAGAAAAAAAGGAGGGAGGAAGGGAAGGAAGGAGAAAGGGGGAGAGGGAGGAGAAGGAGGGGGGGTCGAGATCTTGTAACTATGTGTGCATGGAACTTCCAAAATGGTTTACTCTGTGAATCCATAAATATTTTATATCTCTTGCTGAGCAATTACAAAAAGGAGAGGGAAATATCAAACTGGTCATAATTTATTTAAAGGATACTGAGATTACCAGGTGTTTGAATCATCTTCATAACCTTGACCATCATTTCAGCTCCAGGAAAACAAATAAATGAACAATGATTACATTGTGTGAGAGGGTATGTGGAAGAAAGTACTTTTGCTGGTTGGATCCTCTTCAAAGGTTTTCCCTCCAATGGATTGCTGATATGAAACACTGCAACGTATCGGAGACAAAGATGATCTCTTTCAGACTTATCTAAATCCTTTTAACTTTGCATTGACCCTAATTATTTTTTTATTTTTATTTTATTTTAAAAATTCTTTTATTAAAACAATCAACATTGAACATAAAATCATATTATGCAGCAATCATCATAGCACCTGATATACAACACTAAGTATTAGTCTTTGTAAATGTCTGATTTTGTACACATTTATCACTCCTCACGTCAAGCCTCAACCATATGCCCGTTACACTTTATTTGATTGGTGTTTCTCTTATCTATAGTTTATTCACTGTTTCTAGTCTATTGCATGCCATTCATCTCAGTATTAGTACAATCTTTTATGATCCCTAACCAAAGATCCTGAGGTAAAAATTCAATAACCTGAGGTAGATATTCAATCCACTTTTTCAATATTAAAGTGATCAACATTAAACATAAGATCCTATTGCTAAGTAATCATCCTAGAACATAACATACAACATTAGGTATTAGTCTTTGTAAACATCTGTTTTGGTAAACATTCTTCACTCCTCTCTTCCATCCTCAAGTATACTCCCAATACCTTTTGTTTGGTTGGTGTTTCTCTTGTATATGGTCTACCTACTGTATCTAGTCTATCGCATATTGTTCGTTTGCGCTTCTGAATTGACTTCGTCCCAGTATTAGTGCAATCTTTTATAGTCCCTAACCAGAGATCCTGAGGTAGAAGTTTCATAACCTGAGGTAGAGATTCAGTCCACTTTAACAATATTAAAGCAAACAACATTAGTCATAAGATCATGTTAAGAGGCATTAGTCATAGAACATAAACATTCAACATTGGGTGTTAGTTTTTGTAAACATTTGATTTGTTAAACATTCTTTCCTCCTCCCGTCGAGCCTCAGCTAAACGCCAGCTGCATTCTGTTTGATTGGTGTCTCTCTTGGATATAATCTATCCACTGTTTCCAGTCTGTCAAATATTGTTCATTGGAGCGATCTTTCAAGTATGCTGATATTTCCGCCATTTCCGCCAAATTTGTTACTTTCACAGTCCATTCTTCAATAGGCGGTATTTCTGGATTCTTCCAGTATTGTTCCACCAACAGTCTTGCTGCTGTAATCAAGTTCAGAAATAAGTTTGTCTCTGAGGTAGTGAAATCCTTTGTGATCCCTAACAGAAAAACCTGAGGTAGACATTCTATACGCTTTTTAAAAATGGTTTGGAGTGTCCACCATATCTTCCTCCAGAATGCTTTGATTTTTCTGCATGTCCACCATATGTGAAAGTAAGTAGCCTCCCCGTCCCCACACCTCCAGCATTTGGGCTGGGAGTCCGGGTAGATGAGTGATATTTTTTTCGGGTCTAGGTGCCATCTATAGAACATCTTGTAGAAGTTTTCCCTTAAGTGTTGCGATTTCGTGAATTCTACATTCCTCACCCAGATTTTCTCCCACGTGTCCATGGTGATAGAGTGCCCAAAGTCTTGTGCCCACCTTACCATACAGTTCTTGACTAGCTCAGTTTCAGAGTCCATTTCTATCAGGATGCTGTACACTCACTTGATGTGCATGATCCCCTGCTCTCTAATCTGTTTAATTAGGTTCTCGTCAGTCTGGGATAAACCCTTCTTCTTGTCTTTGTGCCATCGTGATTGCAGTTGTAGATATGATAGCCAGGTACCTCCTATTCCTTCCCTTGCTAGCGTTGTTTGGGGTTTCAAGGAGAACCCATTTCTTTCTTCCAGTACAAGTTCACTGTATGGCACCACTTCTTGCCCTTGGGATATGTTTGTGTCCCCTATTGTGTGTCCGGGGATCGTCCAGATGGGGATCTTGTTGTGTAAAAGGTGTTTATATTTCTTCCAGACCCAAAGCAATGGAATTCATAGTGGGTTCTCTCTGAAGTTCTTGTCAGCCTTTTTGTTGTATACCAAATATGCGTGCCAGCCAAATAGGAGACCCTGCCCTTCAACATTCAGTATTCTATCATTTGTCATGTTGATCCAGTCGCTCAATGCCACCAGTGTCGCTGCGTAGTAATATAGCTTTAGATTAGGCATTTTGAGTCCCCCTCTCTCCCTTGCGTCTTGGATGATTTTTAGTTTCACCCTCGGTCTCTTGCCGTCCCAAATAAATCTGTTGATGCCCTTCTGCCAGTTGTCTAAGTCCGCATCCTTCTTGAGTATGGGTAGCATTTGAAAGACAAAGAGAAATCTGGGTAAGACATTCATCTTTACTGCTGCTATCCTGCCCAGCAGGGACAGTCATAATGTTTTCCACCTTTCCAGGTCTGCTTGTATCTTATTCCACAGGACCTCGTAGTTGTTCTTGTATAATTTCGCATTCGTTGATTCTATCTCCACTCCTAAGTATTTGACTTTCTTGACTATTTCACAACCCGTTGTTCTTTCCATGTCCCGTTTTGCTTTGTTGTCTAGATTTTTGACTAGCATCTTCGTTTTTGATATATTTACTTTGAAGCCCGACACCCTACCATAGTCTTCCATTATCTCCATCAATCTCCTTGCTGACTGTGTTGGTTGCGACATTGTCACCAGCAAGTCATCCGCAAAGGCACATAGTCTGTAGTCTTGCTGTTTAGTCTGTATGCCCTTTATGTCCTCTGCCGCTCTTATCCTGTTCAGTAAAATTTCCAGCGTTAGGACAAATAGCAGGGGTGACAGCGGGCAACCCTGTCTCGTGCCTCTCTCTATGTTGAATGGGTCTGTTAGGTCTCCGTTCACAATGATCTGGCCTGTTTGTTTCTGGTAAATTGCCCGTATGGAGTTGAGAAACTGTGCTCCCATTTTCATCTTCTGGACCAGATTCGTCAGGAATGGCCAGTTCAGTCTGTCGAAGGCTTTTTCTGCATCCACAAACATAAGAGTGGCGGGTACCTGTTTGTGCCTGTCCAAGTACTCTATTATGTTCAACAGCTGTCTCACATTGGTTTTCATCTGGCGTCCTTGTATAAATCCCCTTTGGTCCGGGTGTATTGTTTTGTGTAGTACAGTCATTAATCTATTGGCCAGAATTTTTGTGAATATTTTGTAGTCCGTGTTAAGTAGTGAGATGGGTCTGTAATTTGCGGGTTGTGTGTTATCTTTCCCCTCCTTGGGGATTAACGAAATGTAGGCTGTTTTCCAGAATGGTGGGACTTGGCCTCCTTCTTGTATATTGACAAATAGCTTTCTAAGGGGTTCTAACATCTCTTCCTGGAGATACTTGTAGTAAGTTGCTGTTATCCCATCCGTCCCTGGTGATTTTCCTGTTTTCAGTTGTTTGATCGCTGAGTGTATTTCCTCCTTTGTGATTACGGCATTCAGGGCCTCTCTTTGTGTATCGGTGATTGCCTGTATCTTTTCGTTTTGTAGAAACTTATCTGTCTCTTTGTCCTGTGTCTTCTCCTCGGCATATAGCTTCGAGTAGAACTCTGTGAAGGCTTTCTTAATGGTTTCTTGTCGAAATTCCTCCTTGCCTTTGTATTCTATCTTTTCAATTATGCGGGATTTCTGTTTCTTTCTTAGGATGTAGGCCAGCCATCGACCCGGTTTGTTGGCCTTGCAGAATGTCTTGTGTTTTGCATATTGTATGTTCCTTGCAACTTGGTCTGCCATCAACATGTCAAACTGCTTTCTTAAGATCTTAATTCCTTCTTTGGTGACTTTGTCCTCTGGTCTTTTTATTAATAGCCGCTCTTTCTTACTTATCTCCTCCTCTAGCTCTTTTCTTTTTTGTTCTTGTTTGCGACGGTGCCTTTTATTCATGTCCATAAGAATCCCACGCATGTACGCCTTGCTGGCGTCCCAAATCATTTCTATCGGTGTTTCGTTGTTCATATTTATGCTGAAGAATTCCTTCATAGCATTTTTGCATTCCGCCACCTTTTCTCCATGTCTAAACAGGTTTTCGTTAATTCTCAAGGATCTCTTCTGTCTCACACCGTGTCTTAGTTCCATCCTTACCGGGTTGTGATCTGTTAGCACTTTGGGTAGGATTTTCACCGTGTTTAGACCAACTAACAGGTCGCTTGATGTTAATATAAAGTCAATTCTGGAGAATGATTGGTGTCTGTCGGAAAAAAAAGTGAATTCTTGTTCTTTGCCGTGCCTTTCCCTCCACACGTCCGTCAGTTCGAGGTCTTCCTTCATGTCAAAGAAGGATTTGGGCAACTTGGAGTGCTTTTGTGGGTTAGGTGCAGTTCTTTTTTTGTCTAGGGCGGTCTCTATGATTCCGTTCCAGTCGCGCAGTATAATGTAGGATCTGTAGTTAAGTTGTATTATTTTCTTGTGTATCCGTTTGTAGAATTTGCCTTGTTGTTGATTTGGTGCGTATATGCCCATTACTAGAATCTTCCTATCTTCTTGTGTTATTTCAATTGCCAGGTATCTACCCTGGGGGTCTGACTCTATTAGCTTAGCTATTACGTGTTTTTTTACATATATAACAACCCAACCCCATTCTTTTTTCCTGGTGCTGCTGCCACAAAGTGTGCGCCTAGTTTGTAATTGATCAGGTATTTCTGGTCTGCCGCTCTGATGTGTGTTTCTTGTAGGCAGGTTATATCGCTTTTATCTTGGTTCAGGTAGTGGAATATTTTCCTCCTTTTCTGAGGAGAGTTCAGTCCATTAACATTCCAGGTCAGATATTTAGTTGCCATTGTCAGTTTCAGGATACTCTTGCGAGACCATTTCTGTTGTTGTTTCCTCTGCTTTCTTCTTTGGTCTCGTTCCCATGATATCCGGAATGGTGTACATATTGAGTTGTGGAGTCTTGTCTTGCTGGTGAGTGCGTTCAGTTGGGAGTCCACATGGCCTGCCCTCCATAGGCCGCTCTGCTTCGTTGGTTTTGTTGCCCTCTGTTCTCCGTGTCTTTGTATCTCTAGGTGGACCATTCCTGTCTCCTGTTGCTGTGCCGGTCCGTGCTTCTGCGTGGTTTGCTCATTGATCTCTATCCCTCCCGCTGTGTAGTGGTCCATCTGTGTCTTCTCCCGTAGTGTGGTGAGGGCCGTCTGACCTCAGTTCCTTTTCCAGGAAGTCTTTGGCTTTCTGGACCGAGTTGAAGTGGTATCTCTTGTTTCTATAGATAAGTGACATCCCTGTTGGGATTTCCCATCTGTAGCGCAGAGCGCGCGGTCTCAGTTCACTGGTCAGGAATTTGTAGTCCCTTCTGTCTCTCAACATCGCCGGGGGAATCTCTTTCAGTACCTTCACTTCCTGCTCCCCTATGCAAAATTTCTTTCTATAGGAAGTGATGGAGATGAGGTTCCGAAGCCCCTGCGTTGCAAAGTGGATGACTACATCTCTTGGTTGGTGTCTGTTTGCTGACCTCCATGAGCTGACTCTGTAGATTCTGTCGAATTGCCACGCAATCTCATCGGGTCCCTTGCCCAGAAATGTTGCCAGGGCCCCTACAAAGGTCCTGAGCAGGTCTCCTTGGGTTTCATTTGTGGTCTCATTCCACCCTCTGAACCTGATTGCAGATGCCATTTGCCAGTATTGCATCATGGTGGTCTGGTCTTGGGCTGCCCCTTTCATCTCAGTTATTTGTCCCTCGATGCGGTTTTCCACTTCTTTGATCCTCTTTTCTGTATTCTCCCTGGTTTCTTGAATGTTCTTCTCCATTTCCTCTTCTATTTTCTTGTAGTGATCTTGCATCGCTTTCTTCATTTGGTCCATGTCTGCGGTCATCGCCCTGCGTTGTTCTTCCCACTTTCTCTCTAGATCTCTACTGTGATCCACCAACATCTGTTTTATGTCTCTGCATCTTTCCTCCATCTTCTGTTCTGCTTCTATGCATCTTTTCTCCATCCTTGTGCCCATTGCTTCTAATTTTCTATCCATGCCATCCATCCTTTTTACCAGCGTATCTATTGTCTCTTTTAGTTCTTGGATCATGTGTTCCGTTGTGGAGGCATGGGTTGGTGTATGGGTCTGAAGGCCTGCTGTTGGATGGGGGGATGTGGGGGTGGGTGGGGTGTTGCCTGACAGGTTAGAGAGCTGGTCAGAGGAGGATGCCGCTCCCTTCGTGTGTAGCAGTTTGGTCTGTTTCGTCCGTTTGGCGGCCATTTTGAGCTTCTCCTCCTGTTAGCCTGTCCACCCTTAAAACCACCCCTTAATGCAAAGAATTGTGGGAGAATTGTTCCTGTGCAAGATTGTCAAACTGCTAGGATAGGTTGAATCAAGTTCTTCTGTTAAAAGTTAGCAAGTGTTCTTATTTTAACCGCAAAATAATAGTCCACTAGGGGGTGTAATTTGTTTTCAAGTAAGCTTCGCTGTACTGGCAGGGGTGATACAGAGATGACAGGATCTGTGGCTTGGGGTTTGTGCCGATGGCCCTTTTCCCAAGGTGCTGTACAACTAGGCTTCAATCACATAAACAGTCAGGTTTCAGGCTTTTGAATAGTTTCTCAGGAGTTAGGCTCTGAACTGGACTCTTTTATTCTGAAGCCTCGTCTTAGCCAGGGAAAATTGGTCCTTTTCTTTTTCTATGGCTTCAGGTCCTGAATTCCCCAAGCTCGCCACCCGCTGTGAGGGAGGGAGGACTGTGTTTCTGTAAGGTTTCCCCCCTTCCTTGCTGCGTCGCCTTGGCTCTTCTGCTTGATCCTCTCCTCCTCCGCCCGCCCGGCTCCTCCTTGCTGCCTCCGGTGCCTTTTCTGGGTCTGGGGGGGTCTTCTGGGGGTCTTGTGAGGGTCCTCCCCCCGCTGCTGGCTTCTCCCTGCTGCTATCATCCCTCGACACACTAATCGGCCCCCGCTGGTCTTACCGCTGCCATCAGCCGTCCTCTCCCTGCTCCCGTCGGCCCTCTTCCTTCGCTCCCGCCGGCTTTTTTCCATTTCGGAGCCTCTCAGCCTTTCTCTCGGCCTCCTCAGGTCCGCCGGCCGATCTGCTGGCCACTGTCGGCTTCCTCCGCTCCATCCTGTGCCTGTAGGGGACCCTCGGCGGCGATTTCCGCCTCGCCTCGCCGGGCTGCGTTGCGTTGCGGGTCCTCTTTGGGTGCGCCTACCTCCACGGGGCACCCCTTCCGCCGGCTTCTTTCATCCTTGGAGCCTTTGGAACCTCTCGGCCTCTTCAGGCCTGCCGGCCGGCCAGCCGGACACCGCCGGCTTCTTCGGCTTTGTTTTTTGCCTGTGGGGGACCCTTGGCGGCGCCTTTTGTTTCGTCGGGCTGTGTTGAGGGTCCCCTTCGGGTGCGCCTACTTCCCCAGCGCACCCCTCTCTCGAAAAGTCAATTTTTTTTGAAAAATAGTTAAGCTCCGTTCCGGAGCTTTCCTAGGGAGGCTCCGGTCCTCGTGACCGGAACCGGAAACTCTGAACCCTAATTATTCATGTCACTCTTCCATCCTAAAAGAAAAATAAAATGGTCTTTTTTACTGTGGAGTCCTTGGTGCTCTTGAGTTTGGTTGTGTGTCTGCAGATTAGGTAACTAAGTAATGTGCTGATGAGTATGGGCTAGATCCCTGTTTATATAGAATAGTTTGTCCTGCTAGTGTTGGTGGAAGTGTGGTTTTCTTCTTGGTAGTTCCTTGATTAGGGTATTGTTTGTTTCGTTACCAATAATGCAATCAATAGGGAGCTGCAGACAGCCCTGATTTTCTGTTCCCACTTAAAAATAAAGATGTATTTAATGAAGCACCTGGAAAAAGTATGGCAAAGTTAGATTAAAGAGAATCTTACCTGACAAATAAGGAGTGAAGCAACTCTTCATGGGACAACTCCCCTTTGTTTTCCCACAAATTCCCTCTGTATAGCTGGTTCCCCCTTCCTCATTGATTAGGTACTACAACTAACCTGCAGGGAGCATAACTTGTAAGGAAAAAGAAAGCACCATAAATGGTACCCCCATTTCCATTCTTCAGAGCTGATCCAGAATGATGCTATGGTTCAATGGTGTTGAAGTTTTCAAGAGCTCAAGGAGCACAAGGATGGTGGCATCATATTCCACCCCCAACTCTTCCCCAGGTCAAAGCTCTCTCACTATTAAATCACAACCTGAGTACCACCCGAGAATCCATTTTCTTCAGAATTCTAATCAATTGTAGTCCAGCTGCCTTCTAAACAACTTTCCCCCAAAAAAGTTGATGAAAGGATAATAATTATCTAAAATTGTATGGTCCAAGGACAGCTTCTTGAGAAAGGGGACATATCACCACCTTCTCCAAATCTGGAGATATCACCTTCTCCCTCAAGGGTCCAACACCACAATATATACTCAACCAGAGTTCTATTTCACCTCTATATTAGAGGAGTCTGAGTCTAATAAATATGAGTATAGAAGCTCCTGCCCACTTCCTCAGGAGTCACCCTTTCAAATTCATCCCAGATGACACCATAAGACCAGGCCGAGGCTCCAATTAAGTCCAAGTAGGAGATGATATGATTAATGATTAAAATCATTTGAATTTACTACTGATCAAAACCATTGCTTTTATGAATAAATATTCCTTATTTTATATCCCTTTATCAGCTAATCATGACCAAAATGTAAAATACAAAAATTCTACTTTTTAAAACTAAGTTAAAATCAATACTACATGACCCAAAGTATCCAGAATGATATGAGGTGTTCCTTACACAATGGTTTCTATTGAAATCATAAGAAGAAGGATTAGTAATTGCAAGCTATCTTGTAAAAGTTTCATAGATAGGAGGAGACCACCAGAAAATTATAAGTTTCTATAGAAAACTAAGTCAAAAATATTCTAGAAAAAGACAAATCATTTCTGCCAAGAAAACTTGGTGGTTGTATCTACAAAATTACCAGGAATTGAACTCAACTAGGGAATGGAATGGAATGGAATGGAATGGAATGGAATGGAATGGAATAGAATAGAATAGAATAGAATAGAATAGAATAGAATAGAATAGAATAGAATAGAATAGAATAGAATAGAATAGAATGAATTCTTTATTAATCAAGTGTGATCAGGCACACCAGGAATTTGTCTCTAGTACATAAGCTCACAGTGTACATATAAACAGCAAGTAATAGGTCATAGGTCATAATCATAGTTACAACCATTGATCATAAGTTACAAACAACAATTGATAAATCATAAGAAACCAATAGGAGAAAATAGTAGGAGAGATGAGAAGAGAAAGAGACAGTGCTATTGGAATTACGTGTTCAGCAAAGTGATGCCATGGGGGGAGGGGAGGGAAACTATATTTATGTCTTATTGATTTGGTATGCAATGCTCTCTAGTGGCATCCTGAGAGGAGAAGTTGAAATAGATTATGTCCAGGATGTGCTGCAAAGCACTAGATGGAAGCAAAGACATTTAGAAAACTAGTGATCATCTAGCAAATTTGGCTCAAGTGTTTTCTATTAATCTCAAAAGAAATAAGTGTGATAAATTGATCAGATCTAAAAATGTAAATACTCATCCTCCAATTTAAGGAAGACAGTAGGATAGTAACAGAAGAGTTTAATTTCTCTACCTCTCTTTTCCAGGATTTTCTAGGCCCTTATTTTTTTCCTTCTGAGATATCAGAAGTCATTTTTGAAGGAGGATTTGTGTCAAAGCAGAATGAACGTATTGAACCCCATTTTAAGATTTAATTTTGTCATTTTATTTTCTCTTTCCATCTAAAAGATTTTCTGAATAGTATACTATACCCATTCATTTTGACAGCCTAAAGAACATTGGAATTTTTAAAACATTGATATTAACCAGGCTCTGGATTTCAGTTAAAGCTAGATTTGAAATGGTAATATGAAGTGGCCTGTAAATGGCAAATTAAACCAAATTTTGCTTAATTATTAGCCTTGATTATAAATGCCCAGAAGAAATGCTCAGTTTCACCCAGGAGTGAAAAAATCTGTGGAGAAAGAATGCATATTGCCAAGATTAACTTCTGATTAGTTCAAGATAACTGCAGGTCAGTAGTTTAGTCCAATATTTCATATTCTGAATGCTTAGTTGAAAGTGAAAAAAAAATCTAGAGATTTATTCCAAATCTCATTTTCCCTTATCATTTCTCTTCAATAATTTCCTCTGGGAACATTCATCCTCTCTCTTAAAAGTAATATCCAGTTAGAAAAGCTTGTCATTTTTCTATTGAGTTCTCCAATGAGAGTACAACTATTTTATGCTTGTATTTTAAAATTATCGCTCCAATTCTGAAATTACATTTCTAAGCTTTATATATCTTGAATAAAAAGAAATCATACCTAGTACGACAATGAATAGAAAGAAACAGTTTTCAAGGGGATTTCTTTTCTTTTCTTTTCTTTCCTTTTTGCCTTGAATGATCAAAAAAAGAATCTTATCTTCTAATCTAACACATTTTCCAACCTGGACACCTGAGGGCAGTAAATTTTCACTCTTTGCCTCTCTCTCTTTCTACTGATTCTTTCAAAATAGGAATTACAGATGCTGTAATTTTTCTCTATCACACAATACTAGGACAAGGGGGCACTCCCTAAAGCTCATAGGTAAGAAAGTGAGGACAAATAAAGGGATATATTTCTTCACCCAGAGGGTCGTTGGTTTATGGAATTCACTTCCAGAAGAAGTCGTGACAGCTGTCAGCCTTGATAGCTTCAAGGCAGGGTTAGAAAGATTCATGGATGCCAAGTGTATCGGTGGTTATTAAAACGGATGTTCATGTGCCACCTCTATGTTGGTTGAGGCAGGCAGGATTCCCTTGAGTACCATTTGTTGGGGGTCAAGGGAAAGGGAGGGTTTTGCCTTCTCTTTCTGCTCAAGATCCCCATGTACAATTGGTGGGCCACTGTGTGACACAGAATGCTGGACTCGATGGGCTTTGGCCTGATTCAGCATGGCTCTTCTTATGTTCTTATGTTCTTATGTTCTTATCTACTAGTACAAAGAACAAGATTTGCTTGGGGAACAAGTAACACAGAGTATCAAAAGGTTATTAAATTAGGTCTAACAGACAGAATTTTTACTTTTTTTTTTAACTGAAGCTTGATATTGTCCTGTGGAGTAGTGATTAAAAGCACTAGCCTAAAAAAACATCAGATTGTAAGTACTGGTCCATAGAAACCAGTTGAAGAACTATGGGCCAGTCAACTTTCATAGTCCTAGGAAGAACACAAAACAAAAAACACTTCTTTAATCTTTATGTAAACTTATTTTTAGATAAGTAAATTATTTTCTATGACAGGGATTGCCCAAGGCAGGATTAGAACACACAGTTTTCCAGTCTGATGCCTTTAACCACTACACACTGGGTCTCTTGATTCTCAGGAACCATGTACATATTTTTTCATGAAGAGGCTCTTCCGAAAGGAAAGGAAAGGAAAGGAAAGGAAAGGAAAGGAAAGGAAAGGAAAGGAAAGGAAAGGAAAGGAAAGGAAAGGAAAGGAAAGGAAAGGAAAGGAAAGGAAAATATCTCACAGACAAGAAACCATCAAGAGATGTGAAGACTCAGTCCTTGCACCTGCTTAACAGCAGACTTAATAAGGGAGTTATAACACTGTTTCTGGTTGGAAAATTAGATATTCCATTTCTAAATTAAGAACACTCATCAAATCTCCCAATGTTCCAATATTGGCTAACATGGGAACAAAGGCTTTAACTTGAATGCATTTTAATTTTCAGATCAGCTAACATCATCAGAACAATAGAAACACAAACTGCTTCGCATATGAAAGTGCAAGTTAGCTAAATTTGAGAGTTGATGAAAAGCATCTTAATCATTGTCTACATACTATCAAAATTCTCATGTCTCTAACCTTTACCGGGTGAAGTGGATAAGTGTATCATAGGGCAAAACTATTTCAACCATTTAAATCAAATGGACTAATTTACAGAATACTGGGACCCATTATTGAAAGAGGAAGGAAGCAGAGAGGAAGGGGGAGAGGGAGGGAGGGAGGAAGGAAGGAAGGAAAGAAGGAAGGAAGGAAGGAAGGAAAGAAGGAAGGAAGGAAAGAAGGAAGGAAGGATTTACAATGCTCACTACCACCTTCCCAAAAGAAATTCATCGAGGAAGCTGACAAGAAGTCAGAAGTCACTCCCACTGCTCCCACTAATATTTTGCTCATCCATGGTCATACTTGTTTCTCCATTTAGATAAGAAATATTTCTGAAATGATGACACAACAGGGCATGGGTTGTATAATAATAATAATAAAATTAGAATATAATATAGAATATAATATAATAAAATAATAAAATAAAATAAAAAGAGTTAAAATCAAATATGTGAGGCATTTCCTCTTAAATCATCTGCATGATAGCAAGCAAGTAAATAGTATTGGGAGTCAACAAATGTTCTGTCAACTAGTCATCTAAAGCACAAAAGACAAGATGAAAATAAAAGAGGGGTAGTTTTCTAGCCAATGATTATGGAACCAAAGAATCAGGAAAGGAATGGGAAATCAAATGACTGGTACAATTAAAAATAAGATACATCAAGCACATTTTTTAAAATTTCATTTCCATATGTCTGGAATGAAATGAATCCAGCCTTAAAATAAAGCATTGGATTGCATTGGGTCACAGAGCAATGCTGAACATGAGCCACATATGGGAAAGCAAGGACATCAGCCTGGCAACCAAATGTAGGTTAGTCCATTCTGTGGTGTTTCCTGTAGCTGGTATGGTTGTGAAAGATGGACCTTAAACAAGCAAGACAGGAAGAAAATTGATTTGTTTGAGCTGTGATGCTTAAGACGGCTCCTGTATATTCATTGGGCAGCAAAGGTGACCAATAAGCAGGTATTGGAGCACATAACACATAAGCACATATTGGAGTCTTCGGAGAGGAGCGGCATATAAGTCCGAAAAATTAAATTAAATTAAATTAAATACCACCAGATATGTCACTGGAAGGAAAAAAAATCACAAAATTGCATCTGACTTATTTTCATGTGGGGAAATTCATTGGAAAAAGCAATTATGTTGGAAAGAGTTAGTAGTAAAAGGAAGCCAGGCCACCAAAGAACACAATGGCTGGATACCATCAAAGCTGACACCAGCTGGAGCATAGAAAAACTCGAAGAAGCAGGGCAAGATCGGAAGATGTGAAGAGACCTGGCCCATAGAATCACCAAGAGTTGAACACAACTGAATGGATAACATCATCATTATGTTTGAAATTTGGTGTTTCAAATGCAATGCCAGTATCTGAGATAAGCAAAGATATTACCCATACTTTGGCACTGTACTATAAGCAGCATGTTATGAAACATTTGCTATCATTATACAAAGTATTATTTACTTTACAATTCCAGGAATAAGGTTTTCAGCTTTCGGTTAAGGTTAGAGATTTTCACATCTTTAGTTGAAGATTATCTGTAATCTTCATATACAATGCAGTGAAAGCAGAAATGCTTGGCATCTTCAGAGCTAAGCGTAACGAACTCAGAAAATTCAATGTTATAACACAGGTAGTCACAAAGTAAAACAGATAAACACATGGATTTAGTCAGTTGAAAAAATGGCCAGAACAAGAAAGACTGGCCCTGAAGGAACTTTTCACAGAGTTATGTAAAAATAGTATATGAAAAAGTGACTTTATCGACTATGAGATAATTTGTTTGCTTAACTGAATATCACACATAAATATTCAAAAGAATAGCAATCAGACTTAAGGGAGCAGGAGAGACTCAGTTCAGATCCTTCTGCAGAAAATATAAATATGTTTGTATCCCCCACTAATGTAGGGTGGAAATTCTATACCCAGAATCTGTTTGAGGACACAATTTGCTGTCCTTGACTTATGTCTCTAATCTAGGAATACGTCTGTGTAGAAGCTTTAGCTGGATCAAGGTTTATGTATTTACAATTCCTGTTACCACTTTATTTATTTATACAAATTTAGAGGCCATCCAGCTTCCAATGATTCTGGGTGGCTTACTATTAACAAATGAGAAAAATTAAAAAATTAAAAAATTATCAGTGGCCTGAAGGCAAATTCATAAACAAAAAAGACACCCAATAGGGAGCATAGTCATCAATATGCTGCAAGATTAGAGAGAATAACCAGGTCTTTAGCAGCTTTAGCAGGGGATTATTATTACAGAGGACAGGTACTGAAACAGAACATACACACCTCATGTTTCCCATTAGATGACACTACCTACAATATTTTATCGGATTCAGAGCATGCCACTTCTTCCTAATCTCACCAGATGGATAGAATCAGTGGCGATAATCTCTCAATAATTGTTCATCTGTTCAAGAAAGGGCATGGATTTTAACCCTCTGTACTGATCTCCCCCCAAAGCCATATTCTTTTGGGAATAACCTGCTGGGTGATAAATAATGGCCAAACCTACAAACAGTGAGAAGGATCAGAGCCAAAGCTTGGTGAAACAATGACAGTTCTTTGCTTTCTTTGCTTTCCTACTTTGCTTTCTTTCCAGCTTCAAACTGCAAGGAAGTGATTGGTGTCTTACCACTAGATTAGCTCAGGAGGCTCTCTACCCATACAGGCCCCCCTCACTTATACAAATAATAGCATGCTAGGCAGGATTTGGCTTTCCAGCCTGCCAGCTTCCCCCCTCTCTCCCTCCCTTCCTCATATGTTGTTAGTTATTATTAAAGGGATTTTCTTTAAAAAAAAATCAGGAGGGAGAGATACCCAGAGGAGTATTCATGCTTTTTCTTTCCTTATTTTACAGTTTCTATAGTCCATATAACTATAGTCCAGTTTCTATAGTCCATATAAAGACCCATAAGGACCCAGATACCTGGATCAAGAAACAAAGTAGCATTCAGTAGGTGCTTTGACAGCATCATATAAGAGCTGTGATAACGCAGTGGTTAGAATGCAGTATTGCAGGCTTATTTTGCCAACTGCCAGCAGTTCGATTCTCACTGGCTCAAGTTTGACCCAACTTTCCGTCCTTCTGAGGTTGGTAAAATAATGACTCAGATTGTTGGTGGCCACATGTTGACTCTGTAAACCACTTAGAGATGTCTATAAAGCATTGTGAAATTGTATATAAATCTAAGTACTAAATGCTATTGCTATACAATGGATTGGCAGAATAACTCTCTTAGAGATCTTTTCTTCTTTGTTCTTAATCTGATGTAAAAGCTCTGAATTAATAAAGAAGACAAAAAGATCTGGATTCAGTGTGACACTGGGGGCTGATGGGGGGAGACTGTTCTTTTACAGGATCCCTTCCCTTCCCCTCCTCCCTTATAACAAGCAGGTCTACATTATTCCTCTTCCAATGATTACACTAGAAAGGAAATCTGATGTTCCTACAGATCTAAAGGAAGAAAATCATCTTGGAACAGGAAAAGAAACAAAGATAAATTCCTCTCATGTTGTAGGGTTCAAAACCCCTGGCAGGAGTCCTCCACCTTGACTCTGATATAATCTCTTTGTTAAGAACATTTAATAAACCCAGCTTTGAAACTAGATTTATATTAATCTTATTCTGAATCATTATCTAATGCTTTCCTGAGGCTTTCCCATGTGTATATATTTAGTGCCTCCACCTTGTTGGCATTATCATTTGAGTTTATTATTCTTTTATCATGAATGGATAAGGCAGTATAAAACCCAACATTGAAAATAGGACAACAGCCAGATTAAACATCAGCAGTAAGAATAATAGCAACAAATAGAGCTAAATAATGAATTCCCTCAAAAAGAATCAGGAAAATAAAGCCATATTTCATCTGTTTCATTTATCTGCTTATTTTACCAGCTCTTAAGAATTTGGTAAAAAAAACCATTTCCAATTGAAACCTTTCCACGTAGTCACCAAAACACCATGAAACAAGGGGAATGCCATTCAAGAGATTTGCAAAAGGGCATTCACCCTCCCCTTTCAACTCAGCCTAGCTTTAATAACAGTAATAGGATTTCTATTTTTAACATATTGCTATCCATGCTAAGCCTTTTACTCAGAAGGTTATATAGCAAACAGAGGTCTACAGAATTTTAGAATCGAGTCCACCCATTTGTCTCAATACTTTTTCCTTAAAATGCCCCATCACTTGCCCTGGGAGTGGGGGAGAGATCCTTTTCTTTACATTGTAGCCAACACACATAACGAGTATCCATTCATTCTCTGAAAAAAGGTGCCTGATATGTTCCCCACCCCATACATTAAAAATTCAGGCAATGATCGTTCCTGAGTCAGTTGTGATAGCAAGTGACAGTTATGAGCTGGGAAAGTTATGAAGTAGCACATCTGGATGTTCTTAATTACATGTTGTAGCATTACATAAAGAGAGTAGACATTTTTTTTTCATAAACTCCACTCAAATCCAATAGATCTGGCCCTTGTCCATAAATGGACTGCTTTCATTTATGGAGCTTCAATTGAAGCATGTAACTTCACACTTTTGTGAACCACATTCCTTGCTTCTTGTTTTGTTTTACACTAAGGAAATGCCTTTTTATACTATATTGAGGAGAGGCATGGTGGCTTAATAGCTTAAAAGATGCTGGAGAAGGTCTATACTCTGGCATTCGAATCCTATCACTACATGAAAGAGTGAGCTCCTGTCACTTGCCTTGGCAACTGCTAACCTAGCAGTTGGAAAGCATGTAAATGTAAGTAGATAAATAGGTACCACTTTGGTTGGAAGGTAAGAGCATTCTGCATGCTTTGTGCTGTGATGTGATATCATGCTGGCCACATGACCATAGAAACATCTTCTCACAGTACTGGCTCAATGGCCTAAAGAATAGAGATGAACACTGCCTGCACAACTAGCAGAGTAAAACCTGCAGGGACTTCCTAACTATATTGAAGTAGAAAGATCATGTGTCCTGAGAAGAGCTGCAGATTGTTGCTGGAGTCAGGTCAAGGCAGAGGGCATTTATCCACATTGTTGCCAGAGTCTGGGCTTGTCCAAATATATCTATTGAGACACCTAAATACTTTATTCAGGAGAGAAATCATATGCTTATCATATACTATACTCAAGAATTATGTAACCAGCTTCTAATATCTGAGTTCACCTGTGGATGATGACTACATTTGCTCCAAGCGGCAGGGAGGAATGTAGAAAACTGTCAGATACCAAATCAGATATCTGCTTTTCTTAGCATAGCATTAAAGCTCTGTAGAGTTTAGGCAAAAATTTGTCCAGCCATAGCGGTAGATCTTGCGGACCAAATGAGGACCTTCTGCACGCAAATTACTTCACCCCTCAACTACAATCTCTTTTTTTAGCTGGCATCCCCAACAGCAAAGACCATAATAGAAATATACAAAACTTAATAGTTTTAGACTTAAAAGACTGCCTCAACATTAGATTATTCTCACTATGCTGCCTTAATCAATATGGTCTGGACTATTAGTATCTCAGTTAGGGTTTTCATTCTCATTATTTGTTTGCTATTATAATAATGATAAAGATCAAGACTACAAAGAATTTAAAATGCAGTCTAGTGCTTTTCCTCTCTGTGAGACCCAAGGTATTACTTTAGCACTTCATGCTCTTGCACGACAGTAAGAGTGGTGATTAAGGCTTTGGAGTAGCAATGGGGTAATTGAAGTTCAAATCCATCCTCCACAGTTCCAAAGATCCAAAATGTAGCATAACTCTCTTCAGAAGAGAGTTGAAGACTCATCTCTTCAATCAAGCCGGCCTGGCCTAGATCTCCTCGGGTTTTAAATTTTTAAACAAGGCTGTTCGGGTTTTAGAATTGGGTTTTTTAACAGGTTTTTAGTAACAGCCTTGTATTTATTTAATTTAATTTAATTTTAAATATTTATTGTTTTATATGTTTTTATTGGGTTGTAAATCATCCCGAGTCCTATGGGAGAGGGGCGGTATAGAAATTTAATAAATATAGAATATATAAATATATAATATAATATATAATATAAATGTTGCTGCATTGGATCAAAGTCTGATGGCCTGGATCAAAGCTTTCATCTATTACATTTGGTTTCCAACAGTGATCAGTAGACCAGAAAGCTGAGCCTCTGCATCAAGTATTCCTTTGCACTGACTTTGTTCATAGACATTCCAAGTTTGAAACACACTGAATGTTTACAAAACCACAGCATTCTGGCAAGAAGAACAGGGAATGAGCCAGATTCAGAGCAGTATTCTCTAATCATGCACACTAGAACTGATAGCAGTGAGACACTGTACCATCCTCGCTGCAGACAGACATAGAGAAGACTGTTCCTAGAACATTAGAAGGGCTGTGATGGATCTGACTGAGACTCCAACATCATGTTCTTCTCATGATGTTGGAAGCCACAAGGACAGCATGAATTTGTTTATTCACTACTATGCCAGGATCAGTGCGTAAAATCCTCATATTTAGAACTATACTTCATTCCCATTATAATGTTGATTGCTATTTTCTGCACTTTTTAATGGCTTAGATATCTTTGCAAATCTTTTTTGAGACATGCCCATGTATCCCTAGAGGAACAGCCTGAAAGCCTCTTCCTAACAGTTGAGTAATCTCAGCTTCTTATGAAAAAAAAGAATAACATTGCATAATTATCTTATGGTGAGTACATAATCAAAGCTAAATAAACTAATTAATTAAAAATTAAAACTGAACATTTCTATAATTGTTAAAGTGTATGATTCATAAGAATATATTCCCAATACTTCTTTTTTCTTTGCTTCATGCTTTAAAATAATGCATACATCAGATGAATTTGAATGAAATTCATTATCTGGAGCCATTTTAATAGGGGTTAAATTACTTAAATTGCTTCTTATAGACCTTTCAGTGGTATTTGATTATTTTTTTTAACATAGGATCTTTTTGGGGCCTCTGGTTGGAAAGAGCCTCGGGGGAACTATTTTTCAGTGGTTTGTCGTTTCTGCTAGATGCTCAGGAGCTGGTGCTGGGAAACTGCAGTACCATTTGACATTCTGTTTTTTGACCTATAAAATCTCACAGGGTTTCCTCTTGTCCTTTTGCAGCTGATCATTTGCATGTGATAATGATGCTATCTGTTCAATCATGTCTGTTCTAGATCAGGGGTGTCAAACTGGCGGCCTGCAGGCTGGATGCATCACACGTAGGCCACACCCACCCTGGCACTGCAAAGGCAAACCCCATTGCAATACATCATGATATGTCACATGATATGATCCAGTTTTGACACCCGTGTTTTAGATGGTTCCATAGAGCAACTGTAAACAAAACTTTAAAGCCTCATCATTCAACTCTAGTCAAGGAAAACTATTGAGAGCTTTTAGGAAAAAAAGAGGATATATATATATACTGTTTAACCTTGATCATGTAGGCCCATTTTGTAAACCTTAATTTTAGCTTTAAGGATCTCAATTATTATTATTTTTAGGTAATGTCCCCAAAGTTGATTTATTCTCTCTTTTCTCTTCTCAGGAAATCCTTATAGATAAAATATATCTCTTTTGTCATTCCAATGTAAGAAAGTCACCGAAGTCAATTTTCTGAATAAAAATCCCCATATCCAAGTCATTCTTCTGGTTTATTATTTGTGTGCCCCTTTTAACTATCGCAATCTCAGCCAATTTCATTTGGTGGTTTTGTATAACATAACATATCATCCTTCTTCTAAAACAGCTAGATTTTCAACTATATCTTCTTCTACTTTTAAGCCCATTATTATTGTATCAAACAGTCTAATAAGAACATTCTGGGTACATTGTTGCCAAATATCCTTAAGTTAAAATGTTTTTCTCCATTCAGTATTACTGGGAGTCCTCCTTTAATTATAAGGGATGGGTCTTTCCTAATTTTCTTTATCTGACTGTTAAATGGATGGGGGCTCTTCTTTCTCTTGTCTGATTGGTTTTTAGGTATCTTTTTTCCTCATTGCCCAAAAGTCATCTAACCACTCCATTACAGCTATAGACATTCTCTTCTTTAGCAAACTTAACCATCAAGTACCTTTTACTTGTATTCTAATTATATTACTTTTATTGTCATGACTTATATTTGGAATTTTGTTTTATTTTTGTAAGCAGACTTAAGTCTTAACTATGTAGAAAGGCAGGGTATAGATTTAATGAAATGATTCTGGAAATATAACTCCATATTTGTAGTATACGTCTTTCTGACTAACATGCACAAGAGTAAAAGTGCTGCAATTTTCAGCAGCAATCCTAACATATTTTTGTAGGAGAAAAAAAACTTAATAAAATTCTCATGAGTGGTGAGTTATACTTGCACTTATCTTAACTACAGTGGCCATTCTTCATTATAGAATCCAGTCTCCTAACCCAGGGGTCCCCAACCCCTGTTCCATGGACTAGTACCAGGTCACGGCATGCAACTGGTCCACACAAACAAGCAAAGCCCCATTCACGAGATGCAGGCAACACACAAAACCACACGTACTCTGGTCCATGGAAAAATCTCTCTCCACAGAACTGGTCCCTGGTGTCCAAAAGGTTGGGGACCTCTATCCTAACCAACTAACCACAGCATGAAGATAAGAAGACTTATCCAATTCATTCCCAGCTCAATGTAAAGACAATTTAAAGTTGTATTAAACTGTTCCTGTTTTATGGCACACATCATGGGGGTATGAATGCTTTGCAATTGTCTCATTGAGAATATTGTGATGATGCCGAAATATTTGGTATCTATCCATTTCCTGTCAACTGGCTTAAGTTGCTGCAGTCATTCCTGTACCCTCATGTCACTGGAACTGCTATCAAAGCCCTTTTTGTTTGGGCTGCTGGATGTCCAGGACAGCCTGAGTATTTGGTTCCCAAAGGTGCATCCATCCTAATCAAGAATTATGCGCTCTCCTTATACACATGGATTTAGTGCTCTTCTAGAAGAATGCTAGAGTTGTTAAATATGTTTAGTGTTATTCTGAAATTGCATTAGACCTGGTTTTAACAAAAGGGATTGGTGCTCCAGCTGGATTTAAATCAAGAATGAAAGCTCAGTTGTGCCAGCTATTTGTGGTTGGTTCTGACTATATGTTTTCTCTTGTTTCTGCAAAGAAGAGTGGAACAGTGGCCGTACTTTCTTGTACATGGATTTCAGTTAGGTACCTTTAATGATAGTTTCAGAGGAATGCAGAATACTGAAAACTGTAAAGCAGTGTTTATCAAACTTGCAACTTCAAAACTTCAACATGCTGGATGGGGAATTCTGGGAGTTGAAGTCCACACTTCTCAATAGGGAGATTCCCAGTCTAGGTTGTAATGAGTTAATTAAGACAGTTGATACTTTCCCCCACCTCTCTCAGAAACTGGTCTGAGCCTCTTCCCAAGATAAACATTCAAATGCTTTATCTCCAGATTTTCCATATTATTTGATGGGGGGGCGGCATTGTTTTGCCTATTTCATGGAATATTTTGTGGTGCTGCTGATCATAGCGAGACCCAGTTTTTCATTATGACACTGCTATTCTATCGAGTACTTACCAATCTGGAATATATAGGAACTATATGAAATTGACTATCAAGAGTGAAAATCTGGCAGCTAAGTGCTTCTTTGATTTCATCTTGCTATTAGAGTAAGGGGGAGGGAGATGATACTTTCAAATAGGTTAGTTAGAGAAATGAAACCTCTCTAGTTTTGTGGAAGTTTGCTGAGGGAGTCTGTCTGGAAACTGTCAAGGTCATTCTAGCCAGTGTAAAGAAGATAGCAGATGATTCTCATAACAAAGAGAATTTATTTACATGAGCTCCATGGACATCTGTGGGATTCGGCTGGGAATGTCATTGTTATATGCTGTGGTTAGATGCCTTGGGATTTTAGAGTTAGTTTTCCTTTGCCTATACTGGCCGTGTATTCAATAAACCAGTAGGTTTTTCAGAAATGAAAATAATCCTGGACTTTATTTGGATTTTCGAATTGGAGGTTGACATTGACACCCTGGCAGCATAGAGGGATAGAACATGAAATCAGGTTAGATGAAATTACATTAAATACTTCACAATCCTTCATGTTGTACCTATTGGCTCCTTCTATTTCAGAAAAGATTCCAGCTTTTAATTCCAGAGCATTCCATTTTTATTTATTTTTTTAAAAACTGTTAAGCCTGCATCCCAAAATAGCTTAGTTGTCGGGTCTGTAGAGTGGAGAAGAGACCCAGAAGAAGTAGCAAAGAAACTGTCCAGTGCATTGGGACCTCCATTTAGACATCTTGAAAGATGACTAAAGACAGTGGCATCTGGCACTGACCAAGCCTTTGCTACTGTGTGTCAAGGAAAGTGATTTATGGTTGTTTTTTCCCCACTGGCAAGTGACAGTCAGTGGGAGGGCTAGTGAAGGCAGGGAATCACCAACTGCTTTCTTTGATTTGCTCTCCATCAAAACTGTAAGAACAATGTAATTGTCAGCCTCCTTGTGGAGGGAGATTAGACTTCAGAGTAGTGCAATTGAAGTTGGCATATTTATGTCAGAAAGATGGTAAAGGGCTTGGAGGTTCAATCCTACAAAAAGCAGTTAAGGAAACTTGGTATATTTGGCCTAAAGAAAAGAAGGTTAAGGGGAAATGTGATAGCAATCTTTTGTTATATGAAGAGATGATACAGAGGAGAGGAAGTCAATTTATTCTTCCCAGCACCTAAGGGTAAGCCAAGAATCAGTGGTAAAGCTTTACAATGAGAGAGCTGAACTTTACAGTGACAGTGAGATACCTAAATATGATAAATACACAAATACATAAAACTAAGGAGGAATTTCCTGATAGTGAAAGCAATTGAGTAATAGAATGGTCTACCTCTTGAAGTTCTGAGTACTCCAACTGTTGTGTCCTGAGCCTGCAAAAGCATTGGTCCTGGGCATTCCAAAAGCTGCCCAGAGACCAGACAGAGCAGCGCCGGCCTTGTGCACATGCACAAGGCGCGAAAACGCTCTATTCCTATTGGTTGATATTGTCCGGGTTTCTGGCCATACAAAAAGGACTGCTTTTGCTTGGTTGTTGTAGAAGGAGAATAAAGTGTTTGTTCAGCATCGCCATGTGTCTTCATCATTCACACACGAACGAAGTACACAACACTGGCGACGAGGATGGGATCCTTTGCAAACTGGAACAAAAGATTTGAGGACTTACCCAGAAAGTCCTGAAGAGGGGAAGACGGTGTCTGAATCAGCATCCCAGCCTGCCAGTACAGGTCACTGGAGGTTGAGCTCAGCTAAAGGACCCTTTCCTCAAACAGCAGCTTGTAGAGGAAGCAAGTGGTGAAGGTCGTAAAGCTTACGATGTCGAAGATTGGCCGATTGACTGATTTTGATGTTTATTTTATTTATTTTTTATTTATAATCAAATTTCTATACCGCCCCTCTCCCGAAGGACTCAGGGTGGTGTACAGCCTAAAATTTAAAAAACATATAGATATACATAATTTAAAATAATTAAAAGTGAATTAAATAATTTGGCCGTAAAATCCCCATTTAAAACCCAACAGTTACAAATCTTAAAAATTTACTCAATCAATCCCCCTAAAACATTCTAACCCTACTGGAACTGGAGCTTCTATGCCAGGCCAGCTTGTCGAAAAAGGAACGTTTTTAGTTCCCGAAGGAAGGTGCATAGATCTGTCATTGTACGGAGTTCGGGGGGAAGCTTGTTCCATAACGTGGGAGCTCCCACAGAGAAGGCCCTCCCCCTGGGAGCCGCCAGCCGGCATTGTCTGGCCGACGGCTCCCTGAGGAGGCCCTCTCTGTGGGAGCGTACCGGACGGTGGGAAGAATTTGCTGGCAGTAGGCGGTCCTGTAAGTATCCGGGTCCGATCCCATGGAGTGCTTTAAAGGTGGTCACTAACACCTTGAACCGCACCCGAAAAACCACTGGCAACCAGTGCAGCTCGCGCAGGAGCGGTGTTACGTGGGAGCGCCACGACACACCCGTCACTACCCGCGCGGCCGCATTCTGAGCCAGTTGAAGCTTCCGGGTGCACCTCAAGGGGAGCCCCATGTAGAGAGCATTACAGTAGTCCAGCCTGGAGGTAACGAGGGCATGAGTGACTGTGCGTAGCGAGTCCCGGTCTAGGAAGGGATGCAACTGGCGCACCAGGCGAACCTGGTAGAACATCCTCCCGGCCATGGCCGTCAGATGGTCCTCTAAAGACAGCTGTAGTCCAGGAGGACTCCCAGATTGCGAGCCCTTCCTATGGGGGCCAATGTTTCACCCCAATAGACAGTGATGGAATCAGCTGGGTATACCGGGACGACGGTAACCACAGCCACTCAGTCTTGGAGGGGTTGAGCTTGAGTCTGTTCCTCCCCATCCATACCCGCACGGCCTCCAGGCACTGGGTCAGCACGGCAAGGGCATCGTTGGGGTGGTTCAGCGTGGAAATGTACAGCTGGGTATCATCAGCGTACTGGTGGTACTCCACGCCAAAACCACGGATGATCTCACCCAGCGGTTTTACATAAATGTTGAACAGTAGAGGCGAGAGGACCGACCCCTGAGGTACCCCACATACGAGGGGTTTCGGGGTCACTGGGCCTTAGAAGGTCGCAGCGGGCCAAGCGCCCACCCAAACTTCTGAGAGACTTTGTGAAGTTGCTGTCAAATCATGAGGGACCTGTTCATGAAGCCCCTGAATAATGGGAGTAACTCGTGGGTAGATTATTTTGTATTATTTTTTATTTCGGATACATTTATTGTATTAATCAATATTGAAGAGGGTTTGCCTGAGGGCAGACTCAAGTATTCCACACTCCTTGCATTTGAATAATGTAACTGTATACTACTCTTCCCAATGCATGACGTACATGAGTGTACGTGAAGTATGTTCCATCTAAGGGGAAGGGGTGTTGTGTCCTGAGCCTGCAAAAGCAGGCTCAGGACGTTGCATTGGTCCCGGGCATTCCAAAAGCTGCCCGGGGACCAGACAGAGTGGCGTCGGCCTTGTGCGCATGCACAAGGCGTGAAAACGCTCTGTTCCTATTGGTTGACACTGTCGAGTTTCTGGCCATATAAAAAGACCTGTGTGCCTTTTCTTTTGCTTGGTTGTTGTAGAACAGTGGTTCTCAACCTTGGGGTCGCGACCCCATTTGGGGTCGCATGACCATTTCGCGGGGGTCGTGGGACACCGCGGGCCGCCATTTTGGCTTTTTTTATTTTTTTTTATTTTTTTATTTTTTTTATTTTTTTTTATTTTTTTGGCACGCGCGCGCCGCGCATGTGCAGATCCGCCCGTCGCGCCGAAAAAAAAATAAAAAAATAAAAAAACAAAAAAAACAAAAAAACAAAAACAAAATGGCGGCCACGATGGGCGGATCCGCGCATGCACGGCGCGCGCGACGGACCGATCCACGCATGCGTGGATCTGCCCGTTGCGGCCGCCATTTTGGTTTTTTTATTTATTTTTATTTTTTTATTTTGTTTTTTTCCCCGGCGCGCCCGGGTCGGGGTCGCGGCGCGCATGGGCGGGGCAAGTGGGGTCTCAACCTGAGAAAGGTTGAGAACCACTGTTGTAGAAGGAGAATAAAGTGTTTGTTCAGCATCGCCATGTGTCTTCATCATTCTCACGCGAACGAAGTACAAAACACCAACACTAGATGTTCACAAGTAAAATCCTTCAAGGTCCCTTCCATCCTTAGGATTCTATGAGCTTTTTGTCCATTGGAGGAACATGTGTTAACTGAAAATAACTGAAAAAAGAAACCATCTCTGCACCTTAATTTCCAATATAAAATTAATCTCCAGGTGACAATATTTCTTTTTTTAAATAAGAAAATGACAATATGACAATATTTCTTTCTTTTAAATAAGAAAATGGGGCGTCTACAAAGTAATGTAAAGGAAATTATAAAACAATGCAAAAATGTAACAGAAAATCAACAGTAGCAGAACTTTCTGCCACCTCACAGCCATAATATAACCTCAAAGAGCTAAATATCAAATGTTAAAGAAATCCTATAGTATACCAATTTCAAACCTGAAAAACATATGATTTTTTTTTGTTTTGCAGTAAATGAATTTTTAGCACAGTATTAATCTTGACAGTCCTCTGTTCTTTCTTCCTTCTATTTGTATCTAGATTCTTTTTCTTAGATTAATTAGGAAATAGTTACATAAAAAGGCAAGCAGCTGACTATGTTCACTGCAGCTGCATTAAAGAGGTTGCTGATCAGAAAACCTTTCTTCTGTGTTGCTCAGCAGTCTTTGCAGCAAACAAAGTGAAAGCATTTCAGGAATGATGTTGATATACCAAAGGAGAATAGAAGACATTTGAATAGAACTAAGTCAGACAGATTACGTGGACTGAAAAGCTCTCTCAGCTTGTCAGAAAGAGAGCAATCTGGAAGGACTTGAGAGAAGAATGGGCAAAAAAAATAATAACACAGAATACAAGATCACAAAAACCACAGGCAGCAGCTAAATAAGAATAGCGAGTTATTAGAATGGTCATGTGTTCTACTTTGAGAACATCTCTTTTATTTGAAAGAGCTCTTTATTCAAGAGCTTATTTCAAGTCTCTTTAAAAGTAGCAGATCAAAAGAAGGAGCAGTTGGATGGACTTGTAGGCTTTGGGCAGAATACTGAACTGATTACTCAGGTCCTCCTTTCTCCTATGTTTTCCAGCTGTTTCTAAAGGATTTCGGATCAGATACTAGGACAGAGCATAAGATGGCAGTCACCATCACCATGTCATTATCAGTGTTACAGGAATAAGAAGAGATGCTGTGAGATTTTCTGTCCAGGTAGCAATAGAAATTGGTTGGCCTTCAGCATTGTACTGAGGAAAGTCAGCCCCTCAGAGAAGGAAATATTAAAAGGGCAGAAAAATATATTTCCTCAAAAAAGATTTTTAAAAGCAGAAGCCAACCCTGCTCCCAAGTGTCTCTGCCCGAAGTAGGAGCCAGCCCTATACAAATGCAGATGTAAAACCACCAGGAAAGTTGGAGCCAGAAACTCAAGAAGACAAAGACCTAAAATCTACATACCTCACCCAAACTCTAAAAGTCATTAGCCCAGCCCCAGGGAAGCAGGATATGACTTTGGGGACATAATAGGATTAAACCACAGATACCAAGGCCCAGAAAAACACACTCAGACTCAGTTCAAAGTTTATGCCACAGGAACAGGAAACTATTCCAAACAAAAGGCTTTCAGAGGGTATAAAAACCTACTCCACATGTGCTCAGCCCTTGATCTCTCTCCTCCTTCTTGCCGGAATCATCTTTCAGTCTGGCTCTTCAATAAACTGTAACCTTCTTCCCAAAGCAGTTGCCATGTTGTTTATTTATCCCCGGCTTAGATGAACCAGGATGAAGACTTTTCTTTCAACAGTACACCTCAACCTTTGTGGGCAGAGATATTTTTCACCAATGAAAGCAAACATATGTGTCCCAGGATAATGTTGCAGGATCCAGTCTGGGTCAGTCACCGGGACCAGAGACTTTGTCTTCCAAGTTTTTGGACTCGTGCTGGAGCCCATCTTCAGGGAACTTCTCTCTAGCATAGTGTGTGCTTTGTGCTCTTCAGTGTGTGGAATTTATATATAGAAATATTTTTATTTATTTAATTAATTTGTATCCCACCTTTATTATTTTTACAAATAACTCAAGACAGAAAACATATCCTACACACCTCCCTCCTATTTCCCCCGCAACAGCAACCCTGTGAGATGAGTTGGGCTGACAGAGTGACTGACCCCAAATCACCCAGCTGGCTTTCATGCTAAGGCAGGATTTGAAATTACAGTCTCCTGCTTTCTAGCTTGGTATCCTTCATTGTAGCTGGCAAAGTTTCTTTATTTGATTTAAATGGCAGCCAACTTGCACCAGAAGTCTCTGATTTCTTCTGTGATTCACAATACTTTTTTTTTTAATGGTGCTGAAATTGCTTCAGAAATACATTGAGAAAAACATACTTTGGGAATATTTGATATTTATGGAGGTGGATTAATTTCTTTTTCTTCCCTAAAGTAGCAAGCTGTTATTTCATGAATGAGTCTCCTAGATATCCCAAATTATTATAAGCTGGGAGTTAAATGTTATGAGGAGTTGTGCTGGACTAGCAGTTCTCATTCAGAGATGTAGTTGGCTTAAGGATTGGCAAAGAGGTACTTGTTTGTTCCCCCACCCCTCCAGTATGCTGCAAACTACCTTTTTGTTTTTGAAAATGAAGCTGTTCATAGCTCTGTGCATTAATTTGCACCTTTTGACAATAAGGAACGTGCAAGGGGAAGCCAGAGAAACAAGTTGTGCTGGTGATATCTCACAGAAATGAGCAAAATCAGAAGCCACGTTTCTTTTTGAAAAGCAGCTTCAGCTCAATAGCTTTTTTAAAAAAACATTTTGGAATTTTTGGATCCAGTATACACATGATACAAAGGGAAAACATCCAGATTCTTTGCTTGCTTTTATTTAATTTTTAAAATGTACTTTATTTACTATGATTTTTATGCCACTCAGTCCAATAAGGTTGCTCATAATTCATATATTGAAATACTTTTAAAAACAGGAAGATGAAAGGCTATGTGGTTTGATGGATTATTTTCAAATAAGTGACATGAAGTTTAATGAAGTTAAATTACTTCACCAAAGGTTTGTCCAGGCCCAACATGTGATCTGAAATAATCAAGCATAAGCTAGTTTTTTTTCCTTTTCTTTGACAATTAGCAAATTATGTGGTATCACTCCTTGACAGTGCAGTTTGCATTTCTAATTAAAAGTTCAATGTTTGCATTTCTAGTAAAAGCTGAAACTGGCATTTTAACTGGCTGTAGACAGTGTTTTCTTCCTGCTGCATAAATTCAACATGTAAAATTCTTCAGCCGGTTAAAAATGCCAGCTTCAGCTTTTACTAGAAATGGCAACAAAGGCTAAGTGGTGAAGTGAAGCTCAGTTCTGTTTCATGGAGCTGCTTCATTTGACTGAATCTCTAGGAAGCTAGCTTACCCAGTGGTGGGATTCAGCCAGTTCGCACCACTTTGGCAGAACCGGTACCGTGTTTCCCCGATAGTAAGACACCCCCGATTGTAAGACGTATCGGGGGGTAGCTAATTTTTTGTTACCCAGACCCAGGGTGGACTTCCGGAAGTGGCATCCACACAGATAACCGGTTGTTCACATATTTGAATCTCACCACTGAGCTCACCCCGAAGCTTTGTCTGGCTTCCAGTTGATCATTTTCCCTGTTCACTGATTGTGTTCATCTGCCACACCCAAATGTAAAAGACATTATGTCCTTCATTTTCCAAAGCAGAAGTCATTTGTCATGTGCAAATATAGTTTATGTCATTGTTCCCACTCTGTTTTTTTTTAAATATTTTTATTGGTTTTTTATAAGATTTTTAACAAAGAATGAAATAACAGTTCAACTGTACACAATTATATACTTATACAATTCGCAATCAATCAACCAAAACTGCTCGGTACCCCCTCCCCACCACATCTTTCTGAAACAAAACTATCCCCCTCTTCTTCCCTCTAACAACCTACTTAATCTTTCTCCAATTCCATCCTCTCCTCCCACCTACACTCTCCCTCTTACCTTCTTCCTACCTGCCTAACTTTCACTCCTCCCTCTTCTTCCAACAAATGTGGTGCCCAGAGGCCACCCGAGCAACCCCTTACCACCTATAAAGAGAAAAAAAACTCCCCAAAACAGTTGAAAAAATATGAAATAACTATTATTAAAACCCTCCCCCCTCCCCCCCCAGGCTTCCCAAAGTGAATACAGGGTAAAAACGCAAGAAACCCCCTTAAACTACTTATACATAATTATTTAACTATAAAACAAATATAATTCCTTCAATTGATATTTCTTCTGTATATAATCTATCCATTTTTTCCAGTCCATCAAAAATTGTTCATTTGAGTGGTCTTTCAAATATGCAGATATCTTTGCCATTTCAGCCAAATTCATAACTTTTAATGTCCATTCTTCAATAGATGGTATTTCCGATGTCTTCCAATATTGACCCACCAACAGTCTTGCCGCCGTAATTAAATTCAAAATCAGTTTAGTCTCTACGGTGGTACAGTCTTTTATTATACCTAATAAAAATAACTGTGGTGAAAATTCAATACGCTTTTTCAATATATTTTGAAGAATCCACCATATTTTTATCCAAAAAGCCTTAATTTTTTTACAAGTCCACCAGATATGAAAATAAGTGGCATCCATAAAATCACATCTCCAACATTTAGGTTGCATATTTGGATACATAAGTGATAATTTTTTTGGATCTAAATGCCATCTATAAAACATTTTATAAAAATTTTCTCTTAAATGCTGAGCTTGTGTAAATTTTACATTTTTCACCCATATCCTTTTCCAGATTTCCATCGTAATTGGATGTCCAAAGTTACCTTCCCCTTTAATCATACAATCTTTAATTAGTTCATTTCCAGAATCCATTTCAATTAAAACATCATATATTCTTTTAATATGCATACTTCTTTGATCTCTAACTTGTTGAATTAGTTTTCCATCCTTTAAAGAAAAACCCATTTTGATATCTTTTTGGCATCTAGCCTGAAGTTGCATATATGAATACCAATTAAGAGCTATTCCTTCTTCCCTTAATCTATCTAGTGATTTCAATTCTAAGCTATTCCCTTCTTTAATTAAGAACTTCTCATAGGGTACCACATCCTGAATTTGTTGTCTATTTATGCTCTCTATTGCATGCCTGGGAATTGTCCATAAAGGAATTTTATCATTTAACTTATAAGAATACTTTTTCCAGACACGCAACAGTGAATTTCTCACTAAATGTTCTTTAAAACCCCTATCCAATTTTTTTCCATAAACTAAATACGCATGAAACCCATACAATAATCCGTACCCTTCTATATTCAATATTCTTTCATTAGTTACATTAATCCAATCACTTATTGCTACTAAAACTGCTGCATAGTAATATAACTTAAAATTAGGCACTTTCAAACCACCTCTTTCTCTTATATCTTGAATAATTTTTAATTTAACCCTTGGTTTCTTGCCATTCCAAATAAATCTATTAATACCTTTCTGCCACTCCTCCAAATTCCCATCCTTTTTAAGTATTGGTAACATTTGAAATAGAAATAAAAATTTCGGCAATACATTCATTTTAACTGCAGCAATCCTTCCCAACATTGATAATTGTAATTTTTTCCAGTTCTCCAACTCTAATTGTACTGTTCTCCATAAGGATTCATAATTATTCTTATACAATTTCCCATTTGATGCTTCAATATAAATTCCTAAATATTTAACTTTCTTAACTATCTCACACCCCGTTATTCTTTCCAAATCCTGTTTTAATTTATCACCTAAATTTTTAACCAGCATTTTTGTCTTAGATATATTTAGTTTAAAACCTGATACTCTTCCATAACTTTGTATAATTTCCATCAACCTCTGAGCTGACTGTATTGGTTGCGTTAATGTCACAAGTAAATCATCTGCAAAAGCGCATAATCTATAATCATGTTGCCTAATCTGAACTCCTTTTAAATCATCTGAAGCTCTGATCTTATTCAATAAAACCTCTAAAGTTAACACAAACAGTAAAGGGGATAGGGGACAACCCTGCCTGGTGCCTTTCTCTATATTGAATAGTTCTGTTACTTAACCATTCACAATAATCTGCCCTGTTTGTTTCTGATATACTGCTAATATAGAATTAATAAACTGGTCCCCCATTCCCATCTTGACTATAAGTCTTTTCAAAAACAACCAGTTCAATCTGTCGAAGGCTTTTTCCGCATCCAAAAACATAAGAACTGCCGGCACCTGAATATGTTTATCCAGATGTTCTAGTATATTAACAAGTTGTCTAACATTAGTTTTCATCTGTCGCCCTTGTAAAAAACCAGTTTGATCCGGATGAATTATTTGAGTTAAAACTGTCATTAATCTATTAGCCAAAATTTTTGCAAAAATCTTGTAGTCAGTATTCAGCAAAGAAATAGGTCTAAAATTCTCCACTTTAACGTTATCTTTACCCTCTTTCGGAATCAAGGAGATATAAGCCGTTTTCCATGAAGGTGGTACCCGACCCCCCTCTTGAATATTTACAAATAGTTCTCTCATAGGTATAACCATTTCTTCCTGTAAAGACTTATAATAGATCGCTGTAAAACCATCAGTTCCAGGAGATTTTCCCATTTTCAGTTGCTTAATTGCAGTAATAATTTCTTCTGATGTAATCAATGCATTTAATCTGTCTCTTTGATCCAATGTTACTTTCAAAACATTTTGATTTTCTAAAAAAGCATCTATCTCTTTCTCTTGAACCTTCTCTTCAGAATATAATTTAGTATAAAATTCTAAAAAAGCTTTTTTAATAATTTCTTGTTGAAATACTTCTTGCCCCTTATATTCTACCTTTTCAATTATACGAGATTTTTGTTTTTTCCTTAATGTGTAAGCCAACCATCTGCCAGGTTTATTAGCGTTAAAAAATGTATTGTGTTTAGCATATTGCAAGTTCCTGGCAACTTGGTCAGCCATCAACATATCAAATTGTTTCCGTAAAATCTTTAACCCTTCTTTAATATTACTATCATCTGGTTTCTTTATTAATAATAACTCCTTTTTCTTTATCTCCGCTTCTAACACTCTCCTTTTTTCCTCTTGTCCACGTCTATGCCTTACATTTAACTCAATTAAAATTCCGCGCATATGGGCCTTGCTAGAGTCCCACAGAGTTTCTATTGCCATTTCTCTATTCATATTTAACATAAAAAATTCCTTCATAGCCTTTTTACATTCTTCCACATTTGCCTCATATTTAAACAAATTTTCATTAATTCTCCAAGATCTTCTAGTAAACTGACCAGTGTTTAATTCCATCATAACCGGATTATGATCTGACAACACATTAGGTAAAATTTTAACCTTCTTTAAACTTAATATAAAATCACTAGTAGTTAAAATAAAATCAATTCTAGAAAATGATTGATGTCTATCGGAAAAGAAAGTAAACTCTTGATCCCTACCATGTCTTTCTCTCCATATGTCTGACAGATTAAAGTCATCTTTAATATCAAAAAACGATTTAGGTAAAATAGAACGCGATTGGGGAACGGATGAGATCTTTTTCTTATCCAAACCAACATCAAGAATACCATTCCAATCTCCCATCAAAATACAAGATCTATAATCCAATTGTATTAATTTTTTATGTAATAACTTATAAAATGTACCTTGTTGCTGGTTTGGAGCATATACGCCCATCAAGAGAACTTTCTTCCCATCTTGTAAAATTTCAATAGCTAAAAATCTACCTTTAATATCTGCTTCTATTAATTTAGCTTTTATATGATTTTTAACATAAATAACAATTCCATTTTTCTTCTCTGAAGATGCTGCCACAAAATGTGTACCCAACCTATTGTTTATCAAATATTTCTGATCAGAAATTCTAATATGAGTTTCTTGTAAACAGATTACATCATTTTTACATTGTTTCAAATAATGAAATATCTTCTTCCTCTTCTGTGGAGAATTTAAACCATTCACATTCCATGTCAAATATTTATTTGACATGACCTTTTTGTGAAAGCTTCTGCAAAGCCAAAGCCACTTCCTCCCTCCTCTTAGGCCTTGCTCCCATGGCTTCCGAAGATGTCGATGCAACTTGTTTTGAATAAGTTGATTTTGCTATTTCTCTTTGGTCCATAATCTTGATAGCTTCACGTGTATATCTTTGTTCCTTAGGCCTCTCAGCAACCAAAGGTTGAAAAATATCAATACTCTGCACTAGTAAGACACCCCCGATTGTAAGACGTATCGGGGGGTAGCTAATTTTTTGTTACCCAGACCCAGGGTGGACTTCCAGAAGTGGCATCCACACAGATAACCGGTTGTTCACATATTTGAATCTCACCACTGAGCTCACCCCGAAGCTTTGTCTGGCTTCCAGTTGATCATTTTCCCTGTTCACTGATTGTGTTCATCTGCCACACCCAAATGTAAAAGACATTATGTCCTTCATTTTCCAAAGCAGAAGTCATTTGTCATGTGCAAATATAGTTTATGTCATTGTTCCCACTCTGTTAAGCACAGTGGTGGGGAATGCTAGGATTAAAATTACCTTTCCCAATATTATGAATCCAGTTCAGAACTTGTTCACTTGAATCTGAGCTTGAATACATAGATACATATATTGCTATCTTTAAAGCATGGTGTCAAACTCACAACATCACGTGATGTGTCACAATTTTTTTCCCATTGGGGTGGGAGCGGTTTCAGCATGGTGCATCTGGCTTGTGGGCTGGCAGTTTGACACCCCTGCTTTAAAGTGTCCTAGCATTTGCTGCTAATTTTCTTGGCTTAATAAATCATCTGCTACTGCCTTTACCCAAAACTATACTTTTTTTTCTTTCTCATCTATCCTAGAGGATAGTTTTTCCTAACTAAATATAATGTAAATATAATATACATTTTTAAGATATACAAAGATATAATTTAATTGGGCATGGGTAATCATCAATGACTTACTTTCAGAAAAAAATTGTAATTAATATATTCTTAATACATTGTTCCCTTCAGCAACCTAGCAATATCCAAGTATTGCAATAATTGGGTGTCAAGATATCACTTAATGGGTCACAGTGATCAGATTAGTCTTGCCTAGAAGAAGCTACCATTCCTGAATCCTTGCCATAGAAGCTTAATGGAGGAGGCTGGGGAGTATCCTGAGATATTTTCTTATGGCTCTTATGTAAAAGCCATGATGACACAGTGGTTAGAATGCAGTTCAATTCTCACGGGCTCAAGGTTGACTCAGCCTTCCATCTGTCTGAGGTCAGTAAAATGAGTACCCAGATTGTTGGAGGCAATATGTGATTTGCTTAGAGAGGGCTGTAAAGCACTACGAAGTGGTATATACCGGTAAGTGCTATTGCTATTGCTATAATTTCACTGTTCTTTGAGCGAGCATGCATCCAAAAATTGGTTACTTCCCTTGTTCTCAGAAAAGGATTGCCCTATCTACAATGCTTCCTTCTGACTGTGATTTAGTCAGTGTCTGATTAATATACCATTCTTTCCTACAAATAATGGCTCTCTAGTCACAAAAGAAAGCTATTTCTTTCCTTGTGCAAGCAAGGATTTCAATAAAGGAGAATATTTGTAGCTCAGGATTGACATGAGGGGTCCTTGGTGTTCTCTGAGTTTGGTTGTTTTCTTGCAAATGTTTCATTACCCAAACTAGATAATATCATCAGTGCTAGTCAAGTCATCATTAGCACTGATGATGTTACCTAGCTAGGGTAATGAAAAGTCTGCAAGAAATCAACCAAGCTCAGAGAGCACCAAGAACCCCTCAGATAAGGATTTGTTACCTGATTCCATCTTTATCTGGGTAAACATTTACCAGTATATCAGCTAGACCAGTTGCGGCCTCCACATGTTTCAGGTGGAAAGCAAATATGGCTGGAAATCAACTCTCAATAAGATCCACATTTCCTACTAGTGTCATACTGTCCTGCTAATACAATCCATGGAGGCAGATTGTGTAATGAAAATGACAATGTTTCTGGCTTTGTCTGGTTTTTTTCTTTTAAAGCTATCCTTCATAGGAATTTGATACTTGAGGACAGATAGCATTTTGTTTCAAAAAACACTCCTTCTTACTCCCCATCACGAGGTGAATAATCATCACTGATGAATTGCTTGGAAGCCAGCTCAAATTATTCATGAGCTCCACTTACAGGGCAATGCATTCATTACAGGAGCTTACTGATTGCTGTGAGTTTTCAGGACCTGAAGATGTTTTTCCCAGAATCAATGCAAAGAAAAACAAGTCCTATAAGTGACAAACTATGTCTTCTGCACATTTACAGTCATGATCTATTGTTTATATTAAAACATAGAATAATTTGACAGATCACTTTATTGTTGCATAAAGTTTGTCCAGAAAAAAATCTCATCTATTTGGGAGCTGATGTAGAATTTCAAGATTTAGCCTGACTGTTCTGTATGCAAGAAAGAATGCTGGCAAATGAGATTTGGGGCTGGTTCACACATATATCTGTGTTATTTGCCATCTTTTGTAATGCATAATGTGGGGTCAGGAAAGATCATTACTGCTAAAAGAATGTTAAATGCTACAAATTTCAAAGCATTACTGTACAGCTACTTTCATCCATTTTTATCCCCATAGCTATGACTTCAGAATTTTGTGATCCAATGTGGAAATTGTGTTTTCCATCTTTTCCAGACAAAAGCTTTACTATGGATAATTTGTTGCTTCAATTGCTGAAGTAGTGTTTCAATAAGCAATGAGATGTGCTTCTCCAGTTGGATTACAGTGTTTCTTGACCTTGGTAACTTTAAAACATATAGATTTCAACTCTCAGAATTCCCCAGTTACTATGACTGGCTGACTAGGGAATCCTGGGGTTGAAGTTAACTCTTAACAAGGTTGAAAAACACTGAATTAGAATGTGGGTGCTTGAATGAGAATGCCTTGCCTGCTGGCCCATGTTGCCAGTGTTGTCTTCTCCTTTGGCTTTTCTGCCCCATCCTTGCATTATGTCTAGAAGAACAGATCTAAAATTCCACATCAATGTCTCAAGAACCAGAATAACAGAGTTGGAAGGAACTTTGAAGGTCTTCTAGACATTTTTTTTTCTTGCTGAAGCTAGCGGTTGGTTAATTCGGCTTAAGTGGAAAACTTTAAACAGAACAGAATGTAATAGAACAAAATAACAGAGTTGAAAAGGACCTTGCAGTGGTCCAACCCACTGCTCAAGTAGGAGACCCTATACCATTCTAGACAAGTGGCTGTCCAGTCTGTTTTTAAAAGTCTCCAGTGATGGACCACCCACAACTTCTGAAGGCAAGTTATTCCACTGTTAATTGTTCTCATTCTCAGGAAATTTCTCCTGATTTCTAGTTTGCTTCTCTCTTTGATTAGTTTCCATCCATTGCTTTTTATACTGCTTTCAGGTGCTTTGGAGAATAGGTTGACTTCCTCTTCTTTGTGGCAGTCCCTCAAATATTGGAACACTGTTTCATGTCATCCCTGGTCCTTCTTTTCTCTAAACTACGAATATCTAATTCCTGCAACCGTTCTTTATATGTTTTAGTCGCCAGCCTCCTAATCACCTTTGTTGCTCTTCTCTGCACTCTTTTCCAAATCCAAACATCTTTTTATATATTATATTATAGTTTTATATTTTAATCTCCCTTATTCCTTTTTGCCTCTCCAATTCTCTTTATAGAATTATTTCTACTACACATAGAAAAGTAGCAAAGTTCAGTGCTGACTGAGGGTTGATATAATAATATTCCTTATGCAGAATGCTTCTGCATCTGTTCCAGCTCCAGATGAGATCAGTAGACCATGTTTTACTTTATCGCTTTCTCAGTTGTGCTTGGCATGCAGAGCTCATAATCCTGCTTCTTATGTATTATGCAGGCTGGTCAGAAACCACATTTATTTGCTTTATACTTGCTGGCTTGTCTATTTAAATCTGTCGTGAAGTTATGTTCCATTGTAATTGCTATTAGAAGCAGCTCATTCTTATGCTGGTTGAGGATGCTGAACACACAACACACACTCTGCCTCTTCTCTGTTCAGAATTTTTTTATCCTGCCTTTATTATTTTCATAGGTAACTCAAGGTGGCAAATAAATATAATATTCCTTCCTTCTTCTATTTTCCCCACAACAATAACTCTGTGAGGTAAGTTGGGTTGAGAGATAGTGACTGGTCCAAAGTCAGCAGTCAACTGTCCTGCCTACATCAGGATTAGAATTCACAGTCTCCTGACTTCTAGCCTGGTGCCTTAATCACTAGACCAAATGGCATTGCTTTTATTCTAGTTTTATAGACAGCTGTTAAAATATTATCTATCAATAATTCTCTTCTGTAACATTGTATTGTGTACTTTTTTATTTTAAAGGGAATTGGAAATAGATTTATTTGTTCTTAGTTTTCACTGTTGGGCAAAAAATAAGGGGGGGGGAAGAGAGAGTACCATAATCTGGGTCTAGAGGATCTGTAATTGAAAAAACTGCAAACCCACAATGCTGTTGGCTGTTCCAGTTTTAAGTTATGTATCGGTGGTTATATAATTCCAATCTTCTTAAAATAGAGTAATTTGGAACACAATTTTAATCACATTGGAACATGCTCATTCTAATATGAACTCCTTGGATCAGCTGGCATATATGTATGTATATTTACAAATAATACATAATTTATAATTTCTGGAATCAAATCTGCGAGCATGACTTGTAAGTCCTTGACTTACAACAGTTTGTTTAGTAACCATTCCAAGTTACAACGGCAGTGAAAAGTGTGACTTATGACCGTTTCTCACAGTTATGACCTTTGCAGCATCCCCATGATCATGGGATCAACATTCAGACACTTGGCAACTGGTTCATATATATGACCATTGCAGTGTCCCAGGGTCATGTGATCCCCTTTTGTGACCTTCCCACAAGCAAAGTCAATAGAGAAGCCAGATTCACTTAACAACTGGATTAATAACATCAACTGCAGTGATTCACTTAACAACTGTGGCAAGAAAGCTTGTAAAATGGGGCAAAACTCACTTAACAACTGTTTCACTTAACAACAGAAATTTTGGGCTCAATTGTAGTTGTAAGTCGAGGACAACCTGTATTTTATAATAATTGAAATCTAATTATACTCCTCCAAATATGGATAAGAAAGAAATATGGAATTCTTGCAGATTTTTTTCAGCTGTCATGTTGAGAAATATACAGCATCACTATGCAGAATTATAATTATAATAATTAGCAAGGAAGAAACAATTAGGACATCTCTGTGAGTTTCCTAATCAAAATATAACATTTTATTTGCTGATGGAACAGAGACCCAAAGGCTGTAATTTTATATATGTGACAGATGTAAACCTACGCATATTAAATGCCAGCTCAGCTTATTGCATCAAATTGATGTGTAATGGTTTCAAAGTAATACACAGACAGCCTCAAATTATATAGTAATGGCCATATAAATAGGGCACAGTTTGTAAAAATGTATCTTAAGGGCATAACCTTGCTGCTAAATTAGGATGGATCTATATTTCTATATATGTTATGAATCATTAAAATTTACATAAACACACTTATATGTATGGTTGTAGTCTATATTTCTTAAAGAATGTATCTTCAAAATGTTTTTCATTATATTTATGTGAGCTGAAGTCAGCAATAGCATTTGTTCAAAACAGATATTGATTATCTCTTTATTTTTATCTCCATATAAGCAGGGTCAGTCAGAGATCCCATTACAAAAACAAATAGCCTGAGTCTGACAAGACATTATTTTTAGGTAATTTTATTAAGCCACGTTTTAGTCTTTCTGTAATATCTTTATGATATATAATTAGGTAGTCACAGTAGATAGATGATAGATAGATGGAAAATAGATGGATGATGGATGGATGGATGGACGGATGGACGGATGGACGGATGGACGGACTGCATTAGATTATCAATTCTGACAAAGGAAAATCAAGGAAGGAAAACTTAATAGGAAAGTAGGATGTTGGTAATAAAGGAAGCATTGGTTATAAACATTTTATAAAATAGAATTATCTATACTTAAGAATAAACACAAGAGGAAAGCTCTCCCAAGGAGAGAAACGTGGTATGCTTTGTTTGGAAATTTAATAATAGGATAATGGCATAATGCTGTGATCTGATGGGGAAAAGGTAGAAGGTTGTATGTTATTAAAGTTTGGAGAGTAGAAGTAAAGATTGGACCCTCTGCGGGTTTCCTAAGTGTATTTCAATGAGCAGTAATTGTGTGCCTGCCTTCTCTGCTAATGTTGCCCAGGCTAAGGAATAATCAGGACCAAACCTGATTATTATCTTATCTTAAACACTACCTACTTTTTCCAGTGGCTAAAATAAAGTAACACTTGATATATTCTATTCATGCCATTCAATTAAGCAAAGATTAGCAAACATTGAATCCTTAGTTCAACACAAAAAGTAAGCCTTCATTAGATAGTCTGACAGATAGCCCATCTGGTCAAGGACTATAATAGAGAATGTCTTGCTATTAATGAATAATAAGGTCTGAGTGTATTTATAGTTCTGAAGATGGACCCAAGCTTTTTTGAAATTAGAAATGGCTTCGTTTGTAATGAAGTTAGATTCAATAGCCTGATCTTCAATATTTATCACCCTGAAATTGAAAATGTGCTGCAATTAACATGCTTTAGTAATAGTGATCAGTTATACAGAATCAAAGTAAAAATTAAGAATGAAAATCAAGCTATGCTTCTAGCTGTTGAGAAAATGTTAGGATGATACATTAAGATTTAATCAAGGGGGTGGGGAATCCTATTGGAACTCAAAGTGAAATCACATAGTATGCGTAGTTTTCAGGAGGACTTATTGTTATACTGGAGATAATGCTTATGAATTATTATCTCCAGAATATTTTTGTTGAACAATAAAGTCAGTTGCAAAAGCAGATTAATGTTAATTAATATTACAAGTGGGACTTGTAGCAAAGCTTTGCAATTATCAAGAGTTCAAAAACCCCATTGGCCTTCTTTTCCACACATTTCAAGGCTATGGATTGTTCTTACTAATGGGGTATTACTTGTGTTCTCCCTTCACTACATATTTCTTTGCAATTTTGCAAATCTTCTTATTGTGCTTGAGTGCAGAGACAATGACATCTATAACCTGAACACTGGAAAGAGAAGTGCAGTAAATTATTTTCTTAGCAAATTCTAATTTTCTATTTTACTTGCTTTTCTGGGTCAAAACTGATTGGATAACTAGTGTTAGATGTTGTTAAAAGATTGAAACCACTTTTGAACCAAAAGCTGTCAGATGGATTCGCTTATATCAGACAATGCATTGGCTGAAAAAAAAAATCCTGGGCATTTTTCTATTTTTTTCTCATTTTCTCAGCTGCCAAAAAAGCCAACACAGTGCTGGGCTGCATTAATAGAGGGATAGAGTCAAGATCATGCGAAGTATTAATACCATTCTACAATGCCTTGGTAAGACCACACTTGGAACATTGCATCGTGGTCACCACGATGTAAAAAAGATATTGAGACTCTAGAAAGAGTACAGAGAAGAGCAACAAAGATGATTAGGGGACTGGAGGCTAAAACATATAAGGAACGGTTGCTGGAATTGGGTATGTCTAGTTTAATGAAGAGAAGGACAAGGGGGACATGATAGCAGTGTTCCAATATCTCAGGGGCTGCCACAAAGAAGAGGGAGTCAAGCTATTTTCCAAAGTGCCTGAAGGCAGGACAAGAAGCAACGGACAGAAACTAAGCAAGGAGAGAAGCAACCTCGAACTAAGGAGAAACTTTCTGACAGTTAGAACAATTAACCAGTGAAACAACCTGCCTCCAGAAACTGTGAATGCTCCAACAGTGGAAGTTTTTAAGAAGCCATTTGTCCGAAATGGTATAGGGTTTCCTGCCTGAGCAGGGGGTTGGACTAGATGACCTCCAAGGTCCCTTCCAACATTATTATTATTATTATTATTGATGATGATGAAGATATTGCTTTTGTTGATTTTCCAAAGGAGAAGACTATTTCTTAATTAATAAGACATCAAGAATTTTCCCTTGGATTTCAGGGAGTGGTTTAGGTTTGTTTTTTCCCTTTTGAAATATTAGAATTTACCATGTTCATTAAATGCTATGACTGATTTGTGTTTTGAATCCATGCTCTGACCCTGATTAATTTAGCATTAACTATTTTCTATAATTGCTTAGAGAAAGATGGAAACATGTTCTATGATGGTCAAACAGTATGGATTCTGGGCCAAAATGGGAACAGTATTTAATAATTCCCTATCTTTAGAGACCTGAAAAAGGAAAGTCCTTCCAAGTATTTTTAGTTACAAAGTGGCTGAGAGATATGAAGAACTGTTCAATAGTTTCCCAATAAATTGCAGTCTTCCTAGTTTAGCACTTCCTATGGTACTTAGAATCAGGTAGCAAGGCAGATAAGGACTCTGCAGAGAGACGGAAAGATGTATAATTAGAAGCAAAGTTGCAGCAGACATTTGCCTTTATACAGTAAAACCCTGAAGATATTTCTGAAAGAAATGTGAAATGCATTCTGAGGCACCTTGAGAGGGAAGTAGAGAAATAAGTGTCATAAATAAATAATTAACCCCCCGCCCCCAAATGATTTGGAAAATGTGAGGACAGATTTCAATACAGCATTGATCTTGAGTTCTGAGTATTCTTAATTTTTGATTGTTGGTCTAACACAAGAGAAATGCAAGTTCAAGTCTACTCATGGAAGCTCCTTGGTTGACCTTGGGCAAATCATTGTCTTTCAATTCATCTATCTCACAGGGTTGTTGTTGAGAAAAAAATGGAGGATGGTGTCCTTTTGAACCTTGCCTAGATAGAATCTCTCAGAATAAAGGTACAACAATGTAACAAAATAATCAACATACTAATAAAGTGGTCTTGTATTCCAGACAACCAAACTGGTCTTGTATTCCAGACAATACATTTTTGAGAGAGGTATTCCAGGATTGCAAGGCCTAGTTATAACATTTATCTGAATTTGCTTTGTTTAGGTGATTCCTGTTATAACTGGCTGTTAGTTCCAGATCATCTGGTTTCTAAGGATACTGTAGTTTTATCTATAATAGAAGACAAACATCATTTTAGTACTGATTGTTTAATTTTTGAGTTTATTTTCTGCTACAATAAGTAAGAAATGACAGTAATAAGACTTGATAGTCTATCAGCTTTCAGAAACATAAATTTTAGAATAGAATTATATTGAGAGAATTGTCTGAGTATTTGAATATACACAAAATGGCAACGTGTATATCTTTTAAAAAACATTGAGAAATAAAACATGGAATGTAGAAGTTTGATTTTACTGGCCAACTTTCTTCTTTAAAAAAATAACTAGCTTCAGCATTTACAAGCAATGTCCTAGTAAGAATGAATGCTAGAGTTCTTCATATTTTCAGGGCTATTCACTTGAAATCTCTTTTTGTCAAACAAGTTAACAGTGAGACTATTTAGAAAAATGTATGGTTTGTAATTATGCATTTTGTGATCTTGTGAGCCAGAGATGGATAGCTTATAGACTACAGGAGGCTACTATCTTCATTTTTTAGAGTACTGGAGCCTTCAGGATTATACCATCAAATTCTGTTGAAAGTAATTGAATAATACTGGCATAATCTTCGTGGGTTTTTTTTCCCTTTCCCTTTTCCTTTTGTAAATCAATACCCCAAAATGAAAACAAGGATCAAAATGCAATAATATCATCCATTCAGTGATATTGTTGCATAATATCAAGTAGTCCAGAATGCAAGTAGTCCAGAATGCAGCCGCGCGAGCCGTCTTGGGTCTCCCAAGACATGCTCATATCACTCCAGCTCTCCGTGAGCTGCACTGCCTACCAATTGGTCTCCGAACACAATTCAAAGTGTTGGTTATGACCTATAAAGCTTTTTATGGCAATGGACCAGGATACTTGCGGGACCGTCTTCTGCCTCATGAATCCCAGCGACCGGTTAGGGCACATAGGGTTGGCCTCCTACGGATCCTGTCTGTTAGACAATGTCATCTGGCGGGGCCTAGGGCTAGGGCCTTCTCCGTTGCTGCCCCAGCCCTCTGGAACCAGCTTCCCTCAGAGGTTCGTACTGCTTCCTCCCTCCTAGTCTTCCGGAAATTGTTGAAGACGCATTTATGCCGACAGGCTTGGGGCGTATGAACTGCACTCTGCCCCTGGGCTTTTGACTGTGATTGTATGTTGTATGAATGTAATAAATTTATCTAGTTTTTATACAGCATTGTAATTAGTAATTTTAATTGACTCTATGTTTATGTTTTTACTTGTATTGTTATTGTAAGCCACCCTGGGTCCTAGGAGAAGGGCGGCATATAAGTTTAAATAATTAAATAAATAAACAAACAAACAAATAAATAAATAAATAAATAAATAAATAAATAAATAAATAAATAAATAAAAGTTACCATTTATATTTAATTAGTTTTATATCCCACTTTTCTTTCTGAAGCTTAAGGCATCATATATAACTCCCCTTTCTTTTGTTTTTCCCCACAGCAGCCTGTGAAGTAGGATGGACTGGCCCAAATATATCCAATGATTCTCTTCATTTCCAGTTCAATACTTTAATTTATATACCATTTTCTATCATGGGGGGGGGAGATAAAAAACCAGCTATAATAGTAATCATGGTTACAAGTATTCTGCTTATTATATATTCATTTTTTCCAAGGGCCTCACAATATGAATGCACAATTCAGAACAAATATATTCAGAAATAAGTGAGTACAACAGAACTTAATCATAGCTAAATAGGATTAACATTTAAGAAAGTCAAGATGTTTCCGAACGGCCAAGAGCCATTATGCTTAACTAACAAAGGGTGAGCAGGATACTGGGTGAAAAAAATTAGGGGCCCCAATTGGATTTAACACTTAGTGAACTACCCTCAATTCATCTAAGTTGTCTCTTCATTTTGGATGAGATCGTGGTCTGAAGATATTGAAATGTGGAATAATTTGGTTCCTGGCTTATCCTACTCTCTTCTTACCAATTTTTCAAGTCCTGGGTTAGCATCTTTCCCCCTCTCTCCCTTTCTTCTGTCCCATTATACCCATTGGAAAAAATGGGTGATTTGTAATAAAACCATAGAAAATTCAATAAAGCATCTACTGTATAAATCAAGAATACAAACAAAAGAAGAAATCAATATACCGGTATACAGATTCAACCAGTAACAAATGGAGTCACCTCATATCCCAAATGCTTTCTGAACTTGCTCAGTTTCTAGTAACTTAAAGAGCTATGACAACTGATTGATTTTTCAGAAGAAAGTTATCCTGGAGTTATATATATTAAGTGCAACCTTCAGGAAAGCAATACCTGTTGCCTTGCAGCCCCTCTCATTTCATGAAAATGGAGAACTACAAAAAAGGTTTTCCCAGGACACAGAGGGTTAAGCCAGTCAGATTCAGTCAGTGCCAAGATATATAGAATGAATCACCATTTTGAATTTCTTAAGAAGTCATGGGAAATCAAAGTGGGGGCCAGAGTAACATATTGGTCAGCTCCAATCACTATTGACATCAGGTCAAAACTATTGTGATTGGTGCTTAATTCTAACTCACACCAGTCAATATATCTTTGTATTAGCATTACATTGATGCTACAAAATTGCCAAATATTAGCCTTACATACATCTCAGTCTTGCTTTCAAAATAATAAACCCTACTGCAAGAAGTGGGAACCTATGGAAAAAAATAGAAAAATCTAAGAAGCATTTTTAAACTTCAAAAATCAGTTATGAGACATTTTGAGAAACAACGGCTGGGACCATGCATTGGCCTTATATGTTTGAAACTATGGTTTATGTAGGAAAAGAATGTAATTTTAGTATCATATATCTACAGAATTGTAATGGGTGGTTTAGAATAGATCATCCCTATATCTATGCAAACGGTTTGATGTGTGAACCCTTTGAAATCTTCAAAGAGACCTAGCAGAGCATATTTATTATCAGCAGCTTTCTTCTTTCTGCAGCATAGAATAAAAAAGATTTTAATAAGTACATCTGAGATATAAATGTTGACTGTTTTCTTATTCTAGTCAAGACTGATACATCAGACAAATTTTAGAGAATTGTTTGTGTTTTAAGAAAAACATGCTTCCAATCAAATCATGAAAGAATTTAAAAAATTCTCAAAGGAATGTTTCACTTTGAAATAATTTCCAATATCTAAATGATAGCTAGAAAACTTAGGGACCGCACACTCAGTATTTAATTCACCATCTGTTGTTGGCAAGAACTTCTCTGTTTGTTCTTAGCTGGGAAGCTCAATCATCCCAATTACCATGATTCAAGAGGAACATCAATAGAAAATACTGATGGAACTGATTAACCAGAAATTCACCATATTTGCATTTTAGTTAGGGTTTATACCCTAAGGGAAAACTCAGCAATGACAATTTTCATTATCCCGTGAGCATCGTTGTAGAATAAAACACATTTATTCTGCAAAAAATAATAGCAAAAACCTCATTTAAGCTCAGGAGGTATGGTTTGGAGGAAGGCTCGTACACATACAGTTTGAAAATTGGGGACTCATTACAGACCAAACCTAACTGAAACTACATTTCATAGGTGCCTTGGCATTCACTGTAATGTGAGGATTGAACAAAAAAATTGGGTGTGATATTTTAAGTCAGTAATATGCAGTCTTTTTGGTGTTGGGACAGAATGATGTTGCAGCATTATCATTGGAGAAAGGGGAGGCAGGTATGGTGTCAAGATCCTGGCAGCTTTGTAAAATGCAAAAAATTAGATTCTCGGAGCTTGAACAGATTTATTGAAAGGGAGAAAAGAGAATTAAATGATAGAAATTTTGACAAGTGGCTATATTTCTTTTACTTCACCACTTATGTCTAAATTAATCAAGGAGGGGATTTCTTGATTCTCTTGCTGATCGCAGGTAGATGTAATGGGGTCTTAATTATCTATTTTCCTGATAAGGAATTTATGCATTACATATTTTGCATATATTGCAAACCACTATCCTCCTTCATAAGCTCTGAATACTCCTTTATACTTGGGATGTTTGGTTGTGTTTTTTTTTTTTTTGGTGTGTTGGTTTATTGGAGGCACAACGAAAGGGCTATAATACTACTTTTTGTCTCTTCTAATAATTCTCTAAAATGGTTAAATTCCTTCCTGTGATATTTTTTTGTTTCTTGGCTTTAGTTTCTTTTCTTGATAATTTTCACCATTTGCTTTGACATCCAGTTTGCTTCCTTCTGTTGTTTTTCATCTTTGGCAATCAGTTTTTACATCCATCCGTAATTGTTTTTTTGTTTTCATTGTACAGTTCATTCTAGTACCCTATCAACGAGGTTCAGAACTTTGGAACAATTTCTGCTGTTCTCTTTGAAAATGCTGGGTATATGATATATACATCATATTCTGGAAACTGGTTGGCTTTGCTCTTCTACTTTAGCTTGACTTGAAATTTTCATGTGAGTCATTTGTGAACTATTCCACAATTATCTGCAATTTGCACTTATAACTGAGCTCTTCCATTTCCTTACGCAAATAATATAATCCATTTGATTTCAATGTACTCTACCTTGTGACATCCATGTATATAACTAACTGAATTACCAATGAAGGTATTATTGCTTTGACAGAAATTGCTAAGTTATTCTTTTGCTTTATTTTTATTTATTAAGCCATACAGTCCAACTATTTTTGTCTTCCTACTATGCCTAACTTTGACATTTCAGTCTCCATCCACAAGCACCACTTGCTACTTGCATGTTCTTTTGACTTCAAACTGAACTGTTCCTCTTCCAGATTCATCTGAATCAATGGTTGAAGCATACACTTGAACAACAATTCCATTAAGGACTATCAATGAAGTCTAGTTGATATTACTTAGACACTGGCTGTATTGTAGCCAAGTACACTCTTTGCTATATCCTGCATGACTATGAAAGCAACGCTTCCTTTCTTTTCTGTACCCTGAATAGTAAACAACAGTATCTTCTAACTGAAAGTGTCCAATTCCAGACCATTTCAGTCTGCTGTTGTCTAACATGTCAAAGAAAGGTGTGTATTTCCAAAACAAACAATATAGAGTTTGACCTAACCTGGAATAAGGTTGCAGCACGTACAATTTGTGGAGTCTTGACACCCTCTGAGCTTGGTTGTTTCCTTACAGACATTTCATTACTCGATTAGGTATCATCATCACAATTTGTCCAATGTACAACTTGCCTAATATACAATTTGTTCCAATATGCAACTGATCTGTATTTTTGCATAAACATTGCAGAGAAATGTTGAGAGGAAGATCTTGCTTATGTTAGACCAGTGGTTCTCAACCTTCCTAATGCCGCGACCCTTTAATTCAGTTCCTCGTGTTGTGGTGACCCCACAACCCCCAATCCAGCTGCCCAGGGGGTATCAAAAACTTGACCAAAAAAGAGAGGAAAAAATGGGAAAGTATAGGTAGTCCTCGACTTACAACAATTCGCTTAGTGACTGTTTGAAGTTACAACAGCACTGAAAAAGTGAATTATGATCATTTTTCACACTTACGATTGTTGCAGCATCCCTAGGGTCATGTGATTTACATTCAGATGCTTGACAACTGATTCATACTTATGACATTCACAGTGTCCCAGGGTCACGTGATCAATGGCCAGGGGGCATGGCCAGCTGATCACTCAGGTTGCAGAGTGCCTGTGGGGGGGAATCTGTGGGTCTCTGGGATGGGACTAGGGTGGGTGCCTGCCTTCCTTCCCTCCCCTTGTCCCTTCCTTCCTTCTTTTCCTTCACCTCCCTTAGTCTCTTCCTCCTTCCCTCCCTCTCTCCCATTATCCCTTCCTTCCTTCTTTCCTTCCTTTCCTTCACCTCCTTCTTAGTCTCTTCTTCCTTCCCACCCTCTCCCCTTGTCCCTTCCTTCCTTCCTTCCTTCCTTCCTTCCTTCCTTCCTTCCTTCCTTCCTTCCTTCTTTCCTTCCTTTCCTTCCCCTCACTCAGTCTCTTCCTCCCTCCCTCCCCTTGTCCCTTCCTTCCTTCCTTCTTTCCTTCTTTCCTTCCTTTCCTCTTTGTCCCTTCCTTCCTTCCCTCCCTTCCATTGTTCCTTCCTTCCTTCCCTCTCTCATTGTTCGTTACTTACTTCCCTCCCTCTTTGTCCCTTCCTTCCTCCCCCCCTCCGTGCCCAGGAAGGGACAAGGGGAGGGGGATAGGCTGCCAGCGTGGCTGGGGGCTTTGCTGCCGGCAAACCTGCCTGTGCAAAGACAGAAGAAATCTCCACCCAGCTCACTTAGCTTTGCCGAAAGACTTGCCGCTTGCTAAGTTAGCAAGCGCCAGGCTACAGCTGATTCGCGCTTCTGCTAAATTAGAAAAGCTCAAACAAGTTTGCTGGGCAGGAGCCAAGGAGAGCAGCTACAGCTGCAGAAGCGTGGATCAGCTGTAGAGGCTCACCCCGATCCTGGACAAGAGGGAAGGAAGGAAGGACGGAAGGGACAAGGGGAAAGAGGGAGGGAAGGAGGGACGAAGAGGGAGGCAGAAGGAAGGAAGGAGGGGGAGGGACAATGAGGGAGGCGAAAGGAAGGAAGGAAGGGACAATGGGAGAGGGAGGGAAGGAGGAAGAGACCAAGATGGAGGGAAGGAAAGGAAATTCCAGCCAGGAGAGGCTTGGCAGCCCGGCTGCCAAGGAAGAGAAGAGCGCAAAGCCAAGGAGAAGGTGGCGGTTTCCTCCCAAAAGGGGCTCCTTTTCTCCACCCCCTCCCTGGGTTTGTGGGGAATTTCTCGTCACCAATGCTGACAGGTGCTCCTTAGAGCTTGCCATGAGCTTTTTCCCCCCCTTTGCTTCTCCCCCCGGCTTTCATGAGGATTGTGGCGCCCTTGGGAAGTCGATCGTGCTTTGAAGCTTAGGAAAGGAGGAGGAGTCCCTTCCTCCTTCCCTCCCTCTCTCGGCCTCCCCTTCGCTGACCTGCGTGCACGAGAAGAAGTCAATTTGGCTACTGCATAATGAGTCTCTGGAGAGGGTGGGGCCTTGCCCTGCGCCTGCGCTCTTCATGCGCCCCCTGCAGGGCACATTTGGTAGAGTTCGTGCAGACTGCCGCCAAGCAGCATATTTTCCACAAACAAGTAAGGTGGAGCGGAGGGGGGGGAAGGGAGAGAAGGCGGTTGACAAGCCCTGCCTAAGACCATCGGAAATATGTGTTTTCCAATGGTCTTAGGCAACCGAGCCCATAGGAACCAGCGATCACAACACAATAACCTTCAACTTAACCATGGATAGCAAATTGTCAGTGAAAACTAACACAGAGACCTTAAACTTTCACAGAGGGAATTTTCACAAAATGAGGAAAATAGTAAAGAAGAAACTAAAAAGAACAATAAAAAAGTCAAATCCCTCCAAAATGCTTGGAAACTGTTTAAAAATACGTTACAGCAGGCTCAAATAAAATGCATTCCTAAAAGAAGAAAGAGGACTGGAAAGTCCAAGAGGATACCAGTATGGCTTACGAATGAGGTAAAGGAGGTTATTGGAAAGAAGAAAAACTCATTTAAGAAATGGAAGGCTCTTCCTACCGAGGAGAACAGGAGGGATCACAAACTCTGGCAGACCAAATGCAAGGCGATAGTCATGAAAGCCAAGAGAGACTTTGAGGAGCATATAGCCAAGAATATTAAAAATAATAACAAAACCTTTTTTAAGTACATCAGAAGCAGGAACCCAACCAGAAAATCAGTTGGGCCACTCGATGACAATGGTCAGAAGGGGATAATCAGAGAAGACAAGGAGATTGCTGAGAGGCTAAATGACTTCTTTGCCTCCGTTTTCACTGAGGAGGATAGAGAACATTTGCCTGCCACTGAATTAGTTTTCCCAGGGAGGGAAATAGAAGAATTAAACCTGATAGAGATAAACAAGGAAGATGTTCTTGCATGCCTTTCTAAACTAAACGTCAACAAATCGCCGGGTCCAGATGGCATCCACCCTAGAATTCTCAAGGAACTCAAGTGTGAAATTGCTGAACTTCTAGCTAAAATATATAATCTTTCCCTAAGATCAGGCACTGTACCGGAGGATTGGAGGGAAGCAAATATAACCCCGATCTTCAAGAAAGGATCCAGAGGTGATCCAGGAAACTATAGACCAGTCAGTTTAACCTCAGTTCCAGGCAAACTGATGGAAACCATTATTAAAGATAAAATTACAGGGCACATAGAAAAACAGGCATTGCTGAAAGAAAATCAACATGGTTTCTGCAAAGGCAAATCATGTCTTACTAACTTGTTAGAATTCTTTGAGGGTGTAAATAAATACATAGATAAAGGGGCCCCAGTTGATATTGTATATCTTGACTTTCAAAAGGCTTTTGACAAAGTCCCTCACCAAAGGCTCCTTAAAAAGCTCTTCAGCCACGGAATTAGAGGACAGGTCTTGTCCTGGATTGGTAACTGGCTAAATTGTAGGAAGAAAAGGGTGGCAATAAATGGACAATTCTCTGGATGGAAAGAAGTGAGAAGTGGTGTACCCCAGGGTTCAGTTTTGGGACCTTTACTTTTTAATTTATTCATCAGTGATCTGGATGTAGAAGTTAATAGTGAGGTAGCCAGGTTTGCTGATGACACTAAATTGTTCCGGGTTGTGAAAAGTGAAACTGATTGTGGGGAGCTCCAGAAGGATCTCTCGAAATTGTATGAGTGGGCAACAAAGTGGCAAATGCATTTTAACCGAAACAAGTGCAAAGTTATGCACATTGGGGCAAAGAACCCCAATTATACTTACCAACTGATGGGGACCAAACTTTCTGAGACAACCCAAGAAAGGGATCTTGGGGTTTTGGTGGACAGCTCGATGAAGATGTCAACCCAATGCACAGCAGCAGTAAAACAAACAAATTCCATGCTTGGCATGATTAGGAAGGGAATCGAAAATAAGTCAGCAAGTGTTGTATTGCCTCTGTACAAATCGATGGTGAGACCACACTTGGAGTACTGTGTACAGTTCTGGTCACCGCACCTCAAGAAGGATATAATGGAACTGGAAAAGGTGCAAAAAAGGGCAACAAAAATGATCAAGGAAATGGAGCGCCTCCCTTATGAAACCAGATTGCAACGCCTTGGTCTCTTCAGGCTTGAAAGACGGCGTTTAAGGGGTGACTTGATCGAAGTGTATTAAACCATGCATGGGATAGAAAAGGTGGATAGATAAAAATTCTTTTCTCTATCACACAATACCAGGACAAGGGGGCACTCCCTAAAGCTCATAGCTAAGAAAGTGAGGACAAATAAAGGGAAGTATTTCTTCACCCAGAGGGTCGTTGATTTATGGAATTCACTTCCAGAAGGGGTCGTGACAGCTGTCAGCCTTGACAGCTTCAAGGCAGGGTTAGATAGATTCATGGATGCCAAGTGTATCGGTGGTTATTAAAACGGATGTCCATGTGCCGCCTCTATGTTGGTTGAGGCAGGCAGGATTCCCTTGAGTACCATTTGTTGGGGGTCAAGGGAAAGGGAGGGTTTTGCCTTCTCTTTCTGCTCAAGATCCCCATGTACAATTGGTGGGCCACTGTGTGACACAGAATGCTGGACTCGATGGGCTTTGGCCTGATTCAGCATGGCTCTTCTTATGTTCTTATGTTCTTAACCCCTGTGAAAGGCTCATGCGACCCCCAATAGGGTCGCGACCCACAGGTTGGGAACCGCTGTGTTAGACAATACTGAAATGCTTTTTTTTTGCCTTAACAGACTGCTCCTAGGTTCTCTCTTAATCAAACAATGTTATATTACATATAAAAAGGCAGTTCACATCAGGGTCTAACTCCCCCCATTTTATTCTTTGACTTGCTTCAAGAAGCTTTCATTCATGGTTTATTTGCCCCTTCAGTATTGTTTTCATAACACTATGATGTAAATCACACTGAAAATGAAAATGTGGTTAACAGTCTATTTATACTTATATCTTTTCAACCCTAGACTAACACAATATTCCATACATTTACTGAAAGGAGTAGAGACTTAGAAATATGGAAGACCGTAGTTATGGATGCTAGGGCAAATGAGATTAGTGGTACTATTAAAACATAAAGAGACTTTATAATAATACATTGGGAATTAATGTACTATAAACTCATCTGAATTCCATAGGGATATGGATGATTTAAAGGCACCAGCTATAGGCTATGAAAGAACATAATATTCTAATTTTCCTAGAGAAGTAAAAAAAAATATCTGCCAATACTATTTTGCTTGGCTTGTTTAACCTTAAATTCTATCTGATTCTATAGAACACAGAGAAGATCACCTAGAAATTAAATAAGATCCAGAGTAGGAACTCCAAGCATAAAAGTCCAAATGGTGGAAGTAATTCATGCTGATATTATCTCCTCTCCTCTCCTCTCCTCTCCTCTCCTCTCCTCTCCTCTCCTCTCCTCTCCTCTCCTCTCCTCTCCTCTCCTCTCCTCTCCTCTCCTCTCCTCTCCTCTCCATTCTTCTCCTCTCCCAACCCAGGTGTACCTTTATAAAATTAACCAATCTCTAAAATCAGTGCAGTTTTTAAAACTGCATCCTATTAGACAATGCAAAATGTGATTAATTTAATAGTCTTGCTTTCAAAAGACAGATTTATGGATGAGAGAAGCATAATATATAAAAAAAGGAAAAAACCTCTGTCTTCTCTAGCAGCTCACATAATCTTCAAGATATGAAATACAATATGTCTAAATAAATAAACCAAGAGCTGTAAAAGGAGTGGAAGATTTGCAGTCTGAGTAGCGTATAACTGAACCTGCATAAATACACTGATGTGGGAACATTCACCATCTCAATATGGGGGGGGGGCATTGTATTGTAGTTCCACACATCCATCCTTAGCTACTACCTTCAACAAATCACTAATAGACTTAAAAATTTAAGCAGTCAGAATCAAACAGTGGATTCTGTTAATGTCCCCATCTTCTATCCCCTGCCTATAAATACTGTTATAAAGAGCTGTCCCCTTTATATGGGGATTCCTTAATCCAGGCTGAGATATGAGAGGGTAGGTACATCTGATTCTGAACAACATCAGGGGGTATCTATAAAGGCATTAACCTGTTTTGTATTGTCTATGGAGATTCTCAGTCATCCAGGTCATACTTATCCCAAAGGTGCTTTTTCACGGGGCAACTGGACTTTCTTCTTTTTCTTTGAAGACATTTTGCTTCTCATCCAAGAAGCTTCTTCAGCTCTGACTGGATGGTGGGGAATGGAAGGATTTATACTCCTTGCAGATCATTTGCATTCTTTTAGAGAGTCACTGAGGCCACCTAGAAGTTTATCTGTGTTGTTAGGGTTACCTGAGTAGTACAAATGGGTGTGGAGCCTTCTTGGGACTGTTGAAAGGACTGTGTTGTAGATTGAAGATAGATGATGTCATATCCCTCCCCTTCTGTTGAGAGAGGGCTGTTCACTTTTGACATAGATGGCCTTCGACCCCTCTTTCAAATCAGGAGTCCTCTGTCCAAAATGTGAACTTTGCTGTCTTTGAAAGAGTGGTCTTTGTCTTTTAAATGCAGATGGACTGCTGAGTCTTGTCATGATTGGTTTGTTCTCCTATGTTGTGCCTTGTGTTTATGAAGTGGTTTGTTGTGTTTCCCCAATGTACAGATCTGTTTTGTGTTCTTTTTGCTGAAAGCAACATTTTGCTTTTAAATGCCACAATGGGCAATTTAATGTCACATGGCGCCCACTGAAATTGCTTTCCTTTGTGATTGTACTAGCATAATATAAAATTAATAAAGAACGGTTCCTTTTCAGCAGGGAGAATATAAAGGAATGTGCGATTGATTTGAAATTGTGCCTGCTGCAGATGGCAATCAGGTGGATACAAGTGTTTTTGAGCAACCAAACTACATATTTGTCTATAATGCTTGATCAAAATGGAATTGGCATTCCAGTGTTGACAGGTTGGAGTGTGTTTGCTGAAAATTTCATTTAATGCTGTTTAGATCTTCCTAATTGTTCTGGGGGTGGGGGGGTTCTTGGAACTATTGCTAAAAGGAAAAAAAAGCAAATGTGCTAGGATGAATTTGATTTATGAGCAACTCTCTCGAGAAAATAAACTGTCTATGTAAATTAATCTAGTTAAACAAAAGCAATTTTAGTCAGATATATGGCTCTTTGCAGAAGACTAGCTTATGTGTAAGAGAACTCATGCCTAATTTTACAATCTTTTTTTGCCATGGTTGTTAAGCGAATCACTACAGTTATTAAGTGAATCATATGGTCATTAAGCAAATTTGGCTTCCTCCATGGACTTTGCTTGTTGGAAGCCAGGCCAGCTTGTTGGAAGGTTGCAAATGCCAATCACATGTTGTAAATACATACTGGTTGTCAAGTGCCCAAATAGCGATCATGTGACTATGGAGATTCTATCACAGTTCTTATGAGGACTGTTTGTAAGTCACTTTTTTTCAGTGCCATTATAACTTCAAATTGTCACAAAGTGAATGATTGTAAGTTGAAGACTACCTCATGGAACCTGGGCAGGCAATCTTCGTGGAGGCACCAGTGTCACCTTAGCCTATATGTGGGGCAGTTAAGGTTACAATTTCCAATGTAGGGAAGAAAGTGAGATACTAGCAAATTCCTGTCTTCTATAGTCTACAATCTGTGAGCCCCCCCCCAGCCTTTCTTAGGAAGACAATGACTGCATCAGGAGTGCCTGTCTCTCAAGAAGCTGGATAAATCAGTGCCATGTAGGTATCAAAAAGGGATCACTCTAATGAAGTAATAAAGGAAGAATCCTCTTTGGGGATTAATGAAAATGGAAAAAGAGTTAACAGGGAAATCATCCTGTGAAGTAGGTTTCCTCAAGCCCAGGGGAGGTAGCAGGCATGCCGCATTTCCTAACTGGGTTGCTATGGAGCCTGCCTGGGATTCCCTTAGCTCCAAAGGGTTTATTTTTCCAGCACCTGCAATTAGACTTGTGTAGATTTCTCACATGGTGCTGAAATGGAATCTACAAAGTTGCCGGTGTTGCTTCTACCAGCAGTCTCTGAATTGGGTTCTGACCTGAATTGCAAATCAGAAAATTAGGAAAGAGTACTGAAAGTGATGATGGGGCATACCTGAATGGGGCATACCTGATGAGGTATAACAAAGGAGTACTGAGCATTCATATCACTTCCATTTCTGAAAAGGTCTAGTTTTGATTGGGATGACAGGGATGTTGTTTTCTTTTTAAGCATTGCTAATTTCTTTGTCAAACATCAAAGTCAGTGCTTACAGATTTATAGGATTCAGCTTCTTCAATAGTGAGGGTTTAAACTGTTGTAACTTGGCATGGCTTTCAAGTTTATTGCAGTTAGAGCACAAGGTTTTACAGCTCTTATTAGGCTATTAATGGTTACCAGCATCAAATTCCTGGGAGTGCAGTTAATGAGTAGGCTGGTCGCTCAGCAGTGAGACACTGGTGAAGTGGGCACAGCAGTGCCTGCATTTTCTGTGTCGCATGAGGAAAGCACATCTTCCTTCCTCTATTCTTACCACTTTCTACAGGGGGACGATCCAGAGAATCCTGTCATACAGCATCACAGTCTGGTTTGGAAGCATCACCGCTTCAGACAGGAAGGTGGTGCAGAGAGTGGTGAGGATGGCTGAAAAGATCATCGGCAGTTCCCTCCCTCCCATCCAGGACATAGCCCAGAAGCGTTGCTTGAACAGGGTCCACAAGATTGTCTGGGACACTACACATCCTCTTCACAACCTGTTTTTTTTGTTACCTTCTGGGAGGCGGCTTAGTGGTATCCGAAGGAGAACATCCAAATTCAGTCATAGTTTTGTTCCATACAGTATTAACCTTGTGAACTCTCAAGCTTCCTCGTTCCATTATATATTCAAGATGAACAATGTTTAATATTCATATGTTATGTATATGTAGGGTGTAGGTCTATACATATGTTGAATATAGTACGTATATGTTGTATATAGTATGTTTAGGTGTGTGTCATGTATGTGTTCACTTTGAACGCGGCCAACTAAATTTCATTTTTGATGTGTGTTGTGCCCAATGTAAAAAATGACAATAAAGGTTATCTTATCTTATCTAATCACTTTCCCAGTGAGAAGCTCACAGATTGTCACCTTTGAAGACACTGACCATTATTGTTGTGTCCGGAGCCTGCAAAAGCAGGCTTGGGACGTTGCATTGGTCCCGGGCATTCCAAAAGCTGCCCGAGACCAGACAGAGTGGTGCCAGCCTTGTGCGCATGCGCAAGGCATGAAAACACTCTGTTCCTATTGGTTGACACTGTCTGGGCTTCTGGCCATATAAAAAGGCCTGCATGCCTTTTGCTTTTGCTTGGTTGTAGAAGGAGAATAAAGTGTTTGTTCATCATCGCCATGTGTCTTCATCGTTCGCACGCCATGAAGTATTTAACACTGGCGACGAGGATGGGATCCTTTGCAAGCTGAAACAAAAGATTTAAGGACTTACCCAGGAAGTCCTGAAGAGGGGAAGACGGCATCTGAATCAGCGTCCCAGCCTGCCAGCATCGCTGGAGGGTGAGCTCGGCTAAAGGACCCTTATGTCAAGGTTCCAACTAATGAAACACTTCAAAGAACTTTCAGGCATGTTTATCCTAAAGGCTTTATTACAGTGTTACAAATTGACGGCACATCATGGACGTTTTATGCCAGAATCTGACTTCCTCTTGCTGGCATCTAACTTTTCTTGCTAAACCCGTCCCTTATCTTGCAGTCACAAGTCACATTATCCAATTAGTGTGAAGGTCAAAGATTTACTTCCTTTTTCTTTCCCGGGCTTTTTACCCCCCCACTCTAAGCTATATATTAACCCAATAAATACCAGACAGTTTTGCATATTGTCAAAGCAAGAATATACAGTATTTGCAACATTGACATCCGGCCCCCCTTACAAAAAGGACAGATCCTGTAGAGTAAACAAAAGCATATGTTAAGGGCTATCTTTTGGTTTGTTGGGGTTTTTCACATGAAATCTTTTGACCAATCTGTCAGCTTTCACTTCACTAGATTTCACCCAGGTGGCTTTAGACAACGGGTATCCCTTCCATTGTACTAGGTACTGCAATTTTCCTCTAAAGATTCTGGAGTCAAGAATACGTTTCACTTCATAGTGGGTCTGCCCTGCAACTACGAGGGGCCCAGGCGCCTTCTTTGGAGGAGGTCTTAAAGTGGAGCCCCAATAAGGCTTCAACAAACTACAATGGAAGACTGGGTGAATTTTCCCTAAAAGTCTAGGCAGTTTTAGTTGTACTGTTATCGGATTGATGATCCTAACTATGGGGAAAGGCCCCAAGAATTTAGGCCCCAGTTTCTTACTAGGCAATTTGAGGCATAGATATTTAGTTGACAGATAGATCTTCTCCCCATTGTTGCAGAGGATTCAGACTGGGATTCCCCCTCTCTTCAGGGCTGGAGTCCCTGGCAGGAACATCTGCAATGGAAGGGCTGTAGGCTTCCCTCTGTAAGAATCTATTTCTGGTTTTCATCTCTGAAGTTTGAAATCTTCCCAATGACTCACCATCAACTCTGCTATCGGTCCATTCTGCTTTTGAAGATTTTGCCAGACTCCTCTCTCCTCCGGCTGTACTCTATCCCCCGGGGATACAGTTACAGCCAGGGAACTGGTCTCAGGCAATCTTTCTTTCTCCATAATGAGATCTTCCCCGAATCTTTACCAGCTCCTCTCAAGCATAGAGGCAGTGGATGGAGTTCGGGACCGCAGGTCATTTGAAAAGAAATTTGGATTCTGGCATGATGTCAAGGTTCCGACTAATGAAACACTTCAAAGAACTTTCAGGCATGTTTATCCTAAAGCCTTTATTACAGTGTTACAAATTGATGGCACATCATGGACATTTTATGCCAGAATCTGACTTCCTCTTGCTGGCATCTAACTTTTCTTGCTAAACCCGTCCCTTATCTTGCAATCACAAGTCACATTATCCAATTAGTGTGAAGGTCAAAGGTTTACTTCCTCTTTCTTTCCCAGGCTTTTTACCCCCCCCCCCACTCTAAGCTATATATTAACCCAATAAATACCAGACAGTTTTGCATATTGTCAAAGCAAGAATATACAGTATTTGCAGATTGACACCTTTTCCCAAACAGCAGCTTGCAGAGGAAGCGATTGGTGAAGATCGTAAAGTTTATGATGTCTAAGATTGGCCGCTTGACTGATTTCGATGTCTCCCACCCAGAGAGATGGAATTCCTATGTAGCACAGGTGGAGAACTACTTCAGAGTAAATCAGATAAGAAAAGACGGCCTGAAGGCAACAACTCTTTTGTGTGCCTGTAGACAAGAAGCTTTTGACATCACAGAAAATCTGGTGGCCCCTGCACCTCTGGAGTCAGTAACATATGCTGACTTGAAGAAAATGTTGAAGGAACACTTCCAGCCGAAGTTATCCGTCATTGCTTGGAGGCACGCATTCGAGCAGAGAGACCAGAGGCCAAGTGAATCTGCTGCGTACTTTATTGCAGCCTTAAGGCAAGCAGCCAGGCCTTGTGAGTTCAAGGATCTGGAAGAGAGGCTGCGAGATCGCTTCGTATGCGGTTTGAGGAGCAGAGACTTACAACAGAAGATTTTTGCAAAAGAAGATATCTCCTTCCAAGATGCACTACGAGAGGTGGCAGCTGAGGAAGCAGCAGGCGGGGGTGTGAAGGCCTTATGGCTCCCAGGAACCCTCCAGACAAAGCTACCGTCCATCAAGAGGATGCTTGAGAAGGATCGGAAGCGGATCCTGAAAAGGAGGTGGACAGACTTCACCAGCCAGCTGAAAGGAGGCAGAAGGAACGTCCGGACAAGGCCCCAGCATCTCTTCAATGCTTAGGGTGCGGAGGACGCCACAAGCGAGCTGACTGCAGGTTCTGCTCCGCCATTTGCAGGGTATGTGGCAGGCAAGGCCACATTGCATCCGTCTGTTTGGGTCACCAGAAGGTCCAACCTTGTGAAGAATTGCATCTGAAAGGTGCCAGGGTCCCCAGCCAACATAGGGCAGGTTTCTGCGCATCGCACAGGAGTATTCTAAGGACAGGGACACACAAGCCCCTTAAAAAGAAACTTTCCATTAAAGCAGTGGTTCTCAACCTTTCTCAGGTTGAGACCCCACTTGCCCCGCCCATGCGCGCCGCGACCCCGACCCGGAAAAAAAATTAAAAAAAATTTAAAAAAAAAACAAAACAAAAAAAACAAAATGACGGCCGTGACAGGCGGATCTGTGCATGCGTGGATCGGCCCACCGCACGCGCCGTGCATGCACGCATCCGCCCATCACGGGCCGCCATTTTGTTTTTTTTTAAAAAAATTTAAAAAAATTTAAAAAACCAAAATGGTGGCCGCGACGGGCGGATCTGCACATGTGTGGATTGGCCCGTCGCACGCACCACGCATGCGCGCATCTGCCCATCACGGTCCACCATTTTGTTTTTTTATTTTTTTTATTTTTTTATTTTTTTTAAATTTTTTTAAAAAAAAATTCGGCGCGACGGGCGGATCTGCATGTGCGCGGCGCGCACGCACCAAAAAATAAAAATTTTTTAAAAAAAATTTTAAAAATTAAAAAAAAAATAAAAAATTAAAAAAATATTAAAAAAAATAAAAAAAACAAAAAACAAAATGGCGGCCGGCGGTGCCCGGCGACCCCCGTGAAATGGTTGCACGACCCCAAATGGGGTCACGACCCCAAGGTTGAGAACCACTGCATTAAAGTAAGGTTGCAAGGGGTTCCCTTATCAATGGAGTTGGACACTGGGTCCGCTCTCTCAATTATGTCAATTAATACCTTTAAAAGGATTTGCAGCAGTAGTGGCCTTCGAGTTAAACTCAGGCCATCGAATCTAATACTCACTGATTTTCAGAATTCTGTGGTGTGTGTTAAGAGGGAGGCCACCCTTAGAGTACAGCATAAGGATTTTGAAGGTCCCCTAGATGTGATGGTAGTTGGGGGTGAACGTACGAGTCTTATTGGACTCGATTGGTTCAAGGCTCTGGGAATCCAGGTAACTGGGCTGCACCATTTGCAAACATTGAGCCTTGCAGAAGTCTGCAAGGAGTTTGCAGATGTGTTTAGTTCAGAGCTAGAATCCTACAAGGGGCCCCCATTGCGCTACGGTTAGACCCAACTATCACACCCATCAGGGTAAAGCCCAGGAGGGTACCTTTTGCCCTCAAAGGTAAAATAGATGCTGAGCTGGACAAATTGCTCCAGCAAGGCATTTTAGAACCTGTGGATTCTAGTCCATGGGAAACCCCCATAGTAATGCCTCTAAAGGCTAATGGGGAAATACGTATATGTGCAGACTACAAGAGTACACTGAATAAGGCATTGCAACAGCATGCTTATCCAGTCCCTGTTGTAAGCCACATCCTGGCCTCCCTCAAGGGAGGGCGCATTGTTGCAAAGCTGGACCTGGCACAGGCTTATCAACAGCTATCTGTTGATGAGGCAGCTACAGTGGCCCAGACTATTGTAACTCACAGGGGAGCCTTCAAGGTCAAAAGACTGCAATTTGGGGTAAATTTAGCCCCTGGCATATTCCAAAGTGTCATGGAGAGCACACTTTGAGGTATTCCTGGGGCCTGTCCCTACTTCGATGACGTCCTCATCGCTGGGGAGTCATCTCAAAATTTAGCAGAAAGGTTAAGGGCTGTCTTGATTCATTTTTGAAAAGCAGGCCTTAAGCTGAAGCAGGATAAATGCAAGATAGAAGTCACTTCCACTGACTTCTTAGGTTTCAGGATTGATGCCCCCAAGGCATTCACCCTGCTGAAGCTAAACTACAAGCTATTTAACAGGCCCTCACTAGCTGCTGCTGAGGCTGTTTGGGATTCATCCCAAGGTTTTGCAAGTGCTCCAAACAGGAATTCACTGGATAGGGGGTCATCTCACACATCCATAATTACTCCAGACAGGGAGTCATACCGGGGGTATCCACAGTACTCACATATGACAGATAGTGCTCCGGACAGGGAGACTGACTGGGGATATCCACACAAATCACAAGCAGCAAGAGAAAAGGAATTCCATCAAGGGCGCTTGAATAATTCAGCAATTGCTCCCAAGAGGAAGTCACCAGTAAAGGGGGTTATCATGGAGGCAGCTCCTGACTCTGGCACCTCTGGCACGTGCTTAGGGGCAACAGAGTGCTGGGGCACTTCCGCTACCCAGGCCTCTCCATATTCTGCCCTTGGGCTCGAGGGACAGTGTTCCCAAGAGGGGTCCATTGTGGACTCAAGGACTTCCACCCCTCCAAGGTATGCTGGCTTGGACTCAGAGGGTCCAGCCAGTCAGCAGCTGGGTGGGTCAACCGGGTACTTGGGGCAGCAAAGTCCTTGCCTGCCTAGCCTGGTAGGCGAGCAGATAGGCCAGGCACCCTCACCAGGGTCACCTGGATATTTAGGGCAGCAACATCCTGGTCTGCCTAGCCTGGTAGGTGAGCAGGTGGGCCAGGCAATCTGTCCGGGCCTTAGAAGGTTGCAGCGGGCCAAGTGCCCACCCAAACATCTGAGAGACTTTGTGAGGTTGCTGTCAAATCATGAGGGACCTGTTCATGAGGTCCCTGAATGAAGGGAGTAATTCGGGGTTAGATTATTTTGCATTATTTTGATTTTGGATACATTTATTTGTGTTAATAAAGATTGAAGGGGTTTGCCTGTGCGCAGACTCGAGTATTCCACACTTTTTGCATTTGAATAATGCAACTGTTTGTCACCATTCCCAGTGCATGACGTACCTTTGTGTACGCGAAGTATGTTCCATCTAGAGGGGAGGGGTGTTGTGTCCTGAGCCTGCAAAAGCTGGCTCAGGATGTTGCATTGGTCCTGGGCATTCCAAAAGCTGCCCGAGACCAGACAGAGCGGCGCCAGCCTTGTGTGCATGCGCAAGGCGTGAAAACGCTCTGCTCCTATTGGTTGACACTGTCCGGGCTTCTGGCCATATAAAAAGGCCTGCGTACCTTTTGCTTTTGCTTGGTTGTTGTAGAAAATAAAGTGTTTGTTCATCATCACCATGTGTCTTCATCATTCGCACGCTAACGAAGTATTTAACAATTATGACACTCTGGGTCCCCCATAAGAGTCTCCTCATTTCTGTAAGTTTTGCAGGAAACTCTCATTAAGAGTATGAACTTAACATCTCTTAAGCTGAATAAATAAAAGAAGTCTTCCAATTCAGTTAAGTTGATAGGGAAATGAAGAGGCCAGGGTCATCTTATAACTACTTCACTTGTGAGGATTCTCCTTGATTTCTAGGAAGAGTTGCTTTTTTCTCTCTAGCACACTGCAGTAGTTGGCTGACTGATCATTTCTGGTTGCCTTATTGACATTGTGTGTACAGTGGTAAAGACAGATGCAAGAAGCTAGATTGTCAAGAGTTTAATGTGAACAAGTTATTCTATAATTTTAACTCCCTGGGTGGCTTGCAAGGGAGGCACTTGCATGTGAGGTGGCTGGCTTTATAAGTAAATTACGTAGAATCAATCAATCATTGAATCAAATACTTCTTTAAAACTACCCACCTTAGCTGCAAAGAGACCCATTTATTGTAGGATTTTACTACAATTAGGTTTTTGCTGACATTGGTAGTCATGATTAAATGTTGAGCTATGGGGATACATGGGACTTGTTGAAAGGTTAACTCTGTGGTTAGATTGTTCTGGAGTGTGGACTGGGTTGGGACTTTTAAATAATAAGGGGGCAACCTATTTTATTGCTAGGATCTGAATTGTAATATCCTTTGGGAAGAGGAAGAACATAGAGCCATGAATCTATTCTTCTTCCTGGACAAGGAACTCACCACTGATGGTATTTCTATAGGAAGAGATCGAAATCAATTCTCATTTGTTTTCAATCTTATTGTATTTTTGAACTCCAGTACTGTGGCTAGTCCAGCTTCTTTTCTTATAATAATAATAATGATAAAGTTGGAAGGTACCTTGGAAGTCATCTAGTCCAACCCCCTGCTTAGGCAGGAAACCCTATACCATTTTGGACAAATGGCTGTCCAGTTTCTTCTTAAAAACTTCCAGTGTTGGAGCATTCACTGTTTCTGGAGGCAGGTTGTTCCACTGGTTAACTGTCAGGAAGTTTCTCCTTAGTTCTAGGTTGCTTCTCTCTTTGGTTAGTTTCCATCGGTTGCTTCTTGCCCTGCCTTCAGGCACCTTGGAAAATAGCTTCACTCCTTCTTCTTTGTAGCAGCCTCTGAGATACTGGAACACTGCTAACATGTCCCCCCTCGTCCTTCTCTTCGTTAAACTAGACATATCCAATTCCTGCAACCATTCTTTATATGTTTTAGCCTCCAGTCCCCTAATCATCTTTGTTGCTCTTCTCTGTACTCTTTCTAGAGTCTCAACATCTTTTTTACATCGTGGTGATGCTCTTGCCTCTGGATGGTATATTTAAGTTGCACCAGAGGCTTGACCAAAAGGAATAAAGCTAGTCCCAGGATAGAAGCTTTTGTAAGTTGCTCTTACCTGGTTGCCATCTTGGTTTCATGAGATCCAACTTGAATTATTCCAAAAAGATTCCAGGCTTTGTTTGAACACATGTGATGAGAAAGCAGTTCTGTGGGTTTTTGTACTGCATACATTTTAGTATTTTATTAGGTGTATATATTATCTGTTGTCTTTCTGTGAACCTGTTCTAGTTTCTCATAATTCTTTTAAAACCTAGAACTAGACCAGTAGCTAAGATTTATTCAAAGCAGAATAAAATAGAACTATTTCCAGAAGAATCCTCAGCTATATTTACTGACTTCAATATGTTGGACCCAACCAGATTATTAAAGCCCCTCCCATTTTAAAATGTGTTCATTGCATATATTACATATATGTAAAAACGGTCACCAGTCATACTTGCCAGTTTAAGCTGGTGACGATCACTGAAGATGCCCCTACTGTCTATGATTTGGAAATGATAGTTCTGTTGGCACAATCTAACATTTTATTTGCAGCTTCTCTACAGCTACATCAGACTGGTGACTCATATTCAGCTAGCAAACAATTACTCTTTTTCCAAGATCTTTTTCACAAGTACTACTGCTAAGTTATTTCCTTATTCTGTATCTGTGCAGTTAATTTCTGCTTTCTAGGTGACAAAATCTGCTTTTGTCCTTGTTAGTTTCATCCTAGAACTAAGGAGAAATTTCCTGACAGTTATAACAATTAATCAGTGGAATAACCTGCCTCCAGAAGTTGTGAATACTCCAACACTGGAAGTTTTTATGAAGAAACTGGACAGCCATTTGTCTGAAATGGTATAGGGTTTCCTGCCTGAGCAGGGGGTTAGACTAGAAGACCTCCAAAACCTCTGATTTTACTAACTTGTAAAGATTGTTTTTAGTATTATATTTGTGTATTAAGTTATTAGCCATTATACTACATTTTGTCACTTGGACATTTGTGAAGCATATCCTTCATCTCATCATTAATTGTTCTCAAACATGTTGAGGAGGATAGTGACAATTCATTTAATATCTAACTCTAGTTTGGAGATGAACTATTAATGAACGTGCAATATTCTGAGGAAACTGAAAAGAGAGCAAAACTAGGATTCTTAGTTGCCAAAACACAGTGTTATAATTGTTATGTTCCATTGGTTGCTTGACTACAAGATAAAGTGAACACTGTAATGCCAATGCTTAATGGTTAATCAAAGTGAACTGTCATTTCAAAAGATAATATGGTAAATCACAGATAATATACTGTGGGATAGTGTAATATGCTGTGGTTAGTGCTAAATGTAGTCAGCCTATAAGTGAACACAATTTTTAAAACCTTACTTTTATCTATTTATTATTTAAGAATTGATTATACAATAAGATGCATTTCCAGCATTACAGTGTTGCTTCCAGAGGATCCAGGAATGAATTGAGTATACCAGATCATATCTCACCCTCTCAGTTAGATAAGATGGCTTTGGAATGCTTTTAAAAGCATTCATTATTTGAACTAGTGATATCAATTCCTGGTTCAAATCTCAGGTTAGCTATGAGCTCAGTCTCTGACCTTGTGCAAGAATCTCTCTCCCCCCCTTCTTCCCTCTCCCCCCTTCTTTTTCTCTCCCTTGGCCCCCCCTCTTTCAAACAGGTGGTCTTACAGACTTCACTTTGGATAAGTATTTCTGAACTGTGATCTCAGGAATTGTGAAAATATCTCAAAGCACAAATTTATCCCAGAAAATTATTGAACAAAGGGCAATGAATCAGGCTTAATTATGAGTCAATTCCACCTAATAAACCAGATTAAGAATAGGTTAAAAGAGGCTGAAGTTTTATCTAGATATGGACTAAAAATAAATGACTAAATAAATAAGTAATTTTCTCAATATTTTCCCCTTCATTTAATGAGTACTGGGAAGACTTTGGTAGTAGATCAAACTTTTTATGCCAAGGATTATCTGGCAGTATATCATGGGCACTCAAAATGATTGTCACTTGGATGTGGCAAGTCCCAATTTATCAAAGACAGACGGATGAAATTTTCCCTGCCTCCCCCACTCACTTTCAAATACTAGATTAACTTTGCCTCTTTCTTCCCAGACAAAGCACTGAACTAAAGCCCTCTTCCCCATTTTCACTTTCTTATAATTCCATGCAGATTCTGTGGAATCTATGGGAAATATTAAAACATTTTTTTAAAAAAAAACATACTAATCTTTTTTAAAAAATTACTTTTGAAAGCAAACCAATTGGGCTCTGCAAAGCTTCAGCCCCTGCACCTAAAAGGCAAAGCAAAACTGCCATTGTGCTTTACTGCTCCAATTGGCATATATTGTAGATAAATTAGGTTTCTTATATGTGCTTCTTTAAAATTGGAGCTAGAATTGGAAGACCTTTCATGAGTATGTAACCCAGAGTTTCTCACATTGACCTAGAGCAGAATGAACAACTTTGGTGGCTCCAGGACTACAGATAGTCCTCAAACCCCTTTATATGGCCCTGAATCTCCCTCTGATTTTGTCATTCAGTTGCAGTAATATGACTTCTGAAATTCAGTAGTGTGTCATGGATGCACCCTCGGACCCCTCTCCAGATGTGAGTTCAGAGGAAGAGGGTGAATTTGAGTCAGCAGGCGAAAGTGTGGAGCTGAGTATTGGTCAGGGTTGGGGCTAGACTATGGAGACTATGGAGAAGTCTCAACTGGGTCATCAGATGAGTGACAAGCTGAGGGACATGAGCCACAGCTGCAGAAAGTTGGCTAGGAGGCTCCAGGGGAGGACTTGGAGCAGCAAAGAGGAGGAGGTTGAGTCCATTCCTCCTTATCCAAGGACATGTAGAACAGAGAGGAGATAGGCACAATGCTAGTTAGCTAGATTACTCATGAGGAGGCAACCTCATGAAGGGCTGCACCAGCATTGCCTACTTAACCCTACCCTGAGGACTTAAGTGTTGCTGGAGCTACATGCCCAGTTCTGTGCCTTGTGTGCTCACGCCATGTATCCTGGCCTGTTTGACTCCTAGACTACTTTCTTGAATTTCATGCATGCCCATTGGATTTGGTTACTGAGTGACTCTTACTGTATTAAGTTTGGAATCTGGACCTGTGCAATAGGAGTGCTTTCCAAGGATCTGTTTGGGGGTGTATGTGTTGAATAAACACCTGTAGAACTCTTGCTATAAGTTTGTGTGGGGTGGGAACAGGGCAGTACATAGCATCACAAGCATTGCCCAGGTGTAACTTATGTGACAATTGCACCATTTTTTTTGACTGAAGGGTTCTTCAGATAGTCATTCATATCCTGATCATCTTGAAATTGGAACATTGCAATGTGATATACCGTGGTACCTTGGTACTTCTCATTTATTGGTTCCAAGATGCATGAGGAGTACCAAAAACAAGGAGTACCAAACAAATTTTCCCCATAAGGAATAATATATTAGTCATGAGGCAACCAACACCGATAAGTTTTAGCTTGAGTGTCGAGTACCAAACAAACAATGTGTACCAGGACAAAATTTTCACATCAAAATGGATTGAATGCCTTATTCAATGAATTTCAAACAATTGAGTACTGAGGTACCACTGTATATAGAGGTGTTCTTGAAGATCACCCAGAAAGCACAATCAGTTAAAAAAAGCAGTGACCCAAGCCATAATGGGCCCTTCTTATTATGCTTATGTGTCATAATTGGTATGCAAGCTGTATTGGCTATCATTTGGCTTTATGGTACAATTCAAGATGTTGATCATTACTTATATTGACCTTCATGGCATAGCATCCAGTTACTTGAAGGATTACCTGTCTCCAGTTATTTCTGCCCACCCAGCATGTTCAGGCAGAGTAGGATATAGTCCAGATCTTCTAAATTAAACATTGTTGTGGGACCAAGGAAGCCCTTGTCCTCTGGATAAAACCCCCTTGGAGATACATATGGCTCCTATCTCAAGTGATCTGGAACTCCCTTAAAACGTGGCTCTGCTCTCACATTTGAGGTTAGGGTGCTCGTGGAGCCCCTGATATGTTTTCTGAATGTTGTCTTGCCTGGACAATTGTGTTTTGCTGTAGTTGTAATTGTAATTGTGTTTTCTTATATATTTGATAGTTTGTAAGCTATCCAGAGTCTTTTTTGGGGAGTTAGACAGCCTTAAGAAATCTAATAAACAATAAATAAATAATAATTGTTTGCATAAATATACTTGAGTTGATACAAAAAGATATTAAGGAAAAATAAGTAATGTATTGGATTTTGCGATAAATATAAAAAAAATAAATCTGGATTTAGTATAGGCACTCTAGATTTCTGAATAGTCTCTAGTTCTTGGATTATTATTTAAACCAAAGAAAAAGAAGATAACAATACGACATTTGATGCTATGGTGTAGATTTCCAGATGAAGAGGACTGAAATAGTGAAGAAGATTATGGTTAGTGTAGCCATGAGAGTTTGACAACTAACTTCTAACCGATGTTCTTGATTAACTCTACAGGGAAGTTACAGCATACATAGCAATAATTTAGGAATAACCAAAGTATCATTGTTGCTATCATGGAGACAACCACAGTTTTAAATGGTAAAACAATTAGGATTTTAATGTAATGCTAGAAGACACAGAGAGAAATTTTGTTACAAGATGGATGGCAAATAAATTCACTAAATAAATAAGTCACAATGCAATTTGCTGCATTTGAATGTCTATCGCAGAAGAGAGTGAGGGATCTCTTTATATACTTTATTTAAATGCTGTTTGTATAGTTATCTGAAAGAATCAATCTCTGAGGCAAACACAAACTTTTCAATACCAGGCATGTTACAAATAAGGAGAAAAAAATGAAATGGTTCACAACAGTCTTGTGTGCTGTTTTTGGTCTATTGATCCTAAGAATCCCTCCTACCAAGTCAATGAGTCTTCGGTGCCATAGTAATTAAAACACATGGAAGCTTATTGGGAGATTATAAATATATGCAAACACACACAGAGAGAGTTAGATAGAGAGGGAGGGAGGGAGGGAGGGAGGGAAAGAGAGGGAGAGGGAAGGAGAGGAGGGGAGAAAGAAAGAGAGAGAGGCAGAGGGGGAGAGAGAGAGAGAGAGAGAGAGAGAAAGGGAGAAAGAGAGAAAGAGAGGCCTCTGTGAGGCATAATGTAAAGAAATTTCTGTTCTAAAACACAGAAGAGATTGATTAAAGTCTATCCTTTGACAATGGTTTTCTATGATAAGGACATCTATTTGCTGTCCATATCTACTTTTTTCTTATGCTTGCTGATAAATGCAGCTTTCCACAATATATAGCTTTTATGGCTTAATTATCTTTGACAGAAATCATCTGTTTCTCCCTTATAATCCAAAATGTTATTTTATTCTCAGCTGGAGTTGTTCCTCACTTTCATGATTTTCAAATCTATTTCTCCCCTTTCCAGAATTTATTTTATTTCCTAGAATAATTTGTTTTCACATTTCAGCTTTGATTACAGGCTACTGCCATTCACTTTCTTCAAATGATTTGCATAAAGTAATTTAGATTTGCAACTTGTACTGAGAAACAAATATATTAAGTGCAAGACTAGACTAGACCAATGCTAAACAGTGTCTCGCAGAGAAGAAATATAGAAGCTGTTGTGTGTTATTTATTTATTGGATTGATTTAAGTACAGCATCCACTGTAGCAAACCCAAATTTTGGAGCTACATTGTGAATACATTCAAGACTCCAAGAAATAAGTAGGATTTCTCCCACCTGCCAATTCAAAGCTTTCAGTGATGGAAACTGATTTTTAAAAATGGCATTCCATTTATCTGCCTCTGCAGCCAGGTGGTCTCAGTGATTACACCTCAATAGCAAATTGTCTAGCATTATGATGGGTGATATATAGAGAATATTGTATCATACGGAAATTACTGGACCTGTGTAGGATGTCTTCTTGTATCGTGCCAAGGCCCACACATATTACTGCCAGAGGATTTTTGTTGTTGTTGAGTACTGCATTCTCTTAAAAGTAGTCATTGTAAGCCATATCAATAGTTGAGGTTACACACAAAAAAAGGTGGAGGTTAAGCAAGCAGTAGATAGAACTATTTCTAGCAGCATCTACAGCTATGGTTACTGACTTCAAAATAGTGGATCCAACCAGAGTATTGAATCCTCTTCCATTTTTGAATGTGACATTTTGTGCAGAATTAAAAGTGGACAAGGATACAGGTTTATTTATTAAATCATTAGTATAAACTGTGGGAGGACAGCACCCCCCCCGCGAGAGAAAGAAATATTTTGGGGAGTATTAAAAAGCAGAATATTATATTTCCCAAAGGAATATAGTAATGGAGAAAGAAAATCTTAAAAGACAGAAACCAGCCCCCAGAAACCAGCCCCAGCCCCTCTCCCCCAGGCAGAGGCCAGCTCTGTAGAAATGCAGATTTGATGATCCTATTCAGAAAGTTTGGGGCCAGGAAGCTTGGAGCTGATGAGATTAGAAAGACAAAGATCCCTAAAATCTACATACCCCACCCAAACATTAAAGACATGAGTGGTATTAACCCACCAATACCAAAAAGGACACACTCAAAAGCTCAGGTCAAAGTTCATGTCACAGGAACAGGAAACAACTCCAAACACAAAAGCCCAAGAAGGTATAAAAATCCACCACTCCCAGCAATATGTGGTGAGCTTTCCCAGAGCCACATTTCTGTCTGGCTCTGCTCTTCAATAAAGTACAACCTTCTTTTTAAAACAGTCTCCATTTTGTTTATTCCCAGCTTGGACTGGACCCTGATGAAGGTTTTTCTTTCCACAAAACCATCCTTCCAGTTTTATCCTCCCAGTAACTATATGAAATAAATTTCTGTTAAAGATAGTGGAGATGGACTATTTCTGCACTCTTTGTTGACATGTCCCACCTCTTTCTTTTTCTTGTCTGCTCTCAGATCTTTCTCTCTTCCTCCCTACAGGGTAATAGATAGCTGTCCCACAATGTTTGACTTTAGGGCATAAATTGCATGAAGTTCATATCCTATAATCCCTTATAACCACACATATATCTATCATATGATATGTATCAGTGAATATTAATAGCAGCTTCTCGAGTTATATGGGCAATGTTTAGGAAGTTAGGAACATTGTTTAGGAAGTTAGGAACATTGTTTAAGAATAAGATGTATAGGAAGGAAATCAACTTCATAGTGAAAAAAAGCACAATTTTATGCATGACTCCTCATACATAAATGGATATAGGATTGCAACCTAAATCTATTTTCCGCCCATAGTATCTCCCATTCCAATACTAAAGCTGGCTAAAAAGCTTGAATCCTTTCTATTTTGATCCTCAACTTCTCAATTACACAGTATATAAAAAATTAAAGAACTTTGCTATTTTTTCAATGCTAGATAAGAGAGTCTTCAACTCCTAGGAACTTAGACTTCGAATGCCATAGTTACATTGTAAACATTATTTACTGGCTGCAACAGACTGTAATGGCAGCTTTCATATTTTATTTATTATATTTCTACACCTCCCCTCTCACCTAAGTGACTCTATTATATATTGCATTATATTTTCTAGGTAAGAATATTGTTGATATAGTGCAGTGATGGTGAACCTATTAGAGACTGAGTGCCCAAAAACCGCCTCGCCCCTCCTGCCCACAGGGCCACCCACCACCTCCACAGCCTGCCACAGCAGATCACCCAGGTGGCCCAGCAGCGTCATGGCGGCCATGCCCTCTGTTCGCGCCCCGCAGCATCATCTGTATGTAATGGGGCATTAGAGCGGAGTCTTGTCCCTGCTGCCTGGCTGCCATGTCCTTGGCTGTGCTGCTCCACACAGGCTGTGCCCGGGGTGACTCTTCTCTGGTGGGGCTGCTGGTGAGGAGGGCCCACAGCAGTGGTGGAGCTAGGGTGATGGCATTCGTGCCCACAGAGAGGGCTCTGAGTGCCGCCTCTGGCACCCGTGCCATAGGTTCGCCACCACTGATATAGTGGATGCCTATTACATGTTTTAAGCATACAATAAGTATTATCGTGTGTTTGCGATATATACAATAGTGTGTGTGTGTGTATGCATAAAGAGAAATCACACAGAAGTATTTTAATTCTGAGAATCTATATTGTATTTCACTTCCTATCCTAAAGAGAGGTTAATACAGAAACATATATTTGCTTGCAAAGACCATCAAGATAGAAGTAGTTTTCTTGGAAAGAAAAGTCTTCTGGGAATCTAGGTCTCATAGCTTCAGTACCACTGGTTTTTTTTAGCAAATTTAGCTACACATCATTATCTAGAACAGTGGTTCTCAACCTTGGGGTCGCGACCCCATTTCAGGTCACGACCCCATTTCGCAGGGGTCGCCGGGCACCGCCGGCCGCCATTTTGTTCTTTTTATTTTTATATTTTTTATTTTTTTTTATTTTTTTTTATTTTTTTTTAATTTTTTTTATTTTTTTTGGCGCGCGCGCACCGCGCACGCTCAGATCCGCCCATCGCGCCAGAAAAAAAAATTAAAAAAAATTAAAAAAAATAAAAACAAAATGGCGGACCGCAACGGGCAGATCCGTGCATGCGCGGCGTGTGCGATGGGCCGATCTGTGCAGGCGCAGATCCGCCCGTCACGGCCGCCATTTTTTTAAATTTTTTTTAAATTTTTTTAAATAAAAAATAAAAAAAAACAAAATGGCGGCCTGCGACGGGCGGATGTGCGCATGCATGGTGCGTGCGACGGGCCGATCCGTGCATGCGCAGATCCACCCGTCACGGCCGCCATTTTGTTTTTTTTATTTTTTTTTAAAAAATAAAAAAACCACAAAATGGCGGCCCGCGACGGGCGGATGTGCGCATGCATGGCGCGTGCGACGGGCCGATCCGTGCATGCGCAGATCCGCCCATCACGGCCGCCATTTTGTTTTTTTGTTTTTTTTTAATTTTTTTTTAAAAAAATAAAAAAACAAAATGGCGGCCCGCGACGGGCAGATGCGCGCATGCGTGGTGCGTGCGATGGGCCGATCCGTGCATGTGCAGATCCGCCCGTCACGGCCGCCATTTTGTTTTTTTGTTTTTGTTTTTTTTTTAATTTAAAAATTTTTTTTGCGCGCGCGCGCACACGCGCGTGCCCCCGGGTCGGGGTCGCGGCGCGCATGGGCGGGGCAAGTGGGGTCTCAACCTCAGAAAGGTTGAGAACCACTGATCTAGAAGGTTTAGCTGTGTCAGAATAGGGATTGTAGAGAAAATCTATGTATCTGTGCTGTTGCTAGAAATTGACATCGACTTGACACATAATCAACCCACCCATCAGAACAGAGGACCTTACAATATTTCTTAGATTTTTTTAAAGCTTCCTTAATAATTATTGATTTGTGCTCTCATTTTGAAAGCTTTCTTATTCCTTGAGAAATAGAAAGAAAATACTTCGGCGTAGGATTCTATGTTGAGCCATGGAGTCTGCTGGGTTTCTAAGGAAATTAAAATTAATTTAAGCTTTAATTGCAATGTAAATTTTTCAATAAAATTTAGGATGGCAACATTCTGTGGTTCAGAGGCTGCTATTTATGTTTCAGGTCTTCTGAAATATATTGTTATTTCTCTAAGAGTTTTTTGGCCTAGTTTTACATAATTTATGGGGATAGTTTTTTTTAATGGGAGCAACAACATTTCACTCCTCAGAAGTCTTGTCTTCTCACTCCTAGCCTTATTTTCCCATTTGAAATTTGGCCATTGTGCCTCCAGTCATCAATGCTGGGAACCTGGAATGCTCCAGGATCTACAAATGGTGTTTTAAAGTACAGGCAATCCACAGATATAATTCAATTCAGTTTAGTTTAATTCAAGAGTATTTCATTTTGAAATGGTAGAATAACATTCCCATAAAAACACAGTGTTTTTATTTACATCATAGAAGTGTAGAGCCTCAAGTTCCAAGGCTGCACGTGCCCTCCAAAGTCTTGTCACCAGGAGAAATCTTAAATTGTTTCCAAACTGAATGTTTTAATATGACAGAGTGGGAAAATTATTAAATACATTGGAAAGATCTAAACATAGGTTCCTACTAACTTGCAGAAGATTTGTCTGGTCTCAAGACCGCTTGAGAAAAAATATTGTCCAAGATGTTTTGGCCTACACTTTTTAAAAATATCCAAAAGTATCTTCTATTTAAAAGGGCTCTGTCTTTGGACAAGGCTACCTCAACTTTCAAGGAAAGAATCAATAACAAAAAATATAGAACAGAACAGAACAGAATAGAATAGAATAGAATAGAATAGAACAGAATAGAATAGAATAATAACTTTATTGTCACTTTGAATGTACACTAATCGCCATACATTAAAATGAAATTTTGTTGCATATACTGTAGCTCTCAAAGGGTCACCATTTCCAATATACACTACATAAATATGACATAAATAAATAAATACAGAATTATGCATATACCCACATAGATTATATGACACAGATAAACAACACAGTCTAGTTCACATTATGTATACATGTGCGAGTTTACCAGACAGATGGCATAGGGAACAAAGCTATTACAAAAATCACACAGTCCTGCTAGAAATACTAGATATAGAATATATATCTTTCAATCTCAATAAATCAAATCTGGCCAGACTGTATGAAATAACTAGATTGTCTCATTTGTGTGCCACTTTTCTAAAAGATGATATTAAGCTGCATATGCTGATTATTCATTTGGCAAAGATGATTTGGTAATTAAATTTGAGATTAATTATTTCATCAGGGCAAAAGTGGGCAGAACTAAAGCAGAACTAAAGCAGATCTATCATTCAACAAGTTCCGGAATGCTTTGCTGATGTGTGATAACACTATTTATTTTATGCTGCCACTTGTTTCACCATTTATGTGGTGGGACCAACACACAATGTAGCGCTCCACTAGCATCATAAAGAGTAAAGTTAAGCCTTGAAGATTACATTAATGAGAATTTGAAAATATGAGAACAGACCAGATTTAGAACATCTAGTCTGTATTTCATCTCATACAATGGCCTACCAGACATACCTAGGAACACCACAGTTAAGGAGGTCAAACCCCCTCCTTTCCCATTGTTGTACCTTGTACCTAGATTACCCATATGCTAAAGATAGTACTAGTCAACACAGTTTTCTCAGAGATGCCAAATACAATCTTTCCTGGAGAAGGTCCTTCTCACAGTATATATTTCATCTCTAGTATCCTTGGTCTATTGTTTCTTAAAAGCTGAAGCTGGTGCACACTGCAAAAGCTTAAGTATTTATGGACATTCCTCAATTCACTAATGAAATACAGGTACATTGGTCGAGAGCTGCACTGGTCATCATTTCGTTTTTGTGTACAATTTTAAGGGCTGGTCATTATCTTGAAAAGCCTTCATTGCTTAGGAACTGGACTTTTATAGAATGGTTTCTCCCTGCCCAACTAAATGAGGAACAGCAAGTTTCCTCCATGCTTCTTCTTTTATATAATGTCATCTTCATGATCCCTAGAGGTAGGACTTTATCAATCATATCTTATTTCTTTAGGGGGACAAATGAAGGATTCCTGCTTCTGTGAAATTTACTCCTTCATTCTTCCCTGAACTATCATAGACCTGGATAATGAAAACTTTTTGCCAGACAGACTGATGCCACATACATATATGACAGTGCCTAGACAATCTTGGATGATCTTGAATAACTGAACAGAGTCAGCTTTGGCTATTAGTTGGATGAGAAGTCATCAAGAGTCCCACATTTTAGGTCAGACTTGGGGGAAAAAAACCTTCTGTAGGTATGTGTCTTTAATGTTACTAGAAATCAAGTTTAACTTGCAAGATTTATGTCCAACTCAGAACATTGGTCTATATGGCCATGGCAACTAACATGACATAAGATTTCTATAGTCTGATTTGATGTCTCCATCTTTTATGAATAAGCATATTCCAAATCTATGTCAGTGATAAATACAGGCAATTATAAATCAGTTCTATCCAACACCACCCAATTTATTTGGTAATATTTTAAAATGAAAACAGAACAAGCAATATATACATTGATTTTTGATATGCAGTTTTCTCTGAAAGGCATACTAGTGTGCAGTATGCTTTTCAGGGCTTTTTTTTGGTCATAGAACGCACCGGAACAGAATTCCAGCACCTTTTTTTGACGGATTTTCCAGAATTACATTCTTTTCCTATTGTTTCCCTTCCTATCCTTGTTTGTTCTTAAAAATGCCCCGCTGGCGGTACAGTGCAAGCGGGGTTCCCTCTGATGCTGTCTGCCTCCCCTAGGAGGAGCCATGAGGCGCCGGAGCACCACAGCCAGAGTGTGGCTTGATTAGCTGAATCGGACCATTTGGTGTGGAAGCCAATGGTGGTGGAGGGAGACACATAAACATGAAGGCCATATTTCACAACAGGGTGATCGAGCCTTTTGCCTTCCCTTACAGAAGGGGGATATGAGGTTAAAAAGAGGCAAAGTGAGAGGAAAGAAAGGTGGCTGGCGTGGAAGCTTGCCCAAAAGCAAAACTTTGCTGTTTCAGTTCCTTGGGTAGTTCAAAGGCTGGGATGTCTACGAAAATCTCTTTTTAGTCTTTTATACTTTATATTCAGACTGCAGAGGGGAAGAATAAGAATAAAGCCAATGTCTTGTGATTTGGAGGTATTATTATTATTAAGAATAATTTATATTAATTATGTATTGGTCAGATGTAAAGGTAGACTTACAGTATGAGGTTTAATCAGATCTATTTATTAAATTGAGTTTAACTTAAAGGTAAATTAAAAGTAATCTGTTCGCTGACAAAGTTTCAACTTTAATTTGTTTCAAGTCAATATCCATATTAAACTGCAAATGTAAATTTTTCCACCTTGTTTGACAACTTCTTAAAAATAATTCAATCTTTTACAAGCAACCAAATTTTGTTTTATTGGGCCAATTTCATTCCACACAGAAAGCTGATATTTCCACTCATTAAACTAAAGTGTATGCCAGTGGTAAATGTCTCAAAAGATTAATAAAATGCCTTCTTGTAATTTAAAGCCACACAGTGCATGGTAACATTAATAGTATTAAATTACCTTGAACAAAATCCTAGTCTTTTAGATACACCAAAAATTGAAGGAGTTTTTTTTCAGCTACAAAGGTATACCTTGTAGGGTAGGCAAAGTGGGTTGTATGACGTGTGTGAGTTCCGGCACCTTTTTTTTTTTTTTCAAAAAAAGCACTGTGCATATTATTCCTAATATAGGTAATTGCTGTCCAGAACCCCAGATTTCCCACCACTTTTCTAAATAAAAGAAAAAAGAGGAAAAGCAAATGTAATCTCAAATCCTACTGAAATGAATGAGACTTAAGTTGTAATAGCTGTCCACTTGATTTCAGTTCTGTTTCTTCTATAATGCTAAAGTGCTATCTGAGAAAAATTACAGTAATGATTTAGAAATGTACCCTTAAAGAGAAATAGAAGAGGTAAACAACAAAGTAATTTCAGATACTTTATATAGGTGACCTTAAAGTGTTCTTTTGGTTTATGGTCCATTTGTCCTGAGAGAGAAAAGAAGATGGAACAAGGTGAAACAATACAAAGCAAATTGCATTCATTATTAACTTGAAAAGAATAATATATTTAAATTCTAAACATGGAATGGGTAGAAACCCTACACCAATTCTTTCCTAGTACAGTTCTTCCATTATATGACATTATGTCCACCTTGTAAGCGGCTGCTGACTTTTTTTTTTAAGAAGTGACATAATCCTTGCCCCAGTTTATAAATAAGAGGTCTGCTCATTTTTACATTGTTAAATTATTTGGAAATGTTGGGAAAACGGATTTTGGGCCAGTTATTTCTCTCAGCTCCATCTACCTCATAGGGTTGTTATTGTGGGAAAAATACGAGGAGGAAGGTATGTTGGACATGTTGGCTGCGTTTAGTTATTTGTAAAAACAATAAAAGTGGGATACAAATAAATAATCCACATTGGCTATGAAAAGGTAATGTCTTCTTTGAATCATACTCAGTTCCTGAGGATTTCATATATACAGCTATATTTTTTCTTAGTATTGGTGTGTACATATTTTTTTCTTAGTAATGGTGAATATGTAGTTCTTCCAAGATGTTATTTGAGTTCCCAGCCTAGTCTAGTCTCACTTCTACTGGGTGACCTTGGGCCAATCACTCTCAGCTCAACTCACCTCAAAAGGTTGTTATTGTAGGGAAAATAGGAGGAGGAAAGAGTATGTATGTTCTCTGCCTTGAGATATTTAAAAAAATAGTAAAGGTAAGATAAATAAATATACATAAAATTCTGCATATATCTCTGACTTCTGCTATATCTTTAACATAAGTTACCTCTCCCCATTCTGTACTATATTAGAAGAAGACCAGATACAATGGAAACAGCCAAGTAGTTACTATTAGTTGCTTAGCTTAGCTACTATAGACACAGTTTAGAGCAGGGGTAGGCAACCTTGGCTCTTTTATGACTTGTGGACTTCAACTCTGAGAATTCCTGAGCCAGCCATGCTGAGGGAAAAGAGAGAGGTTTCTAAGCTGAGCCATGCTAGCTCAGGAATTCTGGGAGTTGAAGTCCACGAGTCATAAAAGAGCCAAGGTTGCCTACCCCGGCTTAAAGGAACAATTGTCTGCAAGTATGGGTCCTCCTTTACACATTTCTTGAATGGACTATCAGAGGAACACCTTTTTGCCATTTTAACAAGAATTTTGTTATTAAAGGGAATACAAGATAATTACTCTCCCCCTCCCCAAAGAATCCCAATATAGAAATACTGGTCTTGTAGAAAGCATTTGAAAAGGTTTGACTTCAAAGGTTGTCCTGTTCCACATTCAAAGGTAGGGTGACAAAACATTTCTGTAACTCTGTTTTAAATTTTAGAACCGTAACTCATAATAGACACATAAGATGTTAACGTTTTATTACCATTTTCATCCAGGTCTCTCAAACAGGAAAATAAAAAACTCCACTGATAGACAACAGAGATTCAAATTCCACAGGATTGTAGAGAAAAATAGGAGGAAAACTGCTATGAAAATTTGACCTTGACATAAATCTATTTTAAAAAAAAATCCAACTTCAGATTTGAATTAAGTTCTTGAATCAAATTTACAATTATTTGAATTTAATTAGGGCATCAGATGGGGTGTTCTTGGGCTAAACATATCATGATAGTGACTTTAACTTCACGACTGAATTTCTGTCCCTTTTTGATGGCAGCATGTATAAAAGAGGCAGGGCTTTTGATCATGCAGCGATAGCAGTCATTTTGACTTTTTTTGACCCCCTCCCCTCCGGAAGGCGCCTCAGCCTCACAATCGGTAATTTAAGTCTAAACTGTATTTTGTGTTCAGTGTACAACCCATCATTTATATATATTGATTATATGGATCCTTTTTGTCTTTAATAATTTAATTGAGCCCACCTGGTCTGATAGGACAAGATCTATACCTTTTCAGGCTTAGAAAAATAGTTAATGTGCAGATCTTTGGTATGGGTTGAAAATAATTATTCTACATATTGTCTTAATGGACTTGGCAAAAATATTTTTTAATGAGTCATAAAAGCAGAAGTACAGAATTGTGATTGATGGAGCTTAGGAAATGATGCAGAAAAGCTGCACAAGAAAAAGCCAAAGTCAGCTTGAATAATTCAGCCTATGCATATTTACAGAATGCCTTTGCCCAATGAAATTGCATTTAAGAGAGAGATAATTTTATGAGCTTCCTACCATTTCCCAGTGAATAACATCTCAAGAGAGAAACAATGTATTTTAAGAAAATTACTGACATTGGATAGACCATAGATCTTAAGGCAAGTATGGTTTTTGAAGAGTTTCTCCTGCCTTTCTTGTAAAGTGATGTAGTACTATAACACTGATAACACTGAAGATCTACCAGATTGCATGATTAGACCATTGTTAGGAGATAGATGACCAGCTTCTTCTTAAAATTACCAGAAACAGAGAACTGGAATACCTGAATAAAAAGTAAAACAAGTATGAATATGGAAAGTCTAGCATAAATGCAAAACAACTTCAACGTCTCTATCATAATTGATACAAATTGACAGCGGAACTGAGGTAGGAACAGACAACATCTTTTTCTCTTCTCAGACAATTTGAGCAGGCATGTAAGAATAAATTATCAATTTCTTAGTGAAAGATCTACCAAAAAATCTACCAAAGATTTGTTGCAGATTGGATCAATTCCAATTCCATTAATTCTAATTCCAGGGGCAAAACATGAAAAGTGTCTGTTGTCTTCTGGTATTGGCTGAATGAGAAGCTGGGTAAATATTTCAAGAAGAATTAATGTTTGTTTTCTCTTTCTGAGACAATTGAGATTTGCATTTTTGAGCTAGGGAGCACTCATTTTATCAGTGCATGGAAGGGATGTTTCTATATATGCATGCTGAATGAAATGAGATTTCCACCAAACTTAATGCTGTACACTCTATAACAGGGGTCTTCTAACTTGGCCCTTTTATAACTTGTGGACTTCAACTCCCAGATTTCCCCAGCCAGCCATGCTGATGAATTTTGGGAATTGAAATCCACAAGTCATAAAATCCACAAGTCATAAAATCCACAAGTCTGCTCGATAATAACCAGTTTCTCAAATTTTCAGCAAACATGTTTCCCTTCTAAATCAAAATCCTACAGAAAAACATTGTGGATGTGAAAAATTCAGCACTGCATCTGGCACCTGACTGCATGCCAAGTATAACCTTTGCTACTGACCTAAGGGATTTATTGAGGATCTATTTCATTTCCTCAAGATAGCACTAATGTCAAAGAGAAGAGGAAATATTGTAGAACAACTGTTGAATACACTGCTAAAACTTACAATCATCATGTAATGATGAGTCAATCTTGTAAACTGAGCTGTGAAGCAAAGTTCTTGCCAAGCTGATCCTTCCCCTTTGATACCAGAGCTTAATTATTCATAATTGTTCTTAGATTTTAGATAACTACCAGCTTTCCACACAAAGAAAAATCATCCAAAATCTTACAGTGAACATTACAATGACAAACATTAAATTACATAAGCGGAATGATCTCTGATACAATTTTTACTGAGTATCTTCTCATGGTGGCAAGGATAAATTTGATGAGCTAAACTTGAAATAATATTGCAACCAATATGTTGTTTTCAAAGGGCTTTATTTGCTGCTGAAAATATTATTTTTCCTTTGATTAAATATTTAGTCATTTGTGGAAAATATAATGCTATATCATTTGGGATGCTGATTATGACTTCTGTATAAAACAATATGGAGAAATTCAAATGCTTTAGGAAGCATTTGGTGATTCAAAAAAACTTGACCTTCTGTTTATTAAATAGAATTTTGATTGACGGGGTTCCAGTGAAAGATTAAAAACGTTCATAACCATCACTCTTTATCAACAATACAGAGTAAGGCTCCTTTCCTTCTTACATCCCTTCCTTCACAAGAAGCAAGGAACATTCCAACTTACCAATGTTTTAGTCACTTGTAATTTCTCCAACTAAGTAAAATATGGGAGGGAGGGCTCAGAGGCACTAGATCAGGGGTGTCAAACTGCCGGCCCATGGGCCGGAAGTGTCATCTGGAAGCCACGCCCACCCCATTGCTGGCAATGGCAAAATTGTCCCGATACATTGCACAACATCACATGATGTCGCGAGTTTGACATGTCTGCACTAGATCCATTTATCCTTTATATCAGTGGCCCCCAACCTTTTGGGCACCAGGGACCACTTCCATGGAAAGAGGTTTTTTTCTGTGGACCAAGGGGAGCAGGGTTTTGCATGCTCCTTGCATACTATGGATGGGAGACCCTGCTTTATACATTGCCTTAATCAATGCAGGAAAGACCAAGAGCCACTGTATTGTGTTGGTCCACAAGATACAAAGTTGTCTATGCAGCATATGTTTGTCACAACTATGAAGCCATCCAGATTGGTAGAAGGAAGGAGTCATACATACATACATACATACATACATACATACATACATACATACATACATACATACATACAGTCATTGAATAACTTAAATCAGATTTTTTTTCTCTATAGTTGATTAATTCTTTTCAGTGTTTTGAAATCTAGAGTCTATGTATGTCAAAAGAATTATGGATTTTTTATCATCAGTAAAAAGATGTCCTATTTTTAGCCTATAGCAAATCAGTAACATCTGCATTTGGCTGAAACTCAGCAGTTTCCTTGTGTTGCATTCCAACACTGAGTCACAACTGGTGTTAGAATATTATGACTTGTTTTTGGTACAGAAGGGTCAGTTAAAGTTACCACATACCACACACACACACACACACACACACCAAACAAACAAAAGATTAAGGATGTTTCTGCTATCTTAAATACAAGAACAAATTTAAAGAAATTATGTTTTCACACATTTATGACAGTGATTAATATTTAATTCTTATTACCCAGACAAAAAGAATCAAATTGTGATACACAGAGAACATTGTCTTTGTAAAAAAAAAAAAAAAAGAAGACAATGGACAAAAATGAATGAATATTGGGTGACTACAATTCTATACAGAATTCTCTGTATTTACTTAGTATTTTATATCATCGTTAACTTAACTGTGGCTTATAGAATTTTTTTAAAATAGGCAATGGCTAGAATAGGGTGGTTGCATGATTTATAAGCCATCATAGGGTCACACAAAATGTTCACACAAAAGCTACACCAAAACCAAACTCCTCATATTTTCACTTTTTATGAGTAAACCAAAACAGTGTAACTTATTATGTTCAACTATACTGTAATATCTATTATGGTGCACAGATCTCAATTCTATAGGCTCAGTACAATGATGCTTCAACACTCTGATATGTTAAATTTATTCAAATATAACAAAGGTCTTCTGCTAGGGTGAAGATTTTTTGTCCATACTGAATCAAAATTTCAACTTGACCCTTTCAAATTGATCTGACCCTTAGATTTGAATAAGTGATTTGAACTGAATACATTTTATTTAATTAGATAATTCAGTTTAGATCACTCTACTGTTATATTTGAATCCATTTAGAGAATTAGGGCAAACCAATCCACCCAGGCTTACTACAAATCAAAATTCTTTAAATATCAAGATATGCATGAATGAAATGATAATGGCCAGGCCAGATGACCAGCTAAGATTCTTTCATATCTTCCTGTTTACAGATTAGGCTGGTATCCAACCATTTTCTTCTGCTGATGGAATGACTCCATCAGAGAGAAGAAAATGTCCAAAGGCAGAAAGGAGACAATTTCTGCTCCATAGAAAAATCTATTGGAATAATTCCATACGTTGCATTAAATCAGGTTTGCTTAACTCTAGTCTACTGAACCACCCATAATTGGTTTTATGCAACATTTAGGCATAAAACATGGGTTATAAATCAAAATAATTGATTCAGTACAACATACTAATCCCAGACTGAAAAATATAACATATCAGAGTTTAGGATAATAGATTCACTTTCCTAAGATTGCAGATTGATGAAAGTAACGAATGCAGTCCAGACATAGAGCATTGAATTGCACTGTGTTACACTGGAATAATGAACATGAATCAAGTATGGACAGACATTAGCTTGGCAATTCAATGTAGATTAGTCTATACTATTATGTAGACAATTGCGAAAGTTGAACCATGAAAAAAATAGAAAGAAGGAAAATTAACTCACTTGAGCTGTCTGTTAGAGAAGTCACCTGAGTGTTCTTTGGACAGCAAAGTTGACAGACAATCAAGAACTGGAGCATATAAAATCAGACATTTTGCTGGAAGGCAAACTCACAAAATTCTGTCTTACTTGTTTTGGCCATGTCATGCAATTAAACTCACTGGAAAAGGCAGTTATGTTCAGAATGGGCAGCAGTAAAAGAAAATGAGGGAGCCAAAATTATGGTGGTTAGAAACCATCAACACTGGCACCAGCCAGAACACAAAACAACTGAAAGAAGTCATACAAGATCAGAAAATGGGAAGATTGCTGGTCCATGGAATCATTGTGAATCAGATACTATTGAATAGATAGCATCATTATCATAGATTCTTCTTCACTGGGATAGAATACAGGATGAAGAGAGTTGGCACAGGGCAGAGAGTACTAGAGAAGTATCTAAAATTAAGTGAATGGGAAATATGAAAAGATAAAGTGAAAGAGGCTGTGGATTAGAAAAATACATTCAGGAAAATGATCACATAATGTACATCTAAAGAAAAAGATATTCACAAAGAATGTAGTCAAACAGCAATGAATCATACAGACTAAAGAAGAGCCTTAACAAACTATATGTACCTTTATATTAAAGTATTTTAGAATTTTGACTGAAAATGTACAAAAAGTGTTTATAGCAAAATTTGGAAAATTTAGCACAGCATTACGTTAGGTAGGAGGTGTGCCAACCAGATACCTTCCCTTCAGTAGGCTATTGTGAGAAATAAAGTTAATTGTACGATTGCTGATTTTAGTATAAATTAAAGCATGGCATTGGAATATTTTGGATAAACTCATCTGGTGAGTTTATTTCTTCCTACTAGAATAGCATGCTAGCTATGTTTTCTCACAAGGACAGGTTTAAGCATTTCACATGTAGGAAGGGGTATCTCTTAGGTTTGGGAGTGAATGCAACTCATGTGTTTTATTGGGGCATGGCTTTTGCCACCCCAATAGGAGTGTACCTTTCCTCATTTTGTTATATGGCAGAGAGCGGTTAGTAATAGAGTAAAACATAAAGATCAGGTGGATGCAATGGGAAATGGGTTACTTAAAACTCCGTGTAGAAAAATAAAGATGGACTCAAGAATGAATGGATTTTATTTTATTTATTGAATTTATTTGCCACCCATCTCATACCAAATGAATGCCAAATAACGTTGATTGAATAAAATAGTGAAGTGCAAAAGGAATATGTTGTGGGAGAGAGAGAGAGAAAGAGTGAGAGAGAAAGAAATGAAGACTGAAACACAAGAGAAATATATGAAGTGAGAGTGAATGAGTCAAGAGGAAGAGGGGATTAAGAAAGTCATGGCTGGAACTGATGAAAGGTGAGAAATTTAAAGAACAAAAACTAATCCATGAAGCAGTATATGGACACAGTAGCATCATAAATAATTTGTAAGAACCAAAAGGTATACAGAATTGTGGATGTGAACAACATTTAGCTTTATTTCCTTTACTTTTTAACCTCAAGCCATAATTTTATTGTCTGAAATTACTTTATCTGAAATATGTTATACTTTTATTTGTAGATTTTGCATAGTGATGCCTGATAGCTGAAAACGTCTGCATGAATTTCAGTATTTGAACATTTGCATGTAAAATGAAACATGAATTTGATTTTAGGAATAGAAGACCAGCTATACTATTAGATTAAAGGTCCATCTGGTCTTGTATTCTGTGCTATCTTGTGGCAAATCCAATAATTTGAGAAATTTGTAAACATGACAAAACTTCACTTGTTTTCCCCAGTTGCTGGTATGTAGCTTTTATGCTGTCTGTAATCAGGAGGCAGCTCACTAGATGACTTTGGAGGAGCTCAAAAGATATGCTGTTTGCAGCCTAGGTAGTACAGTAATTGGATGAGAGACTATTTAGAAATAGTCTCTTCTCAGGCTAAACTGAGAAGTTAAAAAATAATTATGAATGAAGGCAAATATATGTATCCCAGGATAATGTTACAGGATCCAATCTGGGTTAGACACTAGGAGCAGAGGTTTCGTCTTCCCAGCTTTTGGATGAGTGCTGGAGCTTATCCTCAGGGAACTTTTCTCCACCAAAATGGCAAACCACCTTTTTATTCTAACAATTGACCTATCCTGTAGGTAACAAGAGTTAAGTGTGACTCAAAAGTGATCTAAATAGTCATAAAAACTTATTTATTTATATATTTGAATTTAATATAGCTGCCCTACTCCATTGGAGTTTGACTATTAAAAGCCTAGCCCTTCATGAATTTATCTACACTCCCCTTTCAAATCAATCTCAATTGTTTTTTATATGCCCTTGCCACAACTCCTTTGGAAATGTATTTCCTTTTCATACGCAAATGACTGAAATGTAAACCAAGTATCATATAACATTTCTCTCTCTGCTCATCCAAAGGCAGGAAGCTCAAAAATGTTGATTTTTTTTTTTGTTCCAAAATGCTTACAAAAAAGACAGGTGGTGAATTATTTTGTCTGTAAACTGAGGTTTTGATGCGAGTTTGAATGTGATTGAAAATGACATGTTGGATTTTGCCCCGTATTTTATGATTATTTATTGTCTGTCATATTGCAATTTATCTTAGGGACTTCTAATATGTACATTCTTTGTGTTGTCTTTCATTCCTATGTATTCTTGAATTCCAAATACTTAAAAGCATTTCTGCTTATTAAAATGGGAGAATATATGTGATTGTTCACTCTTTCTGCATGGAAGAAATGATACAAAGGATTATCCCATCTTTATTGATTCTGAACAACCCAATGAAGTATATTAAAGCACATGCTAATAGCTAGAGCTGTGTGATTTGGGAATTCAATTCAGAGTCTTAACTTGTTAGGCAAATGGGGGTCTCTAAATTGGTTTGGACATGGAAAATGCTTTTCTTGAATCAATGGGAAATCCTATTAGATCCAATTATTTGCTCATGAGAATCAAATCTTTTGGAAACATGGAATCAAACCATGTAGAATTGATTATTTTAATTGGAATTTGTAATCCACATCTTGCCTAATACTTCTGAGATTATACACTCTTCCTGCTACATTTAGAAGGTCTATATCTGGAGTTACAAAACAAGTGTATAAAAACAGCTCTGGAAGTAATAAAGGATATGAGGTTGAGCAAAGCAGCATTGACAATGTGTTTTGTACCATAGAAGTGATATATTCATCTTCTGAAGATATACCACGACTTAGTTGCTGGCATGTCCACAAGCCGGAAAACACTTCTTTGTGTGTTCTCTGATTACTGACACACTAAAGCAGTATTTCTCAATCTCAACAAATTTAAGATATGTTGTTTTTAATTCTTTTTTTATCTCTATTTTCTAACTATGCTCTTTATATTACCATATGATTTTATTGTAAACTGTTCAGAGTTGCCTTGGTGAGATGAGCAGTATAGAAATTTGATAAATAAATCAATAAATCATTAAATAAACAGTGCGTAACAGTGTGTAGTAGTATAAAGGCAAAGGTAAATGTTTCGTCTGTCCAGTCATGTCTGACTCTAGGAGGCATGTTCATCTTATTTCTTAGCCAAGGGACCCAGCATTGTCTGAAGATACTTCTGTGATCATGTAATAGGCATGACTATATGCTGAGGTGCACAGAATACTGTTACCTTTCCACTGAAGTGGCACATATTTATCTACTCGCATTCGCATGTTTTCAAATTGCTAGGTAAGCACAAGCTGGGGCAAGTAACCGGAGCTCACCCCATCGTGGAGTGCTTGGGTCTCGAACCTGGGTTGTCAACTTTCTAGCTGACAAGCCCAGCATCTTAACTGCTGAGCCATTGTGACTTCATATACCGGTAATAATATAGTAATAATAATATAGAAAAATAAGTGCCAAGAAACTAGAATGGAAGAGGATGAGATGGAATGGAAGGATAAAAATAATATTGAGGGATAAATGAATTCAATGTTGTTCTATAAGGTCTTTGACTAAAATATTTATCTTTCCCGATTCAGATTGGAAAGCAGTACAATACTGAGTTAAAGAAAAATCAGAATAATCTCACAAGATTTTACATAGATAGATAGATAGATAGATAGATAGATAGATAGATAGATAGATAGATAGATAGATAATATATTGGATATAGCTAATAAACATAGAATACCGTTCTGAAAGCTGGAAACTCAGGTAGAAAAAAAATACTATCATGATCAAGATAAAACCATATATTTATCATAGAATAAGAGAGCAGATCTCTTAGCTTACCTCCACAGTATATAAGGAATGAAGTGAATTAGAAAGCTCTCATCCATTTAAGAAGATCTTATCGATCACTCTAATATAGGCCTTAAGGTGTCTCTTGGGGACCACTGCAGCAGTTAGTCAGCACCAGATATAAAGGACCTTTAAGAGATAGCCAAGGGTGTTGTAAATCTTTTCTTGTTTCAAATTAAATGGCCATCCTGAAGTTTTTTAAATTTGTTTCCAACCCAAAATAGGAGAATGGAAAATGAAATGGAGTACTGCAGAGGTCCCCAACCTTTTGGGCACCAGGGACTAGTTCCATGGAGAAAGGTTTTTCCACAGACTGGAGGGTACGTGGTTTTGTGTGCTGCCTGCATCCCGCGGATGGGGCTTTGCTTCGTTGTGAAGACCAATTGCTGGCATGCCGCGGCCCCTGGTGTACTGCATATGTCTCTAGATTCTCCTAAATTGTCACTAGAGTATAATTTTTAAAATGATAAATAAGGATGTTTATTAAAAGGGTGGAAAGAAAGCATTTTATTTATTTCATTTTTGTTTTGCTTAGGATTGCCTGAGTATGTTGCTCAACCAGCACACCTGAACACAAAGAATCTGATTCTGGCCTAGAACTTTTACTTTACCTCTGAGAGGACTCATTTCTGATCCAACTCACTGATCCTGATTAATTCCTTATGCTCGCAGACCACAAATTTCCATTGAAGCTTTAGGAACACTTCCTTTTAACTTCTATTGACTCTCAAGAGATTTCCTGCACATGGTTCAGCTCCTTCCTTCAACTCTTTCGGCTTTCAGCCAGGAAGCACTTACCTCTCCCTTTACCATCAACTCTGCCTTAACCATCAACTCTTTCCACCTACAGTCTCTGTTTTGCCTAAAGCTTATTGGACTTATTGCCTGATCCCTGGATGTTTCCTTGGCTCTGCATTAAACCTTATCTGACTTCCAGTCTTAGAGAACTTCAGCATTGCTTCCCCCCCATTTGAACATTGCTTAGTTCTCTGTTTTGCAGGAAATTAAGAAAGTGTTTCTCTTCTTCATTTTTTATTTGTTTACATGTTTAGGCAATTTCACTTTCTTTCTCTTCTAGACCTTCTTTATTTTTCCTTCTTGGTTGATCTGCTTCCTTTTACATCTCTCAAGTATTTGTTTCTTTTGGTGCAAAGTTTTTTGGGGAGTTGGAGAAGACCTGATGGGGATGATCAGGCAAATTTTTCCTTCCACCTTCTTTGGTACATAATATGTTTAGTAAGATGTTTAGTAAGAGCCAGGGTGGTGCAGTGGTTAGAATGCAGTATTGCAGGCTAACACAATGTTCACTGCCAAGAGTTTGATTCTCACTGGTTCAAGGTTGACTCCGCCTTCCACCCTTCTGAGATTGGTAAAATGAGAATCAGATTTTTGGAGGAAATATGCTTGACTGTAAACTACTTAGGGAGGACTGTAAAGCACTATATAAGTCTAGATATTATTGCTATTGCTTGGGGGTTTGCTATCAGGAATCTCTCTGTCTCTCTCTCTCATCTATTGCAGGTATGTAAATTAGCCAATGAACTATTTTGTCTGTATACATGCTTGCATTTGAAACTGTTATTCATTCTCTTGCTGTTTGTGTAGGCATCTGAGATAAGTCCTTTGGCTGTCTAATACAATGTTTCTCAGCTTCAGCACATTAAGATGAGTGGACTTCAACTCCCAGAATTCCCCATGCTCCCTCCCCCAATGTGGGAAGGAAGAGGCTGCTGCACATTGCCTGAATATACAGCCATTTTCCATTCATTGATGCTCTGACTTTCTGTATGAATGGATTTCTCCACAGAGAATTTCATAGAAAGCCTAGACTAACCCCAAAATATGCATTACTTTCCCAACATTTAATAGACTTTGGAATGTGCACAAGGAGTAAGACAAAATCTTCAATCAATCATCATTTTAGAAGCTGGTAGGACCAGAAGCAGAGTCACTGCATATAAAGAAAACAGGGTCAAAATCAGCTGGCTATTCCCTTTGAATAACTGAATGAAGCTGTTGTTTCTCCAGGGACAACAGATTGAAAATGCTTCCACCAAAAATGCACTTGCTATCTTTGGTACAACAGAATGGAAGAGCAAGTGAGAGAAAGCTACACTGAATTCTGCCAAGTTTTGGGTGCTCTCTGTTTGATGCAGCTGCACATTGAAGCAAAAAGAAGTCTGCAAGCATCCACATGTTCTTAGCCGGAAGCAACTGAAAAGCCATCTGTTAAGCAAAATGGCACTTTTTTGTTTGTTGGTTTCCTGCACACTGTGCAGACTATAGGCCATCTTAATAATGCATCTTGCCAATATCTTGCAATAATGCCTCCCAATGTTGAATTAGTTATTCTTAAGCAATGAATACCCCTAGGGATAAGTACATCCAATTATGTACTTTAATTTGGTCTACTTGAGCTCCCTTCTTCCTGGATTCCAGTTTTAATAGGAGCTCTAAAATGTATTCTAGAATGGTATATAGTTTACTGTGGTGGACAACTTATTTGATTAATTAACATCTCTTTTCTACCACTTCTCACCAACCTGCATACTGATAAAGCAGTGTAACAAAACAAACTTGATATCAACATCCTGTTATCTCTTGCTCCCCATTGCCAGAGAAGTAATAAAATCAGGGACAGATTTTTGTTTGGTTTGAAAATGCTATGCTGCCATTCTAATGACTTTTATTTACTTTTATAATTTATTCAGAATTGTTTTCCCAATTACGAGGTGTCCTGCATAGATACAAAGTTAGTTAACAGTATAAGATATAAAATATTTTCTTTGCTTTGTACTGTCACAATAGAATATTTGTATATAGTAGATTCATGTGCACAGTTAGCCTGGATGTAACTAGGTTTGTAGTCAGAGGGAAACTGTTTATATTTTCTAACTACAGGATCTCCCAGTGAAAGGATATGAAACAAGAAAGCATGTTTCTCATATTATAATTTCAGTTAAATGATCTGCTTTCACACTCCCCTTCCATGATATGGCAATGGCACTCCACTTAACTTCAACACAAGCACTTAATTTTTTTTTGCTTTGCTGCTGATATTCATGCTAAATGATTCATATCTAATATCCACATTACAGATTATATGTTATCCCTGAAGCAGGGAGATAGCCATTTTAGAATCAGAGACGTTAGTTCAATAACAAATATGAAACAATATGAGCTTTATTTTGCTAGCAATACTTTATAAAAGAGAAAAAAGTATACCACGTTTCTCTTAAATGATTAAACACATTCTATCTAATATTAATCATATTCTGAGATGATATTTTAATTATTTGATATAGCTTCATGTGTGGATGTTTTAGCCTGTATCTCATTTTATGGACGGTACCTAAGATACCTCATTTATAAAGGGTAGTATGTATATTTCAAAGTATTTTTTTTAAAAAAAATGTATTTCAAACAAACAAATATGGCCTATGAAACAATTCACAACACAGCTGCAGTATTTATCAAGAAATCTGTACAATCCACCCCACTGTCTCCATGATTCGAAATAAAGAGCAATAATGAATGATCAATGGTTGATCCACAACACTGATTTCTGTCCATGTTTTTTTAAAAAAGAGCAGGTGCTTTCCCAAGCTGGATTATTTCATCAGCGTTTCAGTGAGAGAAATTTTTGACAGATGGTTCCTTTAAATCATTCACATACAAGTGACTGCCAACTCTAAAGGCTGGAAAATTATTTATTTGTCTCGAAGCAGACCATTCAGATCCACTTTCCACGATGTAGTCCAGATTCAGATGTCTGGCAATTGGCATTCATACCCATCTCTTCATCTAATGAGGGTGTTAAATACTTTGCTTCTATTTCTGTTCATTTACCACATTGTCATTCCAAGAAGCGTGGCAATGTGCTGAGTGCCTCACCTCTGTGTTTGACTGGCATAATAACATTACTGTTGTGAGGAATGTTTACTAAACCAGACGTTTACAAAGACTGATCCTTAGAGTTGTATTGCAGGTTATATGATGATTGCTTTTTAATATGATCTTATGTTTAATGCTGATGGTTTTAATAAAATAATTTTTTACAAAAAAAATAACATTACTGTTATAAGACACTTTGCCACTTATACCTCTGGTAACTAGACTCCCTGATTCTCTGTAGGACTTTGGATGACTTTTTATTTATTTATTTATTAGATTTATTATGATGGGCATACATAATATTCCTTCCTCTTCCTATTTTACCTCAACAACAACCCTGTGAGGTAGGCTGGGCTGAAAGAGAGTGACTCTCAAAATCACCCAGCTGGCTTTCATGGCTAAGGCAGCACTAAAACTCACAGTCTCTTAGTTTCTAGTTCAGTGCCTTAACCACTGGACCAAACTGGCTCTCTAAATAATATTATAAAAAGGTCAATATGCAATGCGCTGCGCTACAATGCAATACAATAAACAAATGATATTATACAATGTCACAAATATGACATTGTGCATCTCCTTCAACATTCAACCAACAATTTGACCTCCTGACTTTCTTTCCCAATGAAAAACTGACTAGTTGGAAAGCAAAGTATCATCCACTAATGTCAACTTTCTAGCCAAGATTCCCTCTGGCTTCATTTAGGCTACAATACAGGTCAGATACCCATTCTATTCTATCTGATCCCTCAGCCTCTTACCATATTTGGTGCAATTTACAAAAGTTCTACCCTGAGCGTCACATGAATCTCTCTCATAAATTCCCTTCAGTATACCAGAGTCAACTTGTGAAGTGCTCTTTTTGCCTCTCTTCAGATTGGATAAGTTTTAGCCACCCAATTTTAAATATTTTATAGCAATAACAGTCATAAAACACAATAAGAAAGAAAAAAAGCCATCTCTTGCTTGCTATTTCTACTCCCATTCCACTAAGAGTTAAGAGGATTTAAACTCTAGGAGTCAACGTTTCTATAACTACCTTTTCAACAATGATATCTGAGGGGTTTCTTCCCCTGGTTCTTAACGAACTGTGGGTCAATGTTTGCTCAAGCCAAACCTATCAGGACAGACATGTCTGCAGGATCCATTGCTTCTGTCCAAATGATCAAAGGAGCAGACACACAATGCCAGTTCTGCCCCTTTCATTTGTGCATGCAACTTTGTGCACAAGACTGAAAAATGTGACAATGCTTGGTTTATGATGGTACAGGGCTGCTTTGCCCCATCTTGGTCTCATTTGCAGGTATTTTTGAAATAGGGTTAATTTAAACTTCTTAAAGAGTTACTATATATTTGCTACTTTTAAATATAAGAAATAGAAGCTTTGTTGCTTAGAGTTAACTCAGAAAGAAATGGCTAGGCATGTGAACCACTGCCAGATAATACTGTGTGAACAATAAGTAAACAAACAAACATCTTACATGCACTGTAAATTTAATGCTCATGAGTGTACAAACATAGGAAGATTTTATTTATTTATTTATTTTATTTATTTAAATCACATTTATATGCCGCCCCTCTCCAAAGACCCGGGGCGGCTCACAACAAAAAATACTACAATAATTTTAAAATTAACACATTCATACCACACACAAACTCAATCAATTCACATGCACTGATGGCAGGACACTCTTAGGGCTGAGGGGCAGAGCGGAGCTCACATGCCCCAAGCCTGTCGGCGTCGATGTGTCTTCAATCCTTTCCAGAAGGCTAGGAGGGAGGAAGCAGTACGAACCTCCGAGGGAAGCTGGTTCCAGAGGGCTGGGGCAGCAACAGAGAAGGCCCTTGCCCTAGGTCCCACCAGACGGCATTGTTTAACAGACGGGACTTGTAGGAGGCCAACCCTGTGCGCCCTAACCGGTCACTGGGATTCATGAGGCAGGAGATGGTCCCGCAAGTATCTTGGTCCGTTGCCATAAATTCTAGATCAGATCATGGACCCATTTTGCCAATCTGGACAGGCAAAAGTGAACACAGAATAGCTAGCTTGTTTGAGTCTTCCAATGACAGATCATATTACCATGCTTGATATTGGAGGTAATATATAGTAATAAAAGAATAATTATTAAGACCCATTGAAAGCTCAATGAATCTTCCATACATTCCTCTACTCTTTAAAATCATTCAAGTTTGTTGTCATTGATGTAACTTCTAGCTATACATTTCAATGTTTAATAAAATGTACTAAGGAGTTATTGGTATCTGACTGAAATTTTCAATCATTCTGCTTTGTTGGGTAATCCTAGAGCAGTGGTTCTCAACCTTTCTAATGCCGTGACCCCTTAATACAGTTCCACATGTTGTGGTGACCCCCAACCATAAAATTATTTTCGTTGCTACTTCATAACTGTAATTTTGCTACTGTTTGGAATAACAATGTAAATATCTGATATGCAGGGTGTATTTTCATTGTTACGAACTGAACATAATTTTAAAGCATAGTAATGAATTACAAAAACAATATAGCAGTGCTCACTGGAGAAGCTTACTCTTCCTTGCTCAAAAATATTGGGAGGGAGGGAAGGGGAAGGAAGGAAGGAAGATTGAAGGGGAAAGGAAGGAGATGGAAAAGGAAGGAGATTGAAGGGGAAAGGAAGGAAGGAAGGAAGGAAGGAAGGAAGGAGAAAGAGATTGAAGTGGAGGTGATGGAGATGGAAGGAAGGAAGGAAGATTTAAGAGGAAAGGAAGGAGATGGAGAAGGAAGGAGATTGAAGGGGAAAGGAAGGAAGGAAGGAAGGAAGGAAAGAAGGAAGGAAGGAAGATTGAAGGGGAAAGGAAGGAGATGGAGAAGGAAGGAGATTGAAGGGGAAAAGAAGGAAGGAAGGAGAAAGAGATTGAAGGGGAAGGGATGGAGATGGAAGGAAGGAAGGAAGATTTAAGGGGAAAGGAAGGAGATGGAGAAGGAAGGAGATTGAAGGGGAAAGGAAGGAAGGAAGGAAGGAAAGAAGGAAGGAAGGAAGATTGAAGGGGAAAGGAAGGAGATGGAGAAGGAAGGAGATTGAAGGGGAAAAGAAGGAAGGAAGGAGAAAGAGATTGAAGGGGAAGGGATGGAGATGGAAGGAACGAAGATTGAAGGGGAAAGGTAGGAGATGGAGAAGGAAGGAGATTGAAGGGGAAAGGAAGGAAGGAAGATTGAAGGGGAAAGGAAGGAGATGGAGAAGGAAGGAGATTGAAGGGGGAAGGAAGGAAGGAAGGAGAGAGATTGAAGGGGAAGGGATGGAGATGGAGATGGAGATGGAGATGGAGATGGAGATGGAGATGGAGATGGAGATGGAGATGGAGATGGAGATGGAGATGGAGATGGAGATGGAGATGGAAGGAAGGAAGGAAGGAAGGAAGGAGAGATTGAAGGGGAAGGGAAGGAGATGGATGGATGGATGGATGGATGGGGCCATGGCAAGCAGCAGCGATGGTGCAGGCCAACCACCAGCTGGGCCACCAGCTGGCCCAGCCCAAGGGAGGTAAGCCAGGCCCATGCACACCAGCAACCCTGCACCCACCGGCCTCCCACCTCCCACCCCTGGCCCTCTTTTACTTACATTTAGTAGTTGCTCAGCAGGGAGGGGTGGAAACTTCAAGAAAGCTCGCCTTCGCTGCAGACAACTTGCAGCACCGTTTGCAGACTGGGACTTTTGGCGGGCTCAGCAGGGCGGAGACAGCCTGGACAATTCCTATTGGCTTTTGAAAGCCAATAGAATTAGACTCTATTCAAGAGAGTCTATTCTATTGGCTTTCAAAAGCCAATAGAATAAGAGGGAGTAGCACAGCTAAGGAAAAGGGGAAAAAATGGCGGACTGCGTTCTTTGGCGACCCCCGTGAAATGGTCGTTCGAGCCCAAAAGGGGTCACGACCCACAGGTTGAGAACCGCTGCCCTAGAGTATGCTAGTTTTTTATATATAATACTTTTATTGATATTATCATTACAATAGTAAAAACTAGTACAAATTTTAAAAAGGTAGAAGAATTTCTTGTAATAGAAGGTGCAAATAAAAGGAAAAATGGAAACAGAAAAGAAATGAAAAAAATAAGAATAAGAATAAAGTAAAGAAAAAGAAAAAATACATAAGGATGTGACTTCCTGCCTTCATCATAATAGGTATAAACTTTTAGTAATTGATAATCTCCTCTTAAAATACAACAAAAGATCTCTTCTTCCCATATAACTTCTCTGTCTGTAAACAAATCCATAAAGCATTGTCATTTTAGTCCTGATATTACCAAAAGTCCATTAAGTATTGCAAAAAATAATAGCATATCTGTATTGTTGTTAGTTGTTAAGTCGTGTCCGACCCATTGTGACCCAATGGGCAATGTTCCTCCAGGCCTCCTTCTCCTCTACCATCTTCTGGAGTCCACTTAAGTTCACACCTACTGCTTCAGTGACTCCATCCAGCCACCTCATTCTCTGTCATCCCCTTTACTATTGCCCTCATTCTTTCCTAGCATTAGGCTCTTCTCCAGTGAGTCCTTCCTTCTCATTAGGTGGCCAAAATATTTGCGTTTCAACTTCAGGATCTGGCCTTCTAAAGAGCAGTTAGGGTTGATCTCCTCTAGGACTGACCAGTTTCATCACCTTGCAGTCCAGGGGACTCGCCAGAGTCTTCTCCAGCACCATAGTTCAAAGGCCTCAATTCTTTTGTGCTCAGCCTTTCTTATGGTCCAACTTTCACAGCCATACATTGCAACTGGGAAAACCATGGCCTTGACTATACGTACTTTTGTTGGCAGGGTGATGTCTCTGCTTTTTAGTATGCTGTCTAGATTTGCCATAGCTTTTCTCCCCAGGAACAATTGTCTTTTAATTTCTTGGCTGCAGTCCCCATCTGTGTTGATTTTGGAGCCCAGGAAGATAAAATCTGTCACTACCCCATCTATTTGCCAGGAATTAAGAGGGATAGATGCCATGATCTTAATGTTGAATTTCAAGCCAACTTTACATCTATACTTACCTTAATCAAATAAACCAATTTTATATTCCTTCTTTTTAGTTCTAACAATCATAATATTTAGTCCATTGATATAATGTCTTAGAACTTGATTTCTTTTCATTTTTTTCTTTGCTCCTTCTCATAACATGCTTCAAAACTTTTAACAAGCCTCTTTTGCAAATCCAGTGTAGGAAAATTATTCAGTTCACTTGCTTGGTTTATTGTTTGTATATTCCTTTTATTTATTAAAACATTGTCCATTTTTATTTTTTTGCTCTTTTATGTCCAGCTTAACATCTTTTCCATGTCATTCTTATAGCCTGTGATTTGTAAATCCACTTACAATCTTCTCAGGTAAAACTGCTTTAACATTTTAAGCAAAATGTTACAATATTTTGCTTCATTCTACAACTGTAAACAGAATTTATGAATTCTTCTCCTTTGATTGTAATCTTTATTTCTCTTTAGTGTCAAAGTCCACTGCCAAAGAGAAGACATCATGAAAAAAACCGCTGCCATGTTTGTTTAGACTGAGAAATTTGGTCAGTCAGGGAAGCTCCAGAGTGATAAAGGATATATAAAAGAAAATAACAACAACAACAGCAGGAGCACCTTCACCACTTACTATAATAAAATGAGCTAAACAAGCCAACAAGCACAAAGAAAAATTCCAAACAAACACGAAACAACTTCTCCTGTTCAAATGCCTGGAAAGTAAGATCCAAGAAGATTCCACAACCAATCGCATCCTGATTCTAGTGATCCTGAGGGCTCAGATCAGACATGTCAAACTTGCGACGTCATGTGACATTGTGCAACGCATCGGAGCTTTTTTCTCATTGCCTGCAATGGGGTGGGCGCAGTTTCTCAGAAACGCATCCAGCCCACGGGCTGGCAGTTTGACACCCCTAGCCCAGATAAACCCTTATGTGGCCTCAACAGCTCTCAGAGAGTGCTAATGACCAGATGACTGCAAAAAAGTACAATCCTTCCATCCTACCCCCACCATCCTATCAGAACCTATCATTTCATCTCCCTACCATCTAGTCTCAACTTTCAGTACCAATCCTTCCATTTCCTGCCATCAGAACTGATGAAGCTTCTTGGATGAGAAGTGAAACATTTTCTTCTTCCTCAAAGAAAAAAAAAGTCCAGTTGCCTTTTGAAGAAAAAAGAACTTTTGAGACAACTATGACCTGGATGATTGAGAATCTCCACAGACATAAGAACTAACTTTTTTTCTGCAGAGGAAGAAATCATTAGCTGGTCTCTTGCAGAATGTTGATATGAAACTCCACCTTCCTCTTACTGCCCTGCATACATAAGCTGATCCATTCAAAAAATTCTACTCTGTAAAGTTACATACAGTAAGAGTTTCCTTTCTATTCCACAGAGACCTTTAGCCATGTAGGACTAAGATTCTGAGACAGAAACCATAGTTCTTTCCCCCACCAACTGTTGAGTGAAGCCATGAAAAAACAGAAGCTTGCTATGAACTATACATGCTCCCTCTGAAAGCTATTTTTCCTCATAAGCAGATGAATAAGTTGTCTAAATGGTTAATTGAATGAAAGGCATATATATATATATGCTCATAGGTTATTCATGAAGTTACTCTTTTATTATGAATGAATGAATGAAAAAATCCACAGACTTTATTTTTCACTACTGGGATAAAGTCTATATCCTACCTAATTAAAGGCTTTAAGCTCACATATATTGTAACTGAGATAAAACAATAGCTACTTTTTTTATTTCTAGCAATTGCAAGTTTGCCATAATTTTAACCAGTTAACTTGGGACCAACTTCATGTTCCATGCTTGATCAGGCAACACTAATTAATGTGGGCTTTAGTGGTCTTTCAAAGCATCTTCCAAATGAGGAGTGACTTTTCTCAGATGGCTAAACCGTTACTCTCTCCAGCAGAGAGAGCGAGCTCAGATTTTGCAAATTAAATCCCTTCCTTTCCCTTCTCAAGTCAGCTAGCTTGTACAAGCAATTGAGTGCTGAACTGTAATAGCTGACTAAACCCTCCTTCCCCCTGTGTGAATCTGTGTTGCCCTACTTTCTTGGAATTTTTGTAAACTGGCAGGAACAACCAGCCTGAATCACAAAACCAGGACATTCCTAGGCAAACCAGATGTATGGTGAACCTAGACAGTGCAGACTTTGAAAGTGATGGCCATTATAGGAACATATCTCAGCCTCTTACTGGGTGAGGCTCTTCCTTGAGCAGTTTGCCATTTCTAGTGGCAAACAGAAGTGGTTCAGCTTCCTCCACTCTTCAGTGTGTGGGTCACAGTAAGTCCCTGAAGAGGGTAGCTTGGAATTGGCCATTGCAACAGTTAAAAGTTAATCATCATAGGGTAAGTCCTTCTCAAAGCTACCATAATTTGGCTACAAAAAATCATTATCAATCATAGATGACCAACAAGAATTTTCTGCATCTCTTTGCTGCCATCTAATGATTGTCCAGATTTTTTGCACCTCATCAAAAGAGACTACTACTGGAAGTAGTCAAATGTATCCCCCCCTTTTACTATGATTACCCCATTTTGTTTTTGGGGTCATTCTGTAATATTTATTAAAAAGTAAAGTTTAATAATATTTATTAAACATTAAACAAACTCAAAGCCTAGAAGTGGTGTGGGTTTTTCAGAAAAAGTTTTGGCCAACTCAAACTCTATTTCTACTGCTGTGTCTCTGAATGACTCCCTTCCTTTGGACAGGAAAGCAAGAAAGTGGATTGTGTCTCAGAGAGATTTCCTGAACAGTGTTGACAAAAGGTGAGTTCCTGATGGAAAAATAAATCATTTGAAACCTCTGTAAGATGAAACCTGCCCATTCAGCACCTGTTCTATTATTTTCCACCACTGGAACTAGGCATTGTTTTGTTTGCTTTTTCTTTTAAACAAATGCTTTTTTCTTTCTTTCATTATGGCATTTGTATGCTGTCCAATAACAGGACTTTGCCAGGCAGCTTATAATAATTATTAAAAACAACATGAAACTCATTGTAACTTTAGCATTATAACTGATTCCATCAGATTTCATGAGTTATTAAAAGAAAAGGATATTTCTTGTTAAAATCCTAAATCTGCGAAACAATCAACCTAAATAATGTGTATTGTTCTCTTTAGATGGTGAATTTGTCATCTCTGAATGTTATCAGGAATAATGTCTACAGTTTAAGAAAGACATCTACTTTTTTTTAAATATAGGGCTTATTCCACAGAGTTTCCAGGAATCAACAATGAATCAAAGGCACAATAACTATTGTCTGTCTGTCTGTCTGTTTGCCTGTCTGTCTATCTTCATCATCATCTATGATCTACCACCTATCATCTATCTTGAGATATAGATATATCAGAGAGAGAGAATGTAGGAGAATGTTAAGAGATAGTCAAATCATCTAACCTGTTACATTGGTGATTTATTGGTGGCTATGATTAGTTGCAATTTAAAAAAAATCTTTCCAGTAGTCCACATACTGTACACGCCTCTCTATGGTCTCTTGTTTGTGCAAATTGTCCAGTGAAGGATTTCCATATTTAGTATGAGAAGATGACCAACTTGTTTCATTTGTTTGTCCAAACATTTGTCAGTTTAGATTTGAAGAGATCCAATGGTTCATCTGTAATTAAGTGCATTATATTACAATTTATAAATAGAAAATTTGTAAGCTTTTGGTGAATGTTTTCTTAGACTTTGCTCACAAAGCACTCCTGGGAATTTCAGTAATTTTTTCAGCCAATCCATCTGCAGCAGAGGGATATGGTATCAATATCACACATCTCATTCCCTTCTTTTTTAGGAATGTCTGAAAGCTGTTTGGTTGCAAACTGTCCATTATTACTCATTAACTGTTCTGGAACATCTGCTCTCCCAAAGAGTTTCCTCAAATCATTTATGGTTTGTATGGTTATTGCTGACCATACAATACGCAATAACCATACAAACCATAAATGATTTGAGAAATATTCTTGGCACTTTGAACATGGATTCACCACAATTAAAAATTATGCCTATAAATGTTCCTCCAAAGTTTATATGAATTCTAGCAAGGCAGGCCATTTCCACAAGATATTTTTGGCATCCTTTGGATATGTTTAGCAAGCTGACCAACTAGCTGCAAGCCATTAAATTTGTTGATGCAGTCCCTGCCACCAAACTGCAAACTACCGGTAGTCTCTTTGCTTTTACTACATGAGGATGTCCAACACTCTCTCAATCCTTGAGCTCCCAATTTGGATAATATGATGAGCACTCAGTCCCTACATCCTTGTTTGCAGAATTATGAATTCTATTTTGTACCAGTGTCTTTTATGGGAAACCCCCCCCCCATACTCCATTCAAAAAGCTCCTGTTAGTGGAATTCCTCTTCCTGGATCAAACATTGAACACAGCAGCTGATAATTAAAGAGGAGAGTAACTACCTTTTGTACAAGGACTTGTCAAAATGGTTAACTCCTCAAATGTAATTCAGCAGTGTTTGTCTATTTCTGTATAATTTTCCTGTGCAATTTTGAGGGAATGCAATTGGAAAGGTACTGGTTATTCATCATCTTTCACGATATTGCGAGACATAATAAACCAATTTCAGATCAGGGTAGGATAAAATACGTGTTTTGTCCACTTCATCATCTTCCTGCCTGCTAAGAGAGTGTTGAAGGGACAGAACATGGACAGAATCTTTTAGAATTAAATAATCCTACAAAGATTGTAACTCTGATACATCTTGTGGCCTGGGACATTCACAACTGTTAGAATTTTCTCTGTACACTTGCTTTGGCCTTGTACTTCTACACAAACCCAGTGGTGGGATTCAGCTGGTTCGCACCACTTTGGCTAATTTTTTGTTGCCCAGGCCCAGAATGGATTTCCAGAAGTGTCATCCACACAGAGAACTGGTTGTTCACATATTTGAATCCCACCACTGCACAAACCTAATCCGCAATGCTACATTTAAATAACTCACTCTTGCCACAGAGTATTCTGAAGTCATTGTCCACAAGTCTCTGCAGTCCTATCTGCAATCACCATTTTCTCTGGTGACAGTGATGTAGCTTGTAATATTTGGGCCATGGCTTTCTGCCCAGACACTAATGTTGATATTACTAGACCATCCTGTTATAAAGATATAAATTTCCTTGTTAACTATTTCTATTTCACTTTCATATCAAACACTTCAGCTATAGGACTGTGCTCTTTTTAAAGTAGAGATGTGTTCTTAATCTTTAGGAAATGATTTGCTTTTCCCTAAGCAACAGGCTCTGTAAATATCTCTCACTTTTTTGCTGTTTGTACAGGTTTCTCTTTTAAATCTGCATGAACTGATGAGTGTGAATTTTGAGTTGTTACTCACAGTATGCTATTGCAAGTTTGTTTGCATTTGTTTTTATTCCTAATTGGAACTCTATTACATCTTTGCAATAGTTTTCATGGAAAGAGCAATTTCAAATGCATCCTTAAATATTAAATCTGTCTCTGTTATGAATCTCTCACTTTCAGAATTTCACAGTCTAGTTGATCTCTCAATGCACTAAGTCTTTCAATAAATTTGCAATGTTCAGATGCTTTTTGAGTTTAGCTGCATATCCTACAATATATTCTTCCTTTTTCTGTTTGCTTTATGAAACCAAATTTCTATGCTAATAATAGTGATTTTAATCCCAAATATTCCTGCATCATTTTCAATTTATTTATCATATTTGTATGGTCCTCTGTCTCACAAGAGAATGACTCTAGGTGTTATACAGCACTTAATTAAAAAAAGAAAAAAAACCAATAAATATAAATTGTGAGAATAAAACATATTGATACACTATAGCACCATGTCTCTCATACCATTCAGTAAAACTCACATTTTTAGCCCCCAAACTGTACAAGTACTTCAATATATAATGTCTAATCTACTGTGGCACTATCAAGCAGGCTAATCTTCCCAATATAACTATCTACCATGCTGTGCTGTTTTCTCTTTACTCACCAGTTTAATGTTATTCTTTTCTTTATTTGTTGTACCAGCCTCTCTAGAGATAAAGTGAGGTTTGAGATCCTTTTTAAATAATTCTATCCTACCTACCACTATATCTATGACTTCAGGCTCAAGAATAAGTTTTTCCGGGTGCTTGCTTCACTGAAACTTCTAAAAGAACTAATTCAAGTAAGTTTGTAAGAATTAAAACACATATAACCCAAGGTAATAAAGTAAAGTCACCATCATCATTTTAGCCATTATCTATCCACTGCAGGATGAAGGCCTCTTCCACATGTTTCCAACCTATACAGTTCTGGGCTTTCTTTTGTCAATTGGGCCCACAATAAAGTAAAGTATTACTGGTTAAATCTACCAATAATAACAGAAACACATTACATTACATTTCAATTAGTACACGTTTGAAACTTAAAAGTGCATTTTGAAATTTGGAAATGCATGTGCTTCAAATAGTGTTAGTATGTTTCTTTTTGAAAATGCAAAAAATATTCTTCTCCTTTCCAGTCTTGCATCACACAATATATTAAAAGCATCACTGGAGAACATAGACTGTTTCTATAGCATAGTTTCACCAACTAAAATATAAACAAATCTTTCATTCATAGTACAAGCAACAAATCCAGGAATGCTTTAATGGATTACATCAGACTGGGAAGTGGTTTTGATTTTCTTTGGAGCAAGCCTGGATAAATTTTAAAAAACCCACCAAAAGAAAGAGAGGGATCCTTTAAGATCATCCTATTCATTCAGAGGAGTGAAAGTGAAATAAGTTCTGAAGTAGGCCTCACAATGTCTATACCATAACACTGATTGATTGAGTGATAAGATTTATAAGGCCACCCAACCCAAGTAATGTGATTCTGGGTAGCATACTGCATAAAAACAATCCATCAGTCAAAGAAGAAGAAATACCCACATAATGATAAAGAATGCAGTATATAAGTTTCAAATATAAAATATGAAGTGGTAACCAAGCCCATTCATTCTTTGCAATTCAATTGAACAATGGAAAGAAGATATAGGACCAGATTTCTGCAGGATAATTCTACTAAACTAAACATAACTGGACCAAATTTGGTATGTGGGAGACAAGTCAGCAAAAGAAAGTTCAAGTTCAAACCAAATAAGATCAGTGTTGAAAAAGTCAGTACAGATGTAAAGGAAAACGTCTCCCCTAATATAATAATAATAATAATAATAATAATAATAATAATAATAATAATAATAATAATAATAATAACAACAACAACAACAACAACAACAACAACAACAACTTTATTGTCACTTTGAATGTACACCAATTGGCATACATCAAAATGAAATTTCGTTGCATATAGCTCTCAAAGGGTCACCACCTCCGATATACACTCCTTTTCATGGCCAGCTCAAGTTTCAGATCATCCATTTTAGTCTGTAGGGAGCGAACAATGGCAAACAGGACAGATGGAAACGGAGCTCCATGTGGATTAGCCCTCAAATTAGCTTGTATTCCTGCATGACAACCTTGCCTCCTTTCCTTTTTCTGATCCTGAATCTTCCACCTTTTCCTTAAAGAGGCCTTGCTTCTTTTCACCCCTAGAGAACGCTGCCACCACCACCAACTCCTCCAAAAGCCTCTCTCCCTTCCTCTGGGCCTGCCGACAGCCTCATCCAGTTCCTTCACTCTGTAAGCCCCGGAACCTCTTCTCCTCTGCCTCCTTTGGAAACAGCCCTGATTTGTAATAGAATCCATTGCTGGGCCAATAATCAGATCTTGCTGCTGGCAGAACAATTTCAAACAGCGCCAATGACTTTTAACGGTCTCACCAACAGTTCTGAAACAGCTAGAAACTCACCATGCCACCAAAGATTGTCAGTTGTATGTTACCTTAGTTCTACCATGTTGCTCAAACACATCAAAACCTTCCTGATCATGTGGCCCATATCCCTTAATATCCCTCCCAAAACTTAATACCCTTCCCTCACCTTCAAGAGCCAATGCAGACGCAGCCGATCCAGGTGCCACCATCTTAGAACAGCTCTTCTCCAGCTCTTCTCTATGTGAAGAGACAAACAGATCAGAATGTTGCCAACTTTACCATTATAAGCCTCCCTCCCTTTTTTTGCAATAATTTTATTAGAATTTACAAATGCAAAGAAAAAGAAAATATATGAAAATATAAAATGAAAATATAAAAAGGAAAGAAAAATGTGTAGAGATAGAAAAAAGAATATATATATAAAATGAGAGCAGAATGAGCTCGAAATGGCCATATTAGTCTCCCAACTTAATTCTTTAACTCTTTGTCAAGAAAAAAAGAAATCTGGATTTGTAAATGTTTTGCTGCAAGGCAAAAGAGATTGTAAAAAGTAGAACTGCAGTATAGCAGTTAAAATGCCAAGGTGTAATCAATCAGACCGGTCTGTCTGAAAAACATATAAAAGATGACTCCTTTTCCCTCCAGATTACATATAAGCAATTTCAGTAACTGAACACCTTCTCTAGTATTTCAATTAAAACAAAGTCTTTTCTTCGCTTATCTCATGACTCATTTATAATCAATTTGTAAAAATTCATCATTCAACTCTAATCATCAAACATCTATTAGGAGTTATATATTATATATTTTAACCTTAATAAAAAAATCCATTTTGTAATTCAAACTTATCATTTTTTCTAAGAAATGAACCAAAAGAATTCTCTCCTCACTTATAAACAGATCTTTAAAGTCTTGTCATTCAGTCCTGGTCAAAAATAAATCTCATTAATAGCTACCAGGAACAATATTGTGTATATTTGAACTCTGATGATATAGATTCAACTTGGTAGAATTTCAGTTTATTTTTTAAAAACTTGATCTTCGGTACCATCAAATAATGTTCTCCAATCATTTTCTCTTTCAGGAACAGCTTCAGTAATTGTTCTCTGTCTCCTCATGTTTCATATGTTCCTTTTATGAATTCAAGATAAGAAGGCTTTCCAAGTCACTCTTCTGATTTATTATTGGTATGTTGCTTTACTTATTAAGACATCAGCAGTTTCCATTTATAAATCAATTTTGGCATCTTTTCCCATATATCTTATATCCTGGCATATTCCTTCAAGTTCATCTGGCTCCTTAACTTTCCGAAATTCACATTATAGTTTTGCTTTTGCTGTTTTTCTAAAAGTAAATAGCAAATTCTTAATCTTTTTTAATCGTTAAATTTACATCAGAGCTTCTTTTCATCCAGGGTAGGAGGAGGAGTTTTTAGCAACATAGTAAAGCTTGCCCTTGGAAGGGTTCCTCAAACAGCTTCCCAAAAGTGCTTTTTCAAAAGGCAACTAGAGTTTCTTTTTCCTTGAAGATGTTTTGCTTGTCATCCAAGACACTTCTTCAGTTCTGAAAAAGGACCTGGGACAACCATGATCTAGATGACTGAGAATCCCCATAGACAATACGCAGCTTCCTAAAGTAGTTAAGAAACTAAGGTGAACCAAATGGCTCTTTGAAAGAAGCCAAATACCAACTTAGATAGGATAATTTCCCCTCCATTTCCTCTCAAACCTGCTGGGGACTGCTATTTTACAATCTCTATGCTGAGCAAACCTGTGGGCAATCCTTGTCCTCTCCTTGATCCAGATATGAATTCCAAGATGCTGAACCATTTCACCAGCTATTCCAACATGATTTCTTTGCAAAAAGCAGAGCTGTGTTCGGTCCACCACTACTGTCTTTGGAAGTCTCCATTCTAAGCTTCCCTCCTAATCATAAACCAGGATCCTTGCTTCCTAATACACATGCAAACACACACACAAACACATACAGTTACAATAGCAGGAGAAAGCAGAAATTCTCCCACAGAGACACAAAATATTACTTCATTACACAGAAGAAAGTGTATTCCTATGGTCACTGTTGATAAGGGTTGGAAAAAAGTCAAGAAACCATTCTCTTCCTGCTTCCCCCAACTTACAGAAACAGCAGGCATTCATGCTGTGTTTTAGAAATAAAAAAAGCATTGCTTTTTTCTGTATTTTTCTTCTTCACATAGAGATAGCAGCAAGAATGATTATCTTTCAACTCATGTCTTAGTAAATTAGAGCAAGGAAGAAAATATGGCTAATCAAAGATTTTGTCACATGAACAGCTCACAAACCACACTTGAATGCTAAATGGAGCTACACAGATGGCTGAAAAAGCTTACCAGAGAAATGGAGAAAATAATGAAGAGCTGCAAGACTTGGAAATATTAAGAAGATACAACTGTGAATCAGCAACAAAAGAGCTGGATTTTGACTTACTAGCAAACAGCTGGAAAATAATTTCATACCAATTGGATGTATTTACAGTACAGAGTCCAACCATGGCATTTTCAATAAATGGGTTAAACAACCTACACTATAGCTTAATATAAATGAATGTCAGAGGACTAGGAGACAAAATGAACTCTCATCTTTCTTCTCACGGCATCCTTTGCTTATTGATTTTTTCCCCTGTATATTTTTTTTCTTGCTGAAGCTAGTGGCTGATTAATTCAGCTTAAGTAGAAAACTTCAAATAGAACAGAATGTAATAGAACAGAATAGCAGAGTTGGAAAGGACCTTGGAGGTCCTCTAGTCCATCCTCCTGCTCAAGCAGGAGACTCTATACCAGTGGTGACAAACTCGCAACATCACATGATGTATCACGACGTATTGTGACTTTTTTTTTGCTATTGCCAGCAATGGGGTGGACACAGTTTTGCCATGATGCATCCAGCCCACAGGCCGGCAGTTTGACACCCCTGCCCTCTACCATTCCAGGCAAGTGGTTGTCCAGTCTCTTTTTAAAAGCCTCCACAACTTCTGAAGGCAAGTTAATTGTTCTTGCTTTCAGGAGATGTTTCCTTTGTTCTAGCTTGCTTCTCTCCTTGATTAGTTTCCATCCATTACTTCTGGCAGCCCCTCAAATATTAGTCCTTCTTTTTATTAAACTAGACACGCCCAATTCCTGCAACTGTTCTTCATGTATTTTAGCTTCCAGCCCCCTAATTATCTTTGTTGATCTTTTCTGGACTCTTCTGGACAGGTGAAATGATACTTCTGTTTTAATTTATCAGTTTTAATCAGCTTGAATGGGAGGTTTTGCCTGATTTATTGCTAACTATAAAGTGGTCAAAGGTTGGGTTGAATGCCCTCTCTTGTGTTCTACGATCTTTTTTCTAGTGGTCTCAGGCAGTGGTGGGATTCAGATATGTGAACAACCGGTTCTCTGTGTGGATGCCACTTCTGGAAGTCTATTCTGGGCCTGGGCAACTACAGGTTCTGCTGAAGTGGTGCGAACCAGCTGAATCTCACCACTGGTCTCAGGCCTTCTTGGCTTTCATGCTTTCCTTTAGTTCCAAAGAAAGACTTCCCATATTGCAAACTGAGGGCTGCTGAGAAGGTTGGAGAATGATAAGGAGGAAGAGAAATAGAAGAAAAGAAGGAGAATAATACATAATACCCTATACTATATTAGAATAAAATAAGCTCATAAATACCATCAAAAGAAGTTGAATAAAATTTTAAAGATGTGGAACAAGATAGACTTCCTTTACACAGAGGAAGACATTTTTTTTTAGAAAACTGGAAGATGGACTGAGGATACTAGCTATGGTGGTAACAAAGACAAAAATGCTGTATCTGGCTCCATTTACTCCTTTTTTAGCCCTTTCTAATGCCATAGTAATGAAAGCTGTCTGTAATAAAGTTATCCCATAATAAAAGGAGATACATTTCATTTTATGCACCTTTATCGTACTTAGTAGCTTCTATTGTTTCCTTGCATGTGATTTTTCAAGAGATTCTTATCAATGTGTATTTATTCCCAGTGCAATCTTTATAATAATGTACTTCTACAAAACAGCTGGAATTAGGCCTTAGAACAGCTGGAGAGCTTTACAGTAAGGGAGAGAGCAGAGACTCCTTGAAGATATATTGTGTTTTTCTGTCTGCTGCAGAAATTGATTGCAGGTGCCATGCTGCTTTCTGTTGAGGCTTTTTAAAAAACATGTTTAAATGTTGTATGATAGTCTTATGGACATTAACCAATGTGCAAAACAGATGGATAACTGCAAATACTTTGGAACATATGAAATGTGAAAGCTGAATCAGATTCTTAGTAACTGATCTTCAGATCTTCAGAACTGCAGCTCCCACATATCCTTAATTCTGACCATGCTGCTGCCTTGGCCAGATGAATTTACAGTGTAAAACAGCTGAAGACTCAGTCTTGTTTCCCTTTGTTGGAAGAAAAAATCAGGTCTAGTTCCAAGCCAGGAGTAAGGCACTGGAAATAAAATGGAGCCTGGTTGCTTAGGAAAGAAGGTTTAATGATGAGCAGAACCAACAACAGCAGGTAGTTCTGGGACAGCTCACAAAATGGAGTTGAGAGTAGGTGGGCTTTATACCTTCTTTAGGCTTTGTATTTGAAATGCCTGTTCCTGTGCAAAGACATGTCCTTTAATATTCTAATTGGCTGTTGCCAGATTCCTATGGGATCCTGTAGGGGTCATGGCTGTCTCTATAGGCAAAAGGGGAAATCCTAGCTGTTTGTCTGAGCTAATCTTGTCAGCTTTTGGCTTGCCTAATTGTGTTGCTTACTTGGAATCTCTGTTTGCTCTTTGTTTATGAACAGAGTGGGTCAATCTTTCTGAATGGATACAGAATCTTCTAAATACTGGCCTCTTCATGTTTTTGCTTGAGGCTGCAGCTGCTTTCTTTCTTTGTTAAGATTTTTCTACTCTTTTAATATTCCCAAAATATTTCATTCTCTAGGGGGGGATGAGGTGCTGACTTCCTACACCTTAGAGGCCACATTCTTTCATATTGTGTTCATATTAAAAAGATGTGACATTCTTGTCACATGATGTCCTCAGCTTATGACATTTATAAAAGTCTCTCATCCCTTTGCCAGATAATATGCCAAACAACAAGACCCCAAAATTGCTATAACGCTCAACTTCCAGATGTCATGCAACAAGGGTGGGAAATTATGGCCCCGTTAGGACCTGTGGACTTCAATTCCTAGAACTCCTAAGTCAGCCAAATCTGGGAGTTGAAGTTCACAGGTTATAAAGGGGCCATAGTTGTCCACCTTGTCATACAGGAATGTCCCCATAGTATCCTGCAATTTAATAGACCTGCCTACATAACAGCAAAAATGACTTTTTAAAAAATCAGCTTCACAAAATTTGGCTACCATGAAGCAAAATAATATTTTGTCAAACTGATTGATACCTTCTTGGCTTGCTCTTTTAAAAAACTTTTGCTTTGACTCTATGAACCACCATAAAGAATAATAAAGACTTTGTATGGATAAGTATAATGAAATATGTGACTGATTTATACAAAATACAGTAGGTTAAAAAAGCATGATAGTTATATAAGTGATTTAGAGACTATATGTGTCTCTGTGTATATCTGCACACTCTTTGCATTAAATAATTATATTTGTTGTCATTTACTGTGATAGTGACCTATTCTCTGTATTCTAGTTTTTTTTCTGATATATTTTTCTTTACTTATTTTTAACCACTTACATTTTTTTTGGATAATGTATGTATCTTTGTGTTTTGTTCCCTTTGTTGTTGTTTTTTCTGTTATTTTAAGAGCAATAAAATATATATGTTAACAAAATAGTTTCTAGTGTGCCAAATGGAACCCGTGGAACAGCTTGCCTCCAGAAATCGTGGGCGCTCCATCACTGGAGATTTTTAAGAAGAGGCTAGACAGTCCCTTGTCTGAGATGTTATAAGTTCTCCTGCTTGAGCAGGGGGGTGGACTAGAAGACCTCCAAAGTTCCTTCCAGCTCTATTATATTCAAATGTCAAATTAAAATAAAAAAAAGTGCAGGTGTGATTATAGAATAATGTTGAAACAATACATAAAGGCCAAAACTGAAAGTGGGATACATTTGCTGTTAGTCAACATTGGAGAGATACATTAAATATGGAATTGTAGTTGGCTATGACTTTTTAATATTTCTCTCTAACTCTGTTCATTCCCCTATTTAATCCTTTGCCCCATTCAGAATCCCATCTTTCTCCTTGAATTCCCAAACATCGCTTTTTCATTTTTGACTCTCCTTTGCTGACCAATTGAAGGTTCACTCATAACTATTAATTCCTTTTCTGGATGATGTGCTGCCAGCTGAGAAATCTATTTAACTTCAAAGCTTTGAAGGGCAGCTGTCAGTTTGAAACTGCTTGCTAGAATAACAAATCCTTGTACTTCTACAAAGTGAAGTTGCCTTGTTTCTTTACTTTGTACACTTTTGATTGCCTTCTTTAGCAGCTATGCATGAAAACAAATCATCTTACTGGATATGCTGAAGAAAGCCCCAAAAGTTATCCAAAGTGGCAGGTATCCTTGTTGATTCTCCACAATGCAAATTTTATTGTTTCTGCAACACACAGTGGCTCATTGAGTTGAACATAGTAATAGATTTTGAGCCAAAGATTCAAGCAGAACCACCAAATAGGCACAAATGAACACAGACAGTTCTAAACAGACACAGAACAATAGATGTTCATCATGGAAACCTTTCAAAGGTTTTACATCCTCTGTGACTAAATTAATTATCCCAAAGACTAGCCTAAAATCTTAAACATACACCAATAACACTAAGATATGGACAAATGATGGCTTTCATCAAATTATGATGAAACATATATATGCCACAGCCATTTGCACTATTCAAGGGTCACAGATAACCCTCTAAATGGCCTCAATATCTCTCAGTAAGAGTGCTAATGACCAGATGACTGCAAGGAATATAAATCTTTCTATTCTCCACCATCATTCAAAACTAAAGAAGCTTTTTGGATGAGAAGTGAAACATCTTCAAGTAAAAAACAGTCCAGTTTCCTTTGAAAAAACACCTTTGGGACAACTATGACCTAGATGACTGAGAATCTCCATAGACATTTAAACATATAGAGTTATATATATATATATATATAGATACATACATACACACAAACACACACATATATTGTATATATGTATTTGTATATGCATACATGTATATAACTACCCATCTCCCTCCCTCCCCTTAAAGGGGAGATTGCAATCAGCTACCCTTAATACTTCCTGATGCTTAAAGATACAAACTTCTGAATCAATATCCCAGAAAAGTCCTTGGACCCACCCACTGTTCACATTTTAACCTCAACTTGCCAAAGCTTGGTGCAGTCCTTGAGCCAATGAAAATTGCACGTTGCTGCTCTAGAATATTAACAGCTGATTTCTCAAGCCAGTTATAATGCACTGAGCTTCCAAAAGTATCTATTAAATGTATAATTTGCAGCTGTTCCTGCTAATGTTATCTTAATTAGAGGAAGGGCATGGAATCACTTTTTCTCTAGAAGTGAATAGTGGTATAGAATTAAACAATAAACAACTCCAGCTGAAGATTTTGAATATATAATTTAAATCTATAGGATGTGCTTTGGAATGGCTGAGCAATAGCTACCGGCTGCATTACCTTTGATGAATGTAAGCTGAGACTTTCTGCTGTTCATATTTTGTATTTTTAATCTTAACTTTTGCTCTCATAGAATCTAATTTTTTAAGACAAGACAATGTACCAGCTGCTGGAGAACATGATGTCTCTTATCAAATTATATTCATGGCCGTTTCCTTCAAAATTCAAAAAAGACTTTCAGTATTTCAGTATTTGGTCACATTGTAATTTTATGGTTTGAATATAACAAAAAACTACCCTCTGATGAATTTACACCATCAGGTGAATGGAGATGTGAAGTGTAAATGAACAGCTTGAATGTACCAATATCCTGTTTGTTCTACATCATGGTTTACGATGACGTCTGTGGATACTGCTAAGTACAAACTTATATAAGTGACAGCAAGCAAGAAGGAACTTTGTGTATTTGAATACTTCATGCTATTTCTTCTTTATGAAAGCTGAAAGAAGAAATCAGTAGACCACCTTGCTTGAAATTAGACAATATATACACTGAGTTATATCTGGAAGATATCTGCTCTAATAATACTAGCTTGAGTTATCTAGAGAGCCAGTGAGAAACTGTAGCAAATCCTACATTTTATAAGAGTTTTAGACCTTAAAATTAGAAGATACTGTTCCTAGCCTCCCTGTGGAGATAGACTAGTCCCCTCCTTGCTGTTGATCCATAACTTTTTGAAAATGGAATTGTTTTAGTGGGCTTTCCGTTGAGCTTATGTTGATGTCATCTTTCATTTTTGATTGCTTATGTTGCTTGTAGTTTTCTTTGAAGTGATGGCTTTTTTATGGTTGTTATTTGTTCATTTCTGTCTGTTTGAAATGAGACCAAGGATCTTTTAGCTTGTTCTCTTTATAGTCAGTAACCATCAAGAGTCATGCTGAATGTACTGGAACATTGTAACATTCTATGTGTGAACTCCTGGAGATAGTTACCTTTTGAAATGTCATAAATAAATGGAGAGCGACAAAACAAAAAACAAACCAACAGAAAAAGCACTAGAATTGTCTGGAAGAACTAAATGCTGAAATTCTCCCCAAAATCTCACATCCTCTTGGGATTTTATTAGATTGAAACTCTATGAAGAGAAAACTTTGCCCAGGATAAAACTTAAAAGATAAGCCTTAAATGGTTATTGCTAATTACAAGTTCACAAGTAACTTTGAATTATTGCCTTTCCTTAATAATTATATATGTTATATATATAATTCTATTAAGATTTTAATAGAGACATATATAAATAACACAAACTAATCTTTAGAATAAGGAAATGAAGTAAGAAAAGCAAGACAAAAAGAAAAAGCTGAAAATGTAGGAAAAAAAGGAGAGAGAGAAAAATAAAGAAATCACTTCTGGTTTTCTTTGCAGGTAGTTATAAAAATAAATTTGCCTCTTACTCTATGGTTACAACATGAATTTTGTTTTTTCTATAATCTAGTTTTTTTTCCTAATCATCAAAACCATACATCAAAGTTTCCCAGCCTTGACAACTTCAAGATTCGTGGACTTCAACTCCCAGAATTTCCCAGCCAGCATGAGGAATTCTGGGAGTTGAAATCCAAAGTCTTAAAGTTGCCAAGGTTGGAAAATCCTGCCATATATCATAAATTCATTTTTTTCTGTTTCACACGAAAAGCCCATAATCGGATTTGAGTCAGCAATAAACTTTTGTAATGTCTTTTCTCTGACCAGAGATTTGACCATTCATCTTTACAATCCATTCCTCCATTCTCAGTAATGTTTAAACTCTCCACCTTTGTGCATAATTACCAGAAGCTTCTTCCTAGATGATTTAGTAGATTGGGTCAGTTCAGGTTGGAGCAGGTGGACCTGCACATATGCAGGTGCCAAACCATAAAAGGCTTTATAGGTCAAAACCAGCACTGTAAATTATATTCAAGAGCCAACTGGATAGTCCATGCCAGATGGCTTTCCCTGCTGAGCTGCTCTAAGAGAAGTTCTTTAATTTCAGCTCCCCCAAAATGCTGCTTCTTTCCAAGTTTAAATGCTTTTTATTACCAACTCTGCTACATCAAGAATTTCTACAGTCCAATAGCTTAAAGTCTGCTACTTCCCATCAGATCAGAAGGCATAGGCAATTACTGCTGCAATAAAATACAAATCACAGACATTTTTTTCTGAAATTGAACCAGGCAGGTTAGATCCTGTAGATATATTATAGCACTTTTTAATTGACTGTCATCTTTATTCATCATTTTCTTTTGGTAATAGTCTAATCAAAAATAAGAAAATACAATTGGCCAATTGGGCTGCAAAGTCTAGATTAAATAGCATGAAAAGTAACCTGGTTCAATGTCATGAAGGCTTTAAAGGCGATAAGCTTGAATTATCACCAGATAAGTCATATGCTTGGTCAACTTTGCCAATTCCTATCTTAATTAGTGGAGTAAGGTGACTAATAAAATATTATATTGCAGAAATAAGCTTTTATTTTTAAAAGTATAATGTAACTGGGAAATTTCACATTTGTTATATACATCCAATATAGTGGCAAATAGAAATATTCAAAAAAGTGTTTCAAATTTCAAATTTTGTTTCATAATTCCTGCTATAAGATGCGATTCAATATTTATTTATTCCTCATAGTTACATCCAACTTTTCCTCCAGAAACTCAAAAATAATACTCACAACACTTCTTCTCATTTTTCTTGAAAACAACTTTATGTAGAAGCTTGGATTAAAAGACAGTGACTGATCCAAAATCATCTAGTCAGCTTCATTGAGAAAGCATTTGCACATCATTTTTTACAATCCTACATTCAACCAAGTTTCTTGATTCAATTAGCACTTTAATCCATAATCCATAGCTGCCAATCTTTTTATTAAACACCATCAAGAGTAGAAACTGAGTTTAAAGATGTAACTTACAGACTGAATCCATAGCTAGTGCTTGATATTTATAGTTGCTCCTAGTATTTGGGGGCATGGGGGGAAAAGATGTTCTTCTCAGCCAGAAAATCAAAATCTGTCTATTTCCAAAATATTTAGGTCATGTATATAGGTTCCTTAGTTTCAGATAGAGCGTAAGCAGTAAATAGAGTAATAAATTAAATTTAAACAAAATAAAATAATATCAGTAGAAAGCAAATGGAATTTTGGTCAGTGGCTGTAGCAAAAAATAATTTAGAAGAATTTTTTTCAGAAAGTGTGCAAATGCAGGACCTCTGTACTAATTAAAGCAATTATATCCTTTTTAGACTATGTAAATCTGTTTTAATACAATGCCTAATGCAACTATTAAAGCAAATGCATCTTCTTTTAGACAGACACAAAATCCTGAAAAAAGACATAGCTAACTTTAATGAGTGACAATGTGGTTCGTTGCTGCTTGTGTGAATTTGATATCTTTCTTCTGAATCATGTTCAAAGCATGCACATTCATTTTAAAATCAGTTGTGGTTGGAATTAACTAGATATTTTCAGACGTATAAAATATACTTTCGTTTGGAGGTAGGTAGAATCCTTTCTGAACAGCTTATTGTATTTTTCCCAGGCACATTCCTAATGGGTGGCTTCAGGATTGTGGCAATTACAATTATTTCAACCTTTACATTGAACATTAAAGTAGATGATCTCTGCTTAAGAAACAACTGTCATTTTCCAGCTGTCCTTACTCACCCTAAAGCAATTAGTAACATTAAATGGCACAAGCACAGATTAGTATCGAAGAAGGAATCTCCATGTGTCAAGTAGAATTAGGAATATGTGTCTGTGTCTCCCTATAATCCTAATGATTCAGCACTGTTTTTCCTAGGCTCATACAAAAGGAATAGGACAACCATTTCAAACTCTAGTGAGACAGAATGTTTTGTAACCAGGCTTCTAAAACAGATTTCAGTAATGTGTTCCAAAATTATATCATGTCTAGCCCTTCTAACAGAACTGCACAGATAATACTTGTAAAGCATGTAGATGTAGACATGAAGCATCTCTTTTCTTCTTTTCAGAAATAGTGTAACAACAAAATCTCCCATGATGGAACTGTAGATTTAAAGCAACAGTTATTTTATACAAATACAGTGGAAAAATAGCAAATCATGTAAACTTATGATCTGGTATAGCAAAATCTGAATATTGGAACAGTTTTAAAATTATCTTTTGTTAAAGATCAATAGCACTAGCACTAAGAAGCAAAATGTTTATATGTTAGCAATTATTTTTAAATGACACTTTTTAGAATGGGATATAACCATATGTATTATGCAATACAGTTGTGTTTTCTATATATGCTATTGTAACTTCATTCTTGAAAAGCAAATAAGGAGGCCAAAAAGAAATATGACTGTATTGGAACCTGGCAGAGTTTGTTAGATTCCTGATTTTGCTTCTTCATAGGATAGCAAAAAATATTGCAATGAGAGATGTACACAATGTTCTGGCAGATTATTGTAAAATAGTGCTGCTCACAGGTTTTCTGTATGCCTATCATTTGCTGGATTAGAGGATCAGAACTGGGCAAAGCTATGCTCAAATCCTCACTAAATTACATAATTTCCAGGATGATTTTGGATAAATCTCTGTGGATATAATTTACAGGATTGTTAGAAAAAAAAGTGCCATTCCTTGCAAAAAAAAAAAAAGGTAGAACAGAAATAAAAGTCATTTAAAGTTCTGAAAGGATCTTCCAGTCAAAAACATGTTTAAAAAAACACTACTTCAAAGCTACTTTGTGAAGCAGGGGTGCCCACAGGAGGGTATGTCATGGTAAAGATCACCAGAGCGCAATCAAAGCTTTTGTCTTCTTTTTGGATGTGCTACATAACTTATGTGTGTTGTAGAACTTTGATCTCATTGTTGCAGTCACAATTTTTTTTTTATCACACTCTGAGGACACCTATCTTTTGAAGCTGTGTGGCCCCTTTACTTTTAAAAGCAAAACCTGGCCTGACTCCTGTCTAGCTTTTCTACCCTACATGACAAGTTCTGCAAATACATTATGATGGTTAAAATGACAAAAGAGTTAAAATTACCGTAAAGACTGCACTGAATTTGACTTCCGAAAGCTATATCACTTTTTGGGGTAAGGGGTCAAAGGGTTTTCCTTTGACTTTGTCCATAATGATTTTTCATCTTCCTGCTCTAAGATTTTCTAGCTTCAATATTTGATTCTTCTTAATTTGTTGGTGATAGGAAGGTTGGCTAGTTGCTGCCAGATGGTTTAAATCCATACTCATTCATAGCGGTTAATTCAGTGATTCTGATTCTGGGTATCTCACCAGTAAGCTGAAGCAGAAATTTAAAAAGGATACAACAATGTTAAACATGCTGCCTATTCTCTCACCTGTGATGTTCAAGATCACAATAAATGAGAGAACACCCCCCTGTAAACCATCAAAAGAAATTGAAGATTTCTTTTGGAGCTTTCAGTTATTGTGACCATGAAGACCACAGGCTGAATGAAGCATTGTGTCTGAGATGACCAGAGTGATATGCAATTGTACAATTGGCAAAAGACATTGGAGGTTATCTTGTTGATGCAAGAATTTGTAAATATGACAGTGTCTACGTTCCTTCAAGATCAGCCATGAAGGAAAGCTCACCAACTGCACAGGCAGTCTGTCCAAGATACAACGGGTCTCAGCCCTATGAATTCTTCTGGGAAAACTCGACATTGGCTTTGTTGCAGACATTTCTAGTCCTTTCTCTTTCCAGCAGTGTTTCTTAGCAGCTTGAAGTTGCCCAATAATAGCTGGGGAATTCTCAGAGTTGCAGTCCACACATCTTCAAATTGCCAAGATTGAGCAGCAAGTGAAACCAGGTTTCTCTCGAGCTTTAGTGTTTTCACACATCTGTGAAGGCTCAATCTCACCAGCAGTTACAACTCGACGTAGGGGGTGCGAGCTGGCACATATGAATCACTCAACCTGTCTTGCAAGGCAGCTGTGCCGAGTTGCAGCGCGCAGCCTAACGCCACTTCTGAATCTGCCACCTTCTTTTGAAGAACCCCGCAGCGTCCCTGCAGTTCTGAGGGACCGGTTGGAAAGTGGCGGGGGACATCTTCGCGCGGCTTTCCTGTGTGATCCGTAACTCTTTCTCTTTAAACGAAACCGAGTGCCAGAACTCATTAAATGAAGATCCAAATCAAAGCCACCGGCAGGTCAGGTTTGGAGCGCCAGCACCTCACCGATCGGGAGGCGGTTTTGGAAAAGAAAAACGCCGCTTCTCTCTCAAGGGCTCCGCCGGGTCACTCAATGTCGAGATGAGGGAAGGGGATGAAGGGGCGGAGCCGGGCGGGGCGGAGCGTTCACCAGCAGAGGGCGCGGAGCGGTAGGCTTCGGCTTTTTTTTTTCTCTCCGCCCCTCTCGGTCGGGGCCAGAGTGAGAAGCGGCTCTTGCCGGCTTGGCCAATGCCAGGAGAGGCACAGAGCAGTGAAGCGCTGCTGAAGGGCGGGAAGGACCAGCCGCCTCCTCCTCCTCTCCTCCTCCTCCTCCTCCTCTCACTGTTCTGAGGGAGCCGGCTCTCCTGGCTGGCTCGTTCTCTTTTCCTCCGCCGGCGGCTCGAGAGGAGCCGGACAGGCTGGAGCGCTCTCCTGGGCGCCGGACCGTGCCATGGAGGGCAACAAGCCGGGTGCCTCGCCCGGCAGCCGGGACGAGAGCAGTCCCAGCACCAATGCCTGCTCCCAGGCAAAGACGGGTGCGGAGAAGGCGCTGAGCAGCCCGACCGCCAGTGGGAGGCTTAAGGAGCATGGCAATTCGGTGTGTTTCAAAGTGGAGGGCAACGGCGGCGCTGAGGAACCGGTGGGGGGCTTCGACAGTGCCGAGGGCGCGCGGCGCCAGTACGGCTTCATGCAGCGGCAGTTCACTTCCTTGCTGCAGCCCGGGGTCAACAAATTCTCCCTCCGCATGTTCGGCAGCCAGAAAGCAGTGGAGAAGGAGCAGGAAAGGGTTAAAACTGCAGGATTCTGGATCATCCATCCGTACAGCGACTTCAGGTGAGGGGCGCTTGGTTGGGCGGCAGAAAGAGACCAGGTTTGCAACTGGTGAGATTGAGCAGGCAAGAGCCAACTCTGGGCAAGCCAAGTCCAACTGGAAGGGGCGTATTTGCTCATTTGAAAGTGCCAGCCGGATGCTGGGTGCTGTCAAACAATATCTGGATGTCAAACATAGAAGTAGGCACCCTGAGTTGGTAACTTGGGAGAGAGGAGGAGGCATAGGATGAAATGTTTCTGTCTATCACCTTATTCAGCATTGTCTGCCTCTCTTCAGCCCACTCCAATAATTTGGTATCACTGCTGATGAGAATTGTGAAAAAATGCTGGGACTTCTGCTAAAGGCACATCCTGTTTTCTTTCTTTCTTTCTTTTTTAAAAATCTCAGAGAGCTAGTTAATCTTCATCCCTAGCAAAGTTTTCTTCATCAGAACTCATTCCTGTCTGAAGAAAGACCATCCAAGAAACTAGAGGCGAAGGATGAGGGCCATGAAAATTACAGAGCTTCTTCCTACCTTTTCCATTTCTTCTCTCTTCCCACAAAAACAAGAATCAAATTCCATTTTTTTGGAAAACACATGCCAGTCTTGTCCATAATCTAAATATGCTCCCAGCACACTTATTCTGTTATTTTAAAATTACATCTCATCTTTCCTCTGAGACATTAACGTGGTGGAAGTGAAGCAGGTTCTCTATCATTTCCTGTCTACAGTAATTCTCTAAGGTAGGCTGAATATTTGTTGGCCCCAAATCATGCAGTAGTGGCTTTTTCCCAGGTAAATTGCTTGCCCCGGGAACTAAGTGTATTCATTTATTTATTCATTCCTGGGTTTACGTGGGAATACATTGATCCATGAATGTAACTTAACAGGTTGGGTTCACATATAGCTCCTAATTTACAAATAAATACATTTCAAGATCAAATTTATCATTAACCAAGCACAGACTATGTAAAAGCAGAAAATGGAATTTTTAGCTGATTTGGTTAATTGATTTGGGAGAATATAACCACTGAATTCCTTGTTGAATGGAGACTTGAATGTGGATTTTTCTGATTCCAATTCATGTTTTCAACCAATGATGACACTCGCTCTCAGAATGCTACCATAACCTTTGGGATTTGAACTGGCAAGCTGGCTCATTTGCATAGTTTTCAGTCCCAATGGAACAGACTATTCTTAAGCACCTGACAAGAAGCTAATTTTTTCTTCCTATCAGCTTCAAAATATGTTGCTGAAACAGATAATGCAATCCACCTAGCCTTGCTTTAAGGGAAAAAAACCCAATACCTTTTTAAAAAATTCCATGTATTTATTTCATTTTATATCTTGCCTTCTATTCAAGAACTGAAGCAAAAGTATGTATTGCTTCCCACCATTTTACTTTCACAAGAAGCTTATAAAGTTGATTATACTGGCAGGTGATGACTTGTCCAAGGTCATCCTATGAGCTTTATTCCTGAGACAGTATTTGACCCCAGGTTTCATTAGTCTCAGTTTGCTAATGTAACCATTGTATAATATTATTTCTTATGACCTTCAGTTTTGAAGGCTAGATGGTTTGGGGTTTTAAAAATCTCCCTCTTCTTCTTAACAAGTAAAATTCACTGATTTTTTCCCCAATGTATTTTTACGGATATTTTTAATCCATTCCATTCATTCGTCCAGTATTAATATTAGACCCTGCATTTAAAAAAAACCCCTTTCACAGTGAAAGCAAGGAAGATGAAATATGACTTTACTGTCATCCCCGTTTTCCAATAATAGGGCTGCTCCTTACTTTATCTTCTCTGAAAAGTATTTATTCTCTGAAGTGAAAAGCCGGTGGTTGCTGGCACACTTATTGTATGGCATTAGAAAGTTGGTAGGTGCTGTTTTTCAACAAACCAAGAACCACTAATGTTTAAAAACTATAGATATCCCTTCCTTTAATTCATCATTGAAGCAAGTAATCATTTCCCCTCCAGCTGACCAAAGAGGACAAACAAATATACACTTTTCTTTTGAAAGGTGAGAAAAAAAGTATTTACATGTAACTCTTTGAGTGATGCCCAAATTAGAAACAATGTGATTGACCTTGACTGTAGCCCTATGCAAAATGCTCTTTTCTAAGCACAGAAGGTTGGGGAGGGAGGAGGAGGAAGCCACTTTGGTGCATTTAACATTTGCATTAAAGATTGATTCAAAGCCATTTAAATAATTTCCCCCCTAATCAATCCAGAAAATCAAATGGAATTGACTCAGTTTTCTGAAGAGATTGAAATAATTAGATTGGTAATTTGAATTAAATCAATTATTTTGTTTGGGTTGGAGCTGATCTGTATACCCCAAATACATATGTTAAACATAATATCTGAAAGGTGTTTTACATGGGTAAATATCCAGAACATTAACTGACTGCTTATTTTATATATTTAGTCATTCATTTCTTTATATCAACATAGCTTCTCTGGACTGCTTTAAAAAAGCAAGAATGTGATAGAGTGCAACAGTTAAATTGTATAAGTAATCCAATCTTCTTCAAGATATATAGGCAAGCACATACAATATTCTGTGCTTTATAGAGTACAATTTTACACATACAGTTAGGCTCCGCATATATAGGCCAGTGTGAAAGACATGAATCTCTAATCATCAGAACATATTTGGGACACTCTAACAAAATAGCTGTAATGGTTCAATAACCAATCTTTAAAAAATTACCATAGGTAAAACTGATGGTGTAATTTCTCATATAGATAAAATAACCTTTATTGTCATTTTTTACTGTGAGCACACTGGCCCACATTAAAAATGAAATTCTGTTACCTGCTCTCAAAGTGTATATCTACCCATACACATACATAACACACACATATATGTGCTATATACATATACACACACACACCCATGTGCACACATCCCATTTATATGTGTGAGTGTGTGTATGGGTGTGTATATGTATATAGCATGTATATATGTGTGTTATGTATATATTAATCACTGTCCATTTTGAATACATAGCGGAAAGAGGAAACTTGAGAGATCACAAGGTTGGTTCTATATGGAACCCCTTTCATAACTCCTTTTCAGGATGTTGTATAGCTCCTTAGCATATTCTGTATTGTTTTCTGGAAAGGTGAGCACTCTTACAAAATTTTGGTTTCAAGCTAACAACTACATTATTTTTTAAGAATGCCATTCGGACTCAAAAGTATTCTCCTTGAGGAGAATGTTTTGCTTTTTGATATGCTAGCTTCTTATTTTTAAGAATTAAAAGAACTTTAATTAGATCAATTGGCTGACAGTAATGGTGGGCACCAAAGAAAGTTTCAGTGGTTATAGACATCAGTCTGGGGATCCAGGGTTTAACTGAATTGTGTGGGTATCAGTCACATCAAGAGGCCATGGTCATCTAATAAATGTAATATTTACCCAATACATCTCTGAATTCTTCATTAATCTTTGAACCTTTCTTTCTGATAAATGACAAAAGAAGGCATCAAAATTAGGAAATCAGAAATGTCCCAGAAAATCAGATTAAGATAGATATATATATTAGTTTAGAAATGTGTGCTGTTTTTGCTCCGAAAAATCAAATCTCTATCCCTGAGTCCCACTGCTTTGTGAGAAATTTGGAAAGACATATATACGGTTTTGGTCGAATCATGCACCATTGAATAGCTTATGCTGATCTGTGCATAAAATTGCTTTTGTATAATAATACATGCATGTTTAGCTGCCTTCCTCAATACTTTGTACACAGGCTATTATCAGCATGATAGAAAAATCAGGATTTTGCAGGGAAGAAAAAGAAGAGCATGGATTGAGGGCAACTAGGATTTTGAATAATAATTTTTGGATAGAATGGATTTTGTCCTTATTAATTTACCTGCTGCTACAAACCAGAGAGTAATGTCTTTTAAGACACACAGTATTAGTTTGCATTGAGGTCTGTCAGAGGAGAGAAATATTAGAATCTTTAACTGGTAGCTATCCAAGGTGTTGAATAATAGGGCTTTTGGAAATCCCATCTTTAACCTTGAAATGCACTGTCCTTGTCCTTTCAACCACTGTAGTTGTTGCTGTGCATAATATACAAATTTAATTTCCCTCTTAGACATATGGAAGAGGAAAGGGAAAAGAAATTTATATAGTGGTGACCTTCTGAGATCAACCATTAACAAATTAGCATGGTCTTCCACATTTATTTAAATGCTATATAGATTAAGTGGCATTTTAGCACAGTACAGAATAAACAGTGTATCTTTCATTAATGTCACTTTATTCAACCATATAAAGAAAATGCTAATTCTATTTACTGATGCTAATTTTTATAAGCACTAAATGAGAGGTAACGATTACATATCTTAGTATCCTAAAATGTGCAGATATGTTTGGATATAGCATTGTAGTGTTGGTGCACAAAAAATTGAACTTAATTTATTTAAAACATTTTGTAGTAAATCTTGGGTTGCTTGTGGATGCTTAAAAATATATATCTGTATAATTTCTCACTGGCTATTTTGAACTTTTAGAAATCTTTGGCAGTGCTATCAGTTCATACAATATAAAATAGTTTTCTCCGTTTGAAGGAAAAGCTTTCAATAGAAGAGAATATGTGAAACAGACAGTTGAATAGTGGGTAATGAAATGTGTGCAAGCAAGCAATCTAGCTCAGAGAACACCAAGGAAGGTGTTTTGTTTGTTTGAAAAAAGGAAAAGTTTGTTTGAAATTCACATTTTAGACAAATACAAGAGAAACCTTTATTCACAAGCTTAAACACAAGCAGAGGCTCTTATGGATGGTTGTGATAATTGGGTGTTGGCAGAATCTGACTAGTCCACAGAACTGTCCCATCATTGGAGAACAGCCTCAAAGTAAAATATGTGGAATGATGATATCAAATGTCTAACATGACTCAGTTTTTCATTTCAAAGTCAATTAATTTTAAATACAAAATGGAAGATTAAAATATCCATTTCTCCTTGTAATAAACATGGATTCAGCAATCACCCCCAAACTTTTTCTGATCAATGATGGTTAGCTTGATTATATTTATATGTGAGTTTAGGTAATGCATCACATTAAAGGATCCCTGCTGAATCCATATATCAGCCTGTTCAGTCCTTTTTCTGCATGAATTTCCTTGCATTTATTGAATGCAATTTGTTGAACAACCTTAAATTTCATGTTGTGAAAACATGACTCTCACTACTCAAATTATCTATCCTGTACTTGATTTTTAATATTTTGTCATGCCCTCATTAGTTCCATGAGAGGGAGCTCCAATTACTGTAGGTTCTGTGGGATCCTTGATGCTCTCTGGTCTTGGTGGTTTTTTTGCAACATTTCATTACCAAACTCGGTAATATCATTAGATGATGTTACCTAGTTTGGTAATGAAACATCTGCAAGAAAATCATGAAGCTCAGAGAGCACCAATGATCCTGCTGGTTGTGTAATTTCTCCTACTATGAAAAGAGTTTCATCCCTCTAATTTGGTTGCATATTTTGTACTGCTTCTAGCTTTCTAATGTCCTTTTAAAATTGTGTTGACCAGAACTTGCATATATTGTTCTGCTGTTATAAACAACAAAATAAACTCAAGTACACATAGAGATACCCACACATAACCATGAGTATTATACTGGGATTGGGATAAAAAAAAATCAGAATCTTTTTTGGTGTGTATACAAATGTTTAGGAAACTTGGATACTTACATGAACTTAATATTATATTAAGTTGCAATTAAGTTATATTAAGTTGTAATTAAGATGTAATGCTGTACAGATTTTTTGGAACTCAACTCAGAAATCCATGTGTGCATTTGTGAGTGTGTATACACACACTGTCTAATCTAATCAGTGCTTTTTTCTAAAAAAAAAAAAAGTGCCGGAACTCACACATGTCATACAACCCACCTTGCCTACCCTACAAGGTTCCATCCAAAAAAATTGCTGGAACTCCGTTCTGGGCGTTCTATGAGAAAAAAAGCCCTGGCTCTAATTAATCCATATAACTAGTTCTGATGCATTTTTTTTGTCCAGCTCTTAACTAGTTTTCTGTTACCTAAGTTTTAATTTATCTTCAAAGTAGAGAAAAATAGAGGGTTAAGGAAGGCATATCCTGAAGTCTTCTGGATGTTTTAGACTACATTTTTTACAACTTGCCACACTAGATGAAGCTATTGGAGTGGAATTCCAAAACAACTGGGGAACAGCAGGAAAGACAGTGGGAATAATGAACGACTGAGGGATTCATAGTGCATCTAAGAAGTGGGGAATCAAGAACATAAGAAAGAATTGGTCTGTCTCTAAAAATGAAGTTTAAAAAGGCATTAATACCTATCACTGATGTACTAGTTGTCCTGCTTTTTTGTTGTATTATTGTGCTTCTTACTCCTGAGATGGTATAGTTCAGGCACGTGTTTCATGCAGAAAATTTCAGATTGGATTTCTAGATTCGCTTTCTAAATTGGACCTACCATTTCTAGATTGGATTGTGCTACCAGATCTGACTTGAAAAAGTGTGGCTGGCCATTAGATGGCAACTGAGAGATACATTCTGCATTAAATTTAACAATACAGTTCATTAGCAGTTACTAGAGAACTTGCTTATAGAAGACATGGAATAATTTTTCAAGGCCAGACTGAATTCAGTGATGTTGGCAAATAGCTCTAATAGATAAGCTGGCCAAAAGCAACAACAACAAAATGTTAGAGAGGGAATGGGAAAGGGAGAGGGAGGGAGAGAATAGCCAAAGATGATTTTTCAAGATTTTGGTATAGATTTATTGAGCATACAGAGAGTAAAGACAAGTTCTATGGTCAGATATTCATTAGTTTTAAAAGAACCACTGAGCAATGCATTATTCTATACTATTGATTGCTATATTTAACATACTAGGAAGTTCTATTGTATAAAAAGAGCATTTAGCAAATTGTAGTATGCACTTAAATTTTAAACAATACAAAAGAAAAAAATGTGATACAAACATTATGCAATTCATGCATAAGGTTCTGAATGCATAAAATGGATAGATGTATAATTGAAAAACCTTGAAAAGATGCACTTAATACAGAGAGAGAGAGAGAGAGAGAGAGAGAGAGAGAGAGAGAGAGAGAGAGAGAGAGAGAGAGAGAGAGAGAGAGAGAGAGAGATTTTCTTTAATAATGGTATGTGGTCATTAGGACAAGGAGAATAGGCTACTCTGATGGGAATTAAGTTCTAATTAGCAAACCATTATGTAAGCAACATGATAAACCTTTGTCTTCTTAGCCCCGGTTGTGACATTCAGGGTATGCACTTGAGATTTCTTCCTGACAGCTTTTATTTCTTCATAATCCACTTGTGGTACTGATATGATATACCTGAAGCTTCCTTCTCACAGCAGCAATGTTGTCCTTGTAACCTCTAAAGGTATTTTAATTTCAGATGGAGTAGCAAGTTGAGTGGTCAAACTGATTTGTCTTGTACTGACTTTGAAATGTAGTAGGCAAGGCTCCCATATTGAAGGGCCATTCAATATGGCCCTTCAGTTAGGCAAATTAGCTGTCTATACTCGCACATAGGCAAATAGCTGTCTATACTCGCAATCTGTAGAAAATAAAATAAAGGTTTTAGGCTTGGTACAGTGTCATATCCAGGATATGAAAGCATTTCTTAATCTTGGTGATCAAATATCATTTTAAAAATAGATGCAAGAACTATTATACATTACATACTCATCAAGCTGTTTCTTTTCAGATCAAGTAATGTTATGCAAGAGAGCCAGATTGGTGTGATGAGGCATCAAGCTAGAAACTGGGAGACCCCGAGTTCCAGTCCCATTTTAATCATGAAGCCAGACTTTTGGCCAGTCACATTCTGTCAGCCCTAGGAAATGGGCAATGGCAAACCATTTCTGAAAAACCTTGCCAAGAAAACTGCAGGGGTTGGTCACATAGTCACCAGAAGGCAATACTGACTCGAAGGCACACACACAACAATGTTCTGCAAACTTTAGCAAAAGAATAAAAAGTAGCAATCAAATAAATTAAAATCAGGAAATAAAAGAAAGAAGAAGTGAATTTTAAATATATATAGTTTATAGTAATATTGTTTGCTATATTTTTCTTATTACTTCCATCATGGCTGTACATGTTTCTCCTTTCAGCTTCAAAGTACATAAGGAAAAATGTGATAATTTGGGATATAAATTTAAGAATTTGGGGAGTCAGAGAAAACATTTTTCCCTTGCTAACTTTTTCTGTTTTTCTTCTTCAAGTTCTTTTGTACAATTTTCTCAGGCTTAGAAGAAGAAATAAAAAAAAATCTTTCATCCGTAATTTTCAGTTTATTTTCTAGAAGTTTCCATTTCTATTACCAGTTTATATATGTTGTTTAAGAATTATCTTGTTAAACTCATGCTTGTTTTTAGTATTCTGTTTTTCTCACCTCTGAGTGACATAATTATTTGTAAGATGGCATTTCCCTTTATAACTGCTAAATCTTGATTACTTAAGTATACTGGCAGATAATTGTTCTAGGGAAAAAATTCCAGTGAATCAAGGCATAAAGCACCCTATAGTTTATGCTATGCAGCCCCAAAGAGGTTTAAAACAGTTCAAAAGAACTTTGAAATCCATAAGCCAAATCATTTTGTGAGTGTATAAATAGAATAAGCATTTCATGGAAGAAATGGAAAGACATATGGCTTTTCCTCTCTGACAATGATAACGGGAGTATGCATTTTCTCTTTACTGCACTAAAACTTTGGAGCTCCTTTCATTTGTGAAATTATTTTTAAATGTCATTTCAGAAAATAACAAAAGTGAACCGTAGTTAAATCAACTATCTGACTAGCCTAGAATTTTCAGTCAACATGCCATTATCAGGACATTCTGGAAATAAATGTCTGGATTACATTTACATTACAGGTTGAGAAAGACTGATATAATGCAGTATTTAGAAAGCAAAATATTTAAGAGCAAAGTGGTGGTATTTCCTTTGTATGTTATAACTTAATTTAGAAAACCCTTCTTCCATCTGTCTGCCCTTCTTTGTTTTTCTAGATGTAATTGTTTTCAAGAAGTCATCTGCAATTAATATTTGTAGAATACATTGATTAGTATTCTGCTACAAAGTGACCCTGATCTTGCTTTAATTGTTTGAAAACTTACAGATATAGATGTCTCAATAATGGAATTACAGTGACAATATAATAATCGTTTTAAGGACTGCAGCCTATTAGCCCCTTTATTATTTAGAAATAGAAGACTCTTCTGTTACATGTATCTCTTCTAATACTATGACACCAAGACATAGGTGTAATCATGGAAAAGAAAGAACATTCTACTAAAAATGAGGCTGTATTTCTTAAGTGCAAAAAAACATTTTCTTAGATTTGCAGCAAACTTCTCAGCAAGCCTTCCAGAGCTGTATTTACCATAGTTAACTTGACAATGTCTCAAATCTGTGAAAGGCAATCTTGTTATATATTTATGAGGAATGGATTAAAAGTGAAGGGAGAATTTGATGGCTGAATAAATGGTCCTGCATATCATGATGTTAGACTATGAGCATCCTCTGTGTGTGCATCAATGACACACCAAGTAAAGGTGCTTTGCAAATTTAAAGGCAACAGTGATAGTGTTCTAGTTTTTTTATTGTTAAATTTGTTTCATCTGTGAAATTAGTGCTTCTAGTAACAGAACAGATAAAGGTTACATTTGAAAAAAAAAAAAGAAATCTCCATTGTATTCCTCTTTAGCAACATAGAAATCTGCCTTGTGTTAGCTCAGACTTTTTGTTCATTTGCTGTGTCCATTTCTCATACGGTAGTTATATTGGCTAATATGGTTCCTCAAGAACTTGGAATACAGAATACAGATTTTTCTTTATCAACATCCATTTTTATGGATTTAATTTCTTATCCAGTCCATTATTAAGTTAATTTCTTATCCAGGCCATTCAGTTAAATAATATTCAGGATTTTTTTTTCTTGGAGTTATTAGGTAAGGCATAGTAGGACTAAATGTCATCAATATAGTAACATAGCTCAACTCCAAAGTTCTATATGGCTTCCCTCAATGATCTGATGTAGAGAATAAAAAGCATACAAGAATAAAGGGACAACAATCTAAGTGATGGACAGTAATCCCCTAGCGTACCCTGCCACACACAATTCAGAAACCATTGCCAAACAATACCCCCAAAATCCTATATAGCAAAATGATTCAGAATAATACCATGACTGATGGTAATAAAAGGTCAGGAGAGCTTTACAATTTTGTTTTGAGTACAAATTGTCCCTTGTCTATTTTAGTAGAACCAGTTTATCACATTCATTTTAGGACAATATCTGGTTGTTATTCTCTCTGACTCTATATGCAAATCTGTTTTCCATTGTTGACATTCTGTGGTTCCTATGTAGCCTGGGCTTTGTTATTCACAATAGCTTCTTTAGTAATATAATGTAGTAATATTCTCAATCTTATTCCAATTTTCTTGCAGCCATTTCATAAATCAATCTTCCCCATATTTCTCTAAAATGAATTTAACAGATTATGGCTGTCTCTCTATAGATAGTATTTCTGAATTGCCATATTACATACAAATGAATCAAAATTCACAAAAATCCACTGAAGACCATAAAAAAAAACTTAGTATTGCAATTCAGTAATAAGACGATCCACCCAATATTGAATCCTATTTGGCTGCCTAAGATTTTTGAATTAAATGCTTAACCTATTTTTGATTTAAAGAAAAATGAGTACAGGAGACAACTTGCTAATTGTCAAAAAGCCTTTTAGCAGTTTGTTTCTCTAATTCTATTTTCACCAGAGATGGAATTTCAATTTTGGAATTCATGGCCCATAAAGTGCTAATTCCTACCTAGAGGATTTATTCTAGACATATCAAATCAAGTTAATGGCACATAAAAACACATTCACACATGTACATGTATATTGTCATTGGTGACACTAAAGAGTCGGTGGACTTTCTTAAAGATATGTTAACAGGCATGATTTTAAGTAGAGTTAAGAATAAATATTTTCATATGCATAGGTCCATCAGAAATTGGGTCCTGATCCTAATATGTACAGTTTTTATGCTTGGATAAAGGTTTTTCATATAAAATTAAATTATCATAAATGTTTACATGCTATTGTGGCATATTTTAGAGCCAAGTCAATGCATGCAGTTTTTAAGTTGCAAACAGTAAGTTGCAGAAATATGTCAAAGAGAAAGTAAGTATTTTTTCCATTCTCCTTTTCAGAGTTTTGATAATAAATTTCCTTTGAAAATATTAGTAAAATGTATTGATTATTTAGAACATGGAAGCTATAGTTCATTGCTAAAGGAAGAGTTGAATTTATGTTTTACTATACCTTCTGTAAAGGAACTTGGAGGTTAAAAGGATCTGTGAACATGCAAGCACTTTAAATCTCATCTGACACTTTCAAATCGATTCAATGACACATGATTCAGTTTAACACTCTGAACAACTTAGGTTTAATTCAGAATTTCATAATAATGAAGAAACATTTTTATACAATATTTGTTTAAAACATATTTCAGTCATCATAAAGTTTGTATTGATGAATGTAATTTCATAATTGTCCATATATTTTTAAACAGTTGATTTGTGGTTGGTAAGTTAATAGTCAACAGTCCAAGTCAAAGAGGATCATTTATTTCTATCTGCATCTATTCAATGTCTTATTGAATAGTTGTCATATTATCAATAACCTCAACTAGAGAATATGAGTCAATAAACTATAACACAATAAAACAAAGGAATGCAATAGTTGACCCAAATTTTACATGTTAAATGCTGCTGGATTAGATTAGACAAAATGCCTATTTCGTTCATGTTGTGTGAAGAACGGATAGCAACAGAAAGTTTATTAGCAAAATATGAATGTAAAATTTGTGTTTTTTTTACAATTTTTAAAAAAGATTCTTAGTTAAAATAAATAGCAAAGACCATTTTTATATGGACATTTTCATAATTACAATCATCAATACAAACTTTATCTATGATGACTAAAATTGCAAAAGTAATTGTATTACTTTAACTGCAGCATTAATTCTTGAAATGCTGCTGAGACCCAGATAGGCCCCATGTTCATTTTCAGAAAATAAAAATGGTGTATCGCTGAAGCCAAGAGCTTTATTTAAAACCACTTGCCTCACACAAAAAGGCAAAGGAAAGCTGTATCTTGAGGCCAGATAAGATGACAGGAATAACTTCACCAGTTTACTTGCTGGTAAATGAATGTCTTGTGACTGATATATCCACCATTCTAGCTATTATATGAAATTGCCCATGATATAATCTCAGAAGTCCTGAAGTGTCTCATCTTCTACCATATAACCATCAGTGTTCAAAGTTATTTATACGTTTATTTCACATAATGCCATCAATTCTGATGCTGTAATTCCTTCCCTGCAATTATTTAGCACAGTATTACAATTTCAGTCTTTCTTGGACTGGTAAAGATGCCCTTGAACTCAGCTGGATTTCTGGTAATTCTATAGACATAGCCACACAGTTTTCTTACAAATGGTATGGAAATGGTTTGCTATTGTGCTATTTTCTAGTCTAATCTAGAACCTGGAATTTACAAGTGTTCTACCATCAAGTACAAAGAAGGACTGATCCTGCAAAACCATAGAACTCAAACATGGTTAACTAGTGCTGCAATCTGCAGTTACATCAGTATAAGGCGGAAGAATTCTCTGCCACCCTGCTGTTAAGGCCTACTGTTTCTTTCAAACCTAGTATTTCTTTCATACCAAAAGTTTTCTCTGTACACTTGCTGAGAGTCAGTTTGGTCTAATAGTTAAGGCACCAGGTCAGAAGCTGGTGACTATGAGTTCAAGTTCTGCCTTAGACATGAAAGTCAGCTGGATGACTTTTGGATTTTTGTTGTTGTGGGGAAAATAGGAAGAAGAAGATGTGTTGTATATGTTTTCTACCTTCAGGTATTTGTAAAAATAATAAAGGTGGAATAAAAATGAATAAAACTTAACAAGACTTAGGTGTTCCTATTAAAATGAAGCAGAAGAATAATCTCTGTAGAGAGTTGATTTTCTAGATACTGGCTTGTGAGGATAAAACATGCTTTGCTTATCAAGTCATTGACAAAATTACTAGCTGTCAATCAGGGGATTTTAATCAGTTTGCTAAGGATTCAAGATGCTATTCTGATTTATAACTTTTTTTTAAAAAAAGTCCAATTATGCGTATTTCTGCATAATCCTGCACAGTGTTTAGCATTTTGATTGCTGTGTTATAATGATCTAAGTCTATATTTTTAATTTGGAAGGGGGGGTGAGATTTGCATGAAATTGCATGAATATATTCCATAATAAATTTAAATTTAAAACAGCTGGTGAACTCATAAGAACTGCTTTTCAATCCCTTGAGTTACAAGTGGAAAACAAATAAGGATTAAAATGGGGTTTATTTGTGAATGATAATACCAAAGTTTTGACTCCTGGATAAGGCTGAATTTTTGATAGACCATAGTTCATTCTTACCTTTTTTTCTTAAGATTGTAACACAACTGCATTTATTGCATTTGTTATTTTAGGTTCAAAGTCTGTCAGACTGCTTTGGTGTTAGAAACAGATTGTTTGTGTTTTTTGAAATCTTCATTATGATTCCTGGCAATGGTAACTGATACTTGATCACCACATAGATCAGGGCTTTTCAACCTTTTCACCCATTGTACCATTTTTAGAATATGGCAATATCCGAGTACCACCTAGCAAGGTGGTCATCTAGCAAGGTGTCAAAAACTTGATTACCCCCCAAAAAAGGAAAAAGTGATGAAGTACAGGTAGTCCTCAACTTACAACAGTTTGCTCTGTGACTGTTTGAAGTTACAATGGCACTGAAAAAAGTGCCCCCCAAGCCACAGCTGAGCAAGACACCTGCCTGCCCACCTGGCAGCGCTCTTCCACCTGTCCGAAGTTTTCATTGTTGTGAGCATTTCTGTTGAGGATTGGCAGTGGGGGTGAGGTGGGGGGTGTTTGGTTTTTATTCTCCCTGTCTGCTGGGTGGTTGCAGTAGTTTTGGTCACTTCACGTGACCCTGGGACACTGTGACCATCATAAATATGAATCAGTTGCCAAGCATCTGAATGTAAATGACAAGATCCTGGAGATGCTGCAGCATTCCAGCTGATCGGCATTTCTTCTGGGCTCAGCAGAAGTGCCAGGATCACCGCCGAGCTCCAACTGGAGCCTGGCACTGATCCTGGTGCTTCCACTGAGCCCTGACAGCCCTGCAGCTCCAGCCATCTCTCGCTCAGGCTTGTGCAGTGTTGCCACCAGTTCAGCTCATTCCCCTCCCCCGCTACCACTTTTCTAGTATGGTCACGTACCACCTGCCAGGTGCCAATGTACCACAAGTGGTACCCATGCCACTGGTTGAAAAGCCTTGACATAGATTACTGTAACATCCCTTAAGTGGGGCTGTTTTATGGAGAAAATTCAGAAGTTACAGAGGTACAGAACATAGCAGCCAAACTGTTGATGGGTAGCCATAGAATTGCAATGTAAGACAATCCTAAAATTGATGCCCTGGTTAGCTGGGTGGCAAATCAGTAACAATACTGAATATCTTAGTAATTAAACGCTACCACAAATAACACATCAATATAAGAATAATAGCACATCAATAATGGAAGCCAAATAACAAGTAGATATACATGAATAGTCATTTCTAAGGTTCAAAGGCCTCCTGAAAAAAGTACTTGTGGTAACATTTGTGTTTCTGAATTTAAGAAGGTTAAGGCCTAATTGCATGCCTGAAGACTCTGTGAAGGAAGGAAGGAAGGAAGGAAGGAAGGAAGGAAGGAAGGAAGGAAGGAAGGAAGGAAGGAAGGAAGGAAGGAAGGAAGGAAGGAAGGGGAGGGGAGGGGAGGGGAGGGGAGGAGAGGAGAGGAGAGGGGAGAGGAAGCCTTTGAGATGTAGTTAACATATGTTGCTGGTGCTTTAAAAAATGAAGCACTTTATAGATAATCTATGATATACCAAAAATAGAAAAAGAGGTCAGAATACAAGGCTCTCAACTTGAATCTGAGACCCAAATTACTGAAAAATGTACACAGTAATCTAGAAACCAGGAGGCTATGAGATGATGTTCTGCCTTAGGCATGAAAGCTGGTTGGGTGACTTTGGGACAAACAGTCTCTCAATTCACAATATTAGTCTCTGGTGACAAGCACTCAGGCTGCAACCAATGGATCAACACTCAGTTGATCTGAAAAAAAGCAGACCTTCCACTTGTGTGAAAAGGCTAGGAAGAAAATAACTGTTTTAAAAAGTAGCATCTTGACTTACAAGTAGTATTTCTTGAAAAAAGTATCCCAGGTCAGCTATTATAACTATTTCTCCCAACCCCCTGATTATTTTAATTAAAAAAATCCAACATGAAACTAATGCCCAAGAGTTTACCTAAGCAATTTATATAAATAATTAAAGATATAATTTGATACTCACTTACTTGAGAATAAATGCTTTGAACTCATCAAGATTTCTGAAAATAAACACTTCTTAATATGCTGTAAAATGTAAATCAATTTAAAAACTACAGTTTGGGAATACTTAAGCTTTAAGTCAAAGTAAATGCTATAAATGCATTCAGTGTATTCCCATCTGCACAATTTCCCATTAAGTCTTCTGTTAAATTCAGTGTTAATAAAGATTTTTTATTGTTATCTATAAAATGTTCCCTATTAGATTATGAGCTCTCATTATTATTTTTTTCCTGGACCATAAGCATGGTAATTTAGAAAGAAAAAATGAAATGATTTTTCTTTCAATTAACTTTTCACTTTATTTAACCAATTAAAATATTAATCAGAATGGTTTAAAATGCAGTGAGCTTTAGGTCTGAGATCAAAAGGAGATTTTTAGGCATATAATTATTTTTTGACAAACATAAATAGAAAGAAAAGTAGTGAGACTAAAGTGACCTAAATTTCTGAAGTGCTTGTTTTAAGAGCAATTTATCATGAGCAACTTGCCCAACTGGAAACACTTTTCACTGTCACCTTAGGGTTGTGTTCTATGTACTGAAGTAAAGAAACAGCCACGGAACTGCTAAATAAATAATTGCACAACTGGGTCTAGTCTGTACTCAAGAATCAGAGAGAATGTTTACTCCAAGAGATTTCAAGGAAGGCACGCTACACAACAAAATTTATTACCTTTCTGTAAGTTATGGCTTTCATATGTCACAGGAGCCACCTGTCAACTTTGCATTTGAACCAATATTTTTAAATCAATATTTAACGTTATTGAACTCAATAACGTTATTGAAAAAAAAACCTTGCATGCTGCTTCTGATGGAAAGGACTGCTGTATCCTACAAAAAAAAAACCTGAACATAGATAAATCCAACATTGATGGATGATTTGTCTAAAGAATTTGAGATAAATAGGACAGTTTAGTTCTGTCCTTGTTGTAATTAGCTTGAAATATCTAGCTATCAAATAATACTTAACCATGATTTGACTTGACCTCGGCTGATTTTAAAAACAAGGTTTCCCTTTTTTATATATACTTTGTAATCAGCAACAAAGCTATAGATAAGTCCTTAAAAGTCTTTGCACTTAACATTCAGGAAGAACGTCTCCTTGGTACAGAATTATTTGGAGCTTTAGACAGCACAAATCTTCTCTAACCTCATGTCACCTACTTAAGTCCTGCAGCTAGCAGATCTTTATAAAACTGGGCTCCAGGTTTTCTATTAGGTCATGCTTTTTAATAGTTCCAGTTCATAGCCAAGACAGAGAGTTCACCTGTGGGAGCTACAGGGTTTAACCTCTTCTAATAGATTTCCCAGGTTTCAAATCTGTAGTAGTTTGATTGACTTGCTGGCTGGTATAACACCTTCAGAGACAACTGAAAGATCTTCCTGTTTGCATCAGAATGACAAATGAGTGTACAAAAGCAACAGGGCTTTTGTTATAATGGTGATCCCCCCTTTCCCCTTATGGATGCCACTATTCACCTCTCTGTGACACTCCCCCAATAAACCATTCTATCTGCATTTGTTGCATATATTTATGAAAGTCTATCAACTAGACCCACATATCCTGTTTTTTGTTGGTTTTTATGTTCATTTTAAAGGCTGTTTTGTTTACAGGGAGGATGAGTTTATGCATTGCACTAAAATCTAAATATGTCTTAGGAAAATAACAATTGTGTGCTCTTGTGCTGTGTAGAATGATCATAAACCTAAATGTGAAGGCTCAGTTCATACTATCTCCTAAGACAATAGCTGGGTTTCCTGAACACATTCAACCATAAATAGCCCACTCCTGATTTAATTGACTTGTAAGACACACACACATATGTACACATACACAAAGTACAAAAAGCACAAAAATAACATTGTGGTTCATATATTACAATATCTTTTCAATTATAACATACTTTTAAAATATTTTGAGAAAGAATAAATTCATAAATTCATCTGAGAAAAGCTTTTCCTCTAAGAATTGATTCTATGTATTTGGCACACACAAAAGCTATACAACAACAATTATTTCAGATTCAGTGATTTGTAAAGGCAGGATCAAATTGCCTTGATTTGCTGATCTATCTTACTAAAAGCAAGCAGGTAAGTCAAGTTGGCTGCTATACTGGGTGGAACAGTGAGTGTGTTGACTTCATAACATTTCTTCAAAGCAGGGAAGTCTGTCTGCAAAGGAGGTTAAAAAAAGTCAAGATGGTAGCAATGTCTATATGCCAAATCCCCACCCCTTATTTTCCAGTATCCACGTGATAATAGACCGGTGTAGCACTAATAAACAGCAACAACAACAAAATAATCTTGCTTTAGGATTTCAGGATAAAATTCAGATTTGTTCAGCAAATCCGGGAATTTCAAACTTTTTCAGGCAACAGAACCTGTTTTAAAAAATCCTGAAACTCTTTTCAAGAGGAAAATTCTAAGTGATGGAAAGTTAACAATAAAATGAAACATAATAAGGTTAATAATGAATAATAAACTAAAAATAACATGCATATATAGAGAAATGCATATCTAGGCTGGGTGTGACAGTTTATTATTGTGTGACTGAAAATTATGCACAAAAACCACCATTTGGGGGGGTCACTTACAATGAATCCTCCACTTAGGAATGGAAAATTGATGGCATGGATTTCCCCCCCCCCTACTTTGGGAGCCTGGTTGAATCCACTTAAGCACCTATCTTCTTATCCCCTTCCTGCTTTTGTAAACTTGTCATGTAGATGTATTGTTCACATTGTGGTCATGTGTATTGCAGCTAAGCAGTGCAATCCTAAATTTCTTTAATTCCCACACATAGCTGTGTAGGATTTATGCTTAGTAAGTGTGCACAGGATGCCATCTTAAGGTCATGTATGCAAATAATTGGAAAGTGAAGAGGGAAGGAAGGACTTATGGGAATCACTCCTATGCTACTAAACAAATTAGAAACTCCTATCTCCTGTCAGTTTTCTATTGTCTTTGCTTTTAGCTTCCTTAGTTGCCCTTTCAATTGTTTAATGGCTGAGGAAATGTTTGTTAGAGCGTGGAGGCAGGCAGGAAATTGGATTTTGTTTGTGTATTCAAGAGAAGATGGAAGACTCAAGAAGTAAATCTTGAGGGACTTAGGAGTAAGGCAGCTAGCTTCTCCTCTGTGGACATCTTTTGAACACTAGTGATAACAAATACTGGAGACATACAACTAGTGAGATGCAAAGAGTTGGTGCCAAGACGGAATGGATAGGATGTCTGGTTATGCATTCAAAACTACTGCGTTCTAAAGAAGGAACCTCAAGTCCTGCACTTAGAAGCTAACTGAAAAAGTTATTTGGTCTCCAAGTGAAGCCCCGGTTGAATAAGAAACTCAACTGGCTATGAATTGGGCCTAAGGAACTCATTAAGGACAATATACTTGGTTAGGAAATGGAGTCAAGGAACTGATTAAGGACTATGGCAATTCTTCCTCAACCATGTTCCTCTGGTTGTTCATTATGCATAGCTAGGTCTTTCCCTTTGCCTTTCCCTCCACTCTCAGCTCGCAAAGTTTCTCTGAGTGTCCTAAACTTCTTACCAGGTTTATCTCAGGTGAAAAAAGAAAACCAGCAGGCTCACAAGAGTCCAGGATGAAGCTGAAGAGATGGTTGAAAGCTCTCACAAGAGTTGTTGATCCAGTGAGAATTCTTTCAGGTGTCTTATAGAACTTAATGTTCATAGAACTTCTGTGTTTTGTTTCAGAAGACTGGAGAGCTTAGAGCAGTATGACAACAGTAATTCAGTGACTGAGTGTCTCAGTTTTTAGAGCTTTTCATCATATGAAAGACACAAATATCTCACCATTCCCAAAAGGCATAAATGGAAGCTTGTTCTAACCATACCAATATTTTGAAAGTGTTTAGTTTATAAAATATTACTGAGTGGCCAGATGCTTATGTAAAAAGTTAAATCCTATTACATTTAGACAAGTCAACTCAAACTGCCAAGTAAGCATGGATAAGATTAATCTACAAGAGCATTTGAAATCTGCAGCTAATCTGGATCTATTTGTATTCTCTTTTCTTCAGTTCTTCTTTACCAACTAGCAAAAATATCACATTACGAAGATGTAAAAATGGATCAGGTAGTCTTTTGCATATGAATGCTGCTTAATAATTTAGCAAATCAGATTCTAGTATCACCTTCCATAGAAAAATATTTGCATTTATTGAGAAATTTTTGATCATCGTTACCTTTGGTATTGTTAGAACTGAACAAAGCACTGTGTTATGCTCCCCTTCCAAGCAAGTAATCAAGTAACCAAAAATGGAGATAGATAAATAAATAAATAAATAAATAAATAAATAAATAAATAAATAAATAAATAAATAAATAAATAAATAAATAAATAAATTTTCCAGGTACTAAGTGTCTGTTAAGATACAATTCAATGGTGAGTTCCTGAATGTGGGAAGGGTACAATCTGAAATTAATGTATAAAGAACATAAGAAGGCTGGAAAGTGCTGTGGGCATGCATTCTAGAGTATGGGTGGGTACACAGTAAGGTGCAGGTGATTTCTACAGGCAGGTGTTTTGTAGTGTGGGTAGGTACAGAAAAGCTGTGGATAGGTACTAATAAATTAGGGTAGGCAGGTGAAAAAGCAGTGGGATTGGGAGGGATTTCTGTCTTCCTGCCAATGGATTTTGCCAGTGGGAAGGGAATGTCAAAAATTGTGGCTTGCCTCAACATCATAACTGCAAGCTTGAACGCCCAGATTTCAATCATATGACCAAGGGAATGCTGCAACAGACACAATTTCATGGACCACTTGTAAATCTCCCTAGTTCAGGACCATTGTAACTTTGAATAGTTGCTGAATAAGTGTTTGTAACTCAAGGACTATCTGTAGATACTTTGGAATCTATTATAGTTTCTGTTAGCGATATAGAAGAAGTAAAAAAAAATGTTGCTAGTCCTCTGAATAATTTCTGACCTGACTTGATTCAGAAGGAGACTTGATTCAGAAGGAGTAACTTTTTCTCTAAACCAATTTGAAGTAAATATTGTGGACATTTTACAAATGTCCACAATGATTCACTCATACAAAAGAAAAAAAAAGATTTTTGTTTGACTACATGGCAAAATATGCCAAACATTTACTTTTCCATATTATTATTTCAATGCAAGTCAGTATCAGTCTATAGAACAAAAAATCTTGTAACTCCTTAGGTAGACAACCAATCACAACCAAGGGAAAATGCAACATACAGAATTCTAGAGTGAAAACTGTACCTTTTCAAATTATTGTTTCAGGCCATATGCACTCAAATATGAATTTGATCAGTAGGGAATGATATTGAAATTCTGACTCAACAGATTCCCAGATAACTGCCATTGTTTATCACAAACTTTCAATCTGGAAAAAAGAAAGCAGTAAATATTTGTAATGCAGTTATAGTCCATAATGTTTTGTTACAGATTCACAGCAAGAAACATCAAAACTGTCTTGTTACTGATTTACTTTTTGTAATACTTTATGTTGCTTTAATCTACCATACAACAATATTCTGCACATCTTAATACTTCAGATAGATTGGGGATTTAATGATACACAGGTGATTTATTTTAATGTTTTAAATATATTATGAACTGCCTCAGGAGAATTTGCCATGAAATATAATATACATATGTGGAAATTGTGAAAATAGCAATATACTCTTTTGGTGTCCTATGTATTTTGAGTTCTTGTTCATAAAATTTCTGCTCATCTTGCTGTTTAATGCAAATGTCCTCCACACCCATTCATTTTAATTAGCCACCTCATGAATCTTTACTTCCCTGTGACAGGGCTTGACCTAATCTCCTGGCACCTCGTTATAACTATTTCAGTTCCAAGGAATCTCTAAATGCAGATTAGGAACTATTTCCTAAAGAGTGCATCCGTGCAACTTCACCATAAGCTTTGATAAGTCACCAGTTGTTTTACAACTAGACATCTTTAAAGCCCTATAGAATGTAGGATAGTCTTATACCAGAGATATAACTAAGAATGAGATAATTATTTTGTTGTTCATTTTTGGAGCCAGGCAGATCATTATTCCCCTCACCATAAATTCAGTATTTGTAAAAAAAATAACTCACTATACTTCCAGAGAAATGAATCTATGTTTGTGAGTTGGGTGTGGAAACTACTGTTATTTTTTGATGATGCAGATACCAAAAATAAAACAATAGAATAAAATAGTTTTAAAATGGCAAAAATCTCATGGGAGGTCCACCTCATTGAAATCCTAAGAAATGTTGATGATAACAATGGAAAGACATTACTAACATAAGGTAAATTAGTTGTTAAAAAAAATACCTGTATCACAGACAATAGGGCATCTTACCATTATTGTACAGGTATTCCTTATTATTATTATTGTGTGATTCCCCTTTGTGTGATAAGGAAAAAATAATTTATTAATATATTTCAAAATTGAAATTTAAAGTTGTGATCTGGGCAAGAAAGGAAACTATAGGATGGACTTACTTGATCACTTTCAGATGTGTGGGATGCCAGGTTCTGAAATACTTAGTAAGCAATAGGCTTACTGGAAGTATGGGACTTGGAACCCATCCAGCATCTATCAGTCTGGAAAGCATTAGGATGGAAAAGGTTATTGTAGGAAACTGATCTGAAAATTTTGCTACTGGTGTTTTAAATATACACAAACATTCATATCCTTCACTAATATGAATTGTTCTGAAATAATATAATGCTGCTTGGAGTTGTGTAACATTTCACTCTGCAGGGAACTTTACAGCATTAATTACTTGATGTTGAAAAGTCCTTGAATGTTTTTTAAGTAGGAACTCTTTTTCCAGCACTTAAAACTGGTGTTGCTTATGAGAATACAGACTGCTTTAGGCACCTGAACATAACCATCCTTAAAATTTTATATAAAATACTTTATCAGAATCTCTCTATAATAGAAACATTATGTTCTGCTCTCTGGTACAAGGAGAAAGAGAACTTGGCCATCTTCAAAAATTTAAAGAGTACTATCATGTCCTCAAAGAGCCCTCTCCTTTTAGAGCTAAAGGTTACATCCAGTTCCTTGATTGTTGCTCTTCTCTGAATGTGTTCCAGTTTCTCTGAATCCACTAGTCCTTGCCCAGTCTTTGAAGTGGACTCTGAATAGTGCAGAATAAAATAGAACAGTTACTTCCCATTATTTGGAAAGATAGTGATGTGCTCAGATAACTTAAATTGTGGCAAAGAATTGTGTTAGATATTGCTAAAAGTAGTATTCTAATATTGTGGGAACAAGCCTGGATACTTTTCTCAAAAAATAGCTTAGGTTGCTGTTCTACCACAACTATTACTGCTAATTTTCATTTCATGATTTTTAAAAGATTAGATTTTTATCAATATCTTTAAATTATTTTCAATAGATGTTTTTCATCATTTGTGCTTGTGGGTTAAAAGCATTGTAATAAAGATATTTTCAGTCACTTCAAACTTTTGTTGGAGCAGTAGGCACTTCATCAACTATAAATCCCTGTCATATTTAAGTTCTAAAAAGTCTTTAGGATCAATGTGGAATCTAAACAGATTACAGATTATGCTTGAGGCTAATGCTTTACTTTTGCAGAAGGAAGCTTTCTGTTCATTTAAAATTAAAAAAAACTAAAGCAACAACAACCACGATAAAGCAAAATAGAATAGAATTTTACCAAGACCTGAAAATAAAATAGAATGAGGCAAAAGAAAGCAAAAACAGTACCAACAGTAATAGGCACCTTGGGTTCAATCCTAAAACAACTAGAGCACTTGAATATCATCAGCATTGACAAAATCACTATTGGTCAATTGCAAATGGCAGCTTTACATGGAACATCTTACATCCTCTGATGATCCCTTTAACATCTACATCTGACTGTCCTGAGTCCTCAGAAAGGAATTGCTAGGTGGCAAAAATGCCATATCCAGTCTGAACATCTGGCTGTGCAAGGAATGATAATAAAATGATAAGGCAGGATAACTGGTAAGCTCCAAAATGTTTTAGTAGATACGCTGGTGTTATTAACACTATATGTATTAACACATGGTCGAAGTGTTCTTTTAAAGTTTTATGGATTTTATTTCATTGCAGAAATTCCATTGTTTCTGTCCATTGTTTGTTGTCTTATACCACCAAATAGTTTGGCATCTCAGTTTTTCCTCCCTGCTTTGTACTTTTTATATTTTCCCTGATATATGACTTTAGGTTGTAAGATGATGATGATGATGATGATAATAATAGTATTATTATTATTATTATTATTATTATTATTATTAGTAGTAGTAGTAGTAGTAGTAGTAGTAGTAGTAGTAGTAGTAGTAGTAGTAGTAGTAGTAGTAGTAAAGTTGGAAGGGACCTTGGAGGTCATTTGTTTGATTTGTTGATTCAGAATGATCTTAAATACACATAGGATATAGAAAAATGGGACAAAAATATTTAAAGTAAAATAATATGGCCCTATTTCATGATTTATTTGTTTATTCATTTATTAAATTTCTACACTGCCCATCTCACCTAAGTGAATCTGGGTAGTTTACAATTAAGACACACAAGAGTACAAAAACATAGTTTAAAACAGAAAAAAGCAGAACTAAAAGAAGGCTAAAATGAAAATGTTAAAACATTAAAAGAAACAGAGGGAGTTCCCTCAAGCCATCAATCACCTTCAGGTTTGCATATCATCCTTAGATCCCCATGCTAGTATATCTACATTGTGCTTTCTAGAGATGAGAATCATCTCCAGTAGCTCTGATATATTGCCAAATCATGATTATGCAAATATAATATTATGATATATATAATGAAAACTAAATTTCTATATACCACAGTTACAGTAAACACACCTTATTTGTACAATATATGTGATATACATTGTCCATTCTTCCTCAAATATTATATATATTTAAGACTTGCACTTATCTGAGGATGTCTAAGAGTGAATTGTTTCAATCTACCATAAAGTCCATGTTTAGCAGCAGGAATTTCTGTTTTAATGTCGACACCTTGATAGGTTATGACAGGAAAGCTGAGGAAAATGCCATATAACCCTTCAAATATGACATGGGATAATAAAGTAATTCTGCAGCACAATGACAAATTCATACCATATGCCAATCATTGATAGGAAGAAAGAACAAAATCTGAATATGTTTATAAAACTCTGCATGCGCCCTACACCAGAAAAAGTATCGATACTTCCTCAGTTAAAAAAATATAGAACTTTTCAGCAATGTAACTAAGCATGTGTTTTCAGTTTTGCTGGACAAATCAACAATTTTGCAAGAAATAAGTAAGACATCATACTGACTGTCTTTTAATTGGTGTAATTTTGTCACGATAAGGAGTGAATTATAGGCTAAAAATGTATGAGTTGAAAGGAACTTCATAAATTATCTAGTCCTTTAAGCTGCCTCATAAAGGGTTCCACAAACCAATCACTAAGAAATGGCCATCCAACTCTCATTTGAAAAGGTTTTAGTGCTTAACATTTCCTATCACCAGAAAGATCCTCCTCATATTTAGGTTGAATCTCCTTTCTTTTAAGTCCAACATGTTAGTCCTTGTCAATTTCTGTGCACAACAGATCCCCAAACTCAGGCATGTGATAAAATATTAGATTCTCTATAGATTGCTATCATTGCCTGTTATTTTTTGCAAGCTGTGTATGCCCAGCTCTTTGAACCATTTTTCATAAGTCTTGGTTTCCAGGTTCTCTTCCATTCTGATACTGCTTTAGCTTTATCATGCCTTTTTCAATTGTGATTGCCAGAATAAACAGTCACCCAATAACAGTCTAAGAAATGCTGAATACAACGAAGCACATCTCTTCAGGTTTCCAAGGAATCAGTGCAGAGTGCAATTATTCAACCAGTTGCAAATCCATTGAACTGCAATGCCATCTGCTATAGATTACAAGTATTGACTTAAACCATTCCTTTAACAATTGTTTGAAGCACTTACAACTATCACACTATCCCAATAGTGACCTCATGAAAATTCAGGCATTTGGCAGTTATAATCCTGGGATTGTGTGATTGCTATTTATGACCTCCCCAGCTGGCTTCTGACAAGCAAAATCAATGGGGGAAACTAGATTTGCTTAAAGACTCTATATGCACTTAAGAACTGCAGTTATTCACTTAACAACAGCAACAGAAAAGGTTTTAAAGTTGGATGCAACTCATTAACAACTGACTAGCTTAGCAACAGAAACTGTAGTGCCAGCTGTGATCAAATTTAAATATATTACATCTACAGAACCTCTGATCTATTAAAGTAGTCATCTGGTTGTAAAAAAAAAAGGTTTGTTTGACATAATTTGTTCTGGAGAAATTCAGTGTAACTCCTGGTAAATGGTAGTGTTCCTTTCTAAGTGTTCACAGACTTGTTGTTTGACAATTGGCATTCTAGTAGCTGCATGTATACACGTGTGTATATTCCATCATCTATCTGTCTGTCTGTCTATCTTATAGTGTTTCCCAAGTTTTCTTTCTTCTGCTTCTTGAATATGAAGAATATGAAGAGGAGACCTATGTTGCTCTTATTCCATTTTCTGGTACCTCACCTATTTTCTTCTTTTGGTGCTGGCACTGCTGTATACCAGCCAACAAGATGGCAAGCTGAATACCTGCCACAGCCTAGGGACAGGCAAAGGTCAGGCAGAACGTTAGGGCCCCTTTTTCAGCATAATCAGATAACAGCTGTAAATCACAGACTTGGTACAGGTTGAAATCATGAATCCAATCAGCAGATGACAAACTCAAAGGAAAACATGGGACATATGCTGAGGTGGAATCCAGAGGTCTCACAGCACAACAGGGTATACACATCAAAGCTGAGACTTCAAAAGTTGTTCACAGGATTTGTTCTCAGAGAGTGGGGCCAATAAATGAGCCACACTAAGCCTCTACCCAGTACACAATTGTGGCAGTTTACTTTTCAGTGTTGGTTCTTTTATTGAACTGCTTCTTGGAAAACATCCACAGAATTCTGCTGTCTGTTGTAGAATCCTTATCAATGCCTATGATTATGTCTAGGTGGCTGGACTTCAGAGTCAGAGACGCTGTCAGTAGATGCAGGCAAGAAGTCCTGGGGCTTCCTGGATCTGGCTTCACAACTGCTGTAATCACATATAACCAGTGCTTTTTTTGTAAAAAAAAAAAAAAAAGGTGCCAGAATTCACACATGTTATATAATCCGCCTTGCCTACCCTACAAGGTTCCATCCAAAAAAGGTGCCGGAACTCAGTTCTGGGCGTTCTATGACAAAAAAAGCCCTGCATATAATACATATATTGTTCCTACTGCAGATGTTCCAGCCCCCCAATCTTCTCATCAGAAGACAAGTCCAACAGGGCTGTCACATTGTAAGAGTTTTCAAAGATTGCAGGCAGCAGTACTGGTATCACTTTAGTCAGGGGGTCCTTCTAGTGCCTAGCTGTAATTCAACTGTTCCTGGAGATTTGAATTCATTTAAAGTAGCAAGAAAGGTTTATATTACATCTTTATTATAAAGATGCTAGAGCATCCACATTTATTTCGCAAACACACAAATATACATGCACTACTACTTTCTCCCTGATATGCAAAAAGATAGCACACTGTTTATACAAACGAAACTAATAAAAGTCTTGATATTTAAAAAGAACATACAGGTATTAATTTATAAGAGTGATTTGAAAAACTTTTCTTACTGAATTTACAAAAGAGATCTATAAAAAATTTGGAAGATTTGTTGGGAGGAGAAAAGGAAAGAATAAAAAAAAATCAAGCCCAAGATCATTATTTTAAGGGATTAAAACTTGTTAAATGTGTGGGGAGAGAATGCAGAGTTGACTTATTTGATCATGGTTAAAATAGTTATGTAGTGATTTCTGATAGCCCTTAATATATTTTTGTTGATTGGGAGTAAATGATAAGGCCTTAAGATTTTGTTAAGAAATGAGTTATGGGAAGAATAGTATATTTGTTGTAGAGATAAGTGATAATTTACTAAAATTGTACTTGTGATGAAAGAAAAGTCATTCCTTATTTGTTTTTTCATTTTCACTTTTATTTCTTTTTTGCTTCCCACCCCTGTGCTTCTCGTTTTTCTTTTTATATTTTTTCAGTTTTTTAAAAGTAAAAGTTTTGTACTGTTTGAATTGTAATCTTAATAAAACTATTTGAAAATATTGCTTGAAGAAGAAAATTTAATCCTTTACAAACACTGCACAATAGGGCAGTCATAAGAGATGTAAAGGACCTAAATCGTAATTATTCAGAAACTACCTGTAAAGTAAAATTCAATAACAGAGAAGTAATCCTTTTGAAATAGAAGGCTACTGTTATACACCAATACAAAAATAAGGTCAAAAAACAAGCACCGCTTCAGACAAGATGCAAAGAGAACTTTATTCCTTTTCCAGGACATGTACTCAATAATATATTTCATACAGTTCAGTGAAGCTGATTAGGTAAGTGAGAAAAGAATTGTAACCTTAGCTACTTTAGGCAGATACATGAATATATTTATGTAGCAGAATAAAAAAAATGGAACCTGACTCTGTTGCTTTGACAGATGCTATTCTCCCATGGAATAAAGCTTCTTTATTGAGCCATGGTGGCACAGTGGTTAGAATGCAGTCTTGCAAGCTGACTCTGCCCACTGCCAGGAATTTCATTCTGACTGGCTCAAGGTTGATTCAGCCTTTCATCCTTCCAAGATCGGTAAAATGAAGGTCCAGATTGTTGGGGGTAATATGCTGACTCTATAAATCTTTTAGAGAGTGCTGTTAAGCACTATGAAGCAGTATATAAATCTAAATGTTAAGTGGTATTGCTATTCTTTTGAGCCAAGCTTGCCTACAAGTGATTCATGGATGATCCATACAACTTTCTTGGCAATAGTGTGGAAGTTATTTGACACTTTCTTCTTTTTGGAACATTTTTTTTTTCAACTTTTTGGTTTGGTCTATAACTTGGTGAAATTCCAAATCTAAATCAGCTCAACCTCTAAGTCCTGACTGACTAGCTAGGGGAATCATTTGTTGACACTCATATTATATACTTTTTTGTGAATAAAACTGAGCAGTTTTCCACTGTTCTATTTCTCTTTTAAATTGAATTTTTTTCCTAGAAGTTATTTTTTAAAACAGTAAATCTTTAAAATGTGAATGTCATGGTTCCAACAGATGAATCTCTTCAAAAGAATTTCGAGGCACTGTTTTCCTTAAAGAATCTTTTATTTGAGAAACAAAGTATTGGCACTACATAGTTGAAGCCAAAAATTGAATTCCCTTTCCCTGGCACAAAGTTGCAAAGGGCAATTCCCTCCTCCAATTAACCATCATAAATCACGTTCCCCAATTAACTTGAAGTGTGGGTTTTCTCCCCATCTCTCCTGCCTGCCAAATTTCTATCAACTCTGGACCTAATAACCTTGGGTTCCCACAGCTGAGTTATTGTTGTTATGACTAGCTGGACTCTCATCCACATTCCCCCTCCCAGCATCAATGAACTCTAAAAGTGATAGAAAAAAGATGGCTACATTTCCATCTATTGTCAAAGCAAAAACATCCAATGTTAGCAGCATTGACAGTAATGCTTCTGTCTTATATAACTTTTATTGTTTTATCAATGTATAAAATACAAAGAAAAATAACAATAGGAAATTAAGGGAAGAAAAAAATGGGAAGAAAAATATGAGGTACAAGGGAAGAAAGAAAAAGGCGTTGTCTTCCGACTCTTTTTAGCACAGTACAACATTCCAGCCTCAACTTGTTCTAACTGTCAAGAAATTTCTCATTAGTTCTAGGTTACTTCTCTCTTTGGTTAGTTTCCATTGGTTGCTTCTTTTCTTACCTTCAGGTGCTTTGGAGAATAGCTTGACTCCCTCTTCTTTGTGGTAGCCCCTGAGATATTGGAACACTGCTATCATGTCCCCCCCTCATCCTTCTCTTCGTTAAACTAGACATACCCAATTCCAGCAGCCGTTCCTTATATGTTTTAGCCTCCAGTCCCCTAATCATCTTTGTTGCTCTTCTCTGTACTCTTTCTAGAGTCTCAGCATCTTTTTTACATTGCGAGGACCAAAACTGGATGCAGTATTCCAAGTGTGGCCTTACCAAGGCATTGTAAAGTGGTATTAACACTTCATGTGACCTTGATTCTATCCCTCTGTTAATGCAGCCAAATTAATAAACTTTATAAACTATCGTCATTTATATTAACAAAATTCATTGTATTCTTTCAGATTCTTTAATCTTAAAGGGAAAAATACTTTTTTTTCATCCATTTTAAAACAGTAAGCTTTTCTTTAAAAACATTTTTAAAATTAAAACATTCTAATAAATCTTTAACTTTCTTTTAGCATGCATACTTTAAAGTTTACTTTCAGACCAATACAATTCCAACTCTAACCCATTAAATTTAGATTACTTCCTCTAAGTTACCATTGTAGATTTTTTTTTCTTGTTGTATACATCCTTTTTAAAACTCTGGATTTTCTTTAATACATCTTTTTCTTTAACTTTCTCTTAACACAGATATTTTCAAATACACTTTCAATAACATTGCACAAACTTTAGGAATTATTTAAGCATTATATATAAAGAAAAAAAATACATTTTAAACTTTAATTTAAGATTAAGACTTTCAATTACAAATATGAAACAGATGAAAATCCATCCTAATTTCATTTGACTTATTACTTTTAAGTCACTCCTTCCAGCTTGATTTCATCGAATAAAATCACTTTATTCTCTGGAATATTTGTCAAGTAGTTATAAGCTTCTCTTTTTCTCAAAGATTTCTTAATTTTGTTAATATCCATGAGGAAAAAGTCTCTCCTTGCCTTTTTAAAGTTGCAAATTTTCTTGAAGCTCTTCTTTCAATTCTGTTGAGAGGCTTCTGTTTAAACCATCAGAATAAAAATTGGTGTCAGGTTTATATTCCAAAATTACAATTGACTCCTTTGCATTGTCAGCTACCTATGAAATTGTCTCAGTGGTTTGGTAACTGTCTACAAATATTTGCATTTCTAAAATAATTTGAGTAGTCTTTTTAACACCCTTGGAGCATAGCTGTTCTATAAATTGATGGATTTTATTTAAAGATTTTTGAAATACATCTCTAATGTATCTCCTCCATCTTCTTAACTCCCTCTTCATTCAAAGAGTAGCTTTTTTGTAAGTCACTTAAGAATTGCTGGCCAATCAGGTATCATAAAAATCAGAAAGTTTTAGTCACAGCAAAGCAGACCAAGCTACAAATTACTAAAAATAATAAACTAGAACCACAACTTTCTGCCGTTATATTTCTCCATCATTTTTAAAAAAAAAAAGATATTTCACACTTCAAGATATTTTCGCTTGCTTTAGCAGCGTTCTTCCTTGTTGATTAAGAAGAAGAAACCCCCCAAATGCTGCAGATCTTCAAAAAGGAATAACAGGCTGTAGCTAAAGAGAACATCTTTTAGCTTAATTAAATATTGATAATCCTTAAAAAAGTTAAGAAATGAAAGACACAACTTACTGTTCATTTGAAAAATAAATTCTCAAATGGCTGCTTCTTTGGCATACAAGCTGCTTCAAAGCAGATGCTCCTGAAGCTACTTGCAGACCTTCGCCATATTGGAAGATCTTGAGGAATAATTCTAGGACTTTCCCTAACCTGGGAGAGTTAAATTAAAGGAATGCCAGTTCCTTATGTTGAAGAAGCTACATTCCAGGGAAAAATCCCTTAGGGAATCCTTTCCTGGGCATGTTGTCAGTTGGCCATTCTAAAGACCTGCCTCAATTAGTCCTCCCAAGGAAGCAGAACTCTTGAAACATCATTTCAAAAGGAACTTTTATTGGGAGATGTTGACACCAGGAATAGAAGGCAGGATCTGAGGGTTTCCCGCACAAATCAAATAGTCAAAAGAATCCAAAATAACCCCGCCCCAATTGTCTATCCAGACAGTTCAAACAGGCCAATCCACAGGTGTAAAAGTGCCATGGGAATGGAGTGATAAGGCGCAGATTCCAAGGCTGTTAGGTCTCTGCGTCATTTCTTCTGCAGCCAGAGATAAGGCAGATGTCCGAAGGCACATTCCATTCTCACCCTGATAGAGAAACATCAAAGAGGATAGAGCAAGGAACAAAGCAAAGGAAATACACATCATCCCCTCCCCCTCCCAGGAGAATGGCAGAACCCAAAAAGAATAAGAAATCCCATGCCCATAGAAAGATTGGGTTCTTACAGCCATCTTTTTACCGGAAGCTTACTATCTTAATACTAATGTTGCTGATTACTAACTAAAGCCTTTATTTTGCTTCTGAAGGTTTAGGCATTCTGATTTTTTTCTTTTTTTTAGCAAAATCTTTTCTTGCACTTATCAATGCTTTCAATGTAACTACAATGAAAAAATACTTTTAAAGGTTTAGTTCCAAACAAATTTATGTTTTCCATAACATAAACAGGAAATGTTTCTGTTGAAGATACCAAAGAAAATTGACTTTCAGCAAAATGTACCATCAAACCTCTGCAAAAAAAGTTATTTTGAAGATGTGACTTGCAATCATAGGCACATGAATAATTGTGAAGAGATGGTTTCAATTTCTGTTTTGTATATTTGATGAAAAAAATCTTGAATGAAGTCTTTTTTGTTCCAATTTTAAAGCGCTGTCCACAGATCTTATATGCACAGAAAAGAATAAATGGCCATTTACATGTTGCTTTGCTTAACAATTGCATTCTCTGTTTCTCTTAGGTTTTACTGGGACTTAATCATGCTTATCATGATGGTTGGAAATCTTGTAATAATACCTGTTGGTATCACATTCTTCACAGAACAGACAACCACACCATGGATTATTTTCAACGTAGCATCGGATACTGTGTTTCTGCTGGACTTGATTATGAACTTTAGAACTGGCACGGTTAATGAGGATAGCTCTGAAATAATACTAGACCCCAAAATAATCAAGATGAATTATTTAAAGAGCTGGTTTGTGGTTGACTTCATCTCATCCATACCAGTGGATTATATCTTTCTTATTGTAGAGAAAGGAATGGATTCAGAAGTCTATAAGACAGCTAGAGCACTTCGCATTGTGAGGTTCACAAAAATCCTGAGTCTGCTACGTTTGCTACGACTTTCAAGATTAATAAGATATATCCATCAGTGGGAAGAGGTAAGTTTCTCTTCTAGATATTCATCCAGACTTCTGTCACTTTAAAATGATCATAATGGGGCTACATTAACACAAGTGGGAACTCTTAGCATGTTGGGCATGAACAGCACCTTAGCTTGTTAATTAATTTTTTCATTCTATCAATTCAGTTCTTTTTATTATGGTGTATGATCTACTCTTAGAGATTCAGCATAACAATACTGATGCTGTCAAAAAAAGATATTTAGAAAAATTAACAATGAGATGCTTGTTACATTTATAAATGCCTTCCCATTAAAAAAACATATTTAAGCAACCTTAGAATAAAATACAGGCAAAATAATAAAAAATATAATTAAAAAACATTATAAGTAAAATTTAAAAGTGATCTATTTCAAATTAATTTAATGCCTAACAGCATTTGCTAGATTAATTAAATAGTTAATTAAAATTAAAATTAAAACCCACAAGTCAGTTTCTACACCAGAAACACTCTTGCTTGTCAATGGAAAGATGATTTAGCCTGATCTCAAAAAGGAGTTTTAGAACTTGGAAGCAGCCAAAGAATAGAACCTCTGTCGTATTTTTTCCAAAAGTGATTTCATAATAGTGGGATATGCAGATGGACTTTCTGTATGGATCTTGAAACCAGCTTGTACAGAGGACAGATCAACATAATAACTTGATTAGATTGATCAGCGGTGCATTTATACACGACCACCATGACATTATAGTACTACAGAGCTTATTTGTAATGACAGCATCATCCCACTTTTCGTATTGGCTTGTTTATAATGCTAGTAATTTTAAATGTCCTTACTGTTGTACATAATGGCTTCAACTGTTTTGTAATCCATAATGAACTGTACTTTATCTTGTTTTTATTGCAGTAGCAACCAAAAGTCAGTAGAAAGTACAGCCATACAGCTATTTTCAAATTCATCTTCTTGAGTATTATTTTTTTTTTCATGATGAGTATCATTTTAATATCAGGAAATAGGATCTGGAAAGGTGTGAAATACGGTAGCACACAGTTGTCTTACTGGTCCCATTTGATCCTTGATGCTGTTGTACAACAGCTTGGGAGTACTTCTACAGTACATTTTGGAAAGAATACAAAGTGTAAGAGTTTATTTTCTTGCTGTATGGAACATAAATAAATCTTGATAAACATGCCAAGAGAAACAGTTTAGCAAAAGAGCAGAAAGGACTGAAAGTGCTCTCCTCGATTCACTCATATAACCAAAGCGCTATTAATTAGACTTGATTAACTCATAACTGCAGCCTAAATAATTCAGTACCTACTTGTAGATTTTTTCCCCACAAAATGGAGGTTGGGAATGAGAATTAATATGGTTGTTTCATTTCTCTGGGGCTGCCTGAAAAATTGTCTGTGATATTTATCCTGTTATTAACTATACATTATTTAAATTTAATTTTCAAAACTACTTTGCATAAGCAGAAATGTATCTCTGCACAAAACAGTTCTACTAAAGTGACACAAATTCTCCATCACATTTTAACCTACCACAATCACACACACACTCCACACATACATACCCATCAGATTTTCTCCCTCTTCAGAAGAAAATGTTGGGAGAAGACAAGTACAAGGGTCATGATAAATCTGGGCAAAGCCAAGAAGTACAGTTCCACTTCCTTTTTTTTTAGATCCAACACCTTCATAGCCTCTTAACTTCTATGGCAAATTCATCATTCTAGCCATTGTCTCTCCACTGCAGGATGAAGGCCTCTTTCCAACCAATGGGTTTTTGAGGTTTCTTTTGCCAACTGGGTGCTCAGTACTTGCTGATGGCATTGCACAATGGCAAATTGTAAATTTGCAAGTTAAATGATTCAAGTCTGGTCATTTTTAATTTTTTAATACGAGGAAGAGGTGATAAAATATAAATAAATAAATATTCTTAATCTATAAACAAAAGAGCTGCTAAATATTTTCCAAACGCTTCAGAGAAATGCCTGCTTTACTAAACCACCGGTTCTATTCTGGCAGCATTTTCAGATATTAAAAGGACATTGACCATGCTGCTTCATATTATAGCAAGTCTTCCCATTTTTAAAATAGTGTAAGTAATTGGAAGTGAATTACAAAGCAGAAGGAAATACCAAAGAATTATAAAATGTAAAAGATCAGTGCTGTGATTCAGTCAAATGTGTTGCCCTTTTGAACAGTGTTTATTATTACTGTTTTATACTTTTAGATAACAAAAGATGCTTCTTAAAAATAACTCTGTTTAGTATGAAATACAGAGAAAAAATAGAAACAGAATGACACAGAACTGCATTAGTGTTCCAGAGAGATTCTAAATAGATTAAAATTAGGATTTTATTTCCTCTGAGCTGTTGAAATAAATGAAATAAATTGCATTTTTGGTGATAATTTATTTTTAATGTTATAGCTAAGAGCTACATTAAGAATGTAAATCCCAAATTGCTATAGGTGAATGTTCTTTCTCTCCTCCTTCCCTCCATCGTCTCTGTCTGTTTAAGGGGAAAAAAATCCTCTAGATTCTGGAAACCTAGATTGGAAATCTAGTTAGTTATGTTTTCAAATTAAAACCAAATATAATAAAAAGTGACAATCACCTTCTTGACTGTTTCTCATCCAGGTCTCTATTATATGGTTTATATTTATCCAATATCTAATCCTATGTTTATTTATTTCAATTTATATGTCTTCCCATCTCAAATCCATAATTCTGGGTTGTTAACAACACCATAGGACAATAGCAATAATAGCAATATGTAGGACCTGAAGTAAAAATCCGAACAACCAAAGAACAAATCAACACAGCCTTTCCATGAGCATTGCCATTAGTCTTCCTAATGGGCAACTCATTTTTTCAAACATTTGAAATAGCATTTCCAAATGTTATGCTGTAGTTTAAATATTAATACAATATCTAAATTAAAAGGTTGAATGATAATCTGGGAGGCAAAAACAACATCAGCAATAGCAATAATAGCAATAATAGCAATAATAGCAATAATAATAATAATAATAATAATAATAATAATAATAATAATAATAATGTTGGACAGGACTTGATTAAAGTTCCTTATCAATTGCATGCTGGTATTCCAAATTTGACAGAGGAGCTTCAAAAAATGAAAATAAGATATCAGTATATGATCAGGAAAATGATGTCAACAGCATCCAATAAATGTTATTTGTCACTTCTAGCATTCTAGAAGGTGGGCATAAAAGTGATAAGAGGGCATCCTATCTTAGTGGAATTTTGGTCAAGTGCCCCTATGTAACCCTCTGTTTCGTTTGATCCTAAAGTCTTCTTTGTCCTCTGGTCCTAATTACTTCTAAGGGATCATATATCCCCAAAGGAAACAGCAGTATTATAGGATGGATAAGTGACAATGTCATATTTGCATTTTCAGGATTTCTCATTTTATTAACTACAATTTGACCTTGTTTTGTAAAAGTTGGTTAAAAAGAAACTGTAGTAATATTCGTACTGATTTTTAAAATATATATTGTATTTTCATACATGCATATTTTTTCATGAAAATAGGTTACAAAAATGATCACAAATTAGTAGATTTTCTGTAAATCAACATTTTTGGAAATGTTCTAGGAACTGGGCTGTCATTGTATCTAATACACTGAACTGATTGGCTGGTTAGAGTTAAATTTCCCACTGAAAAATTGCTAAATTCATGGCAATGTGTATTTCATCACTGAGCTGCAATTGTTTCAACAGGAGCAATCATTAAGTACTTGGGAGTGAATATGGTTGCAATCTCTTTTACAGTTGCAATCAGGAAGAGAAAGAAGCTGCAGGTGGTCCAGTTTCCCAGGTGGAAAAATGCCTTGTCCCATTAAGAGATCTCTTCAAAGCTTGCAGGATGTCATTATAAGTCAAGACAAGGCAAAGATGAAATACTAAAGTTGTAACAATTCTGAATTTTCCTGGACAGGGAAAACAACGCCTTTGTAGTGGCAGCTGGAAGTATAAACTGCAAGATATATTTAGAGAATGCTTTAGAAAAGAAAAGTTGTTGAAATGTAGCAGGAATGGATAAGACAAAGAATGCACAGTCATTCTCTCATTTGGCTGTGATTCTGTAGAAGCAGAAAGGATGGAAATATCTTTGATGGTAGATTTGATTTTTATGTAGGTAAAATAAACAGAGGAGATGAATTATGGGGGCCCAGGGGAGTTAAAGAGTAACATCATGCATGGGGAATAGATATTTCTTTTAAAACAGCAGCCTTTTTTCTGTAACCATCTGCTCTTTAATCAAGACATTCACATATTGATCTGGGAGGTAAATTAAGGTGAAAAGATGAGGTCAGGTGGCTATCAAACCTAAATGATTTGCATATAAAGAAATACATGGTTTATCAAGGCTCAGTAAGTACAACTGAGTGTCCTTTCCTTGGTGACCCCATTTTTTCTGCATCAGTTCATTTCAGTGGAACATTTTCTTTCAGAGGACATTTACATTAGGCAGGAAGCAAAATGGAGGGATACAAAATGAGTACATTTCTACATTAATAAATCAATATCATTTAAAGATAAACCTTATTACAATGGAATGGGATGTACTTTTGTTAATTGTGTCCCAATTATTGTGTACCAAATATGTACAAAGAGAAGAAATGCACTTAAAGAAAGGAAATGTATGACTAAGGCACAAGAAGTTATCTGAACTGCTGATACAGCTGTTAGGAGTCCCAAATTGACCAGGTCAGTTTAGCAAGCACAGGATTGCTTTAGTATGGAGGTAAATAATCTTTTTTGGGTGTTAGATATTTAGAAGCACAAAGTGATGGTCTTTAGGAAGTAAAATGCTTATTCATTGTGGATATCAACATCTGTTCCCTTTCTTTATGTTGCTGGTCATCTTAGCAAGTATACAGGCTGGTAAACAATACAGTTATCATTTTTATTTTCTTGGAACATCTATAGGGACTGTGCAGATTGCTAACTCTGCTTTGCAACATTCAAGCTTCCCATTTAATTTTTAAAATAAAAGTAATATGCTTTTCTTTAAAAAAAATGAGGTGAACAGAGAGCCTAGAGAGGTGTCTGTGGAAATGCACCTGATTGTTTATTCCTGATTTAAAATAAGTTCCTTTCTTTCCATTTGCATAATGTACAGAAATCTTGTCCTTCTCCACAGAAATATGTGAATAAGGTATACATTATCAATGCTTTAAAAATGAGGCTTGGGTGTATTTAAAATAAGTAGTTTTTTAAATAGTTTAAGTCAGTTTCTTGCTGGCCAGGAAATGGATAGGGACTTGACTCGCTGTACATTTTGCAACTAAATATTTTGTGTGGCTCAAAAGCTATTGATTGCCCTTTTTGAGTCTGCTTTGCAAATTGCCATTCATAGAAGTGACTCAATCCATTTATTATATTCTATCTCTCCTGAAAATAAAAAAGGTTAAGATAAAAGCCAGTAATAATAAAACTATACATAACAATTGAATTAATTCCAGAAATCTTAAGACATTGAAACACTTGTTTAAAAGTAGGTCAATATATCTTCACAAACACTAATAGTAATGGGACAGTAGAAGGTGGATGGTTTTTTAAAAAAAAAAAGAAAAGAAAAAGAAAACAGCCAGGATGTTTGGATTGTTCTTCTTTTGCTAAGTACTGGAAGCCCAATAAGATGAGCAGGGGGACACCCAGCCCCCCCAAAAGATCTGAGGATATTAGAACCCAGAGGAAGGACTTTGGAAAAATAGATAGGCTGAATTCTTGGATTCTGGTTATAAGCATTTCAGGGCTTTATAGTGATGAACAAGACACAAAGTTACACATTAGGATCCAATGCAGTTTCTTAAACAATCTGTTTCAGGTTGGGACCTGAAATAGTTATTGCTAAAAGAGGCGAGAATATAGGCAATGCACACAGCATTCTTTTCTCTAGACTCCACACATTCAGATAAAAAATGTGTGAAAAGGGAAGCTATGTTTGCTCTAATCCAAGTAAATTTTTAATCTGATCTAATACACATTCATGTCAGTGTCAACTCACTTCAGAACTTGGCCACATGAACTCTGAAAAGACAGTTTATCTGTTTACCATGTAAACACAGGGCTTTTTTTCTCATAGAATTGCCAGAACGGACTTCCGGCACCTTTTTTGGATGGAACCTTGTAGGGTAGGCAAGGCAGGTTGTATGACACGTGTGAGTTCCGGCACTTTTTTTTTTTTTAGAACAAAAACCCTGTGTAAATATATTAATGAGACAGCATATGCTGCCTACCTCTTTTCCCTGTCCAATGCATTTAGAACTCATTATAGTTTCTAGATACTCTTCATTAAAATATGTATTCATTTCATGTAATGGGTATATGTACTACTATGACCCAAGTAGCATTTTTCAGGAAAATTTATATTTGGTGCATCAGCTTCAGCTTCAGACACATTTACCTGAGCATTTAGAATCAAGCTGGATCCAGGAACCAATTAATGATAAACTTGAATGCAATCCAGTCTAATGGTTCTGAACTTCATTTGCATGGTCAGTTACGTCCATATCAGTTCATCACTAATTGTAGATTCCTTAGAATGAGATACAAAAAAGATATAGTATTAAATGCTTTCTGCATAGAGGTATGCTGTACTTCAAACATCTGGATGATTCGACTGGCAATATAATAGTTATATGTGCATTTTGTGTAGGGGACTTCAGGATTATATGCTACAATGTCAAATAAAATGGCTGACACAGAAATAGAGCTAGCAGCTGTTTGGTATAAATTAGGAAAATATTTGCTTAACATCATGCCTATCAATTACTTCTTTCTTATCTTGCAGACTCTATAATACTATATAATTGGCCTCATATATATTTTGTCATGTAAATCAGGTTGGTTTGTGAAATAAATAAACCAAAAATTGTGGGAGATTAAGTCAAAAATATCTATCATATAACTTTCCTTTTTTATATGTAGTAAAATTAATTTCTGTAGTCATCTATTTGGCACAAAGCCCAATAATGCAATCAGAATATAATTTGAAGTTTTCCAACCTTTTCTTGTTGTCCCAGTAATCAGAAGTATTTTGAAAAGCAGAAAGTCTTTTCTCCAATCTTAAAGGCAAAAGTGGTGAAATATTAATATGGTTAATGCTTGCTAACTTTGTTTCTTTGAGTGTTCTGACAATTTTTCTTGTGCCTCTTTATATATGAGAGTTGAATGAGAAGCATTGCCTCCATCTCCTTAACTTTAGTTTAAACAGGATTATTTAATAAATGAAACAAGAAAATAATTGTGGAAATTAGATCTTTTGTTACCTTCATTTACTTTGCTACATAAACACCGTTTGCTACACATTTCAGCCAAGGAGGAAATTCTACTTCATACTTGTTCACCCATGCACAATTGCCATTAGTATGTTTAACTGAGAAGAGGACAGTCTTTAGCAGGGAGAATAGAATAGAATAGAATAGAATAGAATAGAATAGAATAGAATAGAATAGAATAGAATAGAATAGAATAGAATAGAATAGAATAGAGCTGGAAGACGGACCCTGGGGGTCTTCTAGTCCAGCCCCCTGCTCAAGCAGGACAACTCACACCATCTTGGACAGGTGATTATCTAGTCTTTCTTAAAAATCTCCAGTGATGGAGCACCACGATTTCTGGGGGTAAGCTTTTCCACTGGTTGATTGTCCTCACTGTCAGGAAGTTTCTCCTTAATTCCAGGTTGCTTCTCTCTTTGATCAGTTTCCAACCACTGTTTCTCGTCCTTCTCTCTGGTGCTTTGGTGAACAACTTGAACCCTTCTGCCTTGTTGTAGCCCCTCAGATACTGAAATACTGCTATCATGTCTCCCCTATTTCTTCTTTTCTTTAGTAGTAGTACCAAACCAAGAAAAAATTTGAATCATCTTGATAAAAAAGGCCAATGTCTTCAAGGAGCAATACTTTAATAGCAAAAAAGATGCAGCAACTGTTTCTTAATGGTGAAGACATTTTATACAATATTGTTTCATTTCTCCAACCTCTCTAAACTATTTTGAAGCTGGCTAAGTGTTTCTGTACATTTTGCAACGAGTTGTTGGTATGATGCAAATGTTTTTTGATTATCAAGACATCATGTTTCTTTCATACAAATTTTCCCTGAAAGTTGTAATGATGGCATGATCTTTTTTTTCCCCCCAGACTGGTACTTTTTCCAAAAACAATAACCATGGTAATAGATTGCAATATGTAGTCACAGTGAATATGTATGTGGAGAGAGAGAGAGAGAACAATGGTTTTGAACCCAGAAGCTGCATAGTGGAATAAGTAAGTGCATGCTGCTTATATAAAAAGGGAAAACCATGCTTGGTAGCTTTTGTTGTTTTTGTATAGGGATTGTAATGTTCATTAGAACAACTTAGCTCACATGTCTAACAACTTTGCTATGAAATCTACTAGAGCTCAAAGTTCAGGCAGCAGGATGAGGCAAGAGTTCTTGTGATGGGAAAAGGCCTGCCCTCAAGGTCCATTACCATCACAAATTGGGACACAAATTTGTATTTCAAATGTTTAAAATTAAACTGCATGCAGCCAAGCTGAAAGATAATCAGCTTAGCTGCCTAAGGATGATAACTTTGTGTGAACTCATCAGCAAGGTACCATTCTTGATTCAACATAAATACTGAATGTGGGATGGCCTTGAATGCTACAGCTTAAATCTGTCTGCTGGTCTGTCTGACCTGCATATACTAATTGCAGTAACTGAATCATTGCAGTTTATAGCAAAAATATACTGTATAACTCCAGGATATGGAACAAATAACATCCAGAATAATAGGCTGAGATACTGCATTTAAATATTTACAGTATATTTTAGAATCAAATGTTTTTCAAGGTTTGAAACAGCAACAAAAATGTCCTGATGATAGTTATACATTAGAAAAAGCCTTATGGAAAATCTTTATTTTAATTGATTCCTCAATGTTGATAGGGAGTAGGTGAGTCTGATGTCAAGGGGGGAGGCTGTTTCAGGAGATCATTGCTGCAACAGTGGCTCCTGGCTGTAGTTCCAGCATTGTGTTTGTCTTAAAATTAACTTGCCAGTTAGAACAATTCTGGATGGAGAATGTAATCCTGGAGTTACCTTGATGCTAGGGCCTTGCAACTATGATATGTTGCTGCACAAACAAAAACAAAATTCTTGGTTAGATTATTAAAAAGACTGAAGCTAAAACACCTATGTTTATCACTAAGGTGACCAACTTTTTTACAATGAAAAGGAGGACACAAATAAATTGAAGAAAAATATTGTAAATAAAAGAAACATTTATTCATTGCAACAATAATACAGAATACCCTATAATATGATAATGCATAATAAAAACATTTGTAACAATAACATTTTATATTGTAATTATGCTTACATGCCTATTAATTATTATTTAAATGAGTACTTTTCCATTGAATGAATATTTTTTGTCAATGTATCATATTGTAACAATATATTGGAAATATCTGAACAAGCAATATCCTTCATATTGAATTTTACAGCAAGTGCTGCAGCTAGAGTATCAACAATCTTGATTTCTCACTTTTCCAAAAATCATTAGCAATTGAAAAACCCCTTTCAACTGCTGCATTAGTTCCAGGGCAGCACAACGTAAATTGAACAAGAATAAATAAATTTTCACATGGAATATGTTCCTTTTTTAAATGGCTGAATATTTTCACCCATCTTTTATCAATTTCAACGTGTTTATTTTCCCATTGTATTAATTTTTCAGAATTTAAAAATACATTCAATCTTCTAATTTATTCAAAGAGATAATTGTCATCTATTTTAATGTCTGGCATTTCTTTAGATAAAAACTCACATAAGATTCAGTTTCTGTCCAATATACTTGCGATGAAGTCAAAAAACACCATTGAAAACTGTTATTTCCTGTGATGTTTGTTTCAGACCATTCTTCGATATATTGAAAACATGTTTGGTAAAAATTCTGCACTTCTTTGATAAACTTTTCCATTATGCCCAGATTTGATTCCTCTAAGTCTGACAATTTTCTTTTTATAACTAAAGAAAGAATTTTTTCTTCAAATCGAGTTTTATATTGAAGGATAAAGTCATTCAAAATAAGAGTAACTTCTGTAGCTGAAATGTGTTCACCTTCAATCTTTTGAATCGTTTTGTGAAAAATAGATGTTTGATTATGTACAAAATACATTAATATTGCAGATATTTCATTATTGAAAAACGATTCCAGGATTTTAGGACATTTGTCTAAACTTAAAAAATATGAACAGGGAGGCTCAAATAATTGTAGAACACGCTCTATAGCAGGTGTTAGAGCAAGCCATCTAACTTTTGAATATCCTAAAAGTTTTTTGTATTGAACATTCGCTTCTTCACAAAATTGTTTTAAAGTAGCCACACGAACAGTAAAAGGACTAAAATACAAATAAATTGTAGTTATTATTACTTCTACATCAATTGGCATGGCACATGACGCCGTGTTGATTGCATTTGACAAAATATGTGCATTACAACCTATTCCTAGTATTTTTTTGGAGTAAATCTTGTAATTTTACATACACATTATTCACCCCTTTGTGTCTTCGCCCACCAAAAGTTTTACTTGAATGCCCTTAGTAACATTAAAATATCATACTAGTATTGGATACAATTTAGTTTCATTATGGTTGGATGCATCAGATAAAACGGTTACAAATGCTGCAGTTTCCAAGTCTTCTGTAAGTATTTTGTCACAATAATGTTTAAATACTGATTTAATAATTGCCTCGCATTTTGTCCTGGCACATGAAAATTTAGCATCGTGAAACTTTTTCAATAATTTAGTTGTACAAAAAACTTTGTACAACTTTGTACAAAACTTTGATTGTGAATTATGGTATGGTATGGAATGCAAATGTTCCCTCCATTGCAGCTAACTGTTTTTCATCTTCAGAATACTTTGAAGTTTTAAAAAAATTTGTTACTTTACAACTGGAAGCAGATGCATTTGATGATTGCTTATGTTTCTTGGTGGTCAAGTGTTTCGCAATAGCTGCTCTGCCCCAACTGCAATACAAAATTCTCCACTGCAAATATTGCAGAAAACAATGTTATCCTTCTTTGATATGATGGATGGAAATTCCTTATTCAATTTATCGTTGAAATGGCATTTTCTCTTTTTTGATTTTTCCATCCCTAAATGGAAGTTAGTCTCCTCCAGGTATCTTTGGGACTAACTAGGAGATGGTGTAGTTGGGTAGCAGGGAGGGGTGCAAAGTTCCTGCCAATTCACCTTTGCTGCAGACAACTTTCATGTGCAAAGTTTGCCGGCTGGGTGTTTTGGCGTGCTCAGCAGCAATTCCTATTGGCTTTCGAAAGCCAATAGGAGTAGCACAGTTCATGCAAAAGTTGAAAAAAACCCATCAAAAAAGGTGCCGGAACGCTGTTTGAGTGTTCTGTGAGGAAAAAAAAAAGCCCTGCAGATTTCGATAGTTTTCAAATATCGAAAAGGAGGACATGTAGGAGGACACTTTTTGAGGGAGGACAGAACTTACAAAAGGAGGACTGTCCTCCCTAAAGGAGGACGGTTGGTCACCTTATTGACCAAAGGAGAACATGTTAAATCATAGCATCAACCAACTGCCTCCATTGATTACACTGACTAGTAAAGCTCTCCAAACAGGAAGTATTCCATGTCTGTTTGAACTTCAGTGTGCCTCTTTCAGCATTCAGTGCCAAAAAATGTTCTTCCATTTAATGATTAATCTTAACTATAAACTATAAAATTTATATATGAATTAAAAACATAAATTATTTATGCCATCTTTTTATTTTCAATTAAATCAGATTTTAACATTGGGAACAACAATTCTGTCTTAATTTATTTGATAAAATATAATATAGTAATGAATATGAGAAGAGCTACTTGCACGGAATCACCTACAGAGTTTATGGTACTATCTAAAACTTGACAGGATTTTGTTCTTCTCCTTTTTGCCCTTTTAAATAATAATTAAATCTCAAAATTCAATTACAAGCTGTTTCATTTAAAGAAAATGAATGAATGAAAAGGAAGAAAGGACAGGACAGGACAGGAAAGGAAAGGAAAGGAAAGGAAAGAAAAGGAAAGGAAAGGAAAGGAAAGGAAAGGAAAGGAAAGGAAAGGAAAGACTCTTAGAAGACAAGACTAATTATTCATCATTTCCAGGAAAAATACATGGGTATGTTCATGAAATAATCGAATTCGGCCCAACTCAAAGCATTGTTTATCTATTTTCTTGTTCCAAAAATGTTTTTCCTTGCAGTTTAATTAACGTATGAAAAAACAAGGAGGCTGCAGATCATTAGAAAGATGATAATACAATGAAAGACGCTCACTTATGTCCCTCAAACCACCTCACAAATAGTGGAAGTCCCATCTGTTTGTGGGGGAAAAATCAAAATCATGTTCCCTATCAAACTGATTGAAAGGGGACAAAAGCAATCTTTTTTTTTGCAGAACATTAATTTTCTATACGTTAAGTAAATTTGGAGATTCAGAACCATATACCAAAAGCTCCTCCTTAATTCCATATAAGGAAATACATAAGACTGCTTCTGTTCTTGCTACTGGTTGCTCCCATTTTGTTTCCTGAGTGTAGGATTTTAGTGAAAAAAATATAATTTATTCTAAGCAAAAATTTAAAAAGTCTTTTTCGAAAGAACTGCTTTGGCAGATATCATGCCATAAATAAGGGAAACAATCGTTTTTTCACTCTTTACAGTATACTACATTTATAACTGTTTAAATGATTATGGTATAAAGATGGAATGGCTATTTAAATGTAAATGCAGATCAAGTATTTTAATTACTTAAAATTAATTAATTCTTTTGCAAGACAGCATGGGAATATTTTCCTGAAAGTAGCAAAAAGAGAAGGGATTGCAGTGCTGTTCAAAGTTAGGATTAGAAGCTTTTTTTCCCCCCTGTGGCTGCCGAGGAGCCGCCATGATGGAGCCGAAGGTATTGGTGATTGATGGACGTGGCCATTTGCTGGGTCGCCTTGCAGCCATTGTGGCTAAGCAAGTGTTGCTGGGGCGCAAAGTTGTAGTTGTACGATGTGAAGGGATTAACATATCTGGCAACTTCTACTGCAACAAATTGAAATACCTTGCTTTCCTCCGCAAGCGGATGAACACCAACCCATCCCGTGGCCCGTATCACTTCCGTGCCCCCAGTCGAATTTTCTGGAGAACAGTTCGAGGAATGTTCCCTCACAAAACCAAACGTGGTCAGGCCGCCTTAGAGAGACTGAAGGTTTTTGATGGCATCCCTCCACCTTATGATAAGCGCAAGAGAATGGTCGTCCCTGCTGCTCTGAAAGTGGTCCATCTCAAACCCACACGCAAGTTTGCTTATTTGGGCCGCCTTGCCCATGAGGTTGGGTGGAAGTACCAGGCCATCACAGCCACTCTGGAAGAGAAGCGCAAAGAGAAGGCCAAGGTTCATTATACAAAGAAGAAACAGCTTATGAAACTCCGAAAGCAAGCCGAGAAAAATGTGGAGAGCAAGATTGCTCCATACACAGATGTTCTGAAGCATTATGGTATCTTGATTTAAATGAAGGTCTAGGGTTCAGTTCACAATAAAGAATACAGTTTACAGGAAAAAAAAAGTTAGGATTAGAACTCTGGGTCTGGAACAGAGCACTTATCAGTTATAGGACACACTAATATCTATGGTGGACCTGCTAGGTCTCATTTTTTGTTTTTCTAGAACCCCTTTTTCATTTTCTTTTATCCTGGCATCTCCTTTCTCTCTTTTTATCTCTTCTTGATATGTTCTGTTCTTTGCTCCTGTTGGGGATGGACAGATCATTTCAGCCAGAGGTCTGATCTTCTTGCACACAAAGGGCCTTTGGAATAAAATGAGTACTGCATGAAATTAGGCATCTCTAAAAGTGCAGGCTATTCTCTTGGGATCAAAACTGATGGAAGAGTAGACAACATTTAACTCGTCTGGCAGTGGGCAGTCCCTCAGTGGATATTGAAACATTTTTAGAGATTCTGCATTTTCCACATCAATCAGAGGATAGATAAGATTACCTAATACACTTTCACCAATCTTATAATTCTGACAGAGCGTACACTCTTCTCTTGTCTTTGAATGAAATCTCCTGTGAAACTGATTTAAATAGATAAATTCAATTTCCTACTGACGTTGATTGGAGTAGACAGACAGCATTTTTAATAACTGGTTTTTAATAACTCTGCCTGCAGCTATTAAAACAATTTGCTGAATCATCTCAGATTTTTATCTGAAGTGGGGGGGGGGGGAAACCCAAATAATAACTTGAAGAATCACTTGTTCGCACATGCTAAATTTGGTGAGCATGGCCTCTCTGTAATAAGGCATTTCAAGAATAATTAAGCTGTTGGAGCTTTCAGATTGTAGTCTCTGCATGTGATTCTTAATGGTGTTCTCATTTCAATAACTAAATAGGGTTGAGGTTTTTTTTTTTTAAATTTATTTTTTTGCCTCTTTGAGTCAGTGTTGACACTTGGAGACTGCCTGGACAGGTCCTTGCAGTTTTCTTGGCAAGATTTCAGAAATGACTTGCCACTGCCTCTTTCTTAGGATTGAGAGAGAGAGACTGGTTCAAGTCATCCAGCTGGCTTTGTGCCGAAGGAGGGACTAGAACTCACAGTCTCCTGGCTTCTAGCTGTTGCCTTAATCATTACACCACATTGACTTTTGACCAGATTTTATTACTAATTATAGGCAGAAGGAGATGGAGACTCTTTGAAAACAGCAATGAAAGAGAAATGCTGATGACAGTTCCCTAATGAGAATCAGTTTGGTGTAGTGGTTAAGGCATCAGGCTGGAAACCAGACAACTGTGAGTTCTACTCCAGCTTTGGGATAAAGCCAGCTAGATGACTTTAGACTAGTCCCTCCCTCTGTATCTGATTCATCACCTAGAGCTTGTTTAGAAAATGGAGGGAACCTACTATAAAATAGAACAGTAATAAAAAGTAGATGTTAAATTTTAAAAATGCTACTTTTGATGTATTTGTCAAAATTAATATTGCCAGAATTATAAAACTGAAAGGTGCTGTAAAAGTCGTCTAGTCTAATCTACTGCTCAATGCCAGTTATGCTAAAGCCAGCTGGATAGATGGCTATCTGGCCTTGAATTGGAAGGTACATGCTATGTTATAAGACAGTCTGTTCCACCAATTGACAGCTCTCACTACACAGAAATTCCTCCTAATATGTAACCTGAAAACCACTTCTGTATAGTTGAAACACTGTATAGTGTTTCTCAACTTCAACAACTTTAAGATGTACAGAATATTTTCCAGGGCAAGAGAAAGCAAGTTCACTCCCTCTGACATCTATACAACAGTCATTAGATATCTTAAGATTGATACCATATCTCTCCAGTTTTCTCCTGTGTAGGCTAACCATACCTAGTTCCTTTAACCATTTCCTGTAGGACTTGATTTCCAGTTTTTTCTCTCTCGCAGCAACTCACTTTTGAACTCTCATTTGTCAATATTCTTTTAAAAGATTGTTCCTAGAACTGGACACAGTATTCCAAAAGGCATCTGACTAAGACATAGTAAAGTAGGAAAATTATTTCTGTGATCTGGATTATATGCTTCTGCTATTGAACCCCCAAAGCATTTGGCTTTCTGATAGCAGCATCATATTTGCCTTATGCTCAGTTTTTCATCTACAGTACTAAAACACCCAAAGCATACTCTCAGGCCAGGTCTTCTCCATCCTGTACTTGTGTATCTTTTTTTTTCCATTTGTGCCAGGCTTTGCATCATCAAATTACATGGGGTTCATTGTGGCCTATTTTTCAAGTCTGCATAGATCTTTTTGAATCCTCTCCTCTCTAGCTATTCCTTCTTATATCGTGTCATCTGTACATCTGATAATTTCCCTCTGAGACCTTACATTCAGGTTTTTAGTGAAAAAGTTGAATATCACAGGACCCAGGAAAAAATTCTATGGCACTGTACACCATGTTATTTTCTAAGCTGATGTGGAGCCATTTATGAGTATCCTCTAAATGTGATCATTCAGCCAATTATATCTCCATCTGACAGTGGTATTTAGGTCAGGAGTTTTCAGGTCTTAAAAAACAGGGACTAACTGTCCTTTCAGGAATGTGTTTTAAGGATAATTTATAGATGGAAAACATTTCTGATTGTCTCTATTAAAGATGTAGGTTTAATCTTTAAATTAACATTGTTCCATTATCCTTACCTTGTCTTTGATAAATCTTCTTGAAATCAGGTCACTTTTCAATGTATTGCAGGTAAGAGATAGGAAGGAGCAATATATCCAGGACAGAAACTTGGAAAAGCAAATAATTCATGTGTTCTAACAGAATTAATATCTAATTAAAATCAGTTATTAGCACATTTTAGGAAACAGTTAATGTATTTAAAACAAAACAGATTTTAAAACCATTTAAATAGAATGCGGAACATCATCTTTAAAAAAGGCTGTGGTTATCATGTTGTATCCACTGGGTGAGAAAGAAAGATAAATATTACTTTTACATAGACTTTCTCTTGTTTATGCAAATACACATGTTCCTTGACCCTTCCTTGTTCTAAAAAAAAAATAGGCCTTTAAGAGAGTGAGGCTGAAATGGAGAGCTGCAATTCCTGTGGTGAAAACCTGGTTTCCAAGCTAGGATTTTATTCACATAGCATTTTTGCTTTTGATATAAAATTGCAAACAGGTATCAAGAGTTTATGAAAAAATATTAACCTAATACTATGCACAGGTTTGTGGAAAGATGTAATTATCTTTTTGAAAAGATGCCATTTGTGTTTTGCAAGTGATCATCTGACTTAATAACATTCATAGTCCAGTGAATAGTCTGCTAGTTTATTCCATAGTCTCTTAAATCTACATATTAATATGTTCTTGTACTTTCCTTATACTTACCTTTTGACATCTTTGCTGCTGTTTTTTCTTTTCTTTTTTAAAATATAGGCTGCTATTGATATACTCATACATGTATATCCAATTGGCATGTTTAAAAAGTCATAAATATTGTTCAGTTGATCAGAAAATAAATGTTGATATTATTGATGTTAATTAGATTTAGACATTTGAAAGTACAATATTGGATAATATTCCTAATATGCTTTCTGTATTTCATTACACTGTATTTCATAGCTGGTATCATGCTATTTTTAGGTGCAGATGGAATTTACTAATTAAAAATATCAATCTTTAGTTTATTCATGCTTTTAGGCTGATATACTAACTTCCTAAAAAACCGACATAGCTGAATACAAAATAACGGAAAATAATGTTGATTTATTTTTATTCTTTTTCTTCCCATGAAGTTTAATTAAAGATAAATAACACAGAATATGTTTCAATTTGCACACTGACTCGTATAATTAAAGGAACCAAGATAAATTCTTGTTCAAGTGACTGTTTATAAAAAAAATCCACTGGAAAAATAAATAAAAATAAAATTGCCACCTATTTGAATTCTCCATCTCAAGTCTCTTGGATTTTACATGCTTCTGAAACTTGATAAGCTACCACTCATTGATTCAATAGTGTCTACCTGAGATTGGCAAAATTGAATTTCAGAGCCTTTTCCTGTCCTGATGATGATCCCAGCCATTGAAAATTTTGTGTGTAAAGAGGAACGAGGCCTTCTGCAGACCAAAGGCATTTCCAGTTTGCATGTCTACCTGTTCCAGAGGACCCTCTTTATTTGTTTATTTATATTTCATATTTCTTAACCGCCCATCTCCCTTTTTCTGATAACAAAATCAAACAACAAACTAACCAGTTTCTTTTTCAACAGCTATGAAGTAATATCCTGACTGTTTTCCCAGGCAGGCAGAAATATGTGCCTGTGGGGAAATAAAATTGTAAACACCAAGCAGGATTGTCATACTAACAAAAAAAAATGAAGAAAAATGAAAACCTAGTTTTATACTAGATTGATGGCAATATATGGGGAGGATGAACTAGAAAAGATAATTACATTTTGGGATCCTTGATAAAGTATTATGATTCATATGTAAAAAAGGAGAAATGTGCTTATATATTTATAATTTTGTTCAAATTTCTGTGTTTAAAAACTGTATTATTGAATCCCTGTTTAGTTCCCACAATTATTACAAATATTTGTACACATATAACAGAATAAATACCATCTTCACATTTTAATTTGGATCAAAACATTAGTGAACTAGATATACAGAATGTCAGAAAAAACACATTTGATCATGCAGATAAATGAAATACAGGTAAATGTTTTAGAAAGGTGTGTTAGTTCCTTGTTACAGGTTCAGAAAGGACTGTGAAATGAGAGTATTGAAATCATAAATTCCTTGTTTGTTTCTTAGATGGCAAACCTCTAGAAAATGAGGGGAATGTTGTAAAAAAAAGATACTACAGAGAAATTCTGAACCATTATTTAGTTATGTGAATTTATCTCAGGAATTCATGCATTGATATAGAAATTTGACATTTTTTTACAGTTTGACAGAGAATATGGTATTATCACAACATATTTAATACCTTTCAAACATAAGTAAATATCAAAGGAAAGTTATGAAGTAAAATATTGCCACATCAACTAATCAAAATGAAAACCACATTTTTTCTGATTTATATCTGGGTGGCTCAGATTTTCAATTATTAATTTAGGATAAATATTGCTGTCTAAGACCCCTGAAGCACATAAAATCAGTTCAATTTAATACTTGAAAAACTCTAAATTTTTCAAGGAAGTGCTAAACAAATTGTGTAAACTATAAGACAGGTAAACAAAAGGCGTCTTTAAATACAGGCCATTTGAGTTAAACAAAAAATGAAATTTGATTTGTGCTGGCATCTCAACTGGGAGTTTGCAATGTATACTATATACAATGTCAAAAAAAATCAAGATGGCAACTATGATAGCGCAATCAAAGCTCTGCCTGTGTTTTATGTGCATAATGAAGTAAAGTGTTCCTTTGAAACTTACTATATATAGTCTTATTTGTCTCATTTAACCTTTTAGAACATACAAGCAATTTCAATTAGCAGTAACAGATCTTACTAAAATATCCAAAGATGTTAGGCAAAAGAACATTCAAAGTCTGAATTCAAAGTAGAGTGTTTGGTATGATGTACCAGAATCTTTCCTAACCTAATTATCTTTAGAACAGCTAGATCTTAAGTCAGGGGTCTTCAAACTTGGCCCTTTTATGACTTGCGGACTTCAACTCCCAGAATTCCTCAGCCAGCGTGTCAAGTTGAGGAATTCTGGGAATTGAAGTCCACAAGTCATAAAAGGGCCAAGTTTGAAGACCCCTGTCTTAAGTGAAGGAGATTTCTTTGGGGGTGGGGGAGCTCATTAGCTCATGGTTATCCCATAAAGGTCTCACTTGGTGGTGCATGATGTTATATTCAATCTTGCTTCTATATCCAATCACACATATATACTAATTTGCAGAAGTCTATAAAGACAGGATATAATGTCTTTCCTCTTGAGACTTTGCTCAAATGCAGTTCTTCTCAACCTTGGCAATTTGAAGATATGTGGTCTTCAACACTCACAATACCCCATCTAAAATGGTGGGAGATTAAATTCACATATCTTCAAATAGTTCAGGATGAAAAATACTGCCCTCATGTGTCTCTGGTTTTAAAGAATCCCCCTCGGGGATGTTTTTCCTACTATATCAGCATAGCTATATTGAGTGGTTGCACTGAGAGTTATTATCCCAGGATATCTGGAGGATGTCAACTTCAGGAAATTTAGTTTACAAATAACTATAATAGAACTATATTACAAATACTATTTTTATTTATTAAATTTTTACACTGCCCACTTCACCTAAGTGACTCCAGGCAGTTTACAATATCATAATAAATCAGTCTAGATTTGCATCCAGTCTAAGTCATGATGTTCTGAAATACGATAATGGGACTCTAATTTGTCAGAGTTAACTTATTTCCTATTGATTGAAATATTCCTTTGGTGATCCTTCTATATCTCAATGCAATAATACACAAGGTTTATGTGTTCAAGATGTTATGACAAAACAAATCCCAGGACTGAAACTGCCTTGCCAGTAAATCTTGCCAGCCTGTGTGTTGCTGCATTTTATTATTTGTTGCAGATCAAAACAATTTGAATGAGGTGAGGAGCGGAGAAAAATGGAAGCCAGCTCCCTATCTATTTGCAAATGTTTATTTTTCAAGAAATATTTTGAAGAACATTTTGCCCCTGTTGGATTTGTGACTATAAATGTACTTTTTTCCTCACAACATTATATACCAAATATACAGTGATGAATCAAAATCATAATGATGATAGTGGTGATGATGATGATGATGACAGTACTTTATTACTAACAAAGTAAGAATGTATCATATCTACATAGGCTTCTTCCAAGTAATAGACTTATTTGCTTGCATTCTGTGTTACAGAAGAAAAAGCCATATAGTATATATAGAACCCTGGTTCAAGTAATAAAAGGGACCAGATATTATTTTCTGTTCTGCTTTGCTAACAAATCTCTTTGTAATATACATATCCCAAGTTCCATAGTTGCTGCAAAAGGCTAAGTATTAAAATAGGAACAAAACCATGACATTTGGTTAGAAAGAGAAACCAACCTGAAATATAAATTGTTTCTGTGCATTTTTTGCCCGTTTTAGTTTAACACTTTCTATATGACATCCAGATCACTTGACATTTTCCTCCTCTTAATTATAATAATGAGTATGAAAATGATCACATTCAATTAAATCAGAAAAGTGGGCTTTCAAAGAAGTACATACTTAAGACAAAATTATTTCATTTTAGAGTCATAGGTGAAAGAACAAGTTAGATAATAATTTTTGCTCTGTATTGTATTCTAAGAGATTTACTGTGACTCAGTATGTTTAGGAATAATTGAAGCTGGCTATGGCCTCTTTAGTGCACTTTTTCACTGCTGTTGAGAGGGAAGTTTAGATTAGAAGACTGGAATGCAAATACTGGAAATGAACTCTTTTGACATATCAGAACATATATGAAGTGGGGCCCATCATAGGGCCGATTTGAAGTCACATGGCAGCATGCTCTCAATGTAGCAAAGATATTTACTTCTCCATCACCACTGTGAATGCGTTAAGTTAGAAATATTTTTATAGTGTCTCTTCCATGAAGATATTGAATGTAGGGAGCCAACATAGCCAAAAGTTTGCTGCAAGCAATTTCCCCGTGTATGTACAGTATGTATGAAAAAAAGGGAAATACTGCTCCAGTATTGGGGTAGTTCACAAGCGGGAAACTTGGCAATGCCGTGTTCTGTTCATATTCATGTTATTCATAGCTTGTAGATCTTGAGAGAATAGTCAGAATGTGTGGAGAGATGAGAGCCACTGTCTGCTTGTTTGACATTATCACTCCTGGCTGATTTAATCAGTCAGGATAGGAAGAACCCATGGTTAAAGTTGGTGATTAATGGTTCCTTCAACCTGGGATGTGTCAGCACCTTCTTAAAGCAGACTATTCAAAGACCTTTTTTGGAAACATGCTCTCTTTAAAGATGTTTGTAATGATTGTCCAGTCTCAAATAGACCATTCCTGGATAATCAGATTGAGAAAATAATGGCCTCACTGCACCAGTTATATTTGGGTGAAACAGATTGTTGGGATACATTTCAGTAGGAGTTTTGTCTAGGGATCGGGACACTACAGCCTTGCTATGGACTTCTTGATAGCTTTTGATACAATGAGCCATAGTATTATTATCTTATCCAATAGGGTTGGGCATATTTTGCAGCAATGTTAGTCCTTCCTGTCAGACTGCACCCAGGCTAACTAGCTGTAGCCTGCAAGACTCTGTGACATGAAATCATCGGGGAAAGTCATTTAGACCTTTGAAGTAGAGTGCTGAAGTTAAATCAAGATGGAAATATTGTTGGTAATGAGGAAGTTTAAATATATTGCAAATACACCCATCTTCACGCACACATGATTATATATGAGTGGTGAGTGTCACTCACCCATATATATGCCAAGAGAGTTAGAGCTCTCCAGATATCAGACGTGAGAGTGTTACATAAGGAAGCTTCTCTGACAGAGATGCTCCTTGATTACCTGATGTCATTAGATTCAGAATTGATGGATTTTCCATCATTAAAGCTAGTGTGGCAGTAGCAACCTTTTCTGAGCTGGTGATGGTTATCCAAATATTGATTACAGCCTGTGTTCTGCATTGCTGCTGTATCCAGAAAATTTAGTAAAAAATGCTGCAGCTAGGTGGATAACAGTGTAACCAAAAGGGTTCTCATGATGTCAGTACTAAAATATTTTCATTAATTGATTGTGACATTGTTTAAAATGTTGATGCCAATATTTAAGGCTCTAATTAGCTGGAAATCACTTCTTCGACTTTGAATTTCTCCATGAACTTTGATTATAAGAAGAGACTCTTTTAAATATGCCACCTTTGGTAGACATTTGACTATCTGAAAGTGGGAGACAGTCTTCTTCTGTTCCCAGGCTTATGTAATGTTTTCCCCAGGAAATACGTTAGGAATATGGTTTTCTGGATGTTCAGTTTTTCAATGGGGGGAGGGCGGAGAAGATATTTTCCCTTGATTTTATTTTGTATTTTACAGATTCCTGGAAATGCTCCCTAGTTCTTCTGTTAGTAATAATAATAATGAGATATAAATAAAAATGTAAATGTTTGTTTGTTCAAAATCTTAAATCTCCGAAATTTCTTCACCGATTGCTTTGAAATTTTGCTACAAAGTTGCATTCGAATACGCACATGTTTTTATATACCTATATTATATAGATGTCACACCTGTGACAGGTAAAAACATGCTTTTTACCTGTGACAGGTAAAAACATGCTTTTTTGAAAAACAGCGCCATCTGTTGGACGTAATCTCTATATCTGCACACACAATGGAACAACAGAAAATATTGTATACCCACAAGCATTGTGAAATTAAATATTACAAACGTGTGCTTTCTCTTTTCTTTCTTTTCCATTTAACCAGACTGAGCCACAGCAACACCTGCCTGGGTACAGCTAGTGAGAAATATAATAAATGACAAGGAAGCATTTGGTAGCTTTGAATCTGTTTGCAGTTTTTTGGTGTTGGTAAAATTGAAAATATTGGTATTTTAATGTATTTTTGTAATTACAAATCATGGTACTGTTTTTAATTTGTCAACTAAAATTTCCTCTGGCAGTATAGAACAATTTGTAAATAGTTTGCCTTTAGATTTCAGCATAAAATCTATTAAACACATATTTATGAAAATGCACTATCACTATTTTTATATGATAAATAAAGGGATTTGTTTAATCTCCTCTATTTTTAAAGCAATATTAACCATGTGGTTAAGATAACTAGATAAGCACATTACAGTAATTAACCTTCCAAGGAAGGAGAAGCTTTAGAAATTTAAACACACTGCATTAAATGATGGATGGCATTAAATTATTGGCAGCTGTTGGGTAAAAGTGATTTATATCATAGATTTAATTGGACATATTTCAGGTACAGCATTTCATGGGATTTAAAGCTCTTTCTGCATTAGGGTCATATCTTAAATTGCTACTTCAAAACTGGGTTTCTTGCATTATATTCAAACTCTCAATATATTCTGAGCATTACAATTGGTAGCTAGTCTTTTAAATATCATTTATATTGTAAATAATGTCTGTTAAGGTATATAACTTGAAGTCTATATCTCAGATGCTTTGATTTATATTTTGTTAATAATATCTATATCGTTGAAGCAAATATTGAAATTGAAGTAAATAAAATAGTAATAACTGAGATGAAAGTTTGGAATTGATTGATTGATTTATAAAATTTATCTGTATACCTTAAACTGGCCAGAATTTAGGTAGCTTATAAAATTTACATATTAAAAATGAGAATGAAATGATTAAAATAGTTTTAAAAAAGATTTTACAAATTATAAACTTGGTTAATTTAGTAAAATCCCAAAGTTCTTCCAGAAGTACCATATTCTCATTTGCTTCCATAATGGCATGAGATGGGGCCATTATCTGCTGGAGAAGGGAAACTATTTCATAATTTTCTATTGAAAAATAGAAGATGTAACATGGTTGTGAGGCCATAATGTTGGAGACTTAATGGTGTATGGCAACTGTCTTATTGATTCTGCTTTCATACTTATTATTTATAAGAGCTGAAGCAGAACCTGTTTTAGTTGCTGCAAATGAACATCCAATATTTTCCCCCAATTGCCTGAATATCAAAGTGTTGCAGTGCTTTATGGGAAAAGATGCTAGCTTTCACTGGCCGTGCTTTTTAGTGTGTGTCAGTTGCCAATTTCTCAATTATAGAACATGTGAGCATCTCTATTCATGATGCTATAAGAAAAGAAGTGAGAAGGAGGAAGAGAGAAGAATGATGTCTTTATAGCTTAGTCATCCTATTAAACTTGCTGCCTCACTTGGGTAATTGTCTGTGAGTGCTGAAAAGTGCCATTTGAGAATCGGATTTGCTGGAACCAATAGACGTATTGATTAGTAGGAGAATGAATGAAACATTGGAAACATTATCTTATAGTGAGTCAGATAATTTGAACTTCAGTTTTCATCTCTCTTGTCTAGCATGGGTCAATGACGGGGATTATGGGAACTGGAATATCGTCTTACAAGTCCCTGATGTTCTATACTGGCCCTTTTTGTATACAGGTGTACAGAATGCTTGGTGCTGGGCTTTACTTTGCCATGGGCTTGCTACAATATGAGATCAGGAGAACGGTAATCATGACAAAGGATATATTGAAAGGAAAGAAACAATTTAATTTGCTTTGAACTCATAACTATTTTCCTTTGTGCCAATCTGTCATTGCTCTGTTTAATAGGCCTTTCCTCCTTTTACAATGAAAAATGATAGTTCAGTGTTTGTTTTAGAAGGGTTTCCTGGGGCTTTGAAGGGTTACAAGGAATTTTTGGGCCATCATGGCAAACTTTTCTTTTTCCTCCAGCCTCATTTGTAGATTTGAACTTTGCATCTTCTACAATCAAAGAACTGCATTAGAGCTATAGTGTTGAGAAGACCAGTTTGCAGGATTCCGTTGTGTAAGGAGATGCTTAATTAAAACTTTTTGTAGTTTCACATTTACTTGCTCATTATGTGGCCAGTTCCTCCTTAATGTCTCTGAAATAAAATAGCTGCTGAATACAGATCAATTTAAATATTCTCTTTTCTTAATAATAATAATAGTAATAGTAATAATAATAATAATAATAATATTACTGTTTGTCATTAATGGTGTCTTTCCCTCTGTTTAATTAAGAACAGAGTTTACTAGCCAAATAGAATGCTTTAGCAAACAGCTATATCCGGTCTGGCCACCTTTTCATGCTTGCAGATGCTGGCTGGCTTCCATGTTTTATTTTATCTGCAACAAAAAAGACATTAGCAATTTGAGATGTCTAATTGAGATTCTATCTTGAAAAATACAAAAGTCCGACTTCAATAATTTACCTTTAGTGTTTTCAAAGCAGTCACCTAGAATGCCTTCCTCTCTCAAAGCAAGTGTCCCTATAGCGACTTTGTGTTCAGGTTTGCTAAATTGTGACATACCATTAGATGAGGTTTTAAAAAACAAAGAACACAATAATATGTTACTAAATATGATTGGTTGTCAATAGCTTCAAATGAAGTATAGTCGGAGTAATTTGTATTTTGTAGCTGATAGGACTGTTTGTGAGGCAAATTTTGGTGTAGTGGTTAAAAAAATCTCTGGTTAGAAATCTTTTGTCTCTCAACTCTAGGAAGGAGGCAAGGACAACAAACATTTCCAAGAAATCTTGCCAAGAAGACTGCATGGATGTTGTGGTTAACTTGCGGCACAAAATAAAGCCCCTAGTGATAGTGTGATACCTCTTAAACATCCTATGTTTGTTTCTCTGTAAAACATTGAATGATTTATTCAAAATTTTATTTTGCATAGCAATTTATATAGCTGGATGTTTGGATTTTGGATGTTTCTCTCACACACATGCATAAACAGAAACACACAAAGTGAAATTATTTATATTTAGAACCTGAGTGCCAAAAATGTGACCTGAAGGTTACGTGCAGCCTACCAGTCTGTGATGCCCCCCCCCATTATTGGGACACAATAATCCTACAATTTAGTGGAATTAAGTTTGGTCCTACCTATTTGGAATGTGCCATGCCAAATCTAATATGGCTGTAGAGGAAGTGCTGCATTTGTTCTGAAGGCCATTTGAGACATGTGCCTGTTTTGTAATGTTAAGTCTTATGGTGATGTAGCATCAATGGTACCATTAGATCACGGGTGTCAAACTTGCCACATCACCTGACATGTCATGACGTATCGCAACTCTTTTTGCATTGCCAGCAATGGGGTGGGCGCGGTTTCGGTATGATGAAACCAGCCCATGGGCCAGCAGTTTGACACCCCTGCATTAGATGGTGCCCAAATTTTAAAATATATTAGGATATTATTACATTATACTATATCATAAAAACATCTTCAAAGGAAGCCAAATAAACCAATTTTTCATTTTTTCTTATATATTTATTTTAAATAATAGGGCTCTGCAGAAATTTAGATCAGAAAAGCCAAACTCAGAGTTTGGGATGGCACATATGTGGCACATGTGGGGAATACCAGAAGGCAGGAGTATCCCTTATTTCAGCATAATCGAAGCTCAGAAATTTCCTGAGTTTAAACAACTGCCCTCCACAGATGAATCAAGGAAAAAGTTGGGTGTGATTTAAGGTGTTTCTGGCAGTGCCTTCAAGTCACATCTTGTCTCTTGAATGTGGAGCTCCATTGCACCAAATTGCACAGTGCTGTCCCACCACCTTGAAAGGTCATGGGTCCGTAAGTTAAATTTGATTTAGTATTTCGTATGAAACAATTTAGTATATTTGATTTAGTATATACTATGAAACAATCTATTCATTGTATTTTACAAAACATGGCTTACAGTTTAATATGATGAGCAAAAACAATCAGTTGTGGCTTAATCCACCAAAGCATGACTGAGCTTAAAGCAATGTGGCAATCAAGTCATTCACATGCATAAAACAAATAACTAAAAAAGGGTTAGGGCTCCCTGCCATATATTTAAAAAAAAATAATCAATTCATCATGAACTATGTGCCTTTGTCAGCAAGATCTGTCAGTAGTTCTTTTTCTTCTTTTTTCCCCCCTTCCCTCCCTCTCCCCCCTTTTCTGATCCCATTTTCATCAAATTGATGTAAATCTGAGGATTTGTAAGCTGGGATCTTCTACTTGCTGGCTATCCCTCAATTTCCTGCAATATGAGGATCATCTTCTCCTTGTCAGTATAACACATTAAGAAAATATAACTCGAAGACCACATACCTCAGCATTTTACTGGCTCTTTGGTGATCCTTCCAGGGTTCTGTATCTATTAGTGGTGAGTGTGTGAGATAGTGAGAAGATTGCAAAGAACACAGACACTTTTGCAGTTAAGATATATGTCAGAATCTTTCAAACATTTTAATGATAAGAATAAAAGCAAATAGCTTGAGTAAAAGGCCTTTCTGTTCAAATGCATAGGAGCTTTCAGATTTTCTTGCTTTTTTCCCCCCTGATGAGAAACTAGAATATTGTTTTGATCAGGGTTGGGAAAAAATGCCATTTTGAAATTCTTTAGTTGAGGCAGAGAGATAGGGTGAATGATGTATTCAAAGAAAGGAGAATTTTCATAGCAAACTCTCAAGGGCAGGAGATCTGAAAAGTCCAATATGAGGAATACTATCAAGAGGTCTTCCTTTGGAAATGTGAAAAGCCAGGGAGACTGCAGACTAGTAAAAGAGAAGATTCATGCTTTGGCTACCCATAACTAAATAATATGCTACTATGACATTTTTTTTCTAAAATTCTCTCTCCCTCTCGCCCTCCCCTCCTACTTCCCCTCTTCCTCCTCTCTCTGAAAAAATCCAAAGGCAGTCTAGCAGATAGAAAACAATGCAGAATATTTCTTTCTTTTCTGGATTTTTAAATTTTAGTTATTCCTGATAGGGCACTGAGTGCAAAAAATAACTTTTTGTTTAATCTGCTTTCTGAATCACGCACATTTTGTTTTCTTTTTAGTCTATTAAAATTTCTAAGATTTGTATTACAATACATTCCTCCTAGGACCCTCCAGTTAGAGCAGTCAGATAAAAATAACTTTTACTCAGTGTCATTATCCAGTTTTTTTACAACAGAACTTCACAATCTCAAGGTCAGAGATGATGTAAGCTGTAAACTAATATACTACAATGAGGAAGTCTGATTAATTTGTCAATTAGATGTTGTATTTGTTTCCAGCATAATTAATCAGATAAATGCATATTCTAAAATAATGTGATAATGTGTCTAAGTGTGTTACTATGAAAGCAACAGAAACAAGGGGAAGAGATAGAGAGCAGTTTCTTGCTGTCCTTTTCTTGCAACACAGATCTTGAATCAGTTGTCATGCTGATGACTCTCTGTGCATGCACAGAATGTTATTCTATTGTTTATAGTCTTGAGTTCATAAAAAACAGACAGACTACAGTAACATAAACAAATATGCATATGACACACAGCAATTTGATTCAACAGATTGTGTTTTATATTGTTTTGCATTTTAAATATACCTTGTTATTAAACAGTTTATTCTAAATTATAACAACAAATTTTGCAACCGATGTATACATTTCTACACTGCAAAAACTGCACATTCTCCACAGCTTTGAGTGTTTTAGGATGTATTTTCTTGATGTATTTTGTGCATTCCTAGATTATGAGAGAGCCATTTTTCTGAATCCTAAAAAGGTAGAATTCTGTACAGTTTGTGCTACACAGCAGTTCTGGTATGCATGCACTTGCACATCTGAAATCTGTATTAAATCTCTTCCCATTTTTACTTGGATTCTAAACTCACTGGTGTTGGAGAGTGAAGGACTCTGTGTACATATAGGACTCCTAAGCAAAGATTAGTGAAGAGAATATATACAGTAACTGTAATAGAAAAAAGATCTATTTATAAGAGAGGAATTGAAAGGGTAGGTAATGCCTTCCTAACTGGATTTTCTCAGCATAACAGTCAACAAGCATGGGTTTTATATATATGTACCTAGGAAGAAACTCAAAAAGCAGAAACCCCAAATTAGCAATCTCTACGATTTGGTAAACTCAAATTAGCAATCTCTTAGACAAAGTCCCAAAAGTGCTTTTCCAAAAGGCAACTGGACTTTGTTTTTCCTTGGAGACAGTTTGTTTCTCATCCAACGAGCTTCTTCAGTTCTGAGGTGCTTAAGTGGTAGTGCCATTGGATTTGCACCTCAAACAACTGGAATAATAGGAAGACATTAAAAATGGGTTTTTTTTAGTATCTATCAAGAACATGCATTAAAGTTCCTACAATAACTGTATCTCGACATGTATCCTGCTTCCTAAAGGGCCAAACTTTATTCAACTTGGGATGTGTACTAATGGAAAGTCCCTCATCCTTCCCTATCTGTCCTAAAAAATGAGTGCTAGTGATATATTGCAGCTAATATGTCTGGAGACATTTGGCTTGCATCCCAGCTCAGCCAAGTGAATTTATTGGATTGCCTGACACAAGAATGTAGGAAGCTACCTTTTCTGAGCCAAGTGGCTGATCTATTAAAGTCAGTACTGTCAACACTGACTGACATTAGATCTCCCAAGATCTCAGATGGGGTTCATTCGCCTTGCTTTATCATAAATACCAAGGACTTCCAAGTTCAAAGGTTATGCTTTGTTAATAACCTATTTTTTCATATATGCTGCCATATATGATTACATGCTTGCAATATTTGGGTGAAATTCGAAACCCCAGATGTCTCCTTTTTCCAAAGAAGTGAGTTTGCAATAAACTTTTCATGATTGGAATCTTCTTTCTAAATGCTGACAGTAGTCCTGTGTCAAAATATGCCTTTCTTCTAGTCCAAGAGTATTGTGCTTTTTTTTCTCTGAGTCTCAGGGTCATTGAGAATTTCTTTAAAATTACTCTTGATGTCGGTTTTTGAAGTCTCTTTATCATTGGAAACGGTTGCTACAGCTTCTACTGTTCTCTTCTACTAACATCAATAACAATACTAATATATGGGACATTGTCCTAGCATACCAAAGGGTTTGTGCTTCTGTTGTCTCTTTGCCAGTCAGAAAAAGGCCAGTGACAAAGTAGGAGGGTAGAGGGAGCCCACAATATTTTCACTTGACATCTAAATTGAAAGATAAGAATCCAAGGAAGCTGCAGCCTGTTGGATATAAGCTCTGGGAGATAACCCAGATACATTACCTTTCTTGAGATAGTCTATAGTAACAAATCTTGCAAGTCTGATTGTGCTGCCCCCGTCCCCCATATATCCCTGTAAATCAGGGAGGAGTCATCCTGAGTGTCTTCTTAATATTACTTCTCAGGAGTTAAGGAATGCTTCTGTAGTCTTTGTTTACATAACAGTTCTTGAATAATTGCTTCAAGGCTATCTCTCTGGCTCTCTTCATGCTGAGAAGAGGCGTTCAGGTAAGACAACGCCCTTTCACACATACCTTTTGGCTACCATATACAGTAGTTAAGGACAAGAATGCAACAATCCATCCATAAAACTATCACCACGATTCTCTTTTCCTTTGAAAGAAATTTCTGACAAAGACTTTAGGAAGTCTCTTTCATTTAACTGAATAAAAATTGACAAAAAAAAAGATGGGAGTGATTTTCCTTACATAGCAGATCATGTTTATATGCCCATATTACATGAGAAAATACAAACACTTGATTCTTCCTTATAGAATCTAGATACATTCTTAATTATGCTTTATGCCCCTTGCATTAATCATCTAGTGTTAACACTAAACCTCTTTTCTGAACAGTACTGTAGAAGATTGGGTGTGGTTTCTTTTGTTACAGACTCTCAGTGCAGCCTTTTTCAGTAAACTAGTTTGGAAATCCCAAAAGGCAGAAGCCCAAAAAATTATTACTTGAATCCATAATTTATGTAACAAATAAAATGAATTTATAAAATCTCAGCTTCGAGGGCTCTTCTGATCTAATCTTTTCCCATAGTTTTCATAACTCTACTTCAATTTTTATTTCATTTTAAAGCAGCCAGAATGAAATTTCACAGCCCTATTTTGCATTTGTCATGGGGATGCTATTGATTTATATTTCTTCCATGCTCAGATACCGTTTCTGCTTACACAACCAACTTATCCATGTTAAATTAAATCACAATTTACTCATTGAAGCTCATTGTTGTAAGCCGCCCTGGGTCCCAGGAGAAGGGCGGCATAGCAAGTTAAATAATTAGAATTAGAATTAGAATAAATTAACTATTTGGGCAGGGTTCGTGTAATATACAGCAAATAAAATGTTAAGTGTGTCATATGAACATAGCCTCTGATTTATTGAATTATTGGGTGCAATAGTGTTGATATTTCCTTACAGATATCACTAGTCATAAAATAAAGGTGGCACAGAGGCTGCGATCAGAAATATGATGGTAACTGATAAGCAAACTGGTTTTAAAAGAGTTGAATGAAGCATGTCCTTCAGTAGCTACATTAGTGCTAAATGGATGTTTAATGTGAAAGCATTAACTTATCTTAGCTAGCAATGGCTACTTGCAACTTAGGTAACAATTCCTCACCAAAGGCTCCTAAAAAAGCTCTCCAGCCACGGAATCAGAGGACAGGTCTTGTCCTGGATTGGTAACTGGCTAAATTGTAGGAAGCAAAGGGTGGCAATAAATGGACAATTCTCCGGATGGAAAGAAGTGAGAAGTGGTGTACCCCAAGGTTCAGTTTTGGGACCTTTACTTTTTAATTTATTCATCAATGATCTGGATGTAGAAGTTAATAGTGAGGTAGCCAAGTTTGCTGATGACACTAAATGGTTCCGGGTTGTGAAAAGTGAAACTGATTGTCGGGAGCTCCAGAAGGATCTCTCGAAATTGTGTGAGTGGGCAACAAAGTGGCAAATGCATTTTAACCTAAACAAGTGCAAAGTTATGCACATCGGGGCAAAGAACCCCAATTATACTTACCAACTGATGGGGACCAAACTTTCTGAGACAACCCAAGAAAGGGATCTTGGGGTTTTGGTGGACAGCTCAATGAAGATGTCAACCCAATGCACAGCAGCAGTAAAAAAAGCAAATTCCATGCTTGGCATATTAGGAAGGGAATCGAAAATAAGTCAGCAAGTGTTGTATTGCCTCTGTACAAATCGATGGTGAGACCACACTTGGAGTACTGTGTACAGTTCTGGTCACCGCACCTCAAGAAGGATATAATGGAACTGGAAAAGGTGCAAAAAAGGGCAACAAGAATGATCAAGGAAATGGAGCGCCTCCCTTATGAAACCAGATTGCAACGCCTTGGTCTCTTCAGCCTTGAAAGACGGCGTTTAAGGGGTGACTTGATCGAAGTGTATAAAATCATGCATGGGATAGAAAAGGTGGATAGAGAAAAATTATTTTCTTTATCACACAATACCAGGACAAGGGGGCACTCCCTAAAGCTCATAGCTAAGAAAGTGAGGACAAATAAAGGGAAATATTTCTTCACCCAGAGGGTCGTTGATTTATGGAATTCACTTCCAGAAGGGGTCGTGACAGCTATCAGCCTTGACAGCTTCAAGGCAGGGCTAGATAGATTCATGGATGCAAAGTGTATCGGTGGTTATTAAAACGGATGTCCATGTGCCGCCTCTATGTTGGTTGAGGCAGGCAGGATTCCCTTGAGTACCATTTGTTGGGGGTCAAGAGAAAGGGAGGTTTTGCCTTCTCTTTCTGCTCAAGATCCCCATGTACAATTGGTGGGCCACTGTGTGACACAGAATGCTAGACTCAATGGGCTTTGGCCTGATTCAGCATGGCTCTTCTTATGTTCTTATGTTAATTGTTGATTTAGCACTATTGTGTTAATATTTGCCTTTCCCTCACCTTTCCAATATAACTGAACACTTTATTTATTTATTTATTTATTTTAAAAATGAGTAAAAGAAACTAATCAAAAAAGTTATAAAGAAGAGTTTTTAAACAGTTTCCAGAATGTAAAGAGGGATAATGCAGGTCAATCACAAAAGGAGGTTATTCCATAAGACTAATGGCTGAGCTTGTCCTGGCTTTCATTCCCTTTACTCATGAAAGGGAGCTACATTCTGAAACCTTCCCTAGAAATAATGTATTAGATAGGTCAAATCTGGTAGGTGAAAGCAGTCCTGTGGATACCTGGTATAAATGAATGTGACCATAATGTTCTTTGGAAGTAGCAGTTATCTTGGCCTTCTGATTTCTTTGAGTCTTCTTTAGCAAATAGCAATAGCACGTAGACATATATACTGTTTCACCATGCTTTACAGCACTTTTTAAGTGATTTACAGAGTCAGCATATTGCCCCCAAACAATATAGGTCCTCATTTTACCAACCTGGGAAGGCTGAGTCAACCCTGAGCCAGTGAAGATCGAACTGCTGGCAGTGGGCAGACATAGCCTGCAATACTGCATTCTAACCACTATGCCAACACGGCTCTTGTTGAAATGTTGAAAACTGTATTTCAATAAGTTTTGTAGGACCACAAAGTCTCCAACCCTGAGCTAAGTGAAAAGATGGAATTCTGAGAAATAAGAAAGATGGCAAAATGTGCAAAGCAAACAGTTACAGTAGTTTATGAATCTTCCCTTTTGCTTCAATGTTGTTGTTATTTAGTAAATACTTGTAATGGTACCTGGGAAAGAGTTTGGCAGTCAGGCAAAGAGATGCTGATAAAAGACAACACAGCTGCATACTGGGTAGAGCAAGAGGCTTAGAAGGGACCCTCCCTAAGTATTCAGGCTATAAAGGTGATGGTGAAAGAATTGTACATTCAGACTTGCAAGAATCTGTTAATGTAACTTTATAATAAATTAGTTTATTATAGAATTAGTTTATCTGGTCATGTATCCTGTCTGATCTGTCTGGTAAGGCTGATAATATTTCACTGTAGAAGCTGTCAACTTGGGAGAGTTGACTTTGCAACAATAGATTGGAACTTACAAAGATTTGATACTAAAAATATAATTGTTTCTTAATTGTTTTATAATTTAAATAATAGTAGCACAAACATAACCCCAGTGTATTGTCAGTTACAATGACCTTTGCAGCACTTTAATTACTATAATCAAAATAAGGACTGAACTGGAAAATTTGAGAGTATGGATATAGGTCTTTTTCTTCTCCTTCTGTTTTGCTGCAGTCATTAGTAGTATGAAAAACTGAAAATTGAAAATTCAAGCAAACTCTTTAAATCTGTGTGGCAAATGGCTCAAGCCTTTCTTCTTGTTATATATGTCATATTGTTATTTACTTCACAGAGGACAATATTAATTAAAAAGTGGAATATAACTGAGGAGGAAGAAAATCTTCAGTTAGGCTGCCAAGCAATTCTGCGATATCCTTCAAATAATGCAGAATAAAATGTGAGATTTGCCCATGTAGTTGCCCTCTGCTTTCCAATACTTTACATGGTGTTAGTAATACACACACACACACACACACACACACACACACACACACACACACACACACACACACACAATATAGCTGTAATATTCTGCAGTTCTAGGTCAACTGAAGTTTAGCTTCCATCCAAGCTGTTAACAGAATGAAATTGTGGAAGATTAAGAGGAAGTTGGAACAGAACTTTAATTTAGGTCACAAACATCTGTTCGCAAATGAAAAAATAGAATGCAAGCTTTAAAAAAGAAAGCTGTAGACCAACATTTAAACCCTATTAAAATTTAATGCTGCAAGCCACTGCTAAAAATGTCAACCAAGTCAGAAAAAAACATCTTTTCACTGTGTTCCAAAATTGGATCAAACTGTGCAATGCTAGAAATACATAAAAGCCCTATGCAATAAGGCACCATCATGCAGAGGGACCGAGAATAGTGGTTAGAAGATGAAGAATTATGTCCTTTCCAATAATTCATGAAAAATCCATTTAAACCTCTTTCCCTTTGGTTTCTATTTTGTCACAAGACTATTTACAACACTAAATTATAAAAAGAATAAACAAGATGGGCAAAAGCAAAACAATTTTGCTTTCAGCACAGAACATATGTTGTTGTAGAATCCAACATTATAATATTTTACTATTTATGCAGCTTTTCCTGAATAGTTTTCATGTAGATAACAAGTTGGACCAATAGAAAATAATATACATACTGTAGTTCAGAGTTGAACTGTGGAGTGATTGAGGGTCTCTGAGCTTGGTTGTCGGCTTGCAAACTTGTAGTAATGAAAAGTCTGCAAACCAACAACCAAGCTCAGAGAGCATAAAGGACTCCAAAGCTAGAGTCCTTGTTTGGGACATTGTCCCCAAAGTTTGGGGTATTTATGTCCTTTTTGCTCACATTCTATACAACCATTTCCTACTTGGTTTGTGCTTTCCTATTTAAAATACTTTGATAATGTTGCTTGCTAAATCATTGACTGTTAAATACACATTCAATGTACACCACTCTCCCTTTAAGCACTTTGAGAAAATAAAAATGGGATGTCTACAAACCTTTTTTGTGGTTGGAAATGTACTTTGTAGGGGAAAATTATCCATGACCCAATTTATAAGTAGAGACAGCATGATGCGTTGAGCCAAATTTATCTGAACAAGGCTGAGGATAGAACACAAGATTCTGCCCACTTATAAGGAGGCTACAAACAAGCATTATATAGTTGTATAATAAATGCTGACAACTAATGATGTCAAATGCCAATCATTTTATTTTTGATAATATGGGTTAGATTTTCTGCTAGTAGTGAGAATACAGTTAACACAGCCAATGTTGGCATAATACATCTTTTGTTGTTAGTTGCTTCCTAGTTCCCATTTAAAAATACAAATGCTGATTAAGACAACTCATGAGCCAGCATCTGCAAATGCCTAAGCAAACTATTATGGAAGCCTGTTTGAGTTCAGAGGTCTTGATGTTTTGAAGATCTTGGTCCACATATTCGTTTTTACTCCTTCAATTTATACAGAAAAACATTGTCACATGGTATAAATAATACTGATAAAATAATTTCTTATGCCCATATGATTTTTTTCTTGTTTTAATGTTTAGTGGAGCTTTTATTTTTCTTTACCAAATTCTCCCTAAAGCAAAGTTTTGATTCAGATGTTGAAGCAGCTTGGCACTGTCATCTAAAACATTTGGAAAACCTGAGTTTTCTAATGCTAATCCGGATTGAATAGTATTCTGGATATGATTCTCCAGGATTTCACAGAGAAATGCTTCCCAGACCTGTTTGATGATTCCAGAGATTAATTAAGAGTCTTCTGTATGCGATGTAGAGGCTAATCTTCTATTTTCTACCTTTTCTTTTTCTCATTTGATAGGCAGGATTTTAGTGGGCAGTTTTTGTTTTTTTAATATCAGATTCATGTAATGCTTTTGAATCCACTTTCTGAAGATATCATATACATTGTTTAATATTATAAAGTCAGAGAAATATCCTTTTGTGCAGAAAGTTAATAAACTGCATTTCACAAATTTAATATATGGACAGAGCTAGAGATCATATGTGTCTCAGTCAAGTAGCTAATATGTTAATACTCCTGCATGCTGATTCTTTCCCTGAAATGATGGACTTAAAAGAATGCAAATAAATGTGTTATTAGTTTCATGCAGCCAAATTACTATAGACTTGTTTTTCAAGACTGCATCACAGCTGCATTGTCTAGAGCTTTTAAAACTAAATATAATTTGGAAAGCATGGTCTGAGAGATTTCATTTTTAAAGGGAGACAGTCCTATTGCATGCTTGGATGGTTTTCGGTGGCCCTGAAGTAAGATTTTACTTGACAGAGTAAATTTCATAGAAGAACGAAGATAACTCTGTGACCTGCTGCAGTCTTCTCAAAACTGGCACCATCCAATATAATGGGTTATAACTTGCAGAACTCCCAATCAGTAAGAATTCAATCACTGTGAATTCTGAAAGTTGAAAATTTACCACATGCAGAATGGCCTTTAACCAAGGAAACCCAACAATGACTTTGTAATACGTTGTAATAATGTAGATTTTAGGATCCAATGTGAGTCGGTCACCAGGAGCAGAGTTTTTTTTAGTCTTCCAAGCTTTTGGACTCATGCTGAAGCCCATACTCAGGGAACAGAATGTTCCCACATTTCTGGAAAGAAAGAAATTCTCTGAGGATGGGTTTCAGCACGAGTCCCAAAACTTGGAAGACTAAAAAACTCTGACCAACTCAGATTGGATCCTGCAACATTATCCTGGGGCATGTATACTTGCCTTCATTCATGTAGATTTCATTTATGGTTTTTCAAATTCCCCTACATGTAATTGCCTCCTGCGATATTGTCTATTTTTTGCTATTTTTGCTATTATTTTGTGAAGATAATAAATGTTTTGAGCATAGGCTACCTAAGGGAGACCTACAAACTACAAGGATATATGTGGTGTTTAACAAAGCAGTATGCAAATTATGGCATTTCAGTAAATGCTGACATTTTCTGTGAAATGAGAAAATTGCTGTCAGCCTGTTGTTTTTAGAAAGATACTTAATTAAAATAGGATTTGCATATTATGCTGTTCATGGCATAAAATTAATACTGTCTCAGAAATCTTGAGTTTTTATAAAGAGATTTATTGGTTTAATAGATGGCTAATGGAATTTCATACAACCATGGTGGATAAATAAAGATAAGTCATAAAGTAAAATACTACTTTTTAAAATGTTGTGTTTTTTATTTTTTTATCCTGTCATTATTATTTTTTTAACTTACTCATGGCAGTGAATATTCCTAATACTTCTTCCTCTTCCTATTTCCCCCACCACAACAACCCTGTGAAGTTAGTTGGGCTGAGAGAATGACTAGCCCAAAATTATTCAACTGACTCTCATGCTTAAATCAGGATTGGAATTCAGAGTTTCCTAGTTTCTAGCCTGGTACCTTAATCACTAAACTAACATTTCTCCTTTGAATGATTTCTGGATTGGATGCAGAAATTACAGGGTATGAATTTGAGGATAAAGTAGCCATCAGGTGACAATGTGCATCTTTTTCAGTTAAGAGTTTTTGTTTGTTTTTTGAGTTCCGTGCTGTGTGGCCACATGTAAAATACAGAATAATAGAGTTGTAAGGGATCTTGGAGGTCTTCTAGTCCAATCCCCTGCTCAAGAGACCCTATACCAGAGGTCCCCAATCCCTGGGCTGCGGCCCACTACCAGGCCATGGCCCATTCAGAACTGGGCCATGCGAGCAGGTGGCTGGGGCACCCACGTGCACACACAACTCAACATGCTTGAGCAGCAGGCTGGTTTGCCTCTTCCCCCCTGTCAGACTACCAGGCCGTAAAGGTTGGGGACCATTGTCCTATACCATTCCGGACAAATGGCTGTTCAATGTCTTTTTAAAAACTTCCAATGATGGAGCATCCACAATTTTTATTTGATCTTGAGCCTATCTCCTGGAGTGTTGGCCATTTCCCCAGCTTGGTGTTCTCTGCAAATTTGATGAGTTCCCCTTCTATCCTTCATCTAAAACATTTATGAAAATATTGAATGCTTAAGACATAACCTTGAGGTGCCCCACTTCCCTTCATGTAGACATAGTTCTATTGAGAACTACACACATTCCTGCAGTTGGTCAGCAATTACAAATGCTTCAGGTGGCGTTGCTGTCTATCTTGCATTTTTCTATTTTATCAAGAAGTAGATTGTGATAGGGATACGGTTAGGGGGATGTGGTGGTGGGGGTACCGAGCAGTAATATTAATTGTTTGGTATGATTATTTTCAGTTGAGTTATTAGTACTAGATGTATTGAAAAATGTACTTATGTTTTGTTTATGGATGATTGTTTATTTTAACACTATGATTTGATTTGAGTAGTTTCTTTTTTCTGTAAAAATTAAAAAAAACAATAAAATATATTTAAAAAAAAAGAAGAAGTAGATTGTGACAAAATTTTCAATCAATAACTCTCTATGGATTTAACCATTTTCTCCTTCTGTAACAACATTTGAAATTTTATGACAACTTCTGAAGGTTGTTGATTGCACTTCTAAGACTATATACAATCTTAAAATTGTGAAACTCTTCCCTAGGGTAATGTTGTGAGGTTTTGATAAACTCTTACAGTTTTCACTCAGAAACTGTCTCAGCTGTTTTCCTTCAAACTGAAAGATGGACCTGCTCACCTGCTAAAACCTGTAAGGCTCTTTTGACTCATATGCTGTAACTGTCCAGATCTTGGAAACTTACACACACCTGTTGTTTGACCTTGGCAGTTTCACTTTCTGCAGGCCAAGAAAAGTATTACTAGGAAGCAAACTATTCACTTTTAGGGTTTCATGTTGTCTTACTTCCTAGCAAAACAACCCTGTAAAGTTATAAGATTTCTACTCCTAGGGAGAAGACAACTATCACCTAGGAATTTGAGGACAAGGATCCTTGGTGAATTGCAAATATTTGTTCCCACAATAGCCATTTTCAGACTTTCAGTTTATTTCTCCTGCCCTCTGTCTCTTCCATCAGGTTTAAAGGGAAAGAGAACTATACGCCAGTAAGGAAATTTTCTTACTAGTTATTTGTTAATTTTTAATAGCAGTACTAAATAAAAATAAGAATAAAAACAATAAAAATATAACTAAAGAAAGAGGAGATGGAAAGAAAACTGTTGGTGTAATTCTTGTAGGTACTGTTAATGCAAACATTCAGCCCTTCATACTTTCCAACACATAGCATAACAAGAATTGCTACACACCTAAATATCATAATGGGTGTAGAAGGAGTTTACATTAGCTAGCACTGTCAGAAATCTTCTAACTCTTCCAAATGTAATGCTTATTTGGGAGGATTTGGATGTGCTATACTTGCATACAGATCAACAATTGGATACGTGGCCGTTCTGGACAATCAAAATAAGACTGATATTGCACTTGATGAATGGGGAAGAATTTTTTTTAAAAAAATCAACTTCTTTTTAGGGGTAAACTGAGTGGCAGAAATCTGCAAAGGGGTGCAGAGTTTTGCAAGCCAAATGCCATATTGCTAAAGTAAGGTAATTAAAATTCAGATTAGCATTAGCAATAGCAGTTAGACTTATGTACCGCTTTGGAGTGCTTTACAGCCCTCTCTAAGCAGTTTAACAGAGTCAGTATATTGCCCCAACAATCTTGCTCCTCATTTTACCAACTTTGGAAGGATGGAAGACTGAGTCAACCTCGAGCCAGTCAGGATTGAACTCCTGGCAGTGGGCAGAGTTAGCTTGCAGTATTGCATTCTAACCACTGCTCCACCACAGCTCGGTTACTCCTTCTTCTTAGCTTTATAGAAAATTAATGTAGTGTTGATACCTCTTATGTAGCTAAGAGAGACCACATACTGGAAAAACTCAAGCATTTGAGAAGAGAAGAACAATAACATTTTCCTAAGCAAGTAGCTATTCTAAATACACAATTGCAAAAAAATAAAATAAAAAATTGCCAACTATGCAAATGGTGTGCTGAGTATTCAGTGAAGTCAAGGTTGATATTACACTTATTGTAAATATGAGATACTTAGAAAATATCTTACTGTTTAGCTCAGGCATGTTCCATTTTCTGCAAAAAAAATAGTTATGAAATAACACTCTTAATGGTGGAGGGGAAAGATTGATATATGTAGTTATAGCCTTTTAAATACAAATTAGGTAAAAAATGAAATCACAATAGCACCAATTATATATCCAAAAATATCCCTGATAATTTCGGTTTTTATCCTTTTGTGACTAAAAATAGAGTTATATTCTCATACTGAGCAATAAAATATGAGCAGGATAACACTCAAGCAGTGTGCAGTACATTTGATGCTACTGGATATACTATAAAAATTGGTGGGAGGGAGAAAGCCAGCCAAAGGCTTCACTGTCATCCCACAGTACCACGGGACTCAACCCTCTGTCCTTGACTATTTGACTATTCATGACTATTCTACATGCAGCTGCTGAGTAAACTTAGTCATCACTGCAATAGGTTTAGATGGAGGGGGCTTTGGATTTGGACATCCTTTGAGGTAAGCCAGGTTAAGAAAGAGACACCATAGGGATTTCAGAAATTGTACTTCATTGCTATAGGATATGTTAACAAAGTCCTAACAGTAAACCCTTCACTGCATCTTTTTAGCTCAACAGGATAGGGCTCTTCAGAGTCCAGTTATGACATTCTCCACTTTCCTCACAGAGCTGAGCAACTGTTTTACTTCTCCTACCCCTTCTCAAGACAGAGATAAGTTCCTCTGTATCACCTGATTCTATGAAGATTTGATATTTAGATCTGGATGATGTTTCAGTTCCCCATATGGAGCTGAGCTCTAAACCAGGAGTTCTCCTGAATTCACAATTCCTGCTGCAGGAGCAGCTTACAATTCTGGTTGAAGTGCCATCATGTGGTGCACCAGTTCTGGAATGGGAGGCTCACCTCACAGTCATGGTCACAGTACCCTTAATCACATCCTGCTTGGACTGCTGTAATGCATCTTACTTGGAAGCTATATCTGATGCAGACTATTGCAGCTCCAGTACTTAGAGGTAAATCTTAGTTTTTCCATGTTATCCAGCACAAGAGCATCACTAGTTACTAGATGGCTGCTGAATGACGTGCTCAGGAATTGAGTATCTTTGTGGTTGCCTACTCTTAACTGTTTCTGCCTAGCCAGTAAGATCTGGAAGACTGTGTTTCCTCCATGCCCTTTCTCTCAAGGAATATCATCAACAGAGTCTATGCTGGAGAATGTTTTCAACTGCTGTTCCCTGTATGAAATAGAATTTGCTCAAGAGTTTGATGGCCTCAATCCATTGATATTTGGGGAAATCACAAATTCTAGCTTTTTCAACAAACTGTGAGGGCCTTGGTAATGTAATGTTTCATCTTGTAATATGGTGTTCATTTGTCTAATAATGTTACTATGTTTCCTGGTGAATTAGAATCATAATTTTATATTTTTTTATATTCTTTTTATTTCATTGCTGCAATTTGTTATGATTTTAACCTTATTAATGGAGTTGGCCATGTAATTGGAGATGAAGTACAACAAACAATAGGAATGTAGTTTTGTATTTTATATAAAGTATTAGATTCCATGATTATATCTTTTTCTTTAACTACTTTTCTTTTTCTTTTATCCTCGCTCCATTTTGTTCCTTGTGGAGTCACTGAGGATTTTAACACTACTAGTAAATCAGTAAACTTCAGTAGAAACCCATAAATTACAATTGTATGCATTATTATTATTTACTTAAAAAGGAATAGAACTCTCTAATAGGCTGAGCACTTGTTTTATCTTTCTTAAAAAAATATTTTAAAATGAGAGAACTGACAGTTTCAGCTCTGCTTCTTTCAGTAGCACCATGCTCTCAGAGCTCACAAAGATATATTACTGAAGAAATTCTGTCCCCTAACAACAAATTTCCACCTCCGTTTCCACTGGTACATTAAAATATTTAGGCTCATTTAAGTCTACACTGACAGAGTCATTCAGTGACGTCCACCGGTTCCCACAGCTTTCATCTGAATGACTAAGGCAGTGTTGCGGCATTGTGCTGTAAGTTCCACTCCTTTGAGGCATGTATATGAAGTTGCAACACACAAAGAAAGGATATACTTTTATTTCAATGCTGCAATATTACTTGCATCACTCTAACACCTCCTCTTACACACACACACACACACACACACCTTGTCCCACCCCTCCACACATATTGGATGCTCCTAGGCACAAAGCCTGATTCTTGACTTGGATTACAAATGGCAGATTTTAAATATAATAGTCTCTCCTTAACTGTACAGCTTTATGTCTGTCTGTCTGTCTCAGTTAGTGAAGGCAGATATACTTTTTGAACATAGTCACCCAAACAATTAAAAAAGACAGAGATAATGTTGAGACAAAGACAAAAAATGCATTGTCCTTAAAAAAAAAACTAGATTCATAGATTTGGAACAGACCTTGAAGTCATCTAAACTAATCCATTAATTCATTTCAAACTGGACTTTACTATTATAATATCTTAGACTTCCAGTGAAGAATCATTCATGGCCTCAGAAGCCAGGCTGTTTCAATATTTAATAGCTAGCTCCTTATTTCTAGTTTGAATCACTATTAAGCTTCCACCCTTGAACTCCCAATTAGAACATAACACAGGTCTTTCTCTTTTTCTATACCATGTAAGAGATCCACTGGATGATACTACAATATTGATCATATACTTGTTGATCATACTTGCCAAATAAATGGAGGACAGTGCTGATAACATTTATTCTTTTACTTGATATCAATGGCAACAGAGGCCTAAGTATTATCAATCCATATAACTTTAGCTTCCTACTTTTGATACAGTGTCAAAAGTCAGAAGTCTGGTTAATGGTATCAAAAGCTGCTCATAAGTCTAAAATACACAGAAGGGAAAACACTTTCCATATCCAGAGCCCAGTGAAGCTACCAATTCAGCTTCCATCTTATGACCACATCTGACTATGAATAATCAAGTTTTGTGAAAGTTTTCAATGGTTGTCAATATATTGCTTTCTTAGCAATTCTTCTATGAAAATTTGGTTGGAACTTGAGCAATGGGATTGGACTTCTTCAGATACCCAGATATGTATTATTTGCAAGACCCATCAGTTTGAATGTGAATGGATGTTAAAATTAATTGCTGCATTTAAAATATATAATATTTACAATCTACATATAAGCAAAAATATATTACTGTAAACGCTGATTAGATTCTTAATAAATGGCTGGCTATGATAACTAAAATGCTTTAGCAACATCATTTGAAAAATGAAATATAAAATAGTGCTATATGTACAGATTTGCCTTTAATGAAGGATTCCATACCTATTTTTCTTTAAACAAAACAAAACAAAACTGTACTAATAGTATGTCTTAAGCTGATCACAAAAAGTATAACCAAAGAGAATGTATGTTATTGGCTCTCAAAGTAATAAAAATGAATTAAGAACTAAAAATGAATATTTTTTCAGTATTAGTTCTTTGTATTGTTATACCGGAATAAAAATGAAAAGAAATTTCAATAAGGAAAGTAATCTAAGGACAGCAGAATTATTTATCATATAAATTAGTGGATTGGATTTGAATTACTTTGAATCTATCACTTAGCCTTCCTAAATTTACCTATTCAAAAATAAAAAAATAGCCCAAATTAGCTTTGTTCCATTTCTAGTATTTTGCAGGAGCAATAATTCAGTTCCGCTTTTATAAAAGCCCAGAATAACATTTCTGTGAGATGGGCAGTGTTGTGTCCTGAGCCTGCAAAAGCAGGCTCGGGACGTTGCATTGGTCCCAGGCATTCCAAAATCTGCCTGGGACCAGACAGAGCGGCGCTGGCCTTGTGCGCATGCGCAAGGTGCGAAAACGCTCTGTTCCTATTGGTTGACACCGTCCCGGCTTCTGGCCATATAAAAAGGCTGCGTGCCTTTTGCTTTTGCTTGGTTGTTGTAGAAGGAGAATAAAGTGTTTGTTCAGCATCGCCATGTATCTTCATCATTCGCACGCGAACAAAGTATACAACAGGCAGCTATATAAATTTAATAAACAAATAAATAATAGTGTGCTTATTTATGAATAACTGATTTAAAGATAAACTAACATTCATTCTCTTTTGTTCTCTATGTTCTTTTTCTTTTTTAAGCTTAAAACATAATTGCTTTAAATTGGAGCCATTTTAAGTTGTATATAAAATGGTGTAATTTTAGTGCTGCCATTCAGACTTAGCAATTAACCAAGTATGGCAAGATTTCTCTCAAGCCATGCCTTCATCTTCTGTTTTGGCAATGCTTTACAGAAGTAGAGCATCCTTTGGCTAAACCAAGTATGTTAATCCTCTTTTTTCTGTTTATATATTTACAATCTATTTTTATTAGATTGCATTGCAGGCCTTGATATTTGGACTCTCTTATTCGCATATACCCTTTGAAACAGAACTATGAAGGATGATCAGTGACAAATGCCTACTTTTAACTTCAAAAAAATTAGTAACAAAGATGCTGAATCCTGGAATTCAAAACAAATCTAAATGATAGTTCTGGGGATCATAGTCCAATACATGTGAAGGATATGAGACTGAAAAAGAGTCATTAATAGGCGTTTTCTGATTATATTCCTGGAAATTAGAATACAAAAGTCTTATCAGAATGGCTTTCTCATATTTTTCCATTAATAACATTCTGTACATTTAAATTTTTACGAATCTTTATTTTTTCTTCATATTTTCCCAAACATCTTTTTTTTTTTAAAGAAAATTGTTGCTAAATTTACCTTCTGCATTCAGGTTTTCTTACTATGCAGTTTAACAAAATAACTTTTTGTACATTGTTTTCACAAATATATACTGCTCAAAAAAATAAAGGGAACACAAACGTATAGGATCCTATACGTTTGTGTTCTCTTTATTTTTTTTGAGCAGTATATGTACTTTTGTGAAGACTATATAAACTAAATATTTATAAAAATTGTACGTTTCACAGAATAACTGAGTTATAACTATGTGTCAGTTCAAAATGCAAAATTATATCAATTCACTTTCACACGAAAACTATTAAGATGTAGACTCTTTTAATAGTAGGATACAGGACTGTTCAAATGCAGTATATCTCTAAAAGATAGACTCACCTTAGGTGAATGTACCTTCAGTTAAGGTCGCCTTCAAAACATTTCTCGAGGCCTCTCCACCATGAAAAGTTACAGCATGTGACAGCTTAGGAAAAACCTTTCATATAAAAATAAAATCTGTGCTGGTTTACACACAGGGTGTCTCATCCAGTATATTGTCTGGAGAGCTATTTTGTGCTCACCTGATAAAAACTAAAAAAAGGTTGCCATCATGATTTACTGACAAATTATCCCTTGATGTGAAACATCTTTTTATGAGACAGATTGTCCAAATTTGATTCTTCCATGTATGAAATATGACAATGTATATGACTGTTCTGTCAATTTTTAATACATTGGTTGAACTATATAACTTTATAAACTTATTTACTTACTTATGGTCAGTCAAAAGTTCTTCTCAGACAAGGTTTAATATTTATAGATCTATGGATAAGAAATTTAGATACAGATATCTATAGATAAGATAAGGATGTATCACTACAAAAAAAATTCAAGGCAGTGTTTCCTAAATTGGTTTGTTATTTATTGCATTTATATTTCCTCTTTTTGCTAAAACTCAAAGTGGCATTTGTGAGATTCTTAATAATTTTGTAAGCTAATAAGACAGGAAAAAGTGATTGGCACAAAATCATCCAGTAGTTGAATGGGCACTTGAACATGGTTTTCTCTGGTCCAATTACAACAGATTAACTCTATGCTATTCAAGTTTTCTTGCCTTTTATTATTACCAGAGAGGATAGACTTTAAAAGGTGCCAACAAATCTGATTATTTATTTATCCAATTTCTATAGTCACCCAACTCAACCAAGTGACTCTGGATTAGACATCCATCTTGACTTGAGGAAGTATTTAATACTCCGTTTTAGATAGCAAACCCTGATTTGCACAGAGAATCCACTAAATTATTATCCACAATAACAACGAATCCTAAAATCCATATTTGTTTTCTTAAAAATAAGTATTCTGTATTAAATGGGATGTTAATTCTAGAGAAAACATATTCATTTAAAATAAGATCAAACACAATTGAACCATTGGAAGATCTACCTTGCTGTAAATATGTCTACAGAAGGAGGTTAAAATCTCACATATTTGTCTTTAAAAAATAATAATGATATATTGTGAATTCGTGAATCAGATCTCTTATCATATATTATTTTGGCTTCTTTAACATGAATAATAATTTTATTTAGTGTCTCTTTAGGCAAATTTGTTCAGTAATAGCAAAAATACGAAATAGGGCATATGAGTCATAACAAGAGAAATGGTAAAGAGCATGAATGAAATGAAAAAAAAATAAAAATAGATATATTAAGAACATAAGAACATAAGAAGAGCCATGCTGAATCAGGCCAAAGCCCATCGAGTCCAGCATTCTGTGTCACACAGTGGCCCACCAAATGTACATGGGGATCTTGAGCAGAAAGAGAAGGCAAAACCCTCCCTTTCCCTTGACCCCCAAACAAATGGTACTCAAGGGAATCCTGCCTGCCTCAACCAACATAGAGGCGGCACATGGACATCCGTTTTAATAACCACCGATACACTTTGCATCCATGAATCTATCTAGCCCTGCCTTGAAGCTGTCAAGGCTGACAGCTGTCACGACCCCTTCAGGAAGATATTGTGTATCTATGAAATGAAGAAAGGAAAAGAATAATAGATAGGAATGTGAATGCCTTGATTTTGTAAGGTGAGTTTGATGGATATATGGAGGAAACTGAAAAAGGTCAATGAAAGAACTAAACAGTGTGTGAAAAAAATATGAATTTAAGCTAGAAATCTTTTGATGCATATGAAAGAATAATGCTCCAGGAAAAATCGGAAGCATTAAAGAAACTATGAAAGGAATATTTAAAATTGACAAAGTCAAAGAGAATTCTGACCAATTTTGATGGAAATTTTAAAAAAGTTAATGGAGTATAGAGTTAATCAAGGAACTTCACTAGGGCAAATGGAATTAAGAATAAAAGCGATGAAGTAATACAGGATGGAAATTAAGGAAAGGAGTTCAGGAAAACATATTTCAGAGATTTCTGCGAGAATGATAGCAATATTTTGATAATGCAATAAAACAAATTTTATAAGAATTAGTGCATAAATAAATAAAATTAAAGTCATAAACGCTACAGGATGTTGTCTGTAGGTATATATAACTGGAGAAGGGTTATATTGTGGATATGAAATGCTTGTGTAACTTGTTTAATGTGTGATATGTGAGATGTTTCTGTGTCTAAAGACTGAAAGAATTGTTGTTAATGTTACTTTATGCAAAAGGAAGGCAGCAACAAACACTACAGAGAAATTGGTTAAAGTGTACAAGGGAAAGTGTTTTTTTTTTCAGAACTCTGGCTGAAATGGTACTGAAGTAACAATGAACAAAATTTGGGAAGTGCAATGCAACTTTATTATGGGCTTGGAATTTGCAGGCCAAATTTTTGCTCTTCAGCAGAACATTGAGAAATTGAGAAATTTGTAAATGTACCATTGTACATCTGTAGGTCTTAAGAAATTGTACAATAAGCTTGAATTATGGGATGTTTCACTCATGTATAAGCAAAAGTTGAAGGCTGATTGCTTATGCATTAAAAGTGATAAATGAAAAATTAAGACATATCGTCAAGGGAGTAAAGGTATTGAGCAGGGAGTAAAATAATAGTGTGTGATGCCTTGTTAGGTTAGTACATTTACTAAAAGTTTAAGGAAGATTTGTAATGTTAACAGTATGTTTGTTTTGGTTAGAAATGTATGTGTAATTTTATGTGTAATGATATTTTATTGAATGAAATGATTTTCAACAGATGTTAGATTCATTTTTATTTATTTTATTTATTAAATTTGTATGCTGCCCATCTCCCCTTCAAGTGAGTTGTATGATGAAACTGTATGATGAAACAGGAAGCATGCATCTGAAAATTAATGTATCAAAATCTGACATAGTTGTGTGTCAAGCTGGGAAAGTGAACAGTTGCTAGTTGTATTATGTATTATAATGTATTTTGCATTATATGTGTAAGGACCCACCCCATTTTGCATCTTAATTAGACAGAACTCTTGGAATATTTCTTCCAATAGGCATCTTTATTAAGAGAAAACGGTTGCAGGTGTTCTAGACAGGACCTGGGGCCCAATCCCGACGGTTCAAGGTTTTAAAGGGTCCCCAGCAGCCCCACCCCACCCCCATCTTTCCAGCGACAATCCCAGGCGTTACATTTCCACCTCCTTTTTCCTTACTGTCGGTGGAAGGGAGACTTCAGAGAGGAGTAGATGAAAGCTGATGGCCCCATTGTTATAAATTAGCCTTTTGGTGGTATCCACATTCAATCCCTTTGAAGTTGTACTAAAGGAAGTGAGGGCCATAAAACCCTTTAGTTCACCCCCCTTCCCCTTCATCCTATGACAGAATCCAGAGAGAGCAGAAATGGGGTTTTCCATAGTCGATAACTAGAGATGAAATATAATTGGATTCTGACAATATGTGAACAGTAAATAGGCATGTAATTAGAATTTCTGTTAATGATGAGAAATAGATCAAGAAATGTTTCAGACATGTAAATCATGGGGTAATTTTAGTGAACACTATGTGATCTGTTGCATAAAATTAATATGTATAAGAACATGCATGTTTACTTTGTTTAGGGAAGTGAGGCTTGAATATGTCAAGAGAAACACAAAAATAAGTTGAATGCAGTTACAAATAAGTGACTTATGAACAACAAATATTAAAAAAGAAGAGATGAAGTCAAGAATGGATGGATGCTGAAAGAATGTAGACTGAATAGAAAAATGAGTAACCAGTGGTAGTTTGGTTATATAAACAAAATTAATGACCATCAAATTGCAAAACAAATAAAGGGGGTGTATTTGAAAGAAAGTGAAAACCTCATTGGATTATGTTAATGAAATCATCAGAAAAATATAAGAGGTCCAGTCACGATGGACCAAAGAGCAGCAACACCAGTCCCCAAAGCAACACAATTTGGGTAAACACATTGCTTTTTTTTGGCAGCCATCTGCTTCCTCCTTTCATGGATAATTTATGTGAGCCTTGCATCTTCCTTTTAAGGAAAGAGCAAAACATTTTGCTGAGAAGACTGGAAGTAACATTATAAATTGAGAATTGTAATCAGAGATTGGGTATATGTGCTGAAGCTAACCTTCCATTTTAAGCATTTTCACCTCACTTTTGCCAATCACAGTTTTTGCAGCAGAGTATATACTCTATATCTCAACCTTTTATAAAGAAAATAGTCAAATTCTGGGAAAAATTCAAGCTGGTTATTATATTTGGTATGATATTCTCCTCTAAAAGCTGCCTGGTTTGTAAATTACCTTTCTTGATTCTACCAGTAGAATTTGATCTGCTAATAAATCAAGAAAGCCTTTTTGGTGGCTGCTTCCAAACTTGAAATTTCCATCATAAGAAATAAAGGTCTGTTTATTGTTCTATTGATAGACAGAGAGATATACAAAAACATGACTGCACAAATACTTATTTATATTATTTATATTGCTATTCATATCACATGAATAATTTTAGGCAGCACAGAAGGTTTATAAACCTACACAACCTCTCCCCTTCAAAAAACAAAATAAAACAAAACTACTGGAGCCCAAGAATAAACAATAATTCCAGTCACAGAAAAAAGAAAACACAACAACAGCAGACTTAACTCTTGGACTGAACACTTGACAGCCAGGTCTTCAGTGCCTTACAAAAGTTGAGACCTCTGAGACTCTGTTTATTGCTTTTATATAAGCAATCCTTTGATGAATAGGTGAGTTGGGACTGTTAGTGATTAGCGGAGGTGGGGAAATGGACAAGAATTTTCTGAGGGAGGTTGACTAAGTTTTGGATTTGTCCTTGTTTATTGCATTTTAATGAAATCCATATTGGCTGTCTTTCTGGAAAGTCATTTAATAATTAGATGAAAAGATGGAGGGATATATATATCCAAATTTGAACCAGACTTCCCAGGTGGCAAAACAAACTTTAGTATTATATTAAATATATTGAAATATATTAAATATTTTATTAAATCACTGGCGCTTCTGCCTCTTGGCCCCCACCCTGGGCTAGTTTATTTGAATTCAGACTTTGTATCTGCATTACAAAATGCCTCACATTTTGAAAGTTAAATGCATGTCTATTGTTATTTTGTGCTGAATTATTACTGCCCTCAAATACACTGAGAATTAAGTATGAACTAGAACTGCCTTCCAGGCGTAACCAAAAAAATTTCACTCAGCAAATTTTTCACATGTTCTGTCTGAGATACACCTTTCATTTTGAGCATTACTAAGTGTTACAAACTATGTAGGGCATTGGGACCACACACTTTAACTATACTGACATCAATAAGAAAGCTCCATTTATTTTCCGCAGGCATTGAATCAAGCGAACAGTTTGATATTGATCTTTTTGCTGAGAATGCCACTATCAACAATAGTTATGCTTCTCTATCATACAAGCTGGATTGATTGGCAATGCTCAAAAGCTTTCCTCATTAGTTTTTATGTGTTCTGGCAAATGGGGCAGCAACTTGTACTATATGAGATGTAATAATCACTCCTGCCTAGGGCTGAGCAAATCTTTTTAGTTCTTTTACTCTTTAGTTCTTTCAATTTTCCAATTTTAAATTTATTCCAACTCATTTTCCTTTTACAAATATTCTAGTGTGAATGGAGCACTTTCCTTGACTTGTGGGCTGCAGCTTGCACCCACAAACAACCAAAGGTTTGTAAGTGACATCCCTGGAAGGCTCAGGGCCTAATTTTTTTAGCCCATTTCTTCCTTGGGAGACGAAGAGTGAGAATCGCAGCAGGAGAATTCTGAGGGCAAATAGCTTCTTTTTCCATCTTTAAATAAACAAACGGAATTTCAGATTTCCATTCCCAAAGCCACCCTTGGGTGCAGTGAAAGAGAGAAAGAGACAGGGGGGGGGAGATGGGAGAGAGAGAGAGGGGAGAGGAAGAGAGAGAGAGAGATAACATACTGGGAGTCATCTCAACAAGAATTTGATCACCATATTGGGGTACAAAAATTGGCCTGAAATTATCTTGCTGTAGGGTATAAATTTGAGAAAAGCAAATTGGTTGAGTTTCAGAGGAAATATTTTCTTTGTTGTTATGATAGGTTTGAAGCTTACATAAAAGCAGACATGGAATGAAGCCAGATCTCAGGTTCTTTTCCAATCTGCCTCTCTCACTTAGAAAAACAGAAAATGAGCATTGGTTTTGAAGGATCCCCGCAGAGCATGAATCATCAAAACCATGATTCCTGAACCATCTCTATTTTCCCATCAAGTGCAAAGAAGGAAAGTGTTGTAGCATGGATGGTGTTCTGTACTTAGTCTTCTTGCCAGGATCTTGGAGTCAGAGTATGGTATTTCTAATAACTAATTATGACTACAAGGTTTAGGAAAAAGACTGAGTGACTGTGATGTCTATACTATGCCATATTTTTCCAAGGCTATAAGAAAAATCAGAGTTATACTTACTATTTTTTTTTACTTTGAGATAAGCTTTTAGATACGTTTTTGGAGAGCATTATATATATATATATATATATTTTTATAAAAATTCTTTTATTAAAACAATTAACATTGAACATAAAAACATATTATGCAGCAATCATCATGACACCTGGTATACAATACTAAGTATTAGTCTTTGATAACGTCTGGGTTAGTAAGCCTTTTTCCCCCACTCCTCGTGTCTAGCCTCAACTATACTCCTGTTACATTTTATTTTGATTGGTGATTCCCCTATCCGTTTCAATATTAATGTGATCAACATTAAACATAAGATCCTATTGCTAAGCAATCATCCTAGAACATAGCATACAACATTAGGTATTAATCTTTGTAAACATCTGTTTTAGTAAACATTCTTCCCTCCTCCCTTACATCTTCAAGTATACTCCGAATACATTTTGTTTGATTGGTGTTTCTCCTATATATGGTCTATCTACTGTATCTAGTCTATCGCATATTGTGCGTTTGCGCTTCTGAGTTGACTTCATCCCATTACTAGTGCAATCTTTTATGGTCCCCAACCCGAGATCCTGAGGTAAAAGTTTCATATCCTGAGGTAGAGATTCAGTCTACTTTAACAATATTAAAGCAAACAACGTTAGTCATAGGGTTATGTTAAGAGGCATTAGTTATAGAACATATACATTCAACGTTGGGTGTTAGTTTTTGTAAACATCTGATTTGTTAGCCCTTCATCCCTCCTCCCATCGATCCTTAGCTGAACGCCAGCTGCATTCTGTTTGATTGGTGTCTCTCTTGGATATAGTCTATCCACTGTTTCCAGTCAGTCACAAATTGTTCATTGGAGCGGTTTTTCAAGTATGCTGATATTTTTGCCATTTCCGCCAAATGTGTTACTTTCACAGTCCATTCTTCAATAGGCGGTATTTCCGGATTCTTCCAGTACTGTCCCACCAACAATCTTGCTGCTGTAATTAAGTTCAAAAATAAATTTGTCTCTGAGGTAGTGATATCCTTTGTGATCCCTAACAGAAAAGCCTGAGGTAGAAATTCTATACGCTTTTTGAAAATAGTTTGGAGTGTCCACCATATCTTCCTCCAGAATGCTTTGATTTTTCTGCATGTCCACCATATATGAAAGTAAGTAGCCTCCCCGTCTCCGCACCTCCAGCATTTGGGCTGGGTGCCCGGGTAGATGAGTGATATTTTTTTCGGGTCTAGATGCCATCTATAGAACATCTTGTAGAAGTTTTCCCTTAAGTGTTGCGATTTTGTGAATTCTACATTCCTCACCCAGATTTTCTCCCACGTGTCTATGGCGATAGGGTGTCCGAAGTCTTGTGCCCACTTTATCATACAGTTCTTGACTAGCTCGGTTTCAGAGTCCATTTCTATCAGAATGCTGTACACTCGTTTGATGTGCATAATCCCCTGTTCTCTGATCTGTTTAATTAGGTTCTCGTCGTTCTGGGAGAAGCCCTTCTTCTTGTCTTTACGCCACCTTGACTGTAGTTGTATATATGATAGCCAGTTACTTCCTATTCCTCTGTTTGCTAGCGTTGCTTGAGATTTCAAGAGGAACCCGTTTTCTTCTCCCAGTACAAGTTCACTGTAGGGCACTACTTCTTGCCCTTGGGATGTGATCATATCCCCTGTTGCGTGTCCAGGGATCGTCCAGATGGGAATCTTGTCGTGTAGGAGGTGCTTATATTTCTTCCAGACCCATAACAGTGGGATTCGTAGTGGGTTCTCCTTGAAGTTCCTATCTGCCTTTTTGTCGTATACTAGGTATGCGTGCCAGCCGAATCGTAGACCATGCCCCTCAACATTCAGAACTCTATCCTTTGTCATGTTGATCCAGTCACTAACCGCCACCAACGTTGCTGCATAGTAATATAGCTTTAGATTAGGCATCTTTAGTCCCCCTCTCTCCCTTGCGTCTTGGATGATTTTTAGTTTCACCCTCGGTCTCTTGTCGTCCCAAATAAATCTGTTGATGCCTTTCTGCCAATTGTCTAAGTCCACCTCCTTCTTGAGTATGGGTAGCATTTGAAAGAGAAATAAAAATCTGGGTAGTACATTCATCTTTACTGTCGCTATCCTGCCGAGCAGGGATAGACGTAGCGATTTCCACCTTTCCAGGTCTGCTTGTATCTTATTCCACAGGACCTCGTAGTTATTCTTGTATAATTTCGCATTTGTTGATTCTATCTCCACTCCCAAGTATTTGACTTTCTTGACTATTTCACAACCCGTTATTCTTTCCAGGTTCCGTTTTGCTTTGTTGTCTAGGTTTTTGACTAGCATCTTTGTTTTTGATATATTTACTTTGAAGCCTGACACCCTACCATAGTCCTCCATTATCTCCATCAATTTCCTTGCTGATTGTGGTGGTTGCGACATTGTCACCAGCAGGTCGTCCGCAAAGGCACATAGTTTGTATTCTTGCTGTTTAATCTGTATGCCCTGTACATCCTTTGCCGCTCTTATTCTGTTCAGTAAAATTTCCAGTGTTAGGACAAATAGCAGGGGGGACAGCGGGCAGCCCTGTCTCGTGCCTCTCTCTATATTAAATGAGTCCGTTAAGTCTCCATTGACAATGATCTGGCCTGTTTGTTTCTGGTAAATTGCCGTTATGGAGTTGAAGAACTGTGCTCCCATTTTCATCTTCAGGAGCAAGTTCGTCAGGAACGGCCAATTCAGTCTGTCGAAGGCTTTTTCTGCATCCACAAACATTAGAGCGGCGGGTATCTGGTTGTGCCTTTGCAGGTACTCTATTATGTTCAACAGCTGCCTCACGTTGGTTTTCATCTGGCGTCCTTGTATAAAACCCCTTTGGTCCGGATGTATTGTTTTTTGTAAAACAGTCATTAGTCTATTGGCCAAAATTTTTGTGAAGATTTTATAGTCTGTGTTTAGTAGTGAGATGGGCCTGTAGTTTGCGGGCTGTGTGTTGTCTTTCCCCTCCTTTGGGATTAATGAGATGTAGGCTGTTTTCCAGGATGGCGGGACCTGGCCTCCTTCTTGAATGCTGGCAAATAGCTTTCTGAGGGGTTCTAGCATCTCGTCCTGTAGATGCTTGTAGTAGGTCGCTGTTATCCCATCCGTCCCGGGCGATTTTCCTGCTTTCAGTTGTGTGATCGCTGAGTGTATTTCCTCCTTTGTGATTAAGGCATTCAGGGCTTCTCTTTGTGTGTCGGTAATCGCCTGTATCTTTTCGTTTTGTAAGAATTCATCTATCTCTTTGTCTTGTATCTTATCCTCGGCATATAGTTTCGAGTAGAATTCTGTGAAGGCTTTCTTGATGGTTTTTTGTCGGAATTCTAGTTTGCCTTTGTATTCTATCTTTTCAATTATGCGGGATTTCTGTTTCTTTCTTATAGTGTAGGCTAGCCAGCGGCCCGGTTTGTTGGCCTTGCAGAATGTCTTATGTTTTGCATATTGTATATTCCTTGCAACTTGGTCCGCCATCAACATGTCAAATTGCTTTCTTAAGATCTTGAGTCCTTCTTTGGTGACTTTGTCCTCTGGTCTTTTTATCAGTAGCCGCTCCATGTTGCTTATCTCATTTTCTAACTCTTTTCTTTTTTGTTCTTGTTGGCGACGGTGCCAGCTATTCATGGATATGAGGATCCCTCGCATGTACACCTTGCTGCCTTCCCAGATCTGTTCTATCGGTGTTCCGTTGTTCATATGTGTGTTGAAGAATTCCTTCATAGCTTTTTTGCATTCCGCCACCTTGTCTTCGTGTCTAAACAGGTTTTCATTGATTCTCCAGGATCTCCTCTGTTTCGGGCCGTGTCTTAATTCCATCCTCACAGGGTTGTGGTCTGTCAATGTCTTGGGTAGGATTTTCACCGTGTTTAGACAAGTTAGCAAGTCACTAGAAGTTAATATAAAGTCAATTCTGGAGAAGGATTGGTATCTGCCAGAGAAGAAGGTGAATTCTTGTTCTTTGCCGTGCCTTTTCCTCCATACGTCTGTCAGTTCGAGGTCCTCCTTCATATCGAAGAAGGATTTAGGCAACTTAGAGTGTTTTTGCGGGTTCGGTGCAGTTCTTTTTTTGTCTAGAGCAGTCTCTATGACCCCGTTCCAGTCGCCCATGATGATGTAAGATCTGTAGTTAAGTTGTGTTACTTTCTTGTGTAGCTTTTTGTAGAATTTGCCTTGTTGCTGGTTTGGTGCATATACGCCCATTACTAGAATCTTCTTGTCCTCTTGTGTTATTTCAATTGCCAGGTATCTACCTTGGGGGTCGGACTCTATTAGCTTGGCCAATACATGTTTCTTTACATATATAACAATCCCATTCTTTTTTCTTGGCGCCGCTGCTACAAAGTGCGCGCCTAGTTTGTAGTTGATCAGATATTTCTGGTCTGCTGCTCTGATGTGTGTTTCTTGTAGGCAGATTATATCGCTTTTATCTTGGTTCAGATAGTGGAGAATTTTTCTCCTTTTCTGGGGGGAGTTCAGTCCGTTCACATTCCAAGTCAAATACTTAGTTGCCATCATCTGTTGCAGGATACTTTTGCGAGACCATTTCTGTTGTTTCTCCTGTTGTCTTCTTTGGTCCCGTTCCCATGATATCCGGATTGCTGCTCGTATTGGTTTGTGCGGTCTTGCTTTGCTGGTCAGTGTGTTTGGTAGTGGAGCCTGGTAGCCTGTCCTCTGTAGGCTGTCTTGCTGCCTTGTTTTTGTTGCTCTTTGCTCTCTGTGCCCTCGCCTCTCCAGGTATTCCATTCATTTCCTCTGCCACTGCCCTGATCTGTGCCTCTGCGCTGTTTGCTCGTTGGCCTCGATCCCTCCCGCTTTCCCGTGGTCTATCTACGTCTTCTCCCGCGGTGGGTTGAGGGCCTCCCGACTTCAGTTCCTTTTCGAGGAAGTCTTTGGCTTTCTGGACCGAGGTCAAGTAGTGTCTCTTGTTTCTATAGGAAAGTGACAGTCCTGTTGGGGTTTCCCACCGGTATCGCAGTGCACGCGATCTCAGTTCTGTGGTCAGGAATTTGTAGTCCTTTCTGTCTCTCAGCATCGCCTGGGGGATCTCTTTCAGAACCTTCACCTCCTGTTCCTCTATGTAGAACGCCTTGTTATAGGAAGTGGCAGAGATGTGGTTCCGGAGCCTCTGTGTTGTGAAGTGGATGACCACGTCCCTTGGTTGCTGCCTGTTCACTGCCCTCCAGGCGCCCACTCTGTAGATTTTTTCGATTTGCCACCCAATCTCATTGGCGCTCCTGCCCAGGAATGTTGCCAGTGCCTCTACAAAGGTCTTGAGCAGGCTTTCTTGGGTTTCGTATGTTGTCTCTCTCCACCCTCTGAATCTGATCGCAAATGACATTTGCCAGAATTGCATCATGGTCGACTGGTCCTGAACCTCAGCAGTCTGTCCCTCTATGCAGTTTTCCACTTCTTTCATCATCTTTTCCGTATTCTCCCTTGTTTCTTGGAGGTTCTTGTAATGTGTTTGCATTGCCTCCTTCATTTGTTCCAGGTTTGTGGCCGCCGCTTTGCGTTGTTCTTCCCACTTTCTCTCCAGGTCTCTCCCTTGGTCCGCCAGCATCCTGTTCATGTCTTTGTATCTTTCCTCCGTCTTCTGTTCTGCTTCTATGCGTCCTTTCTCCGTCTTCGCACTCATTTCTGCCAATTTTCTATCCATGCCGACCATCCTTACCACCAATGTCGCTATCGTCTCATTTAGTGTCTCAATCGTCTCTTTTAGTTCTTGGATCATACGTGCTGTTGTGGTGTCATGGGTTGGCGTTTGGATCTGAGGGCATGCAGTTGGATGGGGGTGTGTGTGGTTGGATGGGGTGTTCCCTGGCAGATTGGAGAGCTGGGTCGGAGAGGGTGCAGCTCCCTTCGGGTTTGGCAGTTTGGTGTGTTTCGTCCGTTTGGCTGCCATTTAAATTTAAATTTAAATTTTAAATTTTCAAATTTTTTAAATTTTCAAAATTTTCCTCTTCCTGCCTGTCTGTCCAACCTTAAGGCCACCCTTTGCTTTAGAGAGTTGTATGGGGGTTGTCTCTGTGTAAGGTTTTCAAGCTTGTGAGATGGATTGGTTCAAGTTTCTCTGTCAAAAGTCAGCACATGTACTTGTCTCACCGTTCACTTTTCAACAACCATCCCCAAGTCCACTAGGGGGTGCAGTCTGCCTTCAGATAAATTCCGTATTGTGTATTGTTGGCCGGGGTGGGCCCAAGGCTGGAGGGGGTCTGTGGCTTGGGGCCCGTGTGGATGTCTCCTCTTCTCCCTGGGTAGCACTATCAGTTTTCAGCCACCCACGCCCCTAGACAGATCAGCTTCAGGCGTCTTGCTGGTCTTTCTTGAGTAACGCTCCCCACGCGTCTCTCTTGTCTTGGGGCTTCGTCTCCACCCGGGGGGGGTTTTAGCCTTCCTCCAAGGCCTATGGTGCTGGCCTCCCCCCTCTTGCTGCCCTCCGTGTGGGGGGGAAAGGGGAGGTAGCGCGTCTGCGGGAGTTTCCCCCCCTCTTTGCTCCCTCACCGCCTCTTTGTCTTAGCCTGCCCGTTCGGTTCCTTCTTCCTCCACCCACCCGGCTCTTCCTTACCTCCTCCGGTTCTTTCCGGGGGCTGGGAGGGGTTTTGTGGGGGTCCTGCCGGGGGTCTTCTGTCCGCTGCTGGCCTCTGCTGATGGGGCCTCTCGGGGAGTTGTTTTCAGGCCCCCTCCGGTCCCGTCGTTGTCTGGAATCGTCTTCTTTCCCCTGTGTCTGCCGGCTCTCCCTCGGCTCTCAGCTGCTTCTGCGCATGCGCGGCCTCGCGGTTTCTTCGGGCCTGCCGGCTGGCCGGCCGTCGCCAGCCTTCTCGGCCCCTTTCCCTGTCTTCCTGGGCTCTTCGAGGACGATCCCTCTCCGGTAAGAGCCAGCTGGGAGTCTTCTTAGGAAGCGCCCTCTTTTCCAGCGCTTCCCCTTCCCCGAGGATCAATTTCGGGGCAAAAGAAGCAAGCTCCGGTCCGGAGCTGTGTTAGGAAGGCTCCGGTCGCCTTGACCGGAAACCGGAAGTCCAGAGCATTATATTTTAGTCTTTGTATTTAACTGAATTTTAACTCTTTTCTTAAGAAAATTATTTTGTTTGGGCCAGTAGCTAAGCAGGATCAGACCTGGGTAGCACTTGAGAATTCCTGTCAGACTTGTCCTATAGACCAGATAGGAAAGATGGTCAGATGAGCTAATCCTACTTTATTGAAAATTTACATTATAAGAATCTTGTAAATCTGAAAGTACAAATCCGTTTTGAGTATCTTATATTGTCTGCTGTGTGGCATATTGTGGGCTATGCTTCCTCTTATCTGACCATTCCCTGCACAGTACTTCTTTGCCTGGTCTCCTGAAGTCATTCACACATACCATTACAATTCCAGAGTGATAGCTTTGACCGGATGGTTTAATTTTTTTAAAAAAGAAATAGCAAACCTTTCTGTTTTGCTCCATGAAAATAACATGAACATTGTCCAGAAAATCACCAGGAGTTGAGGTTGAGTTCCAGATATCTTTATTATTTTAATTTAAAAAAATATTCTTACCATTTGGCTGCCTTGGACACCCCATAGTGAAAAAGAGGACTGTATGCTGAAAGTCATATATAAAAGTTATAATAATAAGTTGATTAAGTTATGTAAGAAACATAATAGAGCATGGACAGTACCTCCAACCAACAAATGAGGTTGATAGGTGAACTGATATGGTTGTTTTGCCTGAAAGAACTTGGGAAGATGACAACTCTTAAAAGTTTATAGGAGTGAGGGACATTGAAATTGTTTATCAATAGAGGGCACCTCATTGCTTTCTATTAAGAATGGTTAGGTTAGCACAAGGATATTCAAACCTTTTCAGACTGTAGAACCTGATAGTTAAAAATAATAATTCTGGAATTCTTCATAAAGTGTCAGAGCTCTTGTGATAGATGTTTGTTTTCCCTCTGTTCCTCTTAGTTTCTCAAGGAACCATCTCCAGCATTTGTAGAAAGAATCCTATGGTCCCATAGAACACAGACCAAAAAGCCCTGGGCTGGTAGATCTTTTCATGTAATGGCTCTGCTCCTCCAGATGGACTTCCATTGGCAGTAGCAGGACCTGTATCCCTATTTTTTACGACCTTCAGGAAATATATGAACTTACTTTTATTCTTTTTTTTTCTTGAATTGTATTTTTATGCAACTGAATTGATTTATAATTACTTTTATTCTATTAGTGCATAAGTCTCAAGTGATGATTCTCTTAAAGACAATAATATTAAATCAGTACTTGCATATGAGGAATGGTGGGGAAAAAGGATATCCTGACTGATAGAATACTGCAATGTGCTATGCATTATTTAAATACGTTTTGAAATTTTTCAATAGGATAAAATGTACCACCTAAGTATTAGTAGGTGATTATTTAATAATAATAGTAAAGTTGGAAGGGACCTTGGAGGTCATCAAGTCCAGCCACCTGCTCAGGCAGGAAACCCTATACTATTTTGGATAAATGGCTGTCCAGTCTCTTCTTAAAAACCTCCAGTGTTGGAGCATTCACCGCTTCTGGAGGCAGGTTGTTCCACTGGTTAATTGTTCTATCTGTCAGGAAGTTTCTCCTTAGTTCTAGGTTGCTTCTCTCCTTGCTTAGTTTCCACCCGTTGCTTCTTGTCCTGCCTTCAGGCACCTTGGAAAATAGCTTGACACCCTCTTCTTTGTGGCAGCCCCTGAGATATTGAAACACTGCTATCATGTCCCCCCTATTTCATAGGAAACCTTTATCAGTAATTACACTGGGATATTTTGCACCCAATTTAGGTTGAAAATACTATCTGCACTTTCTAGTAATTAAGGCCATACCATTATATTTCATCTAAAAATGGTATTAATGTTTGTAGATGATAGCTTATAATTATGTTGAAATATTCTTCTACAACAAATCTCCTGGATCTTTATATTATTGTCAGGGTGCTTAGTAATTTCTTTTGAATTTTGCTGGGTGATGTTTTTGTATTGTTAGAATAGAAAGAATGTGCTACTAACATGTTCTATTATATAACTTTCCATTATTCTGAAGTCTTCCCCATGAAATGTGGTAAGCTAGGAAGACTGCAGTCTCTTAATGAGAAAATTATAGGTAGTCCTCAGCAATTGGGACCAGAATTTCCATAAACAATCATAAAGTATGTTGTCACATGATCGCATTGCTTAGCAACAGCAATTCCAGCACTCTTTATTGCATTGTTATGTAAGGATCACAAGTTGTTAAGTGAGTCCCAGGTAGCTTACAAGGAGACTGGCAGGCAGGTAAGTCATAATGCAAGCACAGCAGGGCTAAGGATGGCTGATGTGGTAAGTGGCAGTGTGGTAAGTGGCCCACAAGAGTAGGACCAGTTAGGGCCAGTTTGAAGCCATTTAGCAGAGCAAAGTACAACCTTCTCAGGTGCCTTCCATATTGTCTTTGCTTGTGGGAAGCTGGCAGGGAAGGTTGAAAAAGGTGATCACGTGTCTATGGAACACTGCAACTGTCATGTAAGCCAGTGGCCAAGTACCCAGTTCACAATCACAGGAGTGCTGGGACAACCATAACTTCAGGGACCAGTTGAACAATCCCCCTTTTCAATGCCATCATAACTTTGAATAATCATGGTAAGCAAGGACTATCTGTGTACAATAAAAGACCCTAATTTCCACTCCTCATCCATCTCATATTATGTCTAAGAATACACATGATCATTTCACTAAAATTATCCTTCTTGGAAAGTCACTTAAAAATAATCTATTTTTCAAACTGATGAAAATTGTGGTGGTGGTGGTGGTGGTGAATCCATACAATGCTAATAATAATTTATGAAATCCAAGGTGGCATAGGATGCAATTCATTCAGTCTTATGTCTACAGGAAAACCAGGAATGGTATACTCTATTATTGTAATAAGGTATTGTTTCAAAACCTTGAAAGCCTGACCAAGTTTTTCTCTGACCCTCCTTATATTAACAAAGTCATATACTGAGTTTCTTTCTTATGCGCTTTTCAACCTCCGGGGTTTATAATTGATTCTCCAAGTTCTTTCTAAATGGTCCTTTCACACTAAGCTCATTTTTAAATTTACACCAACTTGAGACAATCACTCAGTTCTTTCTCTTCTTCTTTTTCTTTGTTACTATGTTTAAGACTCATTTTTCCCCTCTCATTGAATGAGAAATTACATTATTACTTTATATATTACAGATTATTGTTCTTCAATAACTTTGCTTTTTTCCCCTTAGCTATAAAAATGGATGGTTACAATTGTTTGGAGGATAAGAAAAGGATTTGACTTTTCAGATGCATATTGTTGCTATCCAGACTACAGTGATATTTGTTGAAGTGTTTTTTGAATGAATAATTTGAGAAACACTTTTAAGTAAATATCATTAACACTGATCTGCAACATGCATATTCCATACTAGCATTGTTTTCTCCATTATACCTAGCGTTATTTGGTCATCTACATTCCACAGAGAGACAGCACTGGGAAAACATACATTCTGATAATTCTGATCAAACAAGTCTTGATCACACAATTTCAGTGTGATCACATTCTTGTGATTATTGATGCTTACAAAAACATTTTCTTATGAGAGAAGCCTCTCGTAATTATATTTCATTGTGATAAAAGACATTGTTACTTTTTGCTTTAGGGTTTTCCTGTTGATTTTTTTGTATTTAGTGTAACCCAGGGTGTGCTTCAATTACTTCAGAGTGATAGGATTGTCGTCATTCAACAAATCATAAATTATCAATCTGTCTTTAATTTAAAAAATGTAAAACTAAAAAGTGAATCAATGGAAGAAAAAAGAAAAGCAATATCAATTTAATGATTAGTTAGTGACATTCTTGTAAAGTTATATGTTAATTAAATGTAGCTGGATACTACTAATGATTAGTTAGTGACATTCTTGTAAAGTTATATGTTAATTTAACGTAGCTGGATACTACTAAATGTTAGGATAAACTGATATAAACAAAATGGATTAGTACAAATTTGCCCAGTATGCCTTTCTAAAATGATTGTCTTTTATTCTCAGTTCTGATCAGCTTCTAAGGATTTTATTTCTGGAACATAATCTTGATGTCACCACTTTATAGGATTTGGACTGTTGTCCACTATTGGTTTTTCCTTAATGAGGCATAACTCAGTGGTAAAATCTTGGTTTTGATGACTACATATTGTCTGTATTTTTATCTGCAGATTTTCCACATGACCTACGATCTAGCCAGTGCTGTGGTGAGAATCTTCAATCTCATTGGAATGATGTTGCTTCTTTGCCATTGGGATGGTTGCCTTCAGTTCTTGGTCCCATTGCTTCAAGATTTCCCAGAAGATTGCTGGGTGTCCCTAAATGGTATGGTTGTAAGTATTGTTCATTTTTCATTGTGTTTTTTCAGACATTCTTTTAAGCTTTTGAAGTCAGAATGGTAAGGAAAGAGATGTTAATTAAGAACCTATTGTATTAGCAGTGGAAATATTGCCAGTTGCTGAGTTTCAAATCTGTCTCAGAGTGGAATGTGAAAATAAATTGAAGGACTAGAACAATAATGCATAATTTAATTGATTCAAGGATTTGTTTATTTCAGGAAGGGGTTTCAGATATTTTCAAGGAAGAAGAAAGAAATTTGGCTGTATATATTCCAATTTTTACAGTGCAAAATCAGACTCCGGGGTCCATAAAAAATAGGCTAGTGAATTGCACGTAGTTACTATGCCACCATTTGTGCATCCATAAAAAAATATGCTAGTGAATTCATGTAGATACCATACCACCATTTGTGCATCTTTGAATAGGATATGATCAGTGTAATAGATTAAATAGGATCTTCAAAAACGATATAGGGTATTTGCTGGTGGGACACCAAACCATTAATTTTCTAAAGATGGTAAACATTAAAAACTTCTTAGAAAATGAACCATCAATTTAATTAGTGTTGTTGCTCTTACACTACGAAATGAACATAATTTAAGTCTATAAGCTGCCAACTTCTACCTCCGTCACATTTAGAACAACATGATACTCATTCTAATAACATACTGGTGGAGAACAAGCCAGATCATCTTCTGAATATATTGAGCAACCATAGAAGAACTGGAGTATAGAAAACATCATTTTCCATTTAAATGAAAAATCTCTTCTTCCATAGCTGAAAAGCTTTCAACTTTCTTTGCTAAAACTGATTTTTTTCCCTCCAATATAAAATGTTATTTTGTAATAACTTAAAAATTTATTAAAAATAAAAAAGGTATAAAAATAAACTGAGTAATTTATTGCTTATTTTTTGAAAAAAAATGGTTGTTCACAGTCATAAGAAGCTGACTAATAAAGTAGGCAGTTGGGTAAAAAAAGGTTTAAAAAAATGATAGTATAAAACTGAATATTGTCTAGTAGCACATACTCAACAAAATTAAAATTAAGGAGAAGTAGAGTTGCAATTAACTGGCTTAGTATAGCTTATGTAGTTTCTTAATCATATTCTCACCCCAAAAAGTAACTTTGGAGTGTTTGATTAGAAAGGATTAAGCAATTGCAAAAATTGTATCAAACATGGCTGCCCAAAAAATTAACACTTATTGGTATATGATTTTTTTATTGAATAAACCACATTTGACTGGTATGTTTTTCTGAGATATAACTCATTATTTACAATGATAGAATTCACTCAATAGGCCAAATCAAAAGCAAAGAAACAAACCCCATATCTTTGCTTAAAGTGTGCAGTTGTTAACATGTTCGCGTGATCTAAATGTAGAGAAATTCAATATTTAAAAAAAAATCAAGCAAGATTTTAACATATTTAAGTAAGAACCATGACTAACTTGAACCAATTATTATCATCTTCCCTCACCACTCCGGAACCAAGAAAGGCATGTGGAATTACTTCCTTCAGGTTTCTTTATTGTTCCTTACCCATAGATAGAACACTTGTCAGACTACAGAAATTATTTGCATAACTACAGATAGACTCTGAAAGTCACTAGGGAAGAGCCATATTAAGCCTCTATCTCCTATCAAATATTCCGTGCTTTGCTGCTTCTCTGCTCTCTGCAGCCCCACCCCTTGGGAATAAAGGCTACATTTCACAACATTTATATGTTTTATGTCAAATAAAGATCAGCTACAGATTATTGGTTCAGAATAATGGTTTAGTTTTTCAATTTGTATAGATATAAATTTCATATTATAAAACACAAGCATTTTCAATCTTATAAATGTGTCTGAATGATAACATATTTAATATTCTGCTGATGCAAAGCAAACATTAATTTTATTTCTGCAAAATTTTCACTTCCCAAAATAAGTTTTTTGACATAGCATATCTGATAATAATTTTACATAATGAATTTCTGACAATGAAAATTGAATAGATTAGAATTGGCATAGGGGTATAGGGAAGTGATGCATAATAAAAGGAGAATAATAATTGCAAGTCATTATTCTGAAGACTGGATTTAGAAACTTGATGTACCTAATGCTTGTCTCTAAAGAAAATTCTAGAATGGGACTTAACTTGCAGCCAAATATTATTTTGCTTCTTAACCTTTTTAATCACCAATATTGTTACAAAAGTTTGACTTTCTAAAGAAATGGCTTTAAATATACCATAGATATGCAGTGTGATTACCTCAATTGCTCTGGAAATATATCTTAACACTACAAAACTTGAGCCTGAGTGACTAAACGTAGAGATGTTTTTCTACTCTTACTTTTCCATGTAGTCTTTTCTATGTTCTTCTATTAGGATGAAGAATCAATCTGGCACTTCTGGAATAGACTATGCAGCCAATTATTTTCCATGGAGTTAGCAAATTAAATGTAATAATGATTCCATGACTTTCTGTAATTGGTCCAGATTCCTCATCAACCCAAAGGGAATTCACAAGCAGATCTAGGAAATATGAAGGAAAAGTATTGGGATCAAAGAATTAGGGGTCAATATATTGAGGTAAAACAAAAGGTATGCTGAAATCTTAACAATTATTCATATGTATATTTTTAGCTGAAAGAGGCTCTCATTCTCAGAGTGCTTGAGATTTTTTTTAACCTTGGCATTTTTTATTGTATTGTTGAAATGATGGACAGTATTACTGCAACAGTTTTTGTTTATGCATTTTTCCATTATTTTTAACTTTTTCTAGCAGCCTTACTTCCCAATTTGAAAAAATTATATAAAAATTATTCATTGTATGTCATTGAAATTTAAATGAAGCATGGGAAGCAAAGCTGCAGACTACTAGAAAGATGATTGGACAACAAAAGACAGGATGTTCATTCTCTTTCTCATTCATAACTATGCAGGTGCGAGAACATCATATTCTATCCACATGTGAGAAATTCATTAAGATTCTCTCCACCCTTGAAAGAAATTTCAGAAGCAAATTCTCTTGCATAAATTGCCAGGAAAAAATGCATGAGATTTTTTTTTTCTGAGGGACACTAAGCAAAACAAGACAGAAACTCAAGAAGACAATTCAAAGAGCAGTTTGTCATTTTAAGAACATGCTTCCATTTTGGAACAGCTTTCTTTTCCCCCAACAGTAACTAATTGATTGTCGGGCACAGAGAAGCTGGTCCGTACTCAGAATTACTGAAAGTTACTCCTTTAATGCAATGCCTATTTACAAGAATCTCCTGAGACTGACTGCATTTTCTTAGGAATGATCAGATAAGCCTCCAGGGACCCTGAAAGAGATAAGGCTTGTGCTGCTTTTTACTGTGCAAGGATTCTAAGCTCAACCCCCTCTTCACATCAAAGAGAGAAGCAACCTTCAGCTAAGGAGAAATTTCCTGACAGAACAATTAATCAGTGGAACAACCTGCCTCCAGAAGTTGTGAATGCTCCAAAACTGGACAACCATTTGTCTGAAATTGTATAGGGTTTCCTGCCTAAGCAAGGGGTTGGACTAGAAGACCTCCAAGGTCCCTTCTAACTCTATTATTGTTGTTGTTGAATCTCCCCTCCCCCATTCTAGCTGGAGATTCTACTGTACCAATAAAGTATATTAATATTGCAGTTTTCCTCATTATTGTTATATTATGATGTCATTTTGTGTTCACAACAGCACACTTATGAGATAGATTGAACGGAACCTAAAGCTGTTACCTAGTCTCAGCCCAACACCTAAGCCACTAACCTATTTTTTGCCTATGATGATCCCATAAATTGATAGACTCTAAAATTGAACCCCACTGAACTCTTTTGTTACATTAAACACTGCTTTCAAAATTTTTAACAAATTTTAACTTATTCCATGGTTCATCACACAATCAGCTTGATGTCAGAATGGATTTGGCAGTTTTGTCCATCTATCAACTCCTTCCCAAGGTTCTGGGATAGGCATTTGTGGAGGTTTGATGATGTTAAAGGTGTTAACAGAGGATGTAAGCTCTTCTAAGTAAAGCTGTCTTTTGTAATTGACTTGAGGGTGATTTTGTTAATGCTAGTAGTATTCAAATGGTGCTCTAGTTGCTTCCTGACTGCATCCAAGGTGCCTATTGCTATTGGTACTACCTTTGTTTTCTTTATTACTATTATTATTACTATTATTACTGCACCACTTTCATTGTTACTATTGCTCCAGCTATTCCATATCATTATTGACAATTCTATTTATCCATTCTAAATTATTTTTATGTGAAATAAATATTCTCTTCTTAGTCAGATATATCTTCTTTGACTTACTTGTATCATTCATTTTCTCTTTTTTCTTAGTTTTGATTTTTGACTATTATAGTCAGTCTCCTACATGTTTCTACCAATCTTTGAAGACATTCAGACATTCTTAGCTGATCAGCTGTACATTTGCTGACAAGTGTAGCTTTTCAAACAAAATGGTGACATAGTTTCAGAAATGTAATTACCCTAATAAAAAAGTAGGTCACCAAGTTGCTGAGTGGTATGTCTTGATCAACCCCTTGCTCTTGGTATTCATTTTTTTATAGCTCCCTCCCCAAACACACAAGAAACTAAAAAATGCACATTTTTACAGAGTTTTGTAAGCCAGGTGTTCAATGAAAGGAACAAAAGCACTCCCAAATGAGCTAATCAGAATGAAAGAAAGATTTTGTATTGTATCATGTAGAGAGTATCATAAAAGACAGCGAAAAGCAATCCCAGTGCAATCACCTTTTAAACTCAGGGAGAACTAGTTGCCTATGTTACATGGAGTAACTCTACGCGTGGTTGTGTAGGAGAGAGTTCCAAAGAAACTACTGGGACTTATTTCCACATAAAATCTTCAAGTGAGAAAAGCAAGCAGACAATCATCTCCACTGGTACTTAATGATTCCATTTAATATTTATTCAGTCCTTCTCTACAATTGGCATATTAAAATAATATACATTTCTTTTCAGTTTCACAGTTCTGTATTGTGGTGAAAAAGAAACAGTTGTTAAGATTTCACTTGTTTTAATTGTGACCAATTTTGTTTCACTGTTGTACTTAACTCATTCTTGAATGAATTGATATTTTGACTATGATGGATTAAGTTTGCCTTAAAAATGTTAAAAGTATTCAAAGATAGTGTAAGGATCCCACAGCTATATTTCAAGGAAAGTCATAGTATTCCTCTAAGATGGAAATACTATTCATAGCTAGAATGAAATAGAAGGAACCAAAAGCAATCTAACTCACTTCCATAAAAATATTTACATACATATAAGACTCAGAAGAGAACTTTATATTTATTTGCTTGTTTATTTAAACCATTTGCAATTAACTCTTCATCCTGAAAGCCTTGGATGTGTAGAATTGAGCATATGTCACTAAATCTTATCAATACAACTCTTCAATCCTCTTTTAACATAAGTGAACTTTTATCTTAATGTGGTATTTTTGTAATATTGTACTCACTGCTAGCATAACACTAAATTAGGAATACTTTTTAAAAAATCAATAATAGCAGAGCAATTTGCCATAATCCTGACATCAGAACTATCCAGAGAGTAGAAAGAAAGAAAGGTCAACATTTCCACTTCTCAGCCCTTTCTAAGGTTTCTGTCCATTCACAGTAATTGGAAGAGTTGTCTATATTAACTGCAGACCTAATAGCAAAGCAACAGCACTTAGATTTATATACCACTTCATAGCCCTCCCTGAGTGATTTAGAGGTCAGTCCAGTTGCCTTTTGAAAAATATTCATGTGATGGGTGATGTTGCTGATCAGAGGAACTAATAAAGTGGTTAAACATCTTGCAATGTTGTAGATGACTGAGTTAATGCTGCTGACAATTGGTCTGAATGGAGTTCTCCCTTTGTGGATGTTAACTTGTTTTCTATTCGAAAGGAAGGTTTAAAATGAAAATAGAATGAATAAGGAAAATGTTAAAACAATGCAGCGGTGTTTGAGCTTGATAATTTTGGACTTGTCCTTTTGAATAATTCAATCTTTTCATCAAATCCATTGCAGTTCTATTTCAGAAGACATTGGATGGCATGCAGTAACTGGGAAACTGCTTTATATATTCTATGTAGTCACATAAAAATATTTTTCTTTTTTAATAATACTTTAGTCCTAAGAAAGCAGTTTAAAAACTAAACATTAATAGATAAAATAATAGCTATTAATAACATCTTTGGAATAAAATAAGAAAATTACCTTAGGAATGGGAAAATGAAGTAAATAAAATTACCATTGTTAGCAATATTCCAGTATAACTTATGGATGGGAAATATTAACACTGAATCTTTTGATGCTATTGATGGTGATAATTCTTTTTTTTGACAGTCAGTTTGCTGTAGTGCATAAGGCATCAGGTTAAAAACTAGGAGACCGTGAGTTCTAGTCCTACCTTTTGAGCATGATGCCAGCTGGGAATCTTGAGTAAATCACTTTCAGTCAGCTGTAGGAAGATGGCAATGGCAAACTACATCTGAAAAACTTTGCCAAGGAAACTGTAGGTACTTGTCCAGACAGTCTCCATTTGAACAGAAGGAGAAAAAATTCTTTTGTAAGGAAATCTGAAGAACCAAACCCTCCAGGTATTATTGAACTATACCTCCAATCATCTTTGGGTTTTGGACATGCGAGTTGGATTTGAACTCTGTAATGGTATGGGGGAATAACCTTGGGAGAAAGGGTAAAGAAATGCTTCTTGGACAATAGTAAGATAAGAGGGAGCATAGTCCAGAGCTGCATAGTGGGCAGAGCAAGAGGCTCAAGAGGAACTGAGCTGTGAAGGTGGCAGCAGGAGAACTGTAGTTCAGACTTGCAGGATTCTCTTAAGATAGCTTCACAATAAAGTAGAATTAGCTTATCTGGTCATGTTTCCTGTCTGGTCTACCTAAGGCTGATGACTCTAACACAATGTTTCTCAATCTGGGCAACTTGAAGATGGGTGGACTTCAACTCCCAGAATTCCCCAGTCAGTAGTTGCTCGCTGGGGAATTCTGGAAGTTGAAGTCCACACATCTTCAAATTGCCCAGGTTGAGAAACACTGCATCTAACAGCATAGAAGTTTATTTTGGTTCTCTTCATGTTGTAAAAATTGAACTGGAATTTTTGGAAAGTCCTAACAATAGCTTAAGATTCCATAAACTAGACTTCATTATCTAATGTTTGCATTGTTCTTTTTTTTTCTTCCTAATGTTTTACTGCACAAGTGCAGTGTCTGATTTTTTTTTCTGGATCGACCAAGTGTTTACCCATTGGCTGTGATAGGAATTGAACCTGATATCATGTGCTAAAAGAGAATTGTAAGGAGTTGAACTGAAAGGTGTGAGTGAAGGAAAGTACTAGGCCAAACAGTCTAATTTTAGAGAGAAGCTAACTAAGGTTTTGAGGGATATGTCAATGGGCCAATACTTCTAAAAACGGAAAAGAACAGGACAAAACTTGAACAGCGTCATGTCAGAAACTGAATTAATTAATGACTGAATACAGTTTCTTTTCTTTTCTCACATTAAAAATTAATCTTGGCAGTGACTTCGATAGGGTTTGTGGTAGCAACATAATTCCCAAGACAAAACATCATAGAGGAAGCCAGAGAACAAGACAAGTTATCAAGGAGAGGTTGAAGACTGTGATTATTATTTTTAATGAAAGTCCTAGCTCATAGTAACAGTGAAGTGGTCATACTTTTGTGAGGATAGTTTGTATTTCTAACTATAATTAAAAATTGTGTTTCAGCTGACAAATATATTTTGTTGAAGGTCACTACTGATAAAGGAGAATATTTGTAGCTCAGGATTGAAATGAGGAGTCCTTGCTCTCTCTGAGCTTGGTTGTTTTCTTTGAGATATTTCATTACCCAAACTAGATAATATCAGTGCTAGTAAGGAGTGGGCTCTGCTCTCATTTTATATTCCACTAGCTGTACCCAGCCACGTGTTGCTGTGGCTCAGTGTGGTTAAATGGGAAAGAAAAGAGAAAACACATGTTTGTAATATGTTTAATTTCACAATGCTTGTGGGTATACAATATTTTTTGTTGTTCCATTGTGTATGCAGATATAGAGATTACGTCCAACAGATGGCACTGTTTTTCAAAAAAAGCATGTTTTACCTGTCACAGGTGTGACATCTAAATAATATAGGTATATAAAAACATGCGCATATTCAAATGCAACATTGTGTCAAAATTTCAAAGCAATCAGTGAAGAACTTTCAGAGATTTAAGATTTTGAACAAATGAATATTTGCATTTTTATTTATATAGATTTTTCAGTATATGTCATAAGTTGAATGTCTTTAGTCAAAAGAAAGCACCACTGAATATAGTTGGGCTTTATTTTGATGTAGCTATGAATAGAGCTGTAAAACCTGCCCTGAAGATTTCATTAATTATCTGTTTCTTTTCGGTGCATCTGTTTTACTGGTTCTTTAATCATCATATTTATTATGTCTTTTAGTCAATAAATACAAGAAAAGTAGCATGTTTTTCTACACATCCCCACAAATTTATATCTCTTTAAGCCTTTTACTGTTGATTTTTTCTATCTCCATAAAAACATTGAAATAGGTTTATGCAATTATGTGCAGCTTTTCTCCTTCCCTTGTGCTACTAGAACCCATGTTTAGCTAATGAAATAGGCAAGATGATGGACAAGAAATAATATGTATTCACACAGCTTTTGATGAGGATTAGACAAATCAGTAAAGGATTTGTCAGTGGCTATTGGCCATAGTAGCTTCACATTATATATTTCTCATTTCATTGTGAACACTTTTTAATATAATAATAGCAAGATAGGTTTATATTCTTGATGTCTTTCACACAAGCTTCCCATGAGGATCTAATTTTCCATAGAACATTGGATAATCTTTAGATCAAACCCAGCTGCATAGATATTTCCTTCTTTTCTTCTTCTCTTGATCTTCTTTTGCTCTCTTCTCCCTTAGCACTTAAATAGTAAAATAAGTACTGGGATCAAAGCATGTGTAATATACTTTCACTTGTGTTTAATTTATGTCCTTCTGAGTAGCTTCATAAGAACTATTTGATGTCATCAGTATGATTATTTGATCCACTAGTTCAAACTTTGATATTTAAAATTCAAATCTTATTGGAATAAATTCTTAGGGGGCTGAAATTTAAAATTTAAAATTTAAATTCTATAAAGATTAATGTTATGAAATGATATTGTTAATCCTTTAAATTGTTTTTAGGATATGTTATTTTCCTTATATTGTATTTTTACGGTGATTTATTTGATTGTTTGTCTCTTTTAATTAATGCCCAGCTAGATGGATGTATCTAGTAACTTTGGATTAATGTGAAAATAAAAATTATAAGAAAAGTTAAGAAGGCTCAAACTTGGTTAGTGCTTACAAGGGAAATCACCAGAATTGTAGTCTAGATTGGGAAGTAGAAAAAAAAATTCCAGAATATTGATGTGTCTGTTTTTTATTTGCCAGTATTAACTAATCAACAATTAATTTTTATACTGCCTTTATTATTTTTCTCCTCCAATATCTCCACAATAACAACCATGTGAATAGATTGTGTTGAAAGAGAATGATTGGCTCAAGATCACCCAGCTGGTTTTCATGCCTAAGGGCATGCCTAATTCTTGAGAAAACAGAAGAAAAAAAATATTATGTTTAGTCATATAATTTAAATTAATACATGAATTAAATCTGATATTTAAAAATAGATATTTTTATAGCTTGATACTCTAAATAATTATGTAGTGTATTTATGAAATACAGGAGCCAGAAATATCTTTCCATCCCCTTTCAGCTAGTTTTTGGTTGTTTTGAGCTAAACCTGTAAAAAGATCATTTTATTCACAAATGCCAGAAATAGCATGAGTTTCCCAGTGTACAACAAATGAACAGTCTAAGTATTTTAGGCTCAAAATATCCCAAGAAACTGTTATACAGTAAATCTGCTTTCTCTTTTCAGCATAGCAGAAGCATCTGCTTTGAAGCAATAGCAATTTTGCAGATCTTTGCTACCAGATTGCAGCAGCTGGAGCTATCCAGCTGTAACAAAGAGCTGAAGGAAAGAAAGGATAGCCTCAGTTAGGCAACAACCTTCAACCTTGAAAGCCAATTTGCCTTTGAATGTCAAATTATGGATGAATGGTGATAATGAATAAAGTTGCCATGTGGCAATAGAATTGATCTGCTTAACAATGGGAGATTTTCCTAGGAGTAACCCCACCCAACTCAAGTTAAAACACTGTTGTGTAACTACAGATGCTGTTATCATGTACTGTACTATATGTGCAGTTTTTTCTCTCTTTTTAGGAAGAACCAACTTGACCACGGTTAATCCATGATGATTATCCATATCTTCTCTGAACCAGGCACATAAAACAATACCTGGATAAAGATTCATAAATTTGTTGAGGCCTGGAACTAACTGATCTTTGTCATAATAAGATATATTAAACTGAACGGACAAGAAGCACTAGTAGGAAATTTTCAGTCTGAAAAATCTAAATCTTATTTTCAGTGGGATTTGCAGAGCAAACTTGCATTATGTAGTGATGATGGTAGAGGTTGTATAATAATGGAAGTGTTGTATTCTTGGCCCTGCTAGCTGGGTGACTTAGCAAAAACTGGGCAGAATCACATCATTATTTTTTCTCCCATTAGGTTCAAAGGAAAAATAGTAACAGTACCGATCCCACAGCTGTCATTATTATCAGGCCAGTTTTGGAAGAATGAATGGACTGAGTCTTGGAGATTTACATTTAACTCCCAAGACTGCTGAACTTCTGGAGATCAACAGCAGTACTGGCTCTCATGAATATCAAAGCAGAAGTTATGGTGAAATAGATATAATCCTTTCTCTGCTGGCAGTGGACATCTTATGTTTCCACAGATGATTTCCCAGCAAAAATAAATGTTCCTTTAGTTGTTCCTTAGCTGCATGAGGCCAATATTTAGAAGGATGCATCTTTCTGACTGAAAAAAGTACAACACACCTTTAAACATAGAACAGGGCTGTATTTAAAATAGAGTTTGCTGAAGAATACTTCTAAATTAAGGCTTAGACTTGGTAGACTAATTGCAAATAATCAGTAATCACTGCTTTTTACAAATGTGAAGATTTTCTGGTACCCTCAGGCTTGATTATATAATCAATCCTCGGATAAACAGCTTTGGTATTTGTCACAATTACTGTCTTTAATAGTTTATTTCCCTCCTTGGGTTAATGTTTCTCTGTTTAATTCAGTTAATCTGAATGCAGTGATAAGCATTTATAGTGTATTGTTTTTCTTCTTTGAGAAAAAAGTAGGATTTTGAGTAACAGAAAGTGTTTGTTTTTTTAATTTATTACTGTTTCAGAAGCTTTAAAAAGTTATTAATTCTAAGAAAAATGTTCTATAATCCTGGTTATGAAAATTATTGCATGCAGCCATGCAGTTTTCATGCTCAGGTCTTATGTTCATATTGGAACCCATGCAAACAAATTTGGTTTTAATGACCTCATTTCCCTTAAAAAATAATTCTTCCTTTGTGAACTATTATTGAAAGAAGCATTAAGCATCTGGAAGTATGTATTTCTAGTTCAGACTTTGCTGATATCAGTAACTAGAATGAACAATTGTACTAGATCTTTAAATTCTCATGATTGATGTTGAGGGTTAAAGAAGAAGGTAAAATAGCATGGAAATATCTATGCTTCTATGTATTCAAACAATGTCATTGCTCTCAGTGTGAAAAAAAAAACCTTCCAAAATATCTCAATTAAATGCATAGTTTTCTATATCTATTGTGGAACTGTAGTTCAGCCTCTGCAACAATTCACAGAAGATATGGAGGCCTTTAGAGATGTAGAAGGGACCTTAAAATGCCACCAGGTTGATAATAAAGGCAGGGGTCTCTAGTCTATCACTCCCCCATCAACCCCCTCCCAAAAATGCATCTGTGGTATGGCATGCTTAAATGAAGGTTCTAAATAGAGTTTCTGACCCCTCACCCCAGAATTAACAGCACTGGAATGAAAGGACATGAAATGTTGTTGTTGTTAGTTGTGAAGTCGTGTCCGACCCATGGGGTCATGGACAACGTTCCTCCATGCCTTCCTGTCCTCTACCATCTTCTGGAGTCCATTTAAGCTCATGCCTACTGCTTCAGTGACTCCATCCAGCCACCTCATTCTCTTTCATCCCCTTCTTCTATTGCCCTCAATCTTTCCCAGCATTAGGCTCTTCTCCAGTGAGTCCTTCCTTCTAATTTTTTACAACTGGTAAAAAAAGACAGCACTATCTGAACATTTGAACATCAATAGTAGTAACTGTGAGAGGGATCTTGGAGTCCTAGTGGATAATCATTTCAATATGAGCCAGCAGTGTGCTGCAGCTGCCAAAAAAAGCCAACACAGTGCTAGGCTGCATTAACAGAGGGATAGAATCAAGATCACATGAAGTATTAATACCACTTTATAATGCCTTGGTAAGGCCACACTTGGAATACTGCATCCAGTTTTGGTCACCACGATGTAAAAAAGATGTTGAGACTCTAGAAACAGTACAGAGAAGAGCAACAAAGATGATTAGGGGACTGGAGGCTAAAGCATATAAGGAACGGTTGCTGGAATTGGGTATGTCTAGTTTAACGAAGAGAAGGACAAGGGGGGACATGATAGCAGTGTTCCAATATCTCAGGGGCTGCTACAAAGAAGAGGGAACCAAGCTATTCTCCAAAATGTCTGAAGGCAGGACAAGAAGCAACAGATAGAAACTAATCAAGGAAAGAAGCAAACTAGAACTAAGGAGAAACTTCCTGACAGTTAGAACAATTAACCAGTGGAACAACCTGCCTCCAGAAGTGGTGAATGCTCTAACACTGGAAGTTTTTAAGAAGAGACGGGACAGCCATTTGTTTGAAATGGTATAGGGTTTCCTGCCTGAGCAGGGGGTTGGACTAGATGACCTCCAAGGTCCCTTCCAGTTTTATCATCATCATCATCATCATCATCATCATCATCATCATCATTATTATTATTATTATTATTATTTGAGATTTCAGGATTCCCTTTCAAACATTTTGATTTTGTTTCTTATTCATGTGCCTTAAACCAAAGTGAGCATTTCAGGGGAAACTATGATAATTCCAATTATCTTGGATTCTAATTTTACTTCATAGATATTTGTGCCCCATGAAAGAATTTTGAATAACTGTACTATGTCTATCAAATTAGAATCCCAGAGCAGGATATATTCCTATAATTTTAGGAGTTCTGAACCAAACAGATGTTTTGCGATCAACATTTGCAATCTATTACCTGAAGAGGCTAGAGGAGAGAAAGATACAGACAGTTGTTCTAATTGCATAGTCAGCTCTATCTAAAGATTTTAATACATTAGTGTGCATGTGCAAATATCTTCATGTCTGTATGTGTACAAACAAATAAACATATACAGACATAAACATATACACATACATGGATGGCACATACAGCCATGTACGTATGTGTATGAACAAATGTATAATATTTTTTGTAATACATATGTAGCATTTATATTTTATGTATAAAAAGGCATTATAAATTCTTTTTTTATTATTAGTTTTATTCATTTATAACATAAAATGTGAAAATACAAAAGCAAATAGTAGGGGACAACAGTAGAAAAAAGGAAAACAAAAAAGGTGTGAAGAAAGGGAGGGGAAGAAACAAAAGGAATTGACTTCCGAATCTCTCTGTTGCAGTAAAAATCAAATCTCAACTTTTTACATTTCTGTAGTAGTATGCATTAGTCATTTCTGCATCGACAAATCAGTCTAATCGGTAAAACCCAAAATCATAATATCATTTTTCCCACCTCAAGCACAAAGTCCAGAAGCGGTTTCCAAGTAGAAACAAAAGTACTTACGTTCTTTTCTTTTATCAGCATAGTCAATTTGGCCATCTCTGCTAATTCCGTCAGCTTTTGTAACCATTCATCCATGATAGGAATCGAAGCATCCTTCCACTTTTGTGCACAGAGCAATCTTGCTGCTGTCATCCTATATAAAATCAGAGTTCCAAATTTTTTTCCCAGTTCTCTTTCTGTTGGACCCATAAGGAAAGTTTCTGGTTTAATCTTTATGTTCACTTTAAAAAATTTCTGCATTAATATATGACTCCTACTCCACTATTTCTTTGCCTTATCACATGTCCACCATAAATGATGAAAGTCCCTTCTTTACATTTACATTTCCAACATTAATTTGAAATGTCTTTATACATTTTAGATATCTGATCTTAAATACAGCAATACATCATTTTGTAAAAATTTTCTTTTAGGTTATAATTTAATGTGAATTTTAAACCCTTTATCCACATATTCTCCCATTGTTCAAACATCACATTATACCCAAAATTCCTTGCCCACTGGATCATACAGTGTTTTACATGTTCATTTTCCAAATTCAATTTTAATAACATTTTATAGAACTTGGCAATTATAAAAGCATTATAAATTCTGAGAGCCTTGAATGCTTGCTAATCATCCTTCTGAAGGAGGAAAGTTCATGGTGTGTAAATGCCTGATTTGTGATTATATCAATCTCAACCCACATTTCCATGATCTTTATTTATTTATGAAAGTTGTAATGCAGGAGTGCTTCTTCTGAGATAAGAAGGCTGTTATTCTCCTAAAGCTATTTTCCTTTGTTCTCAAGCATTTCTCTCTGTTCACCCTTCCCCTCCTCTTTTACAGAATAATTCCTGGGGAAAGCAGTATTCCTATGCACTCTTCAAAGCTATGAGCCATATGCTTTGCATTGGGTATGGAGCCAGAGCCCCTGTGAGCATGTCAGATCTCTGGATAACCATGCTGAGCATGATTGTGGGGGCCACCTGTTATGCCATGTTCGTTGGGCATGCCACAGCCCTGATTCAGTCTTTGGATTCATCCCGACGTCAGTATCAAGAGAAGGTAATGTTTAGCAATGGTACTCTTTTAGTTTCAAATCTCGTTAGCTTTGGTGCTTGTCACTGAAAAGAAAACTGGTCTCATAGATTCTGTTGACTAAAATATGGCTGTTTGAAGTAGTGAAAATTGCTGATAAATGCAATCATTCATCAAGCGATAAAACTGAAATTGGAAAAAAATATATATAAATTCCTTTTCAGATTTTTCTTTGCCCTCCTCAACTAAACACTAAAATTCACTTTGAATTTGAAATAATGCAGTCTGAAAGACATACTAATTTTGTATTACACTTCAACATGATAGTTGTGTCCAACAGATGCTATTTCCAAAAATTTCCACCTTCATATTTTAGCATCAGCAAGTTGGAATACTATCTGCAGAATATAGTTTCTTAGAATGTAAGAGTTAGATAGTTCTTCAGATAATTCATTCTGATCTATTTAAGGACTCCCAAACAAACATAAACTCAGCACCTGACTGAGGATTTGTGGGAGTTGAAGTCCACAAGTCATAAAAGGGCCAAGTTTGAAGACCCCTGTACTAAACCATTCACAAGGGCCTCTGAGCCTTCTTCTAATGGTGTTCCAGATGTCTCTTCTGGTACTTCATCTCCCAGAGTTCCTCAGTAAAAAACCAGCATATAAAATTAGTTAGGCCAGCATTAAAATGAAATAATTTTAAAATGCAATGTTCTAACTCAAATAGCATTATATAGTTTTATTATACAGAGAGAGAGAGAGAGAGAGAGAGAGAGAGAGAGAGAGAGAGAGAGAGAGAGAGAGAGAGAGAGAGAGAGAGAGAGAGAGAGAGAGAGAGAGAGAGAGAGAGAGAGAGAGAGAGAGAGAGAGTTAAAGTTTTAAAATAAATTGTCATTGAGTCTGCACATGAAAGTAATAGTATAAATAAAATAAATGCTTTCATCAAGTTTTCCTGCTGTGTTGCAGACTTTCAAGGTTTATACAAAATGTCCATTGAGCAATATGCTTGGGGGAAAAATCTTTTTTAAGCAAGCTATCTTAATAGTCTTATACAGCCATTCCAAAGACGAACTTTTATTTTTCACCCATATTATTATTTGCACCAGATTTCCAAGAAATCAACTTTTCTCTGCTAGCAGTAATTCCAAATGTTGCTTCAAAATTGCATATTTAAGAGATATAATGTTTCACTGTGTTTTGAGCTATGAAATTCTGAAGTATGCTACTTGGCATAATTATATTACAATATTAACTAAGCATGTTAAGCATACCAATTACATGTTCCAGCTTAAAGTAGTTTTACAGTTAGAAGAATCACACACTCTCATAATTGATATTACATATGAGCCTGTGCTTTTTCCACTGTCTAAGAAAATTCAGGAAGAGGAGAAAATGGTTCTCATTATCTATTTCTTCACCCTGTAATAGCTATAATCCGTCCCCCTTTTTCCATTTTCCTGGTAGCCACTGAAGAGTTGTGTTCCTTTTTGTTTGCCTTCAAATATACATTAAGAACCATTGTCAGGAGAAGAAGGAAGGTAGATTTTCTTGTACAGAGGCAGTGCTTATGGAAATATTTATATCAAATTCTTATTTTTTTCAAACTTGTTTTTTTTACCATACAACAGGTGTTCAGGTTTAATTGCATATTTGTATCTGAAGGGTTGGGATCAATGCTATCCATGAGGTTTTTTAGTTGCTACTTCCTTCTCTGAAATAGCATTGCTCCCAAGATCCATATGGTCCTGCTAGATCAGCGGTTCTCAACCTGTGGGTCGCGACCCCATTTGGGGTCGAACGACCGTTTCACGGGGGTCGCCAAACACAGCAGTCTGCCATTTTCCCCCCCATTTTCCCCCCATTTTTCCCCATTTCCCCTTGGCCGTCGTGCACGTGCCGCCCATGCGCGATTCGGGCCCTTGCGCCACGCATGTGCGTTTCGGCCTGTCGTGTGCACAGCACACATGTGCGATTTGGCCCGTTGCGCGTGCCGAGCATGCGCGATTTGGCCTGTCGCGCCGCGCATGCACGCCGCAGGTCGGGGTCGCGCCACGCATGGGCAGCGCAGGTGGGGTCTCGGCCTGAAAAAGGTTGAGAACCGCTGTGCTAGACAATCAGAGGACTATTAAACCTGTCCATCCCAAAAGGCACCAGAGGTGTATATTTTATGAAGTTATTTCTTCTTCAAGTGGTGATATGTTTGTCATTAATGGATTGTTATTGTTCCTTGGCTGATAAATTATAAATATGGGTATGTAATTATGATTTATTTGGGCTGTTGTATTTGATTCTTTCCTTATTTGTTCTTATGCATAGTTTCAATTATGTATGCTCCTAAGAATTGGCAACAATTGGCTTATAAATTCAACAAACAAAGTGGGTAGTCAGGGATTTTAATAGACTTGTTCAGTGTCCGCCATGTGCTCCTCCACTGGCCTTTAATGTTACTACAAAGATTGTTTTAGTTAAAAATTAATAAATGACTACTAGCAAAATATTTGTCTCTAACATACATTTCCAATAATGCTTCTGTGGCCAACCTAGGCCTTGAGACATTCTTGATAAAATAATAGCGAATAACAGTCTACTTAGCTAGATAATAGCTAGATTGGAAAGGCAAACATAAATATTGCCAATTTTTAGAATTTGCAGACCAGGAGACATGAAATAATATATTAATCCACAATTCAATTTTCATTTTAAAAAATAAATTAAAAAACAAGATTGGTACTTATTTATTTCTCTGTTCCATGAATCAACATCATTTTGCATCTTTTGAGTATCTTGCCAACTATGGAAAAACATAGATTTTGTGTGACAGAAAATAGCATCAGCATCAACTATTTATATTGTTGTTCACAGTTTTCATAATCGTACCAATTTTTTTAAAAAAAGGTTTCCTGTGATTATTCACAAAAACACTTCTGCTGTAGAAAGCATTGCTTTCTTTAAGCAGATTTGAATTGAAAATATGCTATTTTGCTTTGTAGTTTGTTAAATAGTAGCCCAGCAAGAAATCAAAATTGGACCACATCATTCAAGGAGAGAAACTTTTCCAGATCACTGTCCTTCATAAAATTACTGAATTCCAAATAAAAACTACTCTTTTGGGGAGGGAACTCCAGTAGACTATGAAAGAGAGGGGGGCCTGTTTGGTGTGATCCATAGGGTCATGAGGTGTTTTGAAGACTTTTTGGAAAACCAAGACAGAGGTCAGTCTTCTCAATTCAGCTAGGATTGCCTTTGATTACTGCATAATATGTTTTCATGTTCAATGTTGATTGTTTTAATAAAAAAAATTTATATAAAAAAAAATAGAAACTTTAATTCATAAAAGTTCATGTACCATACAATTCTAAACTAAAAATTTAGTGAATTTAAAAAAAAAAATTGGGACAGCTACAGGGAAAGCTTAACTCCGAGATCTCACAAGAGATAAGCCCCTGTTGCTGAACCTCCTTAGATGACCTCAGTGAACCATGGACTTGAGTGGGAGGGCACGGGTAACCATGAATAAAAGCCTGAAGTACCCTGGAGTTATACCATTAGGACTTCAATGTCATTATTAGGTGCTTTATCCAGAAAAATACCAACAGCTAATAAAATGCAAATATGGTCTTTTCTGGTTCTTTCCTAGACTGGCTAATGCTGAAGTCTATGCTGATTGAAATTCAAGTCCAGTCAGAAAGTAATACATAGAATGCATTACATTAGTCAAGCATGGGTGCTATTAATCTTTATAACAAACAACAGTATTGCGTCTGGAATTATTTGAATGCAAAGTACATATATTTTATCATCTAGCAAAATGTCCTTCTTTTATGCAGGCTGTTTTTAGTTTTACAATCCTCAGCTTGTTACCTTTCTTATGCCTTGGAATTATACCCTCTTAGGGCCAGCAGACCCATCACCCATGCTGGAAGGGAATTATGGCAGTTGTAGTCTCAAACACAGTTGATAGCTGTCTAATCTGGATTTCTAGCTACCCGAAGAGAAAGAATAGCATTTTCCTGAATAGAAACTTCCTGCAAATTAATAGAAAATCTCTAAGGAAAGTAAATAATTGTGGATCTTTATGCAATACACAGTTAAATTATGATTTTCAGTTAAATCCTATTGGAATCTGACCTGTAATACCCTGATTATATAGGCATAGGCAAACTGTTCTTTCTTAGATGCAAAAATCCCCTCTGCTTGCATTATAAATTAATTTTCTCATAGTTTTCTACAGAAAATGCATGGTAAGCTCATTGCCACTGTACCTTCTTTCACAGCAAAATGAAATTGGTTGGTAAGTAATTTTGTGGAAAAGTACATCTACAAATTTTATCTTCTGGTGCATGGCGTCCCAGCTCATTATACAGGCAGATTCTAGATGCAAAAGCTAATTCACATCCCATGTTTCACACATGTCAATACCTATTTGATATATTAACATTTTAATTTATATTTCAGGTAAAAGCAGGGGAATAGTAACAGCTGCCACATGTTTTTCATCAGTTCTCATTCAATTTATTGAAAGAGAACTTCCTTCTATAATTTATTTAGATTTTTATTTTGTATTTATTTTATTTATATATACACATACACACATGCCCATGTATATATTCTGCTCAATTCTAGCATCTGGGTAGCTGAAATCCAAATGAATCATAAAGTAGTAATAATCATAATAAAAAAGTGAGCCAGTTTGGTTTAGTGGTTAAGGCACCAAGCTAGAAAGCTGGAGACCGTGAATGTGTTCCAGTCCCGCTTTAGCTACAAAAGCCATTGGGTGACTTTGGGCCATTCACTCTTTATCAACCCAACTCACCTCACAGAGTTGTTGTTGTGGGGAAAATAGGAGGAGGAAAGTGTCTTGGATATGGTCTCCAACTTGAGTTGTTTGTCAAAATAATAAAAGCAGGATACAAATAAATAAAGTTATGATACTAACATAAAGGGAAAAATAGGAAAAATATGTAGGAGAGTTTAAAAAAATCCGCCACACAGATTTATGTCTCCTAATGCTCTCTTAAAAATCCAAGCTTTTCTTGCTTTACAAAAAGATACGAGAGTGGTATCCTAGGGATTTTGCAGAGCAGTGTATTTCCTGGAAAAGGAAAGAGATTTTGTTGCAATTGGTATGAAAAGAATAAGATGTTCTTGCAGCCAAGGAATTTATGAGCATGGGTCTCCAATGTTTTGTTCTACAATTGTCCTTTCAAAGATCTAGAGCAGTGTTTTTCAACCTTGGCAATGTTAAGATATAATAATAATAATTAATAATAATAATAATAAAGTTGGAAGGGACCTTGGAGGTCATCTAATCCAACCCCCTTCAGGCAGGAAACCCTATACCATTTCAAACAAATGGCTGTCCAGTCTCTTCTTAAAAACTTCCAGTGTTGGAGCATTCACCGCTTCTGGAGGCAGGTTGTTCCACTGGTTAATTGTTCTAACTGTCAGGAAGTTTCTCCTTAGTTCTAGGTTGCTTCTTTCCTTGATTAGTTTCTATCTGTTGCTTCTTGTCCTGCCTTCAGGCACTTTGGAGAATAGCTTGGCTCCCTCTTCTTTGTGGCAGCCCCTGAGATATTGGAACACTGCTATCATGTCCCCTCTTGTCCTTCTCTTTTAATTTACCCAATTCCAGCAACCGTTCCTTATATGCTTTAGTCTCCAGTCCCCTAATCATCTTTGTTGCTCTTCTCTGTACTCTTTCTATAGTCTCAACATCTTTTTTACATCGTGGTGACCAAAACTGGATGCAGTATTCCAAGTGTGGCTTTACCAAGGCGTTGTAAAGTGGTATTAATACTTCATGTGATCTTGATTCTATCCCTCTGTTAATGCAGCCTAACACTGTGTTGGCTTTTTTGGCAGCTGCAGCACACTGCTGGATCATATTTAAGTGATTGCCCACTAGGACTCCGAGATCCCTCTCACAGTTACTACTATTGAGCAAGGTACCCTCTATACTATACCTGTACCTTGAACTCCACACTGTTAAAATCAATGCATTCTAAAATTGCCAAGGTTGAAAAACACGGCTCTAGAGCTTCCTAGGGTTCCCAAAAAATCAGGAAATAACTCATCCCATATTATTTTTTTCCCCACCAGATTGGGAAAATGTGACATTTACTGTGTAAAAACATAGTTGGCAGTGCTACTTCTAACAATAAACTCTGAAATGCTACCAACAGAAATTTGGAAGAAATTGTCAAGCATGTGCCAGTATGACAATAGCACAGAAACTTTTGTCAATGAAATCTTTTTGGAGAAATCATGAAACAGATTTTACACAGCACCAGTGTTCATAATATTGGGAAAATATTGAATATTGTCATGTGCAGCTGCTTTGAAGAGTGCAGACCAATGCTATTTACCCATGTATTCCAAAGTATTATTTTTTTCAACATCAAATCTAAAATGCTACGCAGCCCTTTTATCTCACCTAAACAGAGCTTTCATTGATTTTGTGAAAATTAATTTTATATTAATTTATAATATTAATATATATATATATATATTTGAGATTTATTAAACCTAATTCAGATGAAGATTAAATTGGTCCAAGTAGTTATAGTAGTTGCTACTACTGTTGCTGTCCATAACAATATGATTTAACATATTTAACAAAATAATTAAAAGGTTACTTTTCAAGTTAAATATAATATAAAATATGTCAGGATGTGTTTTACAGACAGTACAACAAAAAATAACTATATTCAAGGAAACAGAATCAAACTGATTTGATGAAAGTGATTATATATAAAAATTGAGCAAAATTGCTGGGATGCTTCACCAAATAGGGAGTTATAAGAACATAACATAAGAAGAGCCATGCTGAATCAGGCCAAAGCCCATCGAGTCCAGCATTCTGTGTCACACAGTGGCTCACCAATTATACATGGGGATCTTGAGCAGAAAGAGAAGGCAAAACCCTCCCTTTCCCTTGACCCCCAACAAATGGTACTCAAGGGAATCCTGCCTGCCTCAACCAACATAGAGGCGGCACATGGACATCCGTTTTAATAACCACCGATACACTTGGCATCCATGAATCTATCTAACCCTGCCTTGAAGCTGTCAAGGCTGACAGCAGTCACGACCCCTTCTGGAAGTGAATTCCATAAATCAACGACCCTCAGGGTGAAGAAATATTTCCCTTTATTTGTCCTCACTTTCTTAGCTATGAGCTTTAGGGAGTGCCCCCTTGTCCTGGTATTGTGTGATAGAGAAAAGAATTTTTCTCTATCCACCTTTTCTATCCCATGCATGATTTTATACACTTCGATCAAGTCACCCCTTAAACGCCGTCTTTCAAGCCTGAAGAGACCAAGGCGTTGCAATCTGGTTTCATAAGGGAGGCGCTCCATTTCCTTGATCATTCTTGTTGCCCTTTTTTGCACCTTTTCCAGTTCCATTATATCCTTCTTGAGGTACGGTGACCAGAACTGTACACAGTACTCCAAGTGTGGTCTCACCATTGATTTCTACAGAGGCAATACAACACTTGCTGACTTATTTTCGATTCCCTTCCTAATCATGCCAAGCATGGAATTTGCTTTTTTTACTGCTGCTGCGCATTGGGTTGACATCTTCATCGAGCTGTCCACCAAAACCCCAAGATCCCTTTCTTGGGTTGTCTCAGAAAGTTTGGTCCCCATCAGTTGATAAGTATAATTGGGGTTCTTTGTCCCGATGTGCATAACTTTGCACTTGTTTAGGTTAAAAAGCATCATATTACAAGGCACAGCGTAACAGGATATGGGTTATGGATTCAGTGGTCACTCCACAAGGGTATAGTCTTAGCTCATAAATAATGTGTTTGCATGTGCTCTCAAGTACAGCTGTTGGTAGGACACTGATATGTGCAAATGCTAGTGCTTTTTCAGATTTTTGGGGTTGTTCAGTTGAAATATCTTTCCAGGCTAAAAAGTGGGCATTAACTTCTCAAGAACGTATTCTCGGGAGGAACAGATTGATTCATTTCTGTCTTTCCATATATCTAGATGCTATATAAGTTTTTTCCAAAGTGTGTCTGTTAAAAATGTAAGGAAAAGAGGCAATACTTTTTAAAATAAAAACAGAATGTTTTTTCGCTTTCAACATTTGAAGGGCAAGATTTTTCCCAGCAAGGTATTTTAGGGAGTCCAGCAACAGTGAAATAGCAATTACAAAAGAAACCCACAAAATTGTTATGGGAATTTCCAACAGGTTGATGTGGAAAAGAGAGAAGTGTGAAGACCTATCCTCCCTGGGTTCTCATGCCAAATTTCATGGCAACATTGAGTCCAGCTCTCCCCTCTTCTTGGGTGAGCTTGCTTGACAAGCTTTTATGACTTAATTCACTGGAGTGAAAAGTCAGCTTTAATTATTTATCTTTATATTCTCTCTCTTTCTCTCTCCCTCCCCCTGAGTAGTTTTAATGATTTCAAGTATTTTCCTAATAATTTTATTTTTCCACAGTATATATTGAAAACTGAGATGAAAGCATCCCAGATTTTGGATCTCCCTCCTAAATAGGCCTCCCTATTCCCTGAGGTGAATCTTGAAGCACATGACTATGTAAGCTGTTTGGAATATTGGCATGCTCAGGTTGGGCACTGTCCAGCAAAAGTTGTGGATTTTTAAGTTGCTTTCAGTCTCATTAATTTTATTGGCAGATAATGTCTCATATCTTTAACAGTGTTAGACCCCTACTCTGTTTCTGAGACATTTGGTTTGAATTATGCATAAAAGCAATCATTTAGCCGATGTACCTAGAAATAATTAGCAGCTCAGAATTGGACAACTGTAAAACCCAGAGAAACAGAAGGAACTCTTGAGTAGAATCTCCCAGACGGGGATTGCAAATACAGCTGATTGTACCACATAGCAAAGTCTGTGGGAAGCAATCCATTATTTAAGGACTTCTGCACAATACTTTCTAATTACATGGGATGCAAGGAGAAAACACAGAGAAGGTGAGAAAGTGAAAGGCAAATGAGTTCTTTGTGTCAGCTTAGTTTTGATAAATTACTGCAGGCAGTTCTTATGTAAAAGCCCCAACTGTAAGGAGAGTGTCTCATTAATAAGTAGGAGAAAGTGACAACATGAGAGGAGCACTCAATATATAATAAGGTACACATGTGTGATTGTAGAATACAGTTAGAATTTCCTGGAAGAAAAAGTATCTGCTTTGAAGAGACTAGGGACAAGGGACAGAGAGAGTGATATAGACAGATAAACAGACATGTATTCTTAGTATACAATCTAGGGATAATGAAATGATGGCTAAACTGGTTCAACAAATTCAGTAAGCCATAATTTCTTTAATATTTACCATTCATGTATTTAATACATTTATGTTTCAGTCTTCTTAATTTAATTTTATAAAATGAACTGATTTTGTGAACCAAAATTTCAAAAATAACTTGTTTCAAGCCAAAGCATAGTTAAATATCCAGATGTGGACACTGAATTGACTAATTAATAATTATTAACTGTGTTTATTCAAACATAGAAATGAAAGCACCGAACCTTCTGTTTCACCTAAAGAACAAAGGAAAAATATTGAATAAATAACCTTACAGGTATTTATATACCCTTCAAAGGATTAGCTGACTGTGGTAGACTATATAGTCCTTTCTAATTGGACCCTAGTAGAGCAAAACTTTCCTTTGCTAATTTTAAAGATTTTGAAGAAGCTCAAGGATCTTTGTGGCAGAAATTTAACCTGCTGCTTTGTAAACCAATTACACTGAGCAGCATGTTGCTGGTTTTTTTCACTTCACTTAGTCTTTTTTTTATTTTTATTTTATTTTCAAACAGACAAAGTACACAATACACAATACATTCTCCTTTTTCCTTAACAATACTGTCCTATATCTCTTACGTTTATTAACAGTTATTTACATTACTTCTCTTACTTTTTTATTCCTCAATTCTAACCAACTGTAATACATGTCCCATACCTCGTAGAATTCCGTATTTTCTTTGTCTTTCATTTCTAGAGTTAGTTTATTCATCTCTGCACAGTCTAAAATCTTTCCTATAATCTTTGCATTTGTTGGTATGTTTTCACTTTTCTACTGTTGCGCATATGCAATATGTGCCGCCGTTATAATATGTATAATGATGTATTGGAGTCGTTTTTCAATTTTTAGATTAATTATACCTAGTAAAAATATTTTGAGCTTGAGTTGAATTTGTTGTTTTGTTATTTCCAGTAGCCATCTTCTTATCTGTTCCCAGAAGATTTTTGCTTTGGGGCATTGCCACCACATATGATAGAATGTTTCCTCATTGTTTTTACATTTCCAACAATCTGGATTCATATTTTTATAAATTTTAGCCAATCTATCCGGTGCTAGATGTCATCTGTAAAACATTTTAATTTGGTTTTCTTTATACGCAGTTGATAACGTTAATTTGCAATTTACGTTCCAAGTTCTTTCCCATTCATCTAGTCCTATACTTCTGCCTATATTTCGGGCCCATGCTATCATCGGGCCCTTTACTATTTCGTCTTCAAATTCAATTCCTAATAGGAGTTTATAGGTTTTTGTTAAAAAAAAATTCTCCCTTGTTTATCAATATTTTATCTAATTGCTGTAATGTTTGATGTATCCCATACTCCTCCATATCTTTATTATATTTTGATTTTATCTGTGCATATGGCCACCAATCTATGATTATTCCCTGTTCTTTTAATTCATCTCTTGATCTTAACTTCCCTTGGTTATTTATTAATTTTTTATACCTAACCATTTTTGTTTTATCTAATGTGTTTGGATGAATCATCGCCTCCATTGGTAAAATCCAAACTAGAATTTTCGTAGAGTATTTTTTTTTAATTTTCCCCATATCCAAATTAATGCATCCCTTATCTGATGTTGGAAGAAATATGTATGAATGTTTTTATCTTTCCCCCATAGAAAAGCATGCCATCCAACTTGTAGATCATGACCTTTAATTGTAAGGACCCTTTTATTTTCTAAATTTATCCAGTCACTAATCCAAAGCAGTCCAGCTGCTTGATAGTAAGTTTCCCATTTTGGGAGTCCAAGGCCACCTCTACTTCTACTATCCTGTAACGCTTTAACATTTATTCGTGCTTTTTTAGCTAGCCATATAAATTTATTAATCATTTTATTTAATTCATCAAAAAAAATTTCCCCAGTTTTATTGGAACTGTTTGAAAGAGGTATAACACTCTTGGTAAAACATTTGATAATTGTAATTTCCCCCAAGTCTCTAAATCTTTTTGTATACATAGTGCCAATTTTTTATAATTATCTTCTTTTATTGAGGAACATCTTGCGGTGAGCCAAATTCCCAAATATTTAACCTTTTTTACTATTTGCACCCCAAATTTTCTTCTAATCCTTTTTTTTGTTTTTCAGTTAAATTTTTAACTAATATTTTAGTCTTTTCTTTGTTTATTTTTAGTCCCGCCACCATTTCATAATTCTCTATTTCATCTATTAAAATTCTATTTCTTTCAAACGGTTCCTCTATAAAAAACACCAAATCATTTGCAAATGCCTGTGTCTTATATTCTTCTGTTTTATTCCTTAATCCCCTTACCTCTTTGTTATTTCTAATTTGAGTTAGTAGCACTTCTAATGTTAGAATAAAAAGTAGAGGCAACATTGGACATCCCTGTCTTGCACCCTTGTTAATTTCAATCTTCTCTGTATTTTCCCCATTTATTATTACTCTGGCCTTTTGTATTCTATATATTGACTTTATCATTTGTTCAAATTTCTCGCCAAATTTCATATTTTCTAGCTGTTGAAACATAAATTGCCAATTAAGATTATCAAAAGCCTTCTGGGCATCTAAAAATATTAATGCAGCCTGTTTTTCGGGATGTGCTTCATAATATTCCAAAACATTCAGTACAATTCTTGTATTATTCCTAATTTGTCTATTTGGTAGAAAACCATTTTGATCAGAATATATTATTTGATTTAATATTATTTTTAGTCGTTCCACCATTATTGTAGTAAAAATTTCATAGTCCAAATTCAACAACGAGATTGGGCTATAATTGGGCTATACTTTTTTATTTGTTTTGGATCTGTATCTTCTTTTGGAATGAAGATTATGTTGGCTTCTGTCCATGAGTCTGCTAATTTGGCTTTCTCCAATACATTATTATATACCTCTAATAGTGTCGTTTCCAAATCTTCATATAAGGTTTTATATACTTCCCCATGTAGACCATCTGGCCCCGGAGCCTTATTATTTTTTTGCTTTTGTACTGCCACTCTTAATTCCATTGCTGTTATTTTTTTATTCAATAGTTCTCTTTGTTCTTCTTTCAATTCTGAAAGACCATTGGCCTTTAAATATTGTTTTATCTTCTCCTCCTCTGTTTCCTCTTTTTTATATAGGGACTCAAAATACTTCTGAATTATTTTTTTTCTTTTCTATTTTATATTGCACCTCTCCATTTTTGTCCTGCAGTTCCTGAAAAAATCTTTTTCCCTTTTCTTTTTTAATTTGTAGGCAAGCCACCTCCCTGGTTTATTTGCATGTTCGAAAAAATTTTGTTTGGTTATTTTCAATTCTTTTGCCAATTCCTCTTGTTCTACTGAATTGTAGACTGTGTCTAGATTTTAATATAATTTTTAAACTTTTTGGTAATTTACAGTTTTTTTCAATTAAACTAAACTCCCAAATTATCTTACTTTTTGAAAATATTGGTTAATTTCTGTGCACTTAAATCATGCTTATAGATGGTTTTTGCAAGTTGATTGCTGTAAAAAATGTTTTAAATTCATTCAGGAAAATCAAGACTGTGATACACTGATTGCTTTATTATCCCCACCTCAAGAAGGTGGGCATTAGGCTGTTTTTGAAAAATAGCTGTAAAATTTCATCTAACTCATCCTAGGCTGCAGTTTCAGGATCTGACAATCTTACTCGTCTCTCCTCTCTTTCTGACCCATATTGAGGTGGATTTGAGTTTGATCAAACCAGAAAGGTTTTTTGTTTGTTTGTTTGTTTTACATTTACTTTTGTTAGTTTTACAATTATTATCTTGTTCCCTACTTACTTGTTCCCTACAGACTGGGAACTGTTCAAGAGGTATGTATTTTTATAATGGAAACATTATGGTATTCTGATGCAAAGACTGGTGGTTAGGTGACTTATGACTTCGCTGATGTCAGTATCCATTACATAACCTTTGTAATATTTCTAATGCACTCTGCAGAGCAATTGGGTTTAGCTCTCTGAATCTGTCTCTTTCCAAGCATGGCTCCTATGAACCAGTCAAGATCAGCTGGCTCAATCTCCAGTAATTAGGCAGTATTAGTCACAATACTCTCACAGTAAATTCATCTTTTTTATAACATCTGGTATTGAAGACTAAACAGTGACCTTCCCCATAACAACCTTTAATCCCTTTCAAAAGTAGGTCTTATTAATGATGACTCAGCAGATGGCTCTCTCATCTTTGCAGAATACATTTTTCAGGCAGCACAAAAAAAGAATTCTTGGTAAATTTGTCATTCTTTCATAACTCAATGATTCTTCTATGGGGTTTTTACTTTTGTTAATTTAACAATAGCAAAATAGCTGATAAAACAAACACAACATTCCAAAATCTGGGTAAAAGAGGATTCTTCTATTTTTTTTCTTTACTATTTATTTATTAAATTGATATGCCACACTCTGCAAAGCAACTTTGGGAGGCTTACATTTAAAATCATCAATATTAAAATATTAACAACACTAAATACAAAACTAAAAAAAAAAGACAAAAATGGTTTAGTGGTGACATCTTCCCTATTTGTCCACCAGCCACTTCCAACACTGAGTGTCCCTGCCAGGATCCCAAGCCAACCAGCAAAGCCAGGTTTTAAGAATCTTCCAATAGGTCCGGAGGTTGGGGACAAAACTAATTTAAGGTGGCAAGATGTTCCAAAAACTAGTGACCACAGCAGAAAAGACTCTTCTTCTAGAGGCTGCCAGCTGAAACACTTTGACTGATGGGGGACTGCAGCATGCCCCTTCTGGTGGATTGAGTGGGGTGGGCCGATCCCATTAGCTGAGATGGTGCCTCATATAATCTTGTCCCATGCCATAAAGAGCTTTAAAGGTGATAACCAACATTTTAAAATGGACCAGAAAGCCATACAGCAACTGGTGCAGCTCACACAACAATGGTGTTAGTTGCGTCATCTTAGAGGCAGGCAAAACTGTCTGCACCATTGCAATCTGTACCAATTGTAATAATTTTATTAAAGTTTTTTAATAACTTCATTGGTTTTCAAAAAGATACAAAGCTAAAAGATAAATGATCAAACAGAAAATTTTAAAAAAGAAAAAGGCTCAGAAGGGAACAAAAGTAAAAGTGGAAAATTTTGTATTTATGTATTCATAAAGAAAATAGAAAAAATGACTTCCAACTTTCTTTGGTACAGATATGATATAAGAATGCATCAGACTTTACTTTATAGTTAACATTTGTCTATATTATATTGATAATGCTATATAATATTAATAATCAAATGACTAAGTCACCTTTTCATTTTTTTTCAGTTTCTTTCAAAAAGGTCTAAAGTCTTTTATGTCAATTTTACCATCTCCTCCAATTCCACCAACTTCACTATCCATTCTTCCATTGTAGGTATTTGTACGTCCTTCTGCCTTAAGGGTATAAACATCTCACTGCCATTATCGTATATAACAACAAAGCTCCATAGGATGTTTCCATTTGTTTGTCCATTAAACCCAAAGAAAAATCTTTGGTTTCACTTTTAAAACCTTCTGTATCAAACTAAATACTTGATTGCAATATTTTCTAGCTTTATTACATGTCCACAAAGATGAAAAATTGTTCCCTCAGTTTGACTGTGTATTCAACAAATATTTGAAAGCCTCTTATACATTTTAATTGCTTAATATCACATAGCAACAATGTATCATTTTATAAAAATTATCTTTAAGATTATAGTTCAATGTAAATTTATCCCTTTCTTCCACATATTTCCCTTTCATATCTATATCTACATCTATATTTAGCAAAGTTTTTTCCCATTTCATCATACAGTCCTTAACTTGTTTGTTTTCTGTTTCCAGTTTAAATAATAATTTATATATCTTAGCAGTAATAAGGTCCTCATTTGTACAGAGCTCTACATAAGATTAAGTTTCATACTTTTGAAATCCATAATTCTTCTTATCTAATTTAAATCTTTCCGTTGTTATTTTTTATTTTCTATATTAATTTTCCATAGGGAAGATTTTAAAAAAGAATATAAAACCTAAAACTAATATAAAGTTAAAAAAAAGAAAAAAGAATGAGAGAAATAAAAAATAAAGGAAAAATAGAAAAATTAAGAAAAAAGATACAGCGTAGCTTTTGATTTTCTTTCCATTGGTATAAGTTAACCATATAGTTAATTTGTATTTGTATTTCATATTGCCAGACACGTGGAGACTTTAAGATTCTAATGCAACTGTGGCTTCCAAGGATTTAAAAACAGATGAGCAAGCCCTCAAATACAATTTACCTCATCAGAATTATATTCTAAGCCAAAGTTCTCAAACATGTTGGCTGCGGAATTCTGGGAGTTGAAGTCCACACATTTTCGAGCAGCACGGTTGAGAAACACTGCTTCAAGGAGTATGGATCTAGTATGGATCAGTATAGTAATAAAAATCTGAAGTAGTGGTAATAGAGTTAAGCAATGCAAAAATAAAATAATTTAGAATTTGCAAAATAGAAAAATTAGGCTACTTGGTAGGTGCAGTGGTGCAGTGGTTACAATGCAGCACTGCAGGCAGCCTGAAGCACTGCAGGCTAATTCACTGCTCACTCCAGGAGTTTGATCGGCTCAAGGTTTACTGAGTCTTCCATCCTTCTGAGGTTTGTAAAATAAGGACCCAGATTGTTGGGAGCAATATGCTGACTCTGTAAACTGCTCAGAGAGGTTTTACAGGGCTGTAAAGAGAGGGCTCTAAAGCACTGTGAAGCGGTATATAAGTCTAAGTGCTATTGCTATAGTTAGCTGAAGACATATTCTTAGGTGTCTGCAGAAGAGGGTCAAGGCAGGGCAAATGAAAAAAAACCTACTAAATAACACAAACTCAGCTATTGATGGATTTAGATAAGATGGTGCGAAAGGGTGGAACCTGTATTGTAATGTCACTGACGATGCATGTTTTGTCTCTTTGCCATCATCATAGTTAACAATGGATGTCTATGGATATTCTGTATTTTGGTTAGAACCACTGAGTAACAATGAAGCATTGCAAAAACTAGGTCATATGTAAATTTTTATAGATGGGCACATTTGCCACAATAAAAATACTTACACTTGCTATTTACAATGGAATGAAAGCCCCCTCCTCTGGTAATGGGAGCTTTTTCCCCATTGTGGATAGCAAGGAGATCCGATTCAAACATTTTGGGAGCCTGGGGAATGGGGAAGAGTTAATAGGTCTACCTCATCTAGGCTATGGTCTCCACTTGACTCTTTACTGACCATCCACGATTTAAGGACAAATTCAGTGACAGATACTTAAATGGAATTTTCACGTATATATGTATTTTATATTGTACTAGCAGCTTCTCCAGAAAGGATCCCAGGGCAGTGTACATAACAATAAAAAAGTGAAAGTAATGCAGCAAAAAGCAAGTGCACACATAAGTTCCAGAGGCAACAAAAAGACAAGGTCACTGCTTTCATGCTCCAATTAGCCATAGGCGAACCATAAAAAGAGCCATATGCTAATCAGCCCTGAATCAATTTGAATTGGAAATTCAACATTCAGAGCTGGCATGATTCAATTGGATTTTACAGTTTGCAATTCCTGGGCCCACCATTCAGTTCAAGCCTCTTTGAGATTTTAAAGTCAATTAGAAAAAAATTGCCATAGGTTAGAATTGGAAAGCATTAATGTTCTTAGAAATGGGATCTTTTTGGGAGGGATAATATATTCCTTATAAGGCATTAACCCCTGCCTACTTTTATGGTAGTTGTATAAAGGATTTCTCTGCAATTTTTTTTTTCAAATATTCCTCTGTCTTCCTTCTTTTAAGGTAGAGATCAAGGCTTAGGACAGTGGTGGCGAACCTATGGCCCTCATTCACCAGCTTTTCTGAGTTCACACTACACTGCGTACTCCCTCTCCCAGTCTACACTGGGCCTCAAAGGACCTTTTCCACTTTTGTGGCATTCCCCCGCGCCCCCCTCCCCCGCTTCTTACTTGAAACTTTCTCGGTTTCCTGCTTAATGACCCACACATTTTACACTATAATACAACTGAAACTGCCTGGACTGCCGACAGTAAATGAAGTGGTCACTTGACACAACAGTTTAGGATCGCATTACTTAGTAACAGTAATCCCAATCCCATAAAGTCATAACTTGAGCATCTATCTTTATGTGTTTGCAACTGTTTGTGAGAGAAAGTGGAAATAATACAAGTGAAAGAATAAAGCATTGCTATTTCAGTATATGACCTAATTTCTCAAGAATTTTTGAATAAAATATTATAAACATAAAAGCACACATTATAAATTATAAAAAGTAAAGAATTATAAAAAGTAAAATATGAGTTACTATAGTGGAATACGGCGCTGAGTTGAGGGGAGAGCAAATCTCAGATGCTGGGATTCTTTAAAATTGTCTTAGCAAGATATCTTGAACCAAAAATTGATGGTGAATAGTTCTGTAAATGTGGTGGAATTTGGTGCTGAGTTGAGGGGAGGAGTGAAATTAATCCAGTTTGGCAAGAATACCAGATTCAAGGACCAGAAACAACATAATGAGCTGATCAGAGTAGTATATTTATTGTTGCTCGCCTGTGGTAATTGTCAGTTAATAATGATATTGTCAGTAATTACAAATATTAAAAAATCAGCTACGGTATATAGAGTAATACGTAAATTAAATAAGCTTATCTTTCCCAAGCCTTTATGTAAAGTATCAGAAAATTGTTTTTTGCTTTTAGCCATTTATTGCAAGAAGAAATTTGATTAGATGTAATAAAAATTGTCTGAGAAGAAAGATAGGAATTCTTACCTTACTATGAATCTATATAACTTGTTTTCCACTAACAATTTTCTGCTGCAACAAATGCAGCTGCAGGAAACTACTTGATGAATTCATTGTTCATTCAGCTGATCTTCTGATTCAGCAAGAATCCCATATATCCTTCTTCAGACAGCAACATAATTAACTCATGGAATCCATTGCTACAGAAGGTAGTGATAGCTATTAATTTGGATGACTTTAAAAGAGAATTGGATAAAGTCATAGGAGACAGATTTATCATGTCATGACTCAGTATCATCTCCATGGAGAGGACAGGGTGCCTTACAAACACCAATTGCAACAAAGAGTAGGGGATTGTGCATACATCTCCCACTGCTAGCACCTCAGAGGTACCTGGTTAGTAATCATTAGAAACAAAATGGTAGATTAAGATAGAACTTGTTTTAAGGCTATTACATGTTTTCCATGTGTCTTCTTCCAATATTGTGCTTAGAAACCCCCAAGTTTTAATGCTGTTTCTCATGGAACATTGCAATCAAAAATATTTTTGAAAAGTATAAAGAAAACAAAGGTCATCCTGTTTTCTATTAAAAAAATTATCCTCAATCCATGGCTGGGAAAAATGTCATCACTGAGTCCAACTTTCATAAACCAGAAAATAATAAAAGCAAAATATATTTCTAGCACAGCATACTAGGAAATATAATTTCCACTCACAATCCTAAGCACTCTGAATTTTAAAGCTATTGTGCTTGCATTTTCCATTTAATAACCATAATTTTAAAATATTAGTAATGCATTATGTATGGTTTTTCATATTATTCTAAGACATTTTGCGGAAATTATTTGTATTTTTTTTCTTTTAGTACAAACAAGTTGAACAGTACATGTCCTTTCACAAGCTACCTGCAGATATGCGTCAAAAAATCCATGATTATTATGAACACCGTTACCAAGGCAAGATCTTTGATGAGGACAGCATTCTTAATGAACTCAATGACCCTCTTCGGGAGGTAAGAAAGCAGTGTTGATGATGTACTAGGAAAGAAAAGCCTTGCTCAATTTGAACTGCAGGAGATTTCAGAAAGTTTATCTTTCCTTAATGCACAGGTTTTTGTTTTGAGCAGTTTTCTTGACAAGATCTTTAGAAGTGGTTTACCATTGCCTTCTTTTCTAATATCATCCATTTGGCTTTGTACCTAAGGCAAGCAAGACTCAAGGATCCTCCAAGGTTTATAGCCTGGTGCCACTGTTATATCAAACTAGATATAAACTTGGACGTATAGTTATAGACAGTGCTTTTTTGTTAAAAAAAAAAAAGGTGCCGGAACTCACACATGTCATACAACCCGCCTTGCCTACCCTACAAGGTTCCATCCAAAAAAGGTGCCGGAACTCCGTTCTGGGTGTTCTATGAGAAAAAAAGCCCTGGTTATAGATAATATGTGGAATGTCTCATACCTGATGCCTGGAACCTGCAGGTAGAGTTAGAAATTCATTCCTATGAATTCTTATTTCCAGATAAAATTGGACCTTTTATTTAAACAGATCCAAAAGTAACCAGTGATGATAGCTCCATGACACACACACACACGTGTGTGTGTACGTGCACACATGCAAGCATATTTGTCTTTAAGTCAGTTTTTGACTCCCAAAGACTACCTAGACAAATCACTGCAGTTCCTTGACAAGATTTCAGAAATAGTTTGCCATTTCCTCTTTCCTAGGGCTGAGAAAGAGTGACTGGCCTAAGGCCACCCAGCAGAATCATATTTGCTTGGTTTCTAGCCGGATGCCTTAATTACAACACCAAAATAATGTTTTGTTTTTTTTAAAACAACTCCATAGCAGAATTATTTAAATTACAGCTCTCAGTACCATTTGAATATCACTCCAGTATTATTTGCTGAAGATTGGTAAAGAAGGCCATCATTGGAATGGTTCTGTTATTGTTGGTAGAGACTTTTCTTCAGTTCCTCCATAGGTGAAAGCCAGCAGGACAGAATAAAGCATTAAAGAAATAGGAGCTGCTTCATTGGCCCTGTTAATTTTAGTATAGGTTAGTCATCCACATCAACTCTGGAGTGAGCATATTTCTATCAGCGACCATCATCAGTGGAGAAATAGTTCTTTTAAAGTATTCAGCAGGGTATTAAATCCAGCAAGATCCCCTACTTAGCCTAGCTGTGAACTGGCAAGTTTGAGATGTGATTGGTGCTTCTTCTACAGGAAGATTGCTATGGTCAATAAAATTACATGCAAAGCCACTGAATTGGAAAACTATCAGTGTAGCTCCGGTATCCAAGAAGAAAATCTATAGTAATCCAAGCAATTTCAACCTTCTCATCTTCTCTCTAGGTAACATGGTAGAAAGCATCTTAAAGGCTCAGTCCTATAATATATAATGGGAAGCATGTTCTCATAAAAAGAGGTTCAGCCTTTGTATTTAGACTTGCAGTCACCTAAGCAGTAGCCTGTGAAATCATTAAGTACAGAGTATAAAGTGAAACTAGGCCACCTTAACTCATCTAAGAACTGATGGACTGTGCAACTTGGACAAGTTCAGTTTTTCTCACTTGACTAATGTTGAATGCCAAGGAAATTTCTTTTTTGTTTGCAAGAATAATTTTCTATTAGCATTATTGAAATACCTCTCTCATTAATTTTAAAGTTCTAATAAAAGAATGACAAATGTTACAACTTTCACAATTTTTAACCTTTTCAAACTCTGTGTTCTATTTATCAGATAATGAATTGTATTCCCCTTGCCGATGAGAGTAGGCAATTCAATTAATTAGAGTTGCACTTAGAAAAATGCCACTGAGTTAATAGTCACTTTGAAGAAAACATTAAAAAACAAACAAACATGAAAATGATGAAATGCTTTGCACAAAAAGTGGGCAGCTGGAAATATTAGCAGAAGAGTGGATATTATCATGCACCATTAATTATAATTGGTCATTACAACTCTTTTATTAATTATATTGTGTTTTCAGTTGATCTAAATGTGTATACTCAGTAAATTCATTCAGTTGGGCTTCATCAGATATTTCATTCAGTGGAGATGTCATTGCATATTTATGACTTTTGTGGAATTCAAAAAAAAGTATTCAGAGAAAAAAAGATAAAAACCAGCCACTGGAAATATTTTTGATGAAACCAGTACTGATAGTTGAATCTGTTTGCTTAATACTCTAGAAAGCATTTTAGATTTGCTCGCGCAGTCCACTTTCCTTTTCCCCTCTCCCCCGCCAGGCCACCAAACTGCAAAGGTTGGGGACAGCTGGGGTAGTATACAGGAAGAGAAGAAAGAGAAGGGGGAGGTCTTTGAGCAGAATCCTGGGGAACACACAAAATAATGCCATAACAAAAACTAGACATAATTGAACATTTTAATATGGTAACGTATTAGAAGTTATTAAATACACAAGACATTATTGTATTAATTATTTCATTCAGATACATGAAACATTATATAACTTAAAGTTGATCCTAAGCCAGGCTTCTTTTGATCTCAGAACCATACAAACCAACTCAGTCAAGCAGATCTTTTGTTCTGCCATCACAAGAACATCTATTAGCCAAGAAACTGCTGGCAGATGCTAGTTCTCCATGGATGGACAGCTTTTAAATCAATCTGCAGGATTTCAAAATGATCCTCAGCTACAGGTTTTTTTCTTTCACATTTGTTTATTTCATTAATGTGTTATAATGTATGAATATATTACATTTCTTGTAGGTTTTCAAAAATATGCAACCATAAGCATGCATTGAGTATAAATATTAAAACAGATTCTATTTTCCCCATACTTTCTAGAGACAGTGCTTGCAAACACATTCATTTCAGTAGTCTTCTTAGTGAAATCATCATAAATTAATTTATCATAATAATGACCAGCCATCCTTTTAATAATATGCATACCCACTGTAAAGTAGGGAGCAACATGAATCAGTTCGTATGGAGACTGTAAATTCTGGCTGCAAGCTTTTGGATGAGCCCTAAATGGCAGCTGAGACCTAGAAATCTCAGAGTCTTTTTGCTATCTATATTTTTGCAGCTGAACTTCAGTAGGCCTAGTTTGCATCATGTGAAGTTGTTTAAACATGGTTAACTGGCTATGTTCATGTAGCCACTTGGCTGTCAACCACAGTTTATAAACTGCAGTTACTGGGTCCACCAACCACATAAAGCCACACCACCTGCCATCTCCATAATTTTATCCTACTGCTGTTATACGTATAGGTGATATATATATATATATAATTTTCTCTAATCAGTGGCTAAATTCTTAATCAGTTTGATAATGAAATAGTGGCATTACCAAATAAAATAGTATCAGAGCCACCCCAATGTAGTTTGGGGACAATCTGGATATTTAGAGATAAGCAAGTTTGTAAAAGTGCCATTCAGTTAGGACTTAAAATCCAGAACAGTGAATAGAAGCTGAAGCAAAAATAGACCCCATTCTGGTGTGGCATAGTGTAGTTTTAATCATAGGTGTATCATTTCTGACCTCATCTTACTGAGGTCTTTCAGACAAATTAAAAAAGGGAAATCCCAGCATTCGATTCTGACATAACCAATTCAGGTAAAGGTAAAGATCTCCCCTGTCCAATCATGTCCAACTCTAGGTACTCATCTCTGTTTCTTAGCCAAGGGAGCCAGCATTGTCAGAAGACATTTCCATGGTCATATGGCCAGCATGACTATAAGCCAAAGTGCATAGAACACTGTTACTTTCCCACCAAAGTGGTACATATTTACCTACTCTGCATTTGCATGCTTTTGAACTGCTAGGTGGGCAGGATCTAGGCAAGTAATGGAAGCTCAACTTGTTGTACAACACTCAGATCTTGAATCCAGGCTGTCACCTGTCCAGCTGACAAACTCAGTGTCATCACAATGCAAATTTTAAATTGCAGTCTCCACATTAGAAAAATTGTCTTGTAAGAAACATTTACTTTTCATTACTCATCATTATATATCCTCCCTCCCTGTCCTATGCCTAAAGAATCATGTGTTGAGCAGAAGAAATATATTGATCTGAGTCCTGGGACTATTGCAATGGCAAAGATCTCTTTCTCAGGACCTGCTTTGGAAGGGGCAAGGCCTCCATAGCTTGGATTTCAGGCATCCTGTGACAACTGTCTAGTTGATAATAATTTTCAGCTGTCTTGGTGTCCAATTGGCTATTATTACAATTAAAAGAGCCAAAGGAACAATGTAGTTGATTTTGAAAAACAAGAAGCTGTCTTAGATGTTGTTCGAGATTTAACAAAGAATAAAAATAAATGCTTTTTTACCTTGAAAAATCTCTGAAAATATCCAAATTCAATTCATTACTGAATTTTGCTTCAGGCTGCAGTGAAGTATGAAATGACATCTGAATCAACATGTAATCTAATGTTTGTCTGATGTAAAAATGGGTAAAAGTTGCAACATGAGCACATATATTAATTAATGGTGGTTAGTATTCATTAAAACAGCTTTAAAATAACAAATACAATAAAAGCAAAGACATAACTCTCTTAAAATTAAGTCAACACTGGAAGGACAACAAAGGATTAAAGAAGTAATTAAGCATAGTTTAATTAAGAAAGCCAGTTTGATTAGGCACCAGGCTAGAAATCAGGAGACTATAAGTTTTAGTATCTCTTTAAACCTGGGTGACCTTGGGCCAGTCACACACCCTCAGCCCAATTCACCACACAGGTGTTGTTATTGTAGGGAAATAGGAAGAGGATGTCATGGTTCCGACAGAGAGAGACAAATAAAGAAGAACTCCGAGGCTTGCAAATTCCTGAAAGAACATGTTTATTAGTTACAAATTATCAGCACATCAAAACTGATGATATGGAGACACTCATAACAATTCCCCAATACAAAGTTAATAAATCCTACCCCTAATACAACATCTTGGCGGGCTTTGTATGCAATGCCCAGCTTGCAGTTTCAGGAGCAGCCGATGAACTTGGTTGACATGGGATAATTGCCCCTGGCAATCCTCCCTCCCTCCTTTCTATGTGTCAACCAAAAATGAATAGGAAACATGGCTACACCCATGCTCATTTTTAAAGTTGACAGAGGAAGGATTATTAGGTATGGTCACTGTTGTGAGTTATTTATAAAAATAATAAAGGTGAAATAAAAAATTAATCAAAGTATTTGAAGCAACTGGTTAAGTTTAGTTTAAAGAAAAGACAACTGATGCTTTTCAAATGCCTGAAAGGATGTTATGTAAAAGATATATATCAAGACCCAATATTTCAGCCTGGAAGGCAGGACTTGGAATAATACATTTCGGTTAGAGGAAGATAAGATTCTAACTGAATGTTAGCACAAACTTCCTAATAATAAGAGCAGTCTGACAGTAGAATCAATTGCTCAGATAAGTGATGGACTTCCCTTCATTGTAAGTGTTCCAGTGGAAGCTAGATAGCCATCTATCAGCAATATTTTAATTTGGATTTTTGCACTGAGCAGAATGTTGGATTTGAAGATGTGATGGCCTCAGTTCTGTAATTCTATAGTCTCCATGTTCAAGGGAATGCCAGTCCCCTTCCTTGAATCTTACACAAAAGCTATGCTTCTTTATCTCCTTTAAAAGAAAAAAGCTTAAGCTTTGTCCAGGAAAAGAAGGTGGAAAGACTCTCATGTTATCTTAATATGAAATTTACAGTTAGCCTGTCCAGATATTTGTTACAATATTTTGTGCCATGTTTTTTAACTAGAAATGTTAGAAACATTACTCATGTTTTCAAATAACAATATTCAAAGATAGTTTACTTCAGTTTAGGTTTCTGTGGGCAAAGCTCTTGCCTTATGAATCCTCCTCATGGCCCGTTGAATGTCTTTTGCATCTTCCTTATGGCCCTTTGGTGTTTTTTCTTAACAGTCAAAAAGAAATATTCTTCATGTAACATCCAGATTAACTAGTTTAAAAAATAGGACTGGACTAATTACATCTGAAAGAGCTAGTTTGACGTAGTAGTTAAAGTACCAGGCTAGAAACCAGAAGACTCTGAATTCTAGTCCCACTTTAGACATGAAGCTAGATGGGTGATCACACCCAGGGCTGCTCATCCTATCTCCACCTTAAAAAAAGAGGCAAGGGCAAACCACTTCTGAAGATCTTGCCAGGAAAACCATAGGGAGTAATCCAGGCAGTTGGCAGATGACATGAAAGCATGGACACACAAAAGATTACATTTGATCTAGCAGGGCCTTTATTTAAAAAATAATAATTGAAACAAAGATTTGGGAACTTGAGTCCATCTTTCAATTAGATTTAGCATCTCTGACAAAGGTATATTTTGTCAGGCACAAGCAATCAGAACCGCTCATGGACAGGCCCAAACAGATATTTTATTATTGATTGCCTATATTACAAGAATCCCACCAGCCTGACTGCCTTCCCTTGGGAAATGGAGACCTAAGAATTTGATCTCAGATGTTTCCTCCTCCAAATGGACTTTAAGCTGGAATATCTCTTTATTCCCTCTGGTGGGTGGCCCTCCCCTTCAGCCAGTGATTCCACCAGTTGCCACTTGCCTAACTTATTCATTCATTCTTTTCTCAAAAGTGTCTGCACTATTTATATTTGTTATTTTTTCTTAATGTGAAAACAGAATTTGCCTTGATGTAAAATAAGCCCATAATTCAGTATCCTGCCCTGCGAAGCAACAGGAAACAGGTGTTAATATTCTTTACAAAATATTTTCCTGGATAGGTTTAACATATAACATAATAATTTGCATTGCAAAAGATACCTGTGCATTGTGTTAACATTTACTTCCTGTTCCAGACTACATATGCAAAGTAGATCAATTCAATGCAAATTATAATTTTGTTGATATTTAAAAGCAGAATTCAACAGGCAGTCCTAGAGTGCAGATTGCAACCCTGAGAACTATGCACTATGGCAAAGCTAACTTCTGAGAAAGAGGTTAATACCCTTTCTGAGCTATTATTTAAAGTTCAGCACTGATCTATTTTTAGACACTAGTGTGAGAAGAGGTTGGCTGAAAATAGATACAGATCATGTCTCCTTGTAGAATATAGAACATTGAGACACTTCATTTTCAGAGAATATAATTGGTATTTGGGATATAACCACTGTGCTCTCAAACCTTTTCAAAAAAGAGATCTCTTCAAAAGAAAAACATTTTCCGTGGGCCTTTACAATACAACAGCATAACAATGGGTTGGAATTTTGAAATGTAGTTTTTCTAAACAGGTTTGGGAATCATAAAAATCAAGTTTTTAGCTCAAATTCCTTTCTGTTGTACTGTTTTAACAAATTGTTTTAACAAGTATATATAAAGTATATTTCATCTATCTTACATTCAGTCGTCAGAACTTAAAGACCATGCTGGCTTAGAATTCTGAGAATTGAAATTCATGATATCTGCAGTACAAGCTGAAGAAATTAGTATAATGTCCACTGAGCTATTGTTGTTTTGTAGGATTCTATTTGGATAGAACAGCTATCTGTTCAGCCATGAACTGCTAAGCCCAAATAATCAGTGCTTTCAGCAGCAACTTCTCCAGGATCTCTACCAGATCCAATGTTTGCTCAGTTCTTCAGTGAATGTATTATCTGAGCCACGCATTTAAAGAGATAATTCCCAGTAGGCTGCTCTCAGCAATTGCTTAAGTGCTTTCAAATCAAGATGACTTAAATATATTCATAGCAGCAGTGACTGAAACACTTCTTTAAAATTCAGATCATTTTTGGCTATGGCTCTGGAGTCTATTTCTCATGATCATTTTTGAATCAATTTTTAAATAAAAAGTGAAATTAAGCAGAAATGGGATTAACATTTATCTATAACTTAAATACATATTGCCGAACAAAACCAAATAATAAGTAAGAGTTTCTAAGGCAATTCTAAAATATTCTAATTTATCAATAATTTTGGTTTGCTCCCTATGTTTTTCTGTGTGTGTTTGAGAAAGAAATAGATTTTTATGTTTTCAAAGAGCATTAATGTCTGCATCAAAGATAGTTGATACAGGTAGTCCTCATTTACCAGTTGCTTCATTTAACAACTGTTCAAAGTTACAATGGTATAAACAAATAGTTTTGCAATCTATCCTTGCATTTATGACCATCGCAGGGTCCTGTGGTCATCATTTGTGTGTTTTGCATTTGTCATGTAACAAGCAAAGTTAATAGAGAAGACAGGAGTAAAATCATAAATCATGTTCATGTGATATTTTACTTAACAACCATGACTTCCTTGGTGACCAAAGAGGTGACCTTTGGGGAAGAAATGAAGACAGCTCAGCAAAAAGAGTTGCTGAGTGAATGAATGAAGACTCAGTGCACAGACTGGTTCTTCTTAATTCCTCTCCGGACAAGGAGACGACTTGAGATTGCCCACAAGTACTCCAAACAGTTGGTCCTCACAAGGAGACCCCAAGACAGCAGTCTCTGGCAAATTTATAGCTCTGGGAGATGGGGGAACATCCATCTATGGTAACTCAAACTATGGTAGCCCTTTCAAAGAACACTTTGCATATTTTATATTAGAAAAAGTTCACCTGTTTTCTTTTCTAATGACTTTTGGAAGTGGTTGTGATAGTTTGATAGATAATTTGATAATCTGACAGAATAGTCTATGATAGTCTATGAAAGAAAGAAATAATGCATGAAACTCAAGATATTACAACCACTACTGACTCTGTTCCCTAAGGATATGGGAATTATAGTACAGTATAAGTAGAAATTTTGAGTAAATATTTTTAGAGTCACATAAAAAAGAAAACCATGCTCAACCCTCTTTGAGTTCTGTGATTTTATGTATGATATAAAAATCATCTGGTCCTTAGCAGTTCTTAAAAGTAGAAAAATATAACTTCAGATGAACAACAACACACAACATATTATACCATGTCATCATTTATTTTGAAAAAAAAAAATCCAAAATGGAGATGGAAGCCATATGTGAAAAAGTAAGTAGACCCTTACTGCTTCCATAGATATGAAGAGGCTAAATAGCAGCCAGGTGCTGCTAATCAAATGCCCTTAATCAATTGATCATTAGCAAGAGTGACTATTTCTATAAAAGCCAAAGTGTGTTACCTATGCGAAAAACTTCCAAAGGAAATAAGTGGCAAGATACTGGAGAATTATATTATTATTCATAAAAGTAATTTTTGGCTTAGGACATTTTTTTCAAAAAAAAATTGATTAGATCAGGTGTGGGAGGGAGGAAAAGCATCTAGTAGGAATTCTTACAATAGTTCATGGAGATATGTTCACATACTTCTGTGCAATTGAAGTATATTCACTCAGAAATTTATTTAACTGATATAAAAGAGATTTATCTTTCCAGTGTCTTTAAAATTACACTGTATTAAGCCTTTTAAAACAATAATACTGTTTATCACAAGAAAATTGTGTTTATTGTTCACCCCTGTATGAACAGTATTTTTAAAAATAGAAGCAAGAAACAAAATTGTACATGGAAACTCATTGTGGAAACGCCAAAATGAGTTACGCTGTGTTGTCTCTTTTATTTACTTGGTTAGTAAAGCTTTTTTTAATATTTTTATTTTACTATTCCTCCAGGAGTTCAAGCCAGGCCATATTATTGGCCCTTCCTTGCTTTGTCTCATAATAACTTATTACGGCTGGAGTTCAGTGAATGACTCCTGAATCCTAGAGCAATCTTCCAATTATCCTTGTTATAGTTATTTTTGTTGATACAGGAGGAGAAAGTGATTGCAGATTTTCTGTTACCAAGAAGCCCTGCTATAGAAAATTACTTTTTACAGTAAATTACAGTCATATAAAACATATTATATATGACTGTATCCTGGGGCATAAGTTGAAGAAATGAAAAATATCCAAATTGTAATAATCAATCTTAGTTATTCTATACATTATTCTATAAAAATGCAGATATATTCCAATGCACTTTTATTGTAAAATTTGTTCTATTGAGGTTTTGATCTTTAGTGGCTGGAGAGATAGACTCTTTACCTGTCAGCCCTCCCAGGTAAACCAAACAAGGAGATATGACTAGATTAACTAATTCTACTTTTATTGTAAGGCTACATTAACAAAATCTTGCAATACAGCTGAAGGTACAAACTTGCCACTTTTAACTATCTCAGCAATTGGGGTAGGTTGTTTCTAAATTTCTTTCTCTGACCACTGGTGGCTCCTGCTTCTCTTGTCTGATTTTTTTTTCCTAGGCAGCATCTCTTCCCCCTTTTCCCTCCACATCTATGAGTAGGAATAATATTTCACTTCTTCCTTTCCTACATTCTACCAAACTGCCTTTGTCATCATACCAATTTTTTTTTCATTTTAGGAGATTGTCAACTTTAACTGTCGTAAACTTGTTGCCACCATGCCTCTGTTCGCCAATGCTGACCCAAATTTTGTAACAGCCATGCTGAGCAAGTTGCGGTTTGAAGTGTTTCAACCTGGAGATTACATTATCCGAGAAGGGGCTGTGGGGAAAAAGATGTATTTCATTCAACATGGGGTTGCTGGTGTTATCACTAAATCCAGTAAAGAGATGAAGTTGACTGATGGCTCCTATTTTGGAGGTGAGCACAATGGAAGTTTTGGGTTGGTAAAAATGCAGAAACTGAATGTAGGTTTCTTGAACATGAATTGGTTTACAAAAACTATGAAGACACTAACATATGTCTATTTGGCATTTCTTCTTTTTCTTTCACCATAAAGCACGATGATAGCAACATACAATAATTCAAAACTATCATAAACAGCTTTTTCTGGGAGTTTTTGATACACTCTTTTGATGACTATGCATATGCCATTATCTGCCGCCCAGCTCCCATTCATATACTGTGTTGTTTTGGCTCCTAATTAGTCCCTATCCTAGCACCAGATAAACTAAGCGTGTATATTCTTTTGATTTCCTATTGGTTGAAAGCTCATAGCTGAATGTATAACTAATGCCATTAAAAAGCATATGGATAGACACAGACTTGCACGTGTATACAATAAAAATTTTAAACTGACATGAAGTTATTTCTGTTGTATTCAGCCTATAATAGCTATATATTTCTTCATGATTTTCAACATTATCTCATGTACTGCAGAGGAACCTGTACTCTCATGTCCATATTTCCTTATATCCAACTACCTAATTTAATCCTGGATATGATACAAGAGTGAGCACATTTCTCCTCCAACGAAAGAGTAATTTATCAGCATCTCACAGAAATAATTTTAATCTATCAAAATGTATGATGCAATATTTTTGCTTTTCAATGAGTTCAAGTGAGTCATATCACTAACAATTGCTTCAGTCAGTGAAACAAGAAACTGCATTCCATTTCTCCTATATATGCTCAATATCTCTGAGAAGTTATAGGACCTTCAGGATTAATTAGAGTAATTGGGACTTGTACAAGAAAAATGGTGATAATAACACCATGGAAGCACATTTGATTCCTCTCTTGCTTATACTTTATCAAAACCATTTGCTTTCCTGCTAATTTAAATCCTTGATATTTCTATTTGAGAGTATACTCTTGTGTTTATTAACTAAAAGGTGTGTAATTTTAAACACATTAATTTGGGACTCTATTAAATAGCAATTTTTATCAGCAAGCAAGCAATAGATTCTATTTTTACAACCACAGAGTGCCTCAGATACAGCCTGCAATTTTTCTATGACATTTCCTGCTGTTTCATTTATAGGTACACGACATGTAATCACATGTATCTTTCACCTGACCATTTTTTACAGCAGAAAACATCCTTGAAGGGGGGAAGTTTAAAGAGCAAATAGGACTGTTTTTATTTCAGTTCATTCTCTCTCACATATACAGAGAGACATCTATGTGTTTCTCCCACCCAGAAAAGAATAGCTGAAGGTGGTATGTATATATCATGCTTAATCTGAGTAGTCAAATTGGTTTGAAAAATGGATCCAGTTTGTTTCAAACATTTTAATCCGCTCAGAAGATTGATTTGACTCAGTCCAGACTTCTAGATCAATTTATTCTAGAACTCTCAGTTAGACCTGATTCAATTTGGAGTACTTTAGGCTATAAAATATAGCTAAACTAACATAATAACATATGAATCAGTCTGATTTCATATAAGTTACCCACTTGCCAGAGAGATTCTGGATGGATAACAAGATATTAGAAGTAATGATCAATAACATTTATCACAAACATAATTCATTTGATAAAGTGCTTAATTAAAAAATAAATAAAATACAAAGCAGTAAAATACCTGTTATTTTCTTAACTTTTCACAATGATTTCTCTAACATTTTAAAATAATAAATGTTACCCATAGAAATTTAGATGGTTGAGCAGTTTCTACTCTATGTTGGAAGAAGGAAACTCACAGACTCTTAATCTCTTCCCTTCTGTCAACACTGCCTGGAACCAGCCATAGAACCATCAGAATACTGTACTCTCCATTCCCAATTTCTGCAATCAGGCAAAAAGAATAGCATGATTGTTGATATAGAAAAACCTCAAGAAATCAAGAAGAACAAGGATACTCAGTACTCCAATCCCAGGTCCCCTAGAAGTCATCAGTTGCAATCAATGTAATCTCCATTCAAAAATGGAACCTGAAATCTGACTGAAAACCATCCAGTTAAGGTGCTTCCTCTAGAACTCTCTGAAATTACAACCTAGCTTTATTAACTTTCTACAAAAATGGAATGTTGGAGTGTAGACAACTTTTGTCCAGATCTGTAGTAAAAGCTTGTGATCTGTATCCAATAGTCAAGGAGTTCTTCAGTATTTTTTATAGGCTTACTTGCTTGTAATTTAGAATATTCCTGTAGAATTTGTACTGATTATCTGCAATTTATTTTAGAAACATCATTAAAGGGAAATCAAATCCAGCTAGCCACCTTACTTAAAAAAAAACCTGGGATTAGTGCATTAGCATTGCACTAAAAATTGCTTTACATTCTAAGGTCCCCATATACTTTTCAGATGAGATTTGAAATAACAGGGTTAGCTTCTAAACAAATCTTAAATTTGTTACAATTTAATTGACTACATTTTTAAGTTGAATATACTTTTGATATGATTATTCCCCATTTAATTCAATCAATGAAAAGTTAAAAGTAAAAGCTTAATTGGATGTGAAAGGGATACTCCTAGAATGTTGCTACTTGCTCATAAAATTATTTCAACATCCATTTCCCATTCAAAGTGAAGAATTGAAATTTTATTACTTTGGAGGCTTGATAGATCTGCCAAGGCTCAGAAGATTTGGCAGATCATTGCCTTGAAATGACTTCATGTTTCTTCACTGAGCATTTATTTTCTGTTTTTAATCAAATAATGATGTGACATTGCATGATAACTAATTACATCGTGAGGTGTAGTTTTATGTGGACAATTATCTGGCAACAATTGGATCATTGTTGCATTGCCAGCTAGGCATTATGTTGCTCCAAGAGTGAACATTTTTTTATTTCAGCTTGGAAAAGCAACAGCAATTGGAAATGAAGGAGGAATTCTCATAACTGGTTCAGATTACTGATTCAAATTTGTGTAGCAAATTCAATTAAATGTGCTTTACATAAAGTGGAACCAATCTCAAAACAGTTTTTGAGGGATATAATGTGCAATTATTTAACAGGTAAGATTTCTGGAGTCAAGGACAAATTGAAAGAATGATGCAACTCATATTATTACCTTATATTGAAGAAACAGGCCCCCTAAACATTGGAACAGACATCTGGACCACCCCACAAATATGCTACAACTTGTGATTTTTATCTGTCAAAAGGGGGACATTATTACGTTCATGGGGAATAATCATATCAAAGATGTATTCAACTTAAAATGCAGTCAATTAAACTGTAACAAATTTAGGATTTGTTTAGAATCTGACCCGGATATTTGAAATCTCATATGAAAAGGATATGGGTCCTTAGAATGTAAAGCAAATTTTAATGCAATGGCCCCTTACATTGTCCTTACACTCTAATTAAACTTTTAGCTCATTTCTCCTTATCTCAACTGACTGAGTCTAGTCTAGTTCCAGACTAGACAGCCTCTTAGGGACACACTGGAATTCTGAAAGCAGGTTGGGGACATTCTTACAAATTGGTTGCTAGGAGAGTTTTGGTTAATTGCAAAATAATTGCTATGGTGAGCATGGACAGTCAAACTATATTCATTTACTAAAATAAATTATACTCACCCAAAAAGGTTATTTACCATTCAGATGGGATTTTTGCAAGCCTGGTATATTCATTTATGTAAACTGAACACTCAAACCTAGTTCTTTACATTGCAACATGGTACGTTCTTGTTTATTTTTTAATACAAATATATATTTTAAGAACTTAGAACAAACACCTAAGGTTATCCAGTCTCTAATCCAAGTTAGGGCCGCTGCTTGGTAATATAGCTCCCAATCTGGGAAACCTAAACCTCCCCTTTCTTTGGCATCCTGTAAGGCTTTTAATTTTATTCTTGCCTTCTTACCGGACCATACAAATTCTAAGGTTAATTTATTTAACTCCTTAAAAAAATTCTTGTCTAATTGGATTGGGATATTCTGAAACAGAAATATCATTTTAGGTAAGATGTTCATTTTCACGGCAGCAATTCTCCCAAGTAATGAAAGATGCAAATTTTTCCAACGGTCTAAATCTACTTTTATATTCTTTATCAATTTGCCATAATTGTCTTCTTTAATTGATGAGCAGCATGCTGAAATAACTATCCCTAGATATTTTAATTTGGAAACTACTTGTATGCCTAATTTTGCCTCAAGAGTTTCTATTTGTATATGTCATGTTTTTTGTTATAATCTTTGTTTTATTTCTATTTATTTTCAAACCTGCCAGATCCCCATACTCTTCCAATATTTCGAATAGTTTCTGCCCTGATTGTTCTGGGTCTTCTAATGTAAAAGCTAAGTCATCTGCATAAACTTGAAGTTTGTATGTTTCTTTCTTAATCTTAAATCCTTTAATCTGCTCTTCTTGTCTTACTACTTTAGCAAGAATTTCCAATGTATAAATAAATAACAATGGCAAGAGAGGACCAAGGCCACTTTTTAAACTTATTTTAACTGAAAGAAGATTTACCCAAAATTTTGCTAGAGCTAGTGTTGAGCAGTCTTACCTAAAGAGCTTTTAGATTAAGTAAAAATGCTTCTCAAGCAGTGGAACATGTACTGTTGATTGTTGAATAGGTAAGTAAGTAAATTAGAATTTTGCATGGTGGGAAATTGGTCATATGAAATCATGCAATTCTGTGAAGTTTTCTAAAATTTGAATCCCATTAAATCTTTCTGGGATTTTTCTGTTGAATAATTTATGTGGATAGAGCCTGCATTTTTCCTGGGTTCTCATTTTATAAAATTTTCATTTGTGAATTATAGAAGACTGCAGATATGTATGTCTTCTTATTGAATCTTCGCACACATGAGTAGTTTAATGACTGCATGTGATTATTTGCTTTCCGAATGCCTCATCTCATAATTGCCATCTATTTTAAGAAAAGCACTAATCAAGCTTGTTCCATTTAACTTTAACTCCTAAGTCTATTTTGTGAAGTTTGGCTTACAGTGTTTTAGTATTTCTGGAGTGACTTTAGCTTGGTTGCTCTCATTACAACAATAATTAGCCTTCCTTTAAAAAAATCATAAAGGGAATAATTTTTCAGAAAGACCAAGTAATTACAGAAATCTCTAGATATGAATGCTATTGATGCATAATTATAAACAGAACATAACTCTATGTTTTTGTCTTTTACTTGAGCCTCAAGGAAAAAGAAGAAGTTAGATACTAAAACCATGGCAATGTTTATCTCCTTGTTATTGGTTGATACTAAAAATGGACTTCTGTAAATGCTGATCCTTTTAAAGGGATCAGAGAGTAGAATTCTGCTACAAGAATTTTTTTTTTAAAAAAAACTTGAGAGACCCTAGCCTTTATAGTAAGGAAGTGATGCAATTTCTGAATTTTGGTAATCCAGTTTCCATAAGATCTCAGTAATCTTCCCAGTTACTATCAACATGCTTTATCATCTTCCTTTTTCATATCTCAAATTAAGGTTTGATGAAAAAACTGTTGGGTATTAGCTAAGCACATTTTTAAAAGTGTATGAATGTTTTTCTCTCAAAAACTGAACAATTCTTTTGCTGATATGGCACAAGAATATCCCTGAGCTCTTTTTCTGGTATGCATAATCTGGAACCTTAAAAAAAGTTGAAGAGGTTTGCACATTTCCTTCTATCACCTTCGGTTTTAATGAAATGAAATTTTAAGTGAGCAAAATGGAGCTGCTTTCTAACCATGACTAAAGTCAAACTAAAAATAATAAAAATGTTTGCCTGTTTCATATTTCTTTGCTAGCTATTAATTATTACATTATTTGGACTAGAAAAGAAAACACTGTCAAAAATTAAATAATAGAAACATGCATGGATAAAGAAACCTCCAAAGTAACTTGGCATTTGGATGATATTAAACCAGTTCTTATCATTCACATGGAAAAACCCTGATCCTTGTGTGTAATGAGATGCAAATTCCAAATATGTGTAGGTCAAACTCATCAAGAACTGCAGCAAATTAAACTCCTTATTGTGGTATAGTCAGTGCTTTTAAAAAAAAAAAAAAGGTGCCGGAACTCACACATGTCATACAACCCGCCTTCCCTACCCTATAAGGTTCTATCCAAAAAAGGTGCCGGAACTCTGTTCTGGGCATTCTATGACAAAAAAAAGCCCTGGGTATAGTAAAAACCTAATGTGCTTCCATATGGTAGGTAGGAATGTAAATATAGCTATTTTAAAAATTCCACAGGAAAAGAAGCAGAATTTAGAAATAAGACAACATGATTAAGATTTTATATATGGAAGAAATGGAAAAATCTTCACATGCCCCTTGAACTTTAAATATTTAGTGTATTTAATATTTCAGAAAATCTTGAGAATCATATGGTATACTGGTTGGGGTGTTACACTGGAATTAGATAGTAAGTTTTAAGTCTGTCTTTAATCATGTATATTCATTGCTTGAGCTTGGGCCAGTCTATGTCTCTTGACCCAGCCTATTCCACAGGTTATTCCTGTTGTTTTTGTTTTGTAAAGATGCAATTGAGAATTTTTGGAGGGATAGATGATCTTAGAGAAGGTAGAAAATTATAGCAGCTGAACATTCAAGGGCATCAGCATATGTCAAGCAAACTTGGAAAATCTCCATTTGGATCTTAAAAGTTGTTTGTTTTTTTAAAAAAATGTATGTGTGGGGGAATTTAGAAACTTCTGTGATTGTATGGAGATACTTCATACAGATGTTAAATTCCATGGAAATGTTTTGCTTTAATAAATTATAAGCATTCAGTTTAAATATTCAATATATTAAGACTTGACGTTGATCACAGCAATTTAGAAACTTTTTTACACATTAAAATTGCAATTTCTGGTCACCACATTGTAGTCCCAACACTCCCAGGAAACCTAGAGTGACACTGAATTTTTTTTAACTGGATTTGAATTTGCTCTGACATATTTCCTCTGCATTCCTTCTTGTGTGTTCTTTTTAACTCTTGCAGAGATCTGCCTTTTGACTAAAGGCCGTCGCACTGCTAGCGTGAGAGCAGACACATATTGCCGCCTATATTCTCTCTCTGTGGACAACTTCAATGAAGTTTTGGAAGAATATCCAATGATGAGACGAGCATTTGAAACAGTGGCCATTGACAGATTAGACAGGATAGGTGGGTATTCAATTTTTTTATCAAGCTCTTTTTTCTCTTTAAGGTCAAGAAACTTAATAGGCTATAGTTTTCCATTTTGATTTGTTTGAATGATTGGGTATAAATAACTATATCTGAGATCATCATGATCATCATTATCATTATCATCATCACCATGACCTTCATTATCATCATGGTCATGGTATTGTTGTTTGGACATCATGTGTGTATATAGATCAATGTATGAATGGAGAGAGAAAGATAAGGATAACCCATTAGTGAAGTTCAACTTCTGGTGACTATATGGGGACATTCATGCCATTTTCTTGACCATAGTAGAGAAGAGATTTCCCATTGTCTTCCTGATACTGATTTCTCAGTCTAAGTTATAGTTCTAGAATTCTTAGTGGTCTTTTATTCAAGTACTAATTAGGGTCAGTCCAGATAAAGAGGAAGTATATATACAAATTCCTGCTCTTATCTCTAATAAAGTTAGACTTCCTTATTTCCATACAAAATGGAATCCCAACAAAGCAGGCAGGATCCAGTACACAGTTTCAGGAAAGTCTCCATTTCATGATCTCTTATCAAATCAATTGATCAAGTTTACTTGAATGTATCCTTTCTAAATACTTCTAGCTCTGTGATATTACAGAACAGTAGTCTATATTCAGATTATTAAAAGGTTAGGGATTGCCACTAATTCATATAAGTATATGAAATTATGTTCAATTGTTATAATTGTGGCTTTGCAGAAAATATTAGTTACAAGAAATAATCCAGTTATTACTGAAATGGAACATTTATTTTTGGGCATTGGATTAAATATGTAACACAGTCCTGTAACACTTAATACTAGCGAAATTATAGTCAGGTGTTACATAATATATTCTATTTTCATATTATTCGCATACATTTGGAAAGATTACTCCTCTCAATCTGTTGGTCATTCATTACCAGTGTTGAATAACTGCTTTCAAGTAACATGTTAAATGATCACATGCATTTATAATTTACTTAACATGTTTAGCATTTGAGAACTTAGGACAGCTTGACAAAGAAATAGAAAAAAAATCTATAAGATTTAAAATCTAGTTACTCCATTTGCTTGCCTTTTTACAGCTTTGGTAACATGTCATTATTGGTTTGTGAATATATCTGGATATTAACTAACAAACAAGCAAGCACACATACACAATTACAAATGCAAAATCTCCAAATATTTCTTCACATTGGTCTTGGTCAATTATTCCGGAGTCTTCTTAAAGTTCATTGGGTGTAACCAAATTATCCCAAAGGGTATTTGTAATATATTTCTGCATATTGCACACGAACATTGTCCATATTCAAAAATGTGTATGTAGCTTTTGTGATTGAGAGCAAGATCACTCAGTGATACAATAACAATATTCTTATTGGTATGATGCTTTCCCCACAGATATGAATTCTGCCCCTTAAAACATCCATTGGAGTTGGGTGGCTAATACATTTAAGTAAATTTTAAAAAACCAATTAAATTAATTGAAGCTAAAGAGAAGAGAAAGGGATTGACAAATTTTGCTTCTAGTCTTGATAGCCAAATAGAAACTCTTTGTCACTGAACACTGTTGGATCCATAAGTAGAAAAGTATTCATGGATAGATGTTATGCTTTACTGAGTTACATTGGTGGCCAGTGTGGGAAACAATATCCTGGATGGACCTTTTTCAAGCCAGGAGGGCTCTTCAGTATGGGTTCTTGAAGAATTTCTTCTTGAAAATGAAGGTTATTAAGCTTATATGGTGGATAGAGCTAGAAATGAATTGTTGCTTTTCTTTTGTTCTTATAATCATTACACATTATCATTACCGTGATGCAAAGATGCATTTTAGAGATAGAGAAGCAGAAATGTATTCCTATGTTGAATAGCTACTAACTTGCATGGTGTGTTATGTCAATTTCATTCCCTGAAGGAAAGAAGAATTCACTTCTACTCCAGAAATTCCAAAAAGACCTCAATACTGGTGTTTTCAACAATCAGGAGAGTGAAATTTTGAAACAGATAGTGAAGTATGACCGAGAGATGGTACAGACTGTTGGGCCAACAAATTTTTCACAAACGCCTGCTTTGAATTCAAGCCCTTCAACTACCACTTCATCAATGCAAATGAGGACACAGACAACACCTGTCTATGCTATGACCAACCTCTCCCATGGGAGCTTGAATTCATCAACACCGAGCACACAGACACCTCAACAGGGTGTAGTTTTCTCACCATGCTCCTACCCTTCTGCGATCTGTAGTCCGTCAGTACAGAGTCCTTTAGCTGGCCGAACTTTTCAGTATGCAACACCTACTGCTTCACAGTTGTCACTGCTACAGCAGCAGCAGCAACAGCTGCAACAACCACAGCAGCTGCAACAACCACAGCAGCTGCAGCAAATGCCCAGTGAGTCACAGAAGAGCGATATCCATAAGAGTACACAAACTCTTCACAATGCTAGCCTGACAAGAGAAGTACGGCCCCTGTCAGCCTCACAGCCTTCTTTGCCCCATGAGGTCTCTACTATAATTACCAGACCACATCCAACAGTGGGAGAATCTTTAGCTTCCATTCCACAGCCAGTGTCTGCTCTTCAAAGCACAGGAATCCAGGGTGGGAGCAAAGGCACAGTCCCCCAGAGAGTGTCCCTCTTCCGACAGATGTCTTCAGGAGCAATTCCACCAACACGAGGACCAATGCCATCCACAGCTGGGTTACAAAGAGATACTTCCACAGTCTTAAACACTGAACTAGAGGGAGATAAACCACGGTTTGCTTCAAACTTATGATTCATGTAGACTGAATAAACCAGAAGCATTGAAACAGACTGAAATTATTCGAGGACACCTGTTAGAACTTAATTTCGCATAGTTTCCAGTTGTCTACAATAAAAAAAGAAAATTGTAGACAAACTTAACCCACACAATTGAATGTACATTGTAAAGGCAGACAGAAGGAAAAGAGAGAAAGAAATCCAAATGGCGTCTCTTGTCTTTGTTTCTTATAAACAATTCAGAGTCTAAAAACAGTTGTAATATTTATTTTTAACTTAGTTAAAAATATAAAGTTTCCTGATTTGAATCTATATTTTTTAAGAAATGACAGTATTATGAATTTCAGGAGCTAAGCCAGAAAATAAGAACAGCTTTCATAGAATACATGCTAGCTTGGAATAACGCCTCTAAAACAGTGCTTTTTAACCTTTCTTAGTCAACTATAATTGAAACGTAATTCCTATTTTAGAGGTCCAGATTATTATTTTTGGTGCTTTTATGTTAAGGCTTAGATTGGAGGGTCAATGAAATTTTTACTGTCTACAAAAACTGGTAAGAACAGTAAATAGTGAAGACTCACTCATCTTGTTGTAAATAACTTTTTAGACCCAAGTAATAATAACAAAAAAAGCTCCTGTGTGATGTATCATTGCAAAGTATTTATTTAGAAATTTAGTTTCAGCTACTCATGCCAAAATGTAAACATTTAAAATTTTTTACAAAATATAAAATACAATATAATTGTAATGCAATGGCTTGCATTCTAAAATGCTACTTTTACATGCAGTGTTTTTATGCAGATTTGTATGTTTGATCCTGCTTTATGTATTTCAGCAACGCTATTATCTTTTTCTTCTTTGTCCTGGACACTGTAAGAAATATTCCATGCATGCTCGGACATAATAGATGGGGAAAGCGGGGGACAGAAAACTAACCAAAAGATGAACCAGAAATATCTTGTGCCCTCAATGCAACTAAAAGATTCAGTCAGCAATATTAGAAGAAGTAGAGAAAGGAATATTGATAAATGTGAATGTATGGTTTTCAGAAATTCATTTCCTATTATGCTGATTTTGAATCTAGAGTTAAAGTTTAGAAGTATTTTACTTCAATTGATTGAATGAATTGTTTTAACAATGCTTCAATTAGTCTTTCATATGTGTTCTGTGTCCTCACTGTAATTCTATAGTTGATTGTAGCAATCTTTTTTTTAAAAAGAAGTATATTATAGCATCCTGTTTGTTAGGAAAACACACATTCCAGTGTATAGTGTAATAATTTGGACAACAACATACTCTATTACACCATATAGCATTGAACATAGAAATTAATATTTTTCTTTCTTTTTTGACTTCTAATGTCTACACAAAACACAGGGAGATTATAATCGAATGTGGGGTTTTTGTAAAAGTTGCTTTGTCATGTCATCTTATGACTTCAAATACCTCCAAAAGGAGTATTTTTCAAATGCTCAATGTACTGATTTAGGGCCATTCATTCATGGCCTATCATGTTGCCAGTGCTCTTAGGGGTACGTTGTTATCATGGAACATATCTATATGACATTTTCCCTTAATCATTGGATTGAAATTGTAAATTGGGTTGGGTTTTTTCTTTTGACACTCCTGTGTCAAAGTTTACTCTTGTCCATAATCATACATTGAGACAGACATGAAATTCAATTGAGGCTATCTTGTAGGCATTAATGGAAGCAGTTATTGAAGCAGGAGAATGGTCATGTAGCTATTAGTAATATATAAACCATGGGTTATCCCAAACCCTTCCCAACAATGTACTGATTTTCTCCAGTCCACAATGTAGCATTACTTTAATATGTAATGTATATAGCAGAGTTCAATAGAGTACTTTATGAGCCTACATCTCATGATAGTTCTTTTTTAAGGCACTCGTTCCCTATTTTGGATTCTGCCCTGCAGCTGAAAACCAGATTGGACTGCTGCCTGTAAACATATTTTTCTTCCAATACTATTTTAAGTGCCTACATGAATTAGGCATAATTATTAGTGAAAAGTACATATTATTTTATTGAATTCCACTTCCCAACTCAAAATCAAGTTAATGTGGTCATTTATTCCATGAATATGATGCTTCGGACAGTTAAAATAGAATGGTCATGAATCATGTAAGGAATATAATATTTAAAGTATTCTAGGTAAACATCAAGTCCATTTATTTTTAATACTCTAAATCCCTGACTATATATTAATACTGATAATAAATTTTATCCAAACAATTATGATCTTATTCTGGTCTTTAAAACTGTTCAAGGTTTACATTTGATAGGAATATAATGGAGTTGGTAGTTAACTATTTTTATACATATGTTTATTTTATTTTATGTACTATACAAAACCTTAACATACATGATCTTTCAGTAATACCATTAAAAACTTTTTAATGACTTTATAATAGAATGGGGAAAATCTAAGATTTGTAAGTTAATTAAAATGGTAGAGAATATAAAACTGAAATTATGTATATAATAATGTGTGTGTATTTATACATATATATACATATATGTATACAAAACAATTCACTCATTTCTGTAATATAAAGACTATGCATTGCTATTTTGAAAATTGACCTATTTTTCTCTGAATATAAATAAGCCCTGAAATATGGAACCTTACATCTGTATAGGATGAAATGTATTTACAATAATGTTGGATTATTTTGCTGCTGAAAAAAAAATACATCAAACTGATTCTTACAATAATTGCACAATCAGGGATAAGTTAAATTTTTTTCTTTTGTCTTTGCTCAAAGCCATAAATATATATATATATAAATAAATATATATATGGTTATTAGTAAATTTAACAAAAATATAAAACAATAAAATGTGAATATTTTATTTCATTTGTAATGTTTTCATCCCAATACAGCATATTATTTTAATGTGAATCTGGACATTTTCTGACTCTATTACCAGATGACTGAATGTTCTGCCTTGATCCATCCTTTTCTCTTGGAAATACATGATATTTGATTATCTTAATCGGATAAATATAGGCTCATTTCTTGAAGTTCATTCAAGAAATAGATTGGTAGCCTTGACTAAAATATAACTCATGTTTGTGTGCATAAGTGTCAAAATGCTTGTCTCATGTCCATGTGCAAGAAATATGAAAAACCACAAAGATGTGATAGCACCTTAACATTTAATAAATAAATTCAGATAAGCTTTCATTAAAAAGAGTGCACTGTTATGGGAGACTAACAAGACGGAAGTCAGAAGATTCAGCATTTGTATTCTGAAACTTTATATCTCTGGGCAAAGAAAGCCCAAGTCATGTACTGAAAAATATAAGCTTCCTTAAACTTGTAAAATAAGTATTCAATCCCCTAGCAACTTGTGTGTTTTAAGCAGAACACATGAGATCTTACCTATCTTCCTGTTTTTATTGAAACCATCTACTATATGTCAATAGATTTCCAGTATATTATCCTGTATAGAAATGTCCTAGAATTTTAGGTTATTTTATTTTATTACATAGTTGATTAAGCCAGAATTAAGTACACCTCCTTAATCTATGAATAATATGCTACAAATTTGGCTCTGCGGGTTTCTTGAAATACCTAGTTTATGACATTGTGACAGCACATTCCATATGCTGATAGTGGCTCAACTGATATTAGAAAAAAAGTAATTATTTTAGATGCAAATTTAGGAGCTAGTTCAACACAATAATGTCCCTTTTTAAAATTCAGAAGTAGAAAGTTAGTTCAACCCTATTTTGACTGGCCTAAACATATGCTTCCTAATACATAAATTCAAATGGGGCAGAACTGTCATGATGTATGTCTACATACATAATCCACAGAAACCACTATTAGAACAGCATAGTTTAAGTTATACATAAAGGGGGGAAAAACCCTCAAGCTAGTTGATGGGGTGTGTATGGAGATTCTCAGTCATCCAGGATGGAATGTTTACTAAAAATGAAGTATTATGAGTGTAATACATATTCTGGTCCTTTATAAGGAATCAATATTTACTGAAAGAAGTGGAAATGGCTGTGCTTAAGGTGCTTCTACTCATTTTATTATATGAAAGTGAGATTGATATGTTAATAGAAACATCAAAGTACATAGAATGCAGTTAGAAATAAATTATTTAGGAAGTGTGAGCAGTACAACAAGAAGAGAATGAATGGCTGCTAATGAATGTTGTGGAATTAATGCAAAAGTGAGTGCCTCATATAAAGAAGTACATAAAACATAGAATAATAGAGTTGGAAGGGACCTTGGAGGTCTTCTAGTCCAACCTCCTACTCAAGCAGGAGACCCTATACCATTTCAGATAAATAGTTGTCCAGTCTCTTTCTGAAAGCCTTTTATTTTTATAAAATAAAAGTATATTTTATAGTTGGGTCGAAACAAATAAAAGAGAGATTCAAGGAATAAGAAGATCAAGAAAACATGATAAATTTATAAAAACTAAAAGTAATGTATAAAGCAGTAGTAGAATCACACATGCTTTGGAAGGGTACAAAGCTATGGAGAAATATGGTGAATGGTATTGATATCCAGTATTTTTATGTCATTAATTTCTTATGCTTTCTATTTCCTTTTCTGCACTGATATAGCATGCATTTATCCTGAGAGGGAAACAGACTAATGGAAACGTATACATGTAGGTAAGGATATCACCTTTACAGAGGAATTATTTGAGGAACATCTGCAAGAGCTTAAAAAAAATCAAGATGGTGGCTGTGACCTTGTCATCAAAGTTCCAACTCTTTGTTATGTGTACCCACAAAACCCACATTTTAAAAGGATAAGGCTTTGATTCTTGTGTTTAAACCAGTCAAGTGGGAAAATATAGGGAATAACAGCTTCTCCATATACCTAAACAATAATACCTGATACAAAAAGGCAAAGGTTTGACCCAAGTGTATATTTCTAATACTACTTTAAAATTATTTTTCAGTGCCTCTCATTGTGCTGAAAGCCATGTGGGGAAAATGAACAATGGATTGATTACTGCATGTCTAAGGATGTACTGAAAATTTATACAAAATATTTAGAAAAAAAAACTAAAATATACATGACAATGGGGTGCTTACATATTTGAATATATTTTTTATGAGTTTCAAACCCTTCCTCGTGTGGCAAGGGGAAAATGGGAGGCAAAATGTGTTTATCCTTAACGGTGTTCTTCTCATGCCTGAATACGTCTTTTCAAATGCTTTGCGCAGCTTTTTAGAAAGCAAAGATTTGCTTCGCAGAAAAGGAGGAAGCAAATGAAACATCAGAGATTTCAGGAGTTGAAAACAAGAAGAAATGTTATTGATTCTCTCCTCCCAATGCAGATCCCTCCTCAATGGCTATAGACAAGTGGTTCTCAATCTCAGCAACTTTAAAATGTGTGGACTCCCAGAATTCCCCATTAATTATACCATAAATGTGATCCTAGCTGAGCCAACCAGAGAGTTAGCAAGAGCTGTTTAGGCCATATTCACTTGTCAACTGAAAGAGCAAAGCTTTTTAAAATAAATAAATAAAACATAATGCCGGAGCTAAATTATACAATAGTTTAATAAGTCTCATTGAACTTTTGCCTTTGATGCTCTAAGACCACTCAGCAATAATGAACTGCAATGCTGCAAATGTATTTTAGTACTTAAAATAAGACACATTTGGGACTCTACAACCTGGATGATCTATGTATCATATAAATGGTGAGCTTTTCAAAAAGCCATACTTGCAAAGCTAGAAACCGAAATAGCCCATGATCTCTGGGGATCAAAGAACTCCCAAAATAGGTAGGTAAGTAAGGGGAAAAAATAGCATTTCTTTTTTCTCCTTTTGCTCAGTTGGCATTTATTCACTGGCTTATGTTAGTTGGTGAACTCATTAAGCTGTTGACAGCATTTTTGGAAATCACATGATCTTTTGTTATAAAACAAGGAATAACACAGCACACCACAATTCATCAAAATGTATTTCTATTTTCATTTCATAATTCATGCCACATAAATTTCACAAAGGCTTCCTCCTTTGTGATAAAGAGAAAATGTCTAACTTGTTAAAGAAATAATAGGTCAATTTTTGATGAAACATAATTATTGATTATTATAGAGAACATACAATGTTTTTGTATAATTCTTTCAGAGGAGGTTAGTTCTTCAATTCATAATTTGAAATGCATTAATACCAAACTTAATTTATCTAAAATGTATAAAAATGCCACTATGATAAAGTTCACATTGCTTCAAATGGTGAGTTTGCATTCTAAACTTAACCATGTAAGTGAACGTATTTGTACAGTATGTTAAGCTTGCTTATTTTTAAGCTTCATTCATTCATTCATTCATTTATTTATTTTTGTGGCATTGTGTGTTGTGTGCAGCCAGCTCCTGAGATTGTTAATTTATAATGCAATATATTGTGTAAATCAAGAAAGCAATTTCAACTATGAAAAGTATTGAAAAAAATAGATCCACATTTTAGTCAGACACATTTTCATTTTTGTCTGTTATAACAAATTTCTTTGCTATTCCCATCATGTACAAATTAGAATAATCTCTTAAGAAAGAGTTACATATCGAGACTTCCGGTTTCCGGTCACGAAGACCTGAGCCATCTCAATACAGCTCCGGAACGGGGCTTACTTTCTCGCCCAAAAAAGCAACTTACAGAGACGGGGAAGCGCCAGAAAAGAGGGCACTTCCAAAGAAGACCCCCAGCCCGCCTGGACAAGACAAGGATCGCCACCGAGGGACCCAGGACGACGGTGAATGGGGCCGAAGAGGCCGGAGGTGGCCGGCTGGCCGGCAGGCCCGAAGAAGCCGCGAAGCCACGCACGCGCGCAGCCGCAGCCGAGGACAGCCGAAGAGAGCCGGCCGACACAGGGAGAAGACGGTGAACAACAGTGAGACTGGCGGGGGTTGAATAGCGCGCCGAGGGATGCCAACTGAGGAGAGAGGTCAGCAGCGGGATGAGGACCCCCACAGGACCCTCATAAAACCCCCCCAGCCCCCAAAAGGTACTGGAAGAGGCAAGGAAGAGCTGGGCGGGTGGAGGGGGAGAGGTCCGAGCGGGCGGACGGAGGCGAAGCAGCGAGGAAACAAAGAGGGGGGGGGAAACCTTGCAGACACGCTGTCCCTTCCCACGGCGGGCGGCAGGTGTGGGGAGACCAGATCCAGAGGCTTTGGAGGAAGACTAATCTTCCCTGGCTGAGACGAAGCTTCAGAGCAAGTGAGTCGCGTTTGGAGCGTGATTCCTGAAAGACTAGTCAGACGCCTGAAGCTGGACTGTTTGGGTGTCTGAGGACTGGAGGTGCTGCTCCGTGAGAGGAGGGGACATCTGCACCGGCCCCAAGCCACAGATCCCCTAGTCTTTGTGTCACCCCTGCCAATACTGCAGAGTCTACCTGAAGGCAGATTGCACCCCCTAGTGGACTATGGTTTTGCTGTTGGAAAGTGAACGGTGAGACATGAACACGTGCTGACTTCTGGCAGAGGAATTTGAGCCAATCTATCTCATCAGCTTGATAACCTTGCACAGGAACAGTTCTCTCACAACTTTCTACAGTAAGGGGTGGCTTTAAGGGTAGACAGACCAACAGGAAGAGAAGCTCAAAATGGCAGCCAAACGGACGAAACAGACCAAACTGCCTCACACAAAGGGAGCGGCATCCTCCTCAGACCAGCCCTCTAATCTGCCAGGCAACACCCCACTCACCCCCACATCCCCCCACCCAACAGCAGGCCCTCAGACCCATACGCCAACCCATGCCTCCCCAACGGAACACATGATCCAAGAATTAAAAGAGACAATAGATACGCTGGTAAAAAGGATGGATGGCATGGATAGAAAATTAGAAGCAATGGACACAAGGATGGAGAAAAGATGCATAGAAGCAGAACAGAAGATGGAGGAAAGATGCAAAGACATAAAACGGATGTTGGCGGATCAAGGTAGAGACCTAGAGAGAAAGTGGGAAGAACAACGCAGAGCGATGACCGCAGACCTGGACCAAATGAAGAAAGCGATGCAAGCACACTACAAGAAAATAGAGGAGGAAATGGAGAAGAACCTTCAAGAAATCAGGGAGAATACAGACAAGAGGATGAAAGAAGTGGAGAACTGCATCGAGGGACAGATAACAGAGATGAAAGGGGCAGCCCAAGACCAGACCACCATGATGCAATACTGGCAAATGGCGTCTGCAATCAGGTTTAGACGGTGGAATGAGACCACAAATGAAACCCAAGGAGACCTGCTCAGGACCTTCGTAGAGGCCCTGGCAACATTTCTGGGTAAGAAAACCGAAGAGATTGCGTGGCAACTCGACAGAATCTACAGAGTGGGCTCATGGAGATCAGCAAACAGGCACCAACCAAGAGACGTGGTCATCCACTTCGCAACTCAGGGGCTTCGGAACCTCATCTCCATCACTTCCTATAGAAAGAAATTTTACATAGAGGAGCAGGAGGTGAAGGTACTGAAAGAGATCCCCCCGGCGATGTTGAGAGACAGAAAGGACTACAAATTCCTGATCAACGAACTGAGACCACGCGCTCTGCACTATCAATGGGAAATCCCAACAGGGATGTCACTTATCTATAGAAACAAAAGATACTACTTGAACTCGGTCCAGAAAGCCAAAGACTTCCTGGAAAAGGAACTGAGGTCGGACGGCCCTCATTACACTACGAGAGAAGACACAGATGGACCACTGGAAAGCGGGAGGGATCGAGATCGATGAGCAAATCACGCAGAAACACGGACTGGCACAGCAGCAGAAGACAGGAATGGACTATCTAGAGATACGGTGACATGGAGAACAGAGGGCAACAAAACCAAGGAAGCAGAGTGGCCTATGGAGGGCAGGCCACATGAACCCACTACCGAACTTCTACAAGATGTTCTATAGATGGCACCTAGACCCGAAAAAGATATCACTCATCTACCCAGACTCCCAGCCCAAATGTTGGAGGTGTGGGGACGGGGAGGCTACCTACTTTCATATATGGTGGACATGCAGAAAAATCAAAGCATTCTGGAGGAAGATGTGGTGGACACTCCAAACCATTTTCAAAAAGTGTATTGAATTTCTACCTCAGGTTTTTTTGTTAGGGATCACAAAGGATTGCACTACCTCAGAGATGAACTTATTTCTGAACTTGATTACAGCAGCAAGATTGCTGGTGGGACAATATTGGAAGAATCCAGAAATACCGCCTATTGAAGAATGGACTTTGAAAGTAACAAATTTGGCGGAAATGGCAAAAATATCAGCATACTTGAAGGATCGCTCCAATGAACAATATTTGACAGACTGGAAACAATGGATAGACTATATCCAAGAGAAACACCAATCAAACAAAATGTATCTGGCGTTTAGCTGAGGCTCGACGCGAGGAGGGAAGAATGTTTACCAAATCAAATGTTTACAAAAACTAACACCTAATGTTGTATGTTTATGTTCTATGACTAATGCCTCTTAACAAGATTTTATGCCTAATGTTGTTTGCTTTAATATTGATAAAGCGGATTGAATTTCTACCTCAGGTTATGAAACTTCTACCTCAGGAACTTTGGTTAGGGACTTTAAAAGACTGCACTATTACTGAGACGAAGTTAACCCAGATGCGCGAATGAACAATATGTGATAGATTAGATATAGTAGACAGACCATACATAAGACTTACCTCAGGTTATTAAACTTTTACCTCAGGATTTTTGGTTAGGGATCATAAAAGATTGTACTAATACTGAGATGACTAATATATGATAGACTAGAAACTGTGGATAGACTATAGAGAAGAGAAACACCAATCAAATAAAGTGTAACAGGCGTACAGTTGAGGCTTGATGTGAGGATTGAAAAATGTTTATCAAACCAGACGTTTACAAAGAATAATACTTAGTGTTGTATATCAGGTGCTATGATGATTGATGCATACCAAGATTTTATGTTCAATGCTGATTGTTTTAATAAAGGAATTTTTTAAATAAAAAAAAGAGTTACATATCACCATGAAGATGGTATCACAACCTACCTATATAAATACAAAACAAAAATCACAAGAGATATTTTCAAAACAACTATATTTTCCCATTTGCAGAAATTTCCATTTTAGACTTTCTAGACATAACTTCATCCCAGCTCCATTTAAACATTTTTAAAGTATTGCATTTCATTTATTAAGAGAAGTATCTAATATTGAAGTAAATTTTCATCTTGGAAAAAATGGATTATTCCTATCTTCTTACAGAATAATTATCTAATTTTCTGTTTCCTGCAACTACTCTCTGCATTTTAGATACTGTAGTGAGCAAAACTGATTTCTAAACTCTGGCAAAGTCATAAACAGGCCAAGATTAGTAATGTATATAATATACTACCTTAAAGAAGAATATTAGAAATAGTAGGTATTTAGATCATAATTTTGAGTAGAAGTGAAGAGTGCTAAAAAGTCTGAATATGAAAATATAGTTACATGAATCTTTAGAGACAAATATTTAATACAGTTTAGGAATATACAGAAAATAAATGAAAAGGAAATTTGAGGTTCCCACATTAGTGAAAGAGATATTAAAATTGATGTATGTATAATAAAGAATACAATAATGATGGGTTTCCATCCTTAGGATTGGATTTTCACAGGTTGTGATTCAGTCTTGTTCATCATTGTAAGCTTTTCCTAGTAACAGCTTATATGCTTCTGAAAGATTGATAGCCAAAAGAACAGAACTACTTGGACTGTAAATACAGACACCATAGTTGTATCTCTCTCAAATTATGTTTGACTATTTCCTTTTTAGTGAGCTATGGTACTTTACCCAACTACCCTTGCGCAGGTACATTAGCAATGAAACAAAACATCAAAACGTCAGGTAAAGTTATAGGATGCTATCAATCATTTGCAGGGTAACATGTCTGAAATATGCAATTAAGTGGCTTTTGTTTATTTCAGCTGATTTATAAGACTGCCTCTTGAAAATATGAGGCTGAGCAGCTAACCGAGTTTAAAATATCAATGCAAAAAAATAAATAAATAAAAGAATTAAAAACAAAAACATGTCAACCAAGGAGATCAATCAACCAGCCCTTCAAGGACTCAAATAACTTCCCGACATCTTTGCCCAGGAAAACAGGGAGGTGCCTCCAAAAGGCCAGGTAGGGTCAAGACCAACCTAATCTGACAGATTGTCTACCTCCCAGCATTGCCTATAGTGACACTCTGGTTGTCATTCTCTCTGAAAAATAATATACGTGAAGACTTCTCTCAGAGGTCTACATCAAGTGCCTGACATTGAAGGAACAGAACTACCTGGCAATATTTAATCTTGTACTCATATAAGGTATTTCGGGCGTGATAGCTGGAAAGCTAAAAGCCTGGGTTTGAGTCCAAGCATTGCACAATGGGGTGAGCTCCTGTTTCTTGCTCCAGCTCCTGCCAACCTAGAGGTTTGAAAGCATGCAAATGTGAGTAGATTAATAGGTACCACTTCATAGGAAGGTAACAGTGTTCCGTGCACCTTTGGTGTATAGCCCTGCGGGCTAAATAACCACAGAAAATGTCTTCGGACAATGCTAGCTCCCTCAGCTAAGAAGATAAGCTGAGATAAGATAAGCACCGCAACCTAGAGTTGGACACAAATGGACAGGAAATCCTTTGCCTTTACTCATGCAATGTATATTGAAGAAAAACAGAATTGATACCAATTATGTATTTGACAAGGAGATCAGTATATGTAGGCAGCTATAATGCTATTGTAATAAGAATGGAAAGCTATTCCTAAATGAGTGCAATGTTTTGTTTATATTGCTACACTAAAATGTTCCACCTTTGATAGACTTAGTAGGATTTCCCAAGAATATTTCCCAAGAGAGTATTTTTTTTTGCTGCAAACCACTATTTACCAAGGGTACACTCATTGTTTCCCTATCCTACTTCTCATCACAGTTGTCAAAGAAAGCCTTGTTTTACAGAACATTTTTTATTACCCATTATTAATAATTAGGCAACATTTACAACAGCTACATTGCTGGGCTGTAAAGTAGCAGACAAGGATTAAAAATTTCATTAGGATATTTCCCTCTTCTCCTATATATTGATGACTTTGATATTCCTCTGGAGAATACATGTTTTGGATATGGCACCTAATTTGTATAGTACACTAAAATGCATTGATTTAATGATTACTTTTCACTAGCTAGATAAAATTAGGGGAGTCCTTTAAAATTCTCCAGTGAAAATTGTTCTTTTCTACATTAACTAGTAGTGTTGTGACAAGTTTTCTTGTTGAATCAGTAATGTTCAAAAGGAGATTTTCCTCTCATCTGTCGTTCTGTCTTTCTTAATATAAATAAAGGTATTTGTGGTGGAATTACTCTTATATATTATGTATGCATGCATGCTGCTTTTCTGAAGTTTGCTGTCCTGCCATGTTTGTAATTCTTCACTCAAAAAAACACAACGGGCAACTCCTTCCTCATCCCCTAAAGGGAGATGAAGTGATTCTGTGAGAAGTGATTGTATCCATTGCCTGTTTCTTTTACAATGGAAGCTGAGATTCCAAGAAAATTTTTCAAAGAGGTACAAGTTAAATGTAAACTTGCTATAAGGATATACTGGAGACATGAGAGAAATGGAATAGCACTCTACAAATACCCCCCCCCCAAATATCATACATCAGAAAAAATATCATACTGGAGTGAAGGACCAGATTAACAGTCTTAAATTGCAAGATATAAAGTCCAATTAAATTTTTTCAAAAATTAAATAGTATGACTAGTTTGAAATTGGTATTACTGGTTTCCTTAATGTCTACAAGAATGGTGTAGATTATCATCAATTGTTCCCTTGGGGAAAAATATTCTTTGAACTTGACTATATAGTTCTACCTAAAAAGTTCTCCTACTAAATGAACCTAGTTTCTGGATTTGTACTTTTTTAGCTATCTCCCTCCATCTCATAGAAGTCCTTTCCCCTAAATGACCCCTAATGTCTACTAAAAATAAATTCATTGCCTGTCCACTGTGTTCATACTCTGGCACACAGTTCTCATCAATGTTCAACTATATGTACAATTACATTAATTGATATAACGGATAGGTAATCATTGCTCTTATATTTGTAGTGTTTGCTGCCAAGTCTGACTTTTTATATATTTCTTTCTGAAAAAGAGCCAGAAGATAAATTTAAAACAGCAGGACTTTTTAGTCACATTCTTCATGAAATTATTATAACATATTATTATAATAAAAAAATTGAAGACAGTTTAAAGAGTTCATAGTCCTCTTTTGTTCCACACATTTTTTAGTTATTGTGCCACTATTAGCTGTCCACTTCTCCGGAGCAAAAAGATAGACGGATTCAGACATTTACATGTTGGCGGGAAGCCCCAATTAATCAATTAAATAAAAGGAGAGTTCATATTGGAACTAGATATTATATTATTAAAGATCTTCAGCATATGGGCATGCATTAAAATGACTTATAGTTCCACTGGTAATGCTTCTGAAGTTATTAAGTTTGGTGAACAGCTGGTTTTATGTAACTGTTAACACTTATTGGAATTTGAGCTCCAAGACAGGTGTCAAGTGTCATGGAAATCAGAAGATCCAGGCAGTTCAAATGGATATAAAGATTTATTGCAAGCTTAAGCTCTCTGCAAGAATCTGAACTACTAACGGTACAAGCAAATTGCTGGTAGATAAGAGTTAATGGAATTCAAGGTGGAATGGACTTAGATCTCTTGTGAGCACAAAGGGACTCATGAAAGATGATGCATTTGACCCCTCCTTTGGGGTCAGTTGGTCATTTCCTACATCAGCTTTCTAATGTAGCCTTCCCACTCTGGTTCCATGCAAGCACATTGGAATACAGTCTGTCATTCGAGATGGATATAACTGGTGGAAAATAAATGAATTCTCAGCAATTTAAGTTAAATGTAATTCTGACCTCCCTGGAGATGACAGCTAACTAAGCCTTTCATAGTGAAGCCACAATAATTGAGTCATCACTATGGGTGATATTGGGACATTTCCCCCCTCAGGGGTTGGGAGAGAAATGTTTAGGACTCAGTTGACTGTTTACCTTGCAGTCACCCTCCATTTCTCATTTCAAACTGGAAGGAAAGGGGTGAGAAGGCAACAGACCTTAAGAAAGACAACAAGTGTTACATGCAGCCATGAGGGTTGAATAGAAAAAAGGGTGGTTTTTCTGTTTGGTTGTGCCAAATGTAGCACATGATGATAGCAAGTGATGGAGAAAAAAAAACCTCTGCGATTCTATACATTCTCATGATAGTGATAGAATTTATGAGGGAGAAGGAAAAACATGCTTGTTGGTCAAACATACTGCTGTGCATTTCTTTGTATTTCAGAGGAAAATTAAAAATAGTGTGTGCCATGCAATTAATAAATAGGGTTTGAGTTTAAAATGAGATAAAAAACCTACTATAAGTGCGAAGAACTTTCACCTTTTGCTCCCTGATGAGGGACCAATCTGGATCATAGTTTCATAGATATTAGATTGAAACAAGGTTTATTTTTATGTCAAGGAACATTTTCCTTCCAAGCCATATGAAGAGATTCTGAGAACCCAGATGACTACAGGGGCAAGAATTAAAACCATGATCATCAAGAGATCAATCTACTGTAGAGGCAAGGAGTCACTCCTCCCTATTTACTTTTACAGTAAAAAAGAAGAAAAAGAAATGCATTAAAAAGCAATTGCTAGTTGGCCAAACAGTACAACGCAAAACAGCTTTTGTGTTATGTAAGGATGAAAAGATTAAATATGTAATACCCCAGTCCAAATATGGCATTTTTGTTATCTGTATTCTGTTTTTTATCATTTAATTTTATTCTGAGAAGGACCTAAATAGTGAATATTATAAATATATTATATTATAAATGCATTATTAATATAAATTTGCCTCTAAACACAGCCTATCATTTATTGTTTTCTGTTTGTTTTGTTTTTGTGCCTTTGAGTCAGATTTTATTCTTCTTGACTACCTGGACAGGTCTCTTCAGTTTTCTTGGCAAGATTTTTCAGAACTGGTTTGCCATTGCCTCCTTCCTGGAGCTGAGAGACAGTGACTGGACAAAAGGTCAGTCAGCTGACATTATACCTAAGGCGGAAATGAAACTCACAGAAACCCTGATTTCTAGCATGGTGTAATTGTAATTTTAGACAATTGGTTTAAGATTTTGTCTTCTGGGGCAATAAAGAATATGTCTGCTTCCTAAACTATAGGAAAATCTATATAGATACAGATATTAAAGACTGTGCGGGATCTTATTTCCCCATGGTGACTTCTGCTGTCTAACCAAGTTATACAAGCAGTCCAAGATAAAATAGTTGATTTGTCATAACAATACATTCATCCTTTCTGTCAAACTTCCAATGCAATGGATAACTTCAACTTTTGGTAAATATTAACTTCCTCATTATGGTAAATGAAAAGGATTATCAGGAGATTTTTTTTATTGCTTTCAATACTAAGTGATAGCTGAACTACCAGCAACCCATGCCACTTTTTTATATCACAACATATGTTTAAAAAGGATGGGACACTAACACGTGATTGTATCTGCTATGCTGAACTTTTTGTCCCCATCCCTCCTATGGACACTCCTGAAACCATATATATATGCATCTTTTTAAAGGTGGTTTTTAACACCCGTAGTTTGGGGAGTAATCTAGCAGCTGGTCCTTCTGACTAAACATATGTCTTTTCTTCCTTATGAAACAGCAGGAGAAGAAATAAGTGCTGGATGTCACACAAATTTGTTTGAGAATAAAGCTCATCACTGCAGGAACAGATAATCACATTAGGGAAATTTCTTATATGAAAATTAATTATATGGGAGTCTTTAGGGCCAATGTTATTCTAAACAAGGTTATTGGAAAAGCACAGTAATTGGACAGATAGAAAGCAACCATTTTAGCTTTTTCTGCTCGGTGCTTCAGAATATGTGCAAAATTTGAATGCTAGCATATCCTATGTAATAAATACCTGATCTATATTTAGATTTTTTTCTCCTTCCCAGAGGAAATGTGAATCTTCATAAGACAACTTTATTGAAAAGGTTTTGACAGAAGGAATCCTTAGAGATTTTCACCAAGGCAACAGTCAAAGTCAAGGTCAAACTTTCAGTCATGCTCATTGCACACAATTAAAATTAGTGACTTTTTTTTTCAGAAAGCCAATTGCAGGCATGGAAAAACAAGTCTGCTTCAAGAACTTGATATTGATGGGATCCTGGAAGTTTAGCCATTCTGTCCTGCAATGATTTCCAGTTGAATTACACCACCATAACCCTTCATATCTACTCTGTAGGATGGGAGCCAAAGAAGACTTCTTTTTTTCTCTCCAGTGCAGGATGTATGGTAGCCAGGCTATTTTTTATTGGGATAAGAATATAGACGAATTCAGAGATGGTCATAAAATAAAATTAAGCCTTCAATGGCACTACATCCACATGGAGAGTAGTAAGCAGTACTACTAGGCCTAGTACTCTTCAATATCTTCATCAATGACTTAGATGAGGGAATTGAAGGGGAACTCATCAAATTTGCAGATGACACCAGACTGGCAGGAGTAGCCAACACTCCAGAAGACAAACTCAGGATCCAAAAAGATCTTGACAAACTTGAACAATGTAAGTTCTGTACAGTAAGTTCAGACACAAAATTGCGTTCTTTGAGGCATCTGTGTATCCAGTCATCAGTTAATCACAACCTACACAACAGCTGTAAGTTCCATTCCAGTGGGAAAGCAAAATGCCATCTTATTAATCAGTAATGAAATGTTTTCCAATTAGTATGAGCTATTGGGATATTTGTGTGTCTTTTAATTTTTTTTATATTGGGATATGTAAATTTTACATGATTACATGTCCAGGCCGTGCTAAGGACTGTACTTATTATGGTTGTCATAGCTATGGATTTAAAGGCCAAAGATGCTTTGGAGAATAGGAGGGCAGTTATATGAACCTGGATGCAGCTGCTTTAACAGGTTCCAAATAGCTATCATGGTAGCAACCCATGGAAGTTATGGTAAAGAATTTCCAAAGCAAATTTTTGCCTTCAAATTCAAAATACCACACAGCATTAATATTAATCTGATTGGAAGCAGCAGTAAAGCCACCAGGCTGATACTAAACTTAAAATTCAGTTTGAGTTTCATTTGTGCATAAGTAGGTTCAGCGGCTATATTTGGAGAAGACATGTCAAATTTTCAGAAAAACATCTTGGTAGCTAGGAGTTCTAAGATGGAAATAAATGACACCATGTTTTGATATGGTCAAGTATATTATAATTAAATCAATAAAATATTCTCTGCTACAAGTGAATGAACAATTAATGTCGTTTCAATTGCCTTACTGAGCTGAAGTTATTCCCTAAATGTGAGCAATCTCTGTCCCTACTATCCCAAACAACACTGAACAGGACTGGCTTTCTTCAGCTGGTTAATCAAGAGAATGTCCTGTTAGATCCAGGAATCTCTCAATATCGTCAAACATGTCTACATCTGTGGATCTTTTGTGCGACCTCAGCCTTTCTAAGGACAAGATGGATCTAACTTCTAGCCTAGTTTAATATATGCTAAATTCCAAGTATGAATGATGGGATAGCTGTTGGCTCAACTTTCTGCTTGGCCCTGGCAGTAGAGCTTTTTCTGCTTTGGGAACTTCTTCATTTCTTCACCTTCAAAGGCATCTTATGTTCAAACCATGGCATTCTACAATGGGCAGTACCATACATAAACAAAGAAAGAATATTTTTACAAGATGGCTTTAGTATCTATTTGATAGATTCAATGTTTAACATTAATAAAGTCTCCCCCCCTCTCTCTCTCCCTCCTTCTTTACTAATTACATTTATATGCCACCCATCTCACTGTCAAGAAACTCTGGGCAGCTTATAAATATAAAAACAAAGGTACAAACATTAAAATATTAAATATTAAAATGAACAGAGATAAAATAAAATTTAAAAATCTAGAATACTGTGGGATGGAGGTGGGATCTTCTTCCTAGTTCACTAACCTCCAACACAGCATGGCACACAGTCATATTACATCATCTGACAACCAGGTTTGTTAGAATATTATTCCAGCATTGCTAATTAGGATTATACACTCAGGTTAATATCTTGTTTCAATTCACACAACTTTACCCTCTATTTGATACATTATCCTATTAAATCATGTGTCTGCAATATAAATTACATAACAGAACACTTGCCCCTTTAAGAGGTCAAACTGTTTTATAGTACTAATAATAATAATAATAATAATAATAATAATAATAATAATAAGAAGAAGAAGAAGAAGAAGAAGAAGAAGAAGAAGAAGAAGAAGAAGAAGAAGAAGAAGAAGAAGAAGAAGAAGAAGAAGAAGAAGAAGAAGAAGAAGAAGAAGAAGAAGAAGAAGAAGAAGAAGAAGAAGAAGAAGAAGAAGAAGAAGAAGAAGAAGAAGAAGAAGAAGAAGAAGAAGAAGAAGAAGAAGAAGAAGAAGAAGAAGAAGAAGAAGAATAGAGTTGGAAGGGACCTTGGAGGTCTTCTAGTCCAACTCCCTGCTCAGGTAGGAAACCCTATACCATTTCAGACAAATGGTTGTCCAGTCTCTTCTTAAAAACTTCCAGTTTTATTTGTTTGTTTGTTTGTTTGTTTGTTTGCTAGTGAACATTGGTGCCCTGCCAAACACTGGCCATTGTTACTGATGGCTCTCTCAGGATAGTGATGGCTCTCAAATAACTGCATGTTCATTCATTCATTTAATTCCATTCATTTTTTTATTTGGATTTTAAACTGTCTTGGCTTTACTGATCCCATGGCCATATATGATAACTGAATGAAAGTTATACATATTTAATATGAAAAGCTAAAGCAGCATCTAGGATGGTGAAGGGAATGGAGAAAGGGAGAAAGGAAGGATAACTCTTCTTCCCTCCCACTTTCTTCCTTTTATTTTCAACATCTAGATATAAATTCAGGATACACTAAAAGTGTCACATCTTCACAGCAATAATTATCACAATGATGAAAAACCATTTTACATTATGCAGATTTACACCAAAATACATTAATCTATTGAAAAGTTACCCTTATCATATGCAGTAAAATATTGTATGAAATCACAGGTCATATAGAACAATCATAGTAGCCTGATGCAGTAATTTGTCTTTTATTTATCTATAGCTTGGTTTGAAAGAAGTTCATACTTGCTCACAAAAATGAATACTAAGAGACACTGTGCTTCTTTAATAACTTTACTGGTTATTTTAGAGGAATTAATATACATATATTTATTATATTATATTGCAAATTGTGTTTCTAATACTATAGCTTTATCAAGCTGTACATTGAGCTGGTTTCATTATTTTTTATTGTACTTTGGTCTTAAGTAATCTCACTTAAATTCTATATCATTTTAAAGAAAATGTATATTAATGTAATTTAAAAGATTTAATTTACCATCATCAGGATCTGTTCCAAGTGCTCAAAGTACTGTATGGTATATACATCTCTGATCTATTGCCTGATTCTATTTCCCAAATGTAGCAGCAGAGAATAAGAAAAAAAGCAGAGGCATAAAAAGATGTTGAAACTCTAAAAAGAGTGCAGAGAAGAGCAACAAAGATAATTAGGGGATTGGATGTTAAAGCATAGGATGAACAGTTGGGGGAACTGGATATGTCTAGTTTCTTGTAAAGAAAAGGACTAGGAATGGCATGATACCAGTCTTCCAATAGTTGAGGGGCTGTTGTAGAGAGAAGGGGGTCAACCAATTCTCCAAAGCATCTCAGGGCAGGACAAGAAGCAACAGATCCAAGATTATCAACTGAGAGATCTAACCTAGATTTAAGGAGAAATGTTCTGTTGGTGAGAACAATTAATCAGTGGAATGGCTTACCTTCAGAAGTTGTGGATACTCCATCACTGAAGGTTTTAAGAGGAGATTGGACAGCCATTTGTTTGGAATCATTATAAGGTTTCCTACTTGAACAGAGGATTGGACTAGAAGACCTCTTTGCACCTCTGTTATTGTGTAATTCTTAATGCTCTTCTACTATCTGTCTTTATCTCTGGTAGTATTACAAACTGCATGAAAAAAAAAATAGCAGGCTAAGCCTTCTGGCATATAAAGAACAAACATGAAGTCTCAGTGTACATGGGATGGCCACAGTATTTACTTGTGCAATGTTTTCACCTTGAAAACAAAGTGAGGTTTCTTGTATGATCCAGTCTCACAAATGAGTTGATTGAACATGTCCTTTTTGCATAGGTCATTCCTTTAATTATGTTTAACATTTAATTTTAATAGATGAACATTTTTGAAAAAGTGGATATAATTAAGCAGATAAATTGTGTAAAATTTGATTACTATGGCATTCAGGATCACCTTGGTGAAATGGGTTGCATAAAAGACTAATACTAAATAAAAAATAAATATATTCAAATATATATATGTTTGGGTGTCTGTGTCTGTGTGTCTGTGTGTCTGTCTGTCTCTCTCTCTCTCTCTCTGTGTGTGTGTGTGTGTGTGTGTGTACACACACACACACACACACACATATATATATATGTGTGTGTTTGTGTGTGTGTATGTATGTATGTATGTGTATATATATATATATATGTATGTATGTATGTGTATATATATATATATATATATATATAACAAAGAAATAAGGGATTTCTGGATAGCTATTTCGAGTTATTTAACTCTCTTCAGTCAGAACTCACCCTTTCTGAGATTCGAACCTGGGCAGTCTGCATGCTAGGCAGAAGCTTTAGTCTCAAGCCACAGGCTCTCTCCCACTTATTTCTTTGTTAACAATTTTAAAAACATATATATATTTGTGCTTGCAGATGGCTCTGGGTTGAGCTGAAACAAGCAAAGGAAAGAATGACTTCTTCCTCCCATATTTGGGTTTACAGGGTGCAATCTAAAAAATAACCACTTGACACACATATTCACTCCCTGAATATTAACAAAGCAGGAGAGATCCTGTGGCTTGAGACTAAAGCTTCTGCCTAGCATGCAGACTGCCCAGGTTCGAATCCCAGAAAGGGTGAGTTCTGACTGAAGAGAGTTAAATAACTCAAAATAGCTATCCAGAAATCCCTTATTTCTTTGTTAACAATTTTAAAAACATATATATATTTGTGCTTGCAGATGGCTCTGGGTTGAGCTGAAACAAGCAAAGGAAAGAATGACTTCTTCCTCCCATATTTGGGTTTACAGGGTGCAATCTAAAAAATAACCACTTGACACACATATTCACTCCCTGAATATTAACAAAGCGGGAGAGAGCCTGTGGCTTGAGACTAAAGCTTCTGACTAGCATGCAGACTGCCCAGGTTCGAATCCCAGAAAGGGTGAGTTCTGACTGAAGAGAGTTAAATAACTCGAAATAGCTATCCAGAAATCCCTTATTTCTTTGTTAACAATTTTAAAAACATATATATATTTGTGCTTGCAGATGGCTCTGGGTTGAGCTGAAACAAGCAAAGGAAAGAATGACTTCTTCCTCCCATATTTGGGTTTACAGGGTGCAATCTAAAAAATAACCACTTGACACACATATTCACTCCCTGAATATTAACAAAGCGGGAGAGAGCCTGTGGCTTGAGACTAAAGCTTCTTGGAGCAACAACATCAGCAAGTACTACGGGCCCAACTGGCAAAGGAAACCTCAAGGCCATATTGATTAGAAACATGCAGAAGAGGCCTTCATTCTGCAGTGGATAGATAATGGATAGAATGATGATACTGAACTCTGTGGGATTTCAGCATGAAGCTTTTATCATTTAACCATCCAGATTCATTCAGTAAATTATATTAAATTGCAGCTCAATAATCATTTTAGATTTGTGATCATCCTATGATGCTCTCTCATTTATTCCAGAAGGTGGGAAATGGAATCAGGTTGGTACCACTGACTGATATAGAGCAACATTTTTGCTTCCCATTAAATTTGCATGTAATTGGAGTGCATGGGGATTAAGAATATTTTTAAAAAGAAATTAAAACTGGCAAAATGAAATAATGTAAAACAATGCAGTTCTGTTCATACTATTGCAATCAGGAGCCATGCTAGTGCAGTGGTTAAAATGCAGTATTGCAGGCTAACTCTGCCCACTGCCTGGAGTTCAGTTGTGACTGGCTCAAGGTTGACTCAGCCTTCCATCCTTCTGAGATTGGTAAAATGAGGACCCAGATGGTTGGGGGCAATATGCTGACTTTGCAAACCTCTTAGACAGGCTTAAAGCACTATGAAATGATATATAAGTCTAAGTCCTATTGCAATTCCTATTAAATGTTAACAAAGAGTTTAGACATGTTGGTAAGTTTTTATATTTGGGGGGGGAGGAGGAGGAATTCATTCCGTTTTTCCAATAAGAATCCTATTTCGTAACTAGGCTGAGAAAGTGCAACTTGCAAAAATAATTCAATCAGCTTCCATGGCTAATGGTGGACCTGAATTTGGATCTCCCTGGTCCTAGACCAACATTGCAACTACTATATCATGTTGGTAAGTAACAAATGTTAATGAATAATCAAACTTATACATGTACAATAAATGAAAATCTTCCTTGGCTTATTCCACAGAAATGCAAAACTAAACTATGCATGGAATAGTTATTTTTATTATTTTGTCTTCTTTTCCCATTTGCATTTGGAACAGTCTGAGCTTAAGCTCTGGTTTCCACAGATGATGATTCATCATTGGCAGCTTTGGTAGTTGAATGCATTGACACTGTTTGTCATTACTGTTAACTCATGGACAAAGGGACTCTGCAGAGCTATCCCTGATTTTTTTCCCCCTTTCTCTGCAGTATCATTAGATGTCAGTTGATCTAAGTTATGACTCAGACTGGTGGACTATTTAGAATGCACTCAAATTGTCTTGGCCTTTGTTTGGAATGGAAGATGATGTCTCAAGATTTTTCAGTCATCAAGAATATAGCTCCACAGAGAGCTTAATCAAACATTTTTAGGGAATATCGTGAAAGAGTTGAGAAGTTAGATTTGCAAACATTTTTTTCTTCTTTTCAGCAATCTCTATCACAGCTTCACACTTCTTGTCCTGCTACCTATAACTTCACAACATTTTACACTATAGTGCTGTGACTGCATCAGTTCATCCATGATTTCTTACCCTTATATTTATTTTCCTATTTATTTGCTAACACAAAAATACAAAAAAGTTCCCAGCAGTTTTTTAAAAAACCTAATATGAATTGATGAAATGATTGCTTCTGAAGATGTTGGATTGATTGAAATGTTATTAAATCAGTGCAGGTCCTAATCCTGCTCTCTCTCTATACATTTACACTTACATCCACACAGCATTGTAACAAATAAATATAAACTGCTTTTATTGTTGTTTTACTGTTTATAGCCCAGGTTCCTGGTATACAGAAAATATATAATTCATTATTAAATAAACAAACCCAAAAATGGAATCAATTCTGGGCAAATAGGAGGCTGACCATTATATTTCCAACCTTTTGCAATTGTTTGGGCAGGACTCTTATTGTTTGAAAATTAATTTTTAAAAAAGGGAGTTCGGGAAACTGCAGCAATAAGTCAGAAAGACTCATTTAAAAATTGTTCAGTCCATTAAGACTTCTATAATCTATCACATTCCCAAGGAATTAAAAGGCAGGGAAGAAGACGATGGAGAGAATATGGCTTCACCCAATCCAAGGTTGTCTCTGACTTTATCTGCAACTGACTTTAATCATAATCAGTTTGTATCTTTTAATAGACTAACCTTGAGGGAACACATTCGCTGCATTTCCACAAAATATCATTGTGGAAAGATTTATAATAAACATTAATAGAAGCCCAAATAGAGTCTAGATGATATTAGGAAGTCAGTATTAGGAAGAAGAAATGATGTCCATGAACTGCCTAAGGTCCTAAATACATTTTATTCCTAATAGCTTTGCTGATAAAAGATTCATCCCTTAAAAAGACCTCCCCCAACATTTATGATACTGTTACCATCCGCTGCATTTTTTGCAATAAGAATACAGGCAAAATATTTCATCCTTAACCTGGGTCATTTGTGATTCAACTGAACATACTAAAGTAGGCTCAAATGGGACTGGATAGTTCAGCATGTTCTGTGGAAAACCCAGCCAAGAATCAGATCATCTACTTAAGCCACATTATTTGCCTATTTTATTTGCACATTGTGTATGGGGACCAGGAAAAAGAAAATACAGCATTACTTTTATTTTTAGACAGAAGATTCTCAAATATATAATCCTGGATCACTTTCTGTTTATAAACTGACTCTGATTAAACTATATCGGAAATAAGGAGCAATATTATTCTCTGTGACAAGGTTTAATGATTTGTTTAAAAATTAGGCAGAACATTTTTTAAAAAAATATATAGTATCATGTGTGTTTGCTTTTTCCTAATAGCTTTTGTGTTTTTATTACATATATAAAATATATATGTAATTATGTGTGTGTGTGTGTGTGTGTGTATTCAAAATTTTGTAGCCTACAAAGAGTTAAAGGGAGACTAGTATAGCTATTTTCAGCTATTTAGCTCTCATCAGCTAGCCATACCCTTCTGAGATTCGAACTTGGTCAGCTTGCATGTTAGGCAGCTGTATTAACCTCTAGATTGGAGCAGATTAATTTGTCCCATATTTGGTAGACCGGGTGTTCAACTCAACACACACACACACAATATATATATATACGTACTGTATACATACAGAGGGTGAGATAGTCTCCCCAAAGTGGGGGGATTTGTGATAAACCAGATGGAGAAGTTCCCATGAGGAGGGAAAGGGGGAAAAGGGGGCTCAGCTCACAGAATATACTACCAATGAGAATTCATAGTTCCTCCCACCGCAGAGTTTTAGAACAGGCTATAAAATGTTTTATGAGCTGTCAAGCAGAAATGGTTTTAACTGAATTGAAATATTTCTTGAAATTTAATTTTTGATTGAAATATTTTAATATTACACTGGGGTGTTTTAAGGAAAAAATAATGGTGCAGCTGATTTTTCTTTTTAGGCATAATTTATATTGAACAAAGTGAATCTGATCACTTTAAATGATTAAATAATAAAATTTGACGCCAACAATTGTGCCCATGGTTATGCTTGAGATTTCTATATTCAGTCTTTTATATATGTACCCTCAGCTAGGAACCTACATTTGGTGAACCCCAGTGGATGTGTTACCTTATGGTACATTCTCTTCCTCCTGATATTAGATTAGCTCCATCCCTTTTGTCATTCCTGAAGTCCCTCAAGACCTGGTTAGATTATCAGGCCTGGAGCTCCCAGGGCATTCTTAGGTGGCTCTATTATTGAGATAGACCAGATAGACCAGGGTTCTCAACCCTTTGCTGGCTGAGGAATTCTGGGAATTGAAGTCCACAAGTCTTAAAGTTACCAAGGTTGAGAACCCCTGAGATAGACATTTTTATCTTCTTTCTGCCTAGAGATTGTACATTCATTTTTATAATATTTATCTTTTAGTGTGTATTTTATATATTGTTTTTTTCATATTTGTCATTTTATTTTATTGTCGTATGCTGCCCAGAATCTCTTTTCGTTAGATAGATAATTTACAAATTTGATTAATGAAGTAATCAATCAATTACAAGACAGAAAGGGCTCAGGAAAAAAAGACTCAGAATTCTTATAGCCATTCACACCTATTTCAAACATAATTCGTAGCCTTTGCAGTAGAAATAACTACTCCAGTAGTGGGATTCAAATATGTGAACAACCAGTTCTGTCCCTCAGGGATCGGTCCTCTCCCCTCTGCTGTTTAATATCTACATGAAACCGCTGGGTGAGATCATCCGACAACACGGGGTGAGATATCATCAGTATGCTGATGATACCCAGCTTTACATCTCCACCCCGTGTCATTTCAGTGAAGCAGCGGAAGTGATGTGCCGATGTCTGGAGGCTGTTAGGGTTTGGATGGGTGCCAACAGGCTCAAACTCAACCCCGACAAGACGGAGTGGCTATGGGTTCTGCCTCCCAAGGATAATTCAATCTATCCGTCCATCAGCCTGGGGGGGGAGTTTTTGACCCCCTCGGAGAAGGTCTGCAACTTGGGCGTCCTCCTCGATCCACAGCTAAATTTGGAACATCATTTTTCGGCTGTGGCGAGGAGGACATTTGCCCAGGTTCGCCTGGTGCACCAGTTGCAGCCCTATTTGGACCGGGAGTCTCTTCTCACAGTCACTCATGCCCTTATCACCTCGAGGCTCGACTACTGCAATGCTCTCTACATGGGGCTACCTTTGAAAAACGTTCAGAGACTTCAGGTAATGCAGAATGCAGCCGCGCGAGCAGTGTTGGGCTTGCCCAGAAATGCCCACATTTCGGCATCACTCCGCGAGCTGCATTGGCTGCCAATTGGTCTCCAAACCCAATTCAAAGTGTTGGTTATGACCTATAAAGCCCTACATGGCATCGGACCAGGTTACTTACGGGACCGTCTGCTGCCCCATGAATCCCAGCGGCCGGTTAGGGCCCACAGAGTCGGCCTTCTCCAGGTCCCGTCAGCCAGACAGTGTCGCCTGGTGGGGCCTAGGGGAAGAGCCTTCTCTGTTGCGGCCCCAGCCCTCTGGAACCAACTTCCCCCGGAGATCCGTGTCGCCCCCACCCTCTCTGCCTTTCGTAAATTACTCAAAACACACCTCTGCCGGCAGGCCTGGGGTAGTTAACATCTTGCCCCAAGCCAGTGTATGTCTGTGTGTATGCTGAATGATTGGTTTTTTTAAAAAAATTAAGAGGTTTTATATTTACATGTATTTTTATATGTTGATTTCTACTGTGTTGTGAGCCGCCCTGAGTTCTCCGGAATAGGGCGGCATAGAAATCGAATAAATAATAATAATAATGCTGCTTCTGGAAGTCCATTCTAGGCCTGGGCAACAAAAAAAATAGCTACCGGTTCTGCCGAAGTGATGCAAACCGGCTGAATCCCACCACTGAACTACTCCCACTTCCCCAATCTGTTGCTTTATGTGCATACATTTAAAAGAACTTAGCTTTACTTCAGTTGTAACTCTCGAGAAAGCATCACAGGGAGAGAAGAATTACATAGACCAAGGGCAAGAGAGCTGCTCTTGGAGAAAGGCAACCAAAGAAGGCAATCAAAGGGCTTGTTGACTATCAGATTCATCCTGATATGGTGAGAATTCCACTTGGAGAAAAAAATCATCAAAGAAAAACATGAATTAGGGGAGAAAAGTGTTCCTCTCTTCCTTTTAATCAGCTGCTGTATGTCTGGCATGGATTAAGATAAGAATGTTTTTTTAGAAGGCTTTCAATCTTGTGCCCTTAGAGATAGAATTGCTTTATGTATGTAACCATTCATGGAATATTATACTTTGGCCAAGTGGGAGTCGTTCTTCATCTGAATGGATGGATTACAGCAAACTATGAATAAGGGACCATTAAAAAGTACACCTGCACTCAGTAAAGTTATCTTGCTCAGATTTCAAACCTTGTTACAATTTTATTCAATTTTTAATTCTTTTCAACTTGTCTCCTCTGCTACTAGACTTATAATATATTGTTTTTAAGAGACATACAAATCTAGGAAGCAATGTTATTTCTAATATCATGCAGTTTCATTATCCTTCCCATTATCCATTTTTTTCAGAAGATTATACTTGAGTACAGAAAATTCCTCTGGGCTGAACTGCAATAATCTCAGTGACAGCTTTTTAGAATTATCAGACCGAAATGGACTTTTTGTTCCACTTTCAATGGGTATCTTTGATTTTCAAACCTTTTGTCAGTGCACACTAGGAATGATAAAAGTTGGCTGGCAATGCTAGAAACCATGGGCATTTCAATAGACGTTATGATGGATTGTGGGTACTGATGTAACTGTGCAAATGGTATGAATTATGTATCATTTGTGTAGTAATGTGGTATGCATTACAACACTTATCTTTCTGTGGGCAAATATGCAGATAATCTATAGGTTACATGACTTTATTTAATACTTTATGCTTGGAATTTTTGTCTTCGTCCAAAGAAGCCCTCTCGTGTTTTCTCATTTCTTCTAAGGAAGATGAAACTAAAGCATGATTATTTGGCAAAATTTTTTCAGAGAGCTTCACAGTTGAAAAGCTTTTTCTGGTCTGGTTATTCATGCCACATTAAGTCTTACCAGTAGGCAGACTAAAATGAAGTGTTGAAAACAAGATGCTAAGGCTATTTTTTTTTGTTGTTTTCATAGTATTTTGGAAAATGTAACACAGCTCAGAGAGATGAAGGAACATATTGTAATCCTAGTCCATCCCTTTATTTATAAGAGTGCATCAGCTAAAAGCTTTTAGGAGTGAACCATAGCAATAATTAGGGTGCGTTTAGGATTATGGTTTCTTAATGATGGATTCTTCTGATGCTGCCAATCAGAAAAGGCTTCTATACATGGACAGCATTATGTGTGTGTGTTCAGCAAAAAGATTCTTTTTTTACACTTGAAGTATTAAAATAACAGAAGGATGAATGAATAACATCAAAGTAAGCAGTTCCTTCGCATACAATCAAATCAAAGGAAGTCATCAGAATAGAACTTTGTTGATGATGGCTTATTGAATTACTATTTGTTTATATCCTGTTTGTATGCTTTTCTATCCTGCTGATTGCAGCATTCCTTTAAAGATGGAGACACACACTTTATATACATTATGTACACTGCATATACAAAAGGCTTCCTGAATCTCAACATAATAGAAATGAAAAGCATGCACTCATCACACACACAACCAGTAGAGCAAATACTTTTTACATTTACTTACCTTTGTTCAACAAAATGTTGTACTTGTGTAACAGGCTCCCTCACGCAACTCCACTGTCATGGCCTGCCTACCTACATACACTACCAATGAAGATGTTCCATTGTGGAAACAGAAATTCTATGTCTTTTATTTCACTGCTCAACAAGGTAATTTCATGGACATACATTCTAAGGTGATGTTTATATTGAACAGAGAAGTTATAATTAGCAATGGCTGAATCCATCATTATTGATTGTTTTTAATCTGTAATTTCTTCAATCTTCCATTCAATCTATTTTTCATATCCTTTTTTAAATAATGGTTTTTTTCTGCATGCATTGTCATCTACGTATATTACTTTTACAAAAATATGCTGTTCCAAATTTATTGATTGGTGCCAAATATATAGTCACATTTATGACAGAGCAGTACTTTTAGAATGTAATGGAGAGAGGCTTTCATCTAGCTAAGACATTATTCATAGTTTTGTTCAATAAATTCACAAGAGAAATAAAAACAGGATTATTATTATATCCAGCACCTGTTCTCCACATCTACAGCTGGATGTGTAAAGAGAGCTAAGAAGTGTCTCTCTCTATATAGAAACTTGAACCATAAAGAGTTGCCTGCTTATTCTGCTGCACAAAATTATACCAGTCACATTTCAGCAGTATGATAGTATGGACAAGTATATATGATCATGGGCTTATGCAAGCATGATGGTTTTGTGGAAAAAGTAAAAAGGTAATCAATGATGAGAGGAAACTTATCAATTTGTTATATGAATGATTATTTGGTTCCAATTTGTGAGAAAAATGGAACACTGTTACAGTGACAAGAAAGTTTGTATAGAAAATTAGATTTCTGTTACTTATAAAGGACATTAGCAGAAATTTTTAATTGCCAGCTTAGATAGAATCTGTGAACTGATTGGCAAATTGGTTGGTTTAACACAGGAAAAATATGTTACCAGATTTTGCATTTATCCAACCAGCGATGGAAGAGACATTAATTATTCTTGGTCTGGTAGCTATCAATAAAATAAGTATTTTTCATGTCTGCTAAGAATAGCGAAGTGGGAAAGATAGTTTGTGCTTGTGTGATTTTAGTATATTAATGGGGAATTTTTAATTATATTTTATAATGGGAATATCCAGAATGGTCAAGCTAACCTTTGTCCTTAATCCTGCCCTTCACATCAGACATGCAGTCTGACTTTTGCAAAAGCAAAAGCAAAAGAATGTGCGTGAAAATCCCTTTAAAAGAGATCTCAGCTGTTGGTTGCCTAAAGCCAAATCAGAGTATATGTTAGGTACATGAAGAGAAATTTAAAGGCATTTTTCTAAACATTATTAATTTTAAATGTACAGGTAGTCCTTGACTTATGACCACAACTGAGCCCAAAATTTCTGTTGTTAACTGAGACATTTATTAAGTAAGTTTTGCCCCATTTTATGACCATTTTTGCCTCAGTTGTTAAATGAATCACTGCAGTTGATAAGTTAGTAACTCAGTTGTTACGTGAATCTGGCTTCCCCATTGACTTTGCTTGTCAGAAGGTCACAAAAGGGAATCACATGATCTTGGGCTACAACAACGGTCATAAATATGAACCAGTTGCCAAGCATCTGAATTTTGATCACATGGTCATGGGGATATTGGCAAGGTCATAAGTCACTTTTTTCAGTGCTTTTGTAACTTTGAACGGTCACTAAACAAACTGTTGTAAATTGAGAACTATCTGTATTCATCTCATTTATTGTGTTCTAAAAGTTGTCTTGCTCCGGGGTGTCCACAGAAATGGTCACTGACTTCAAAATGACAGGTACTATCAAGCAACTGTAGCTCCCACCCTTTTTGATAGGGAGGCAAGATACGTTAAAATGATTTGGCTTGCCTGGTCACTTCAGGTATCCAAGGCTTATAATTACTAAAACTTTTTCTTCTCTGAAGGAAATCTTTATATACAGGGTGCTTATTTTTCAAATTCTTTTGGAATATGAAAGGTGCTTCAGAAGGTCTTTTGTTTTCAATCACATATCTTTTAATTAGCCTGCATCATTCCAGGCTTTTCATACTTGAATTTGAAATAGCCTAAGGTAAGATTGAAATTGAATTAGAATATGAGAAGTCATGTAGACTGCAAATCACAGTGGAAATGATTGTACCATGAAAGACATGAGATTTATGCCCAGTCCTTGGCCTGGCCAACGCTTTACAAAATAAGGTTAAGAACCTCATAATTTCCCAGAAATTGTCTTCTCCACTGAAACAAATTGTTATAGCAAATTCTCTTTCATCAAATTGATTGAGAACTGTTAGGGAAAACATTTCTCTTCTCAACACAGTTTTGTAGGGTCTCTTATATGATGGTGAGCGGGGGATGGGAGGAAATTACTTGGGAAAAAGCCAGGTTCAATGAAAATGACAAAGTGTTTCTGAGACTCATATCCCCCCATTCAGCTCAATGTTAGTGATGTGTAAGCATTTATGTTCTGTCCTGTGAAAATAAAAATGAGCAGGGAAGACCTGTCCGTACCCTTTTTCTTTTCTCCCTGGCAACGGTTAGGCTTTTGAATGATTGAAAAGTTCATGATCTCAGGGAAAGCATCTCTGATTTTACTGAAGCACTTCGAGTTAATACATTAAAGCAACTCCAATAAAACTTTAGAGAGGGAACAAAAGAAAAGGCTAACCAATGAAGACTGATGCATACATGAGGGAAGCCATTTGGCACAGAGCTATTTAGGGAGAAGTTGCCAATTTTTGTTGATCTCTGGCATGCCTTCCAATTTCTGATTGGAATCATTCACAAATGAAAAAAAAGATCTAATTGCTCTAAAGTCACTGTGATATTTGTCAATAGGGCAATTCAGCCTGTCCTAATGAAACCTTGTAATTTCACTAATTCAGATAAACCACGTGGTCACTCTGTATAACTTACCAGAAACTGGTTCTGCAGCAATAAATCTTGCTTTTCTCTCTTTCAAAAGAATCTTATAGATTAAAAAAGAATGCTCTTTAATCTTTTTATTCCTTTGCATATTATGATAATATAGCATACTCAGGTCAGAACAATAAATGTTGGAAAAAGAATGACCACATTCCTGTTTACGGAAGGAGTGGTGGATCTATATTGACACATTAGCCAATTTGTCTCCAGGGTCAGGAGCAACCTGTCCACTCAGATAACCAGGATTTTAGAGGAACATTTTATAGAATTTCCTATAAGACCAGGACTAAAAAATGTTGAGTCTGTGGTCTCCCAGAAGACTGAAGTTCAGTCTTGCTGAAGTTCCAAAATAGGATGACACTGGTGGACACATAGGGCATCCTGATGGTCTACACATAACTAAAAACATCACTCAGGATAGGCACTGTGCAAAACCAGAGAAATTCTCCCTCTTCCAAGAGGGTGTGGAAGTTGTGTAAAATCCCATACATGAGGCTATGACATAACATTCTGTATCTCTCTGCTCTGATAACTTAAAAAACCTAGATAGAATCTTTATAGCTTTTCCTGCAACAGTCCTAAATGCTAGGATCTGAACAGTTCCTACAGCTAATGCACTATATATAGTTATTTAAAATGCAAGGCCCATGATTTCAATTCACCATAGGTTTAACACTGTAGAATAACATCTGGCTACTTAGATCTGCAAAGCACCAAATAGGCTGAAAGAAAATAGTTATTTTATTCCTTGATGGTATTCAATGTATCCAACGCTAGTGCATTTGTCCTCCGAGCAGCAAGCATTTAAGAAAATGGCTAAACCTAATTTCTTTCACCAAGCTTTAAGCTGTTCATTAAGTTTAACCATTTTGATAACATACATATGATTTAAATTTTGGATTTTCTATCTTTTGTCTTATTTGATTGTTATAATCCACTTCTGCTACTTAAAATAAGCAGAAAGCAATGCATATATTTAAAATAATAATAGCAATAATATTCACTGGAAATTCTATTAAAATTATTATGTGCCAGAAATGAAAAATTGGTGGGAAAATAGAGTTGAAAAAATAGTTGAAAAGAAACAAGTGAAACAATTTCCAAATACAAAGTGACAAAGTCTTGGCTCATATCATGCCAGATTTAACTGTGCTTGAAAAAAAAGGAAGTGTGGATAATTGATATGTCAATACCAGGAAATAGTAGAACAGAAGACAAAGAATTGGAGAAGATCACAAAGTATCAAGAGCTGAAAAAAGTGGTATAACCAGCCATGGTGGTCCCAGTAGTTATTGGCATACACTGGGTGCTATATAAACCAATCTTGGACAGTACTGTATCTAGAAAATACATGCATTGACAAATTTTCCATATATATATATATATGTGTGTGATCCTAATCATCAAATCTCCTAATCAACTTTTCATTTCTTTTAGTTTCTTGCAAAAATTAAATCCAAAAATGGTTTCCAAGTAAAACTAAAATTTGTCAAAGCCTTTTCTTTTATCAAGGTTGTCAATTTTGCTATCTCTGCCAACTCCAGCAACTTCACAATTCATTCTTCTATTGTAGGTATTTATACGTTCTTTCACCTTTGAGCATTTATGAGAGTTGTTGCTGTTATTATATATAAAAACAAAGTTTCATAAAATGTCTCTGTTTTTTGTCCATTAAACCCAAAAGAAAAACTCTGGTATCAATTATATATTCATTTTTTAATTCTTCGGCATAAAAATACATATTTGATATGAATGTTTTGTAGTTTTATTACATGTTCTTCACAGATGAAAAGATGTTGTGTCAGTTTTCTACAAATATCTGAAATTCCCTTATCCGTTTTTTAAAAATTGTTTCATTGACAAAATTTCTATCTGTCAATTACAAAAGACTACACTGCTTGGATGTGTACATATATAGTACCATACTGATACATTGTGACTTTGAAGAATCTTGGGAAGAATTTAATCAGCATGAAGGCCAATACCAACCAAAGAACTAGCAGATATGATTTCACATGTTTGTGTATAGAATAATAGTAATGCAATGGCTAAGAGAAGGAAAGTTGAAGAAAGAGATAGAAGGGCCAAACCTTAAAAACAAATGAATACAGAGCCAGACTTGAGAAAAAAAGGAACAAAAAACAAATGCCATATCTGCAAAGAAGCTGAAGACACAGTGAACCACCTAAATTGCTGTTGCAAGAAGATATCATAGACTGGCTACAAACAACAGCATGATAAGGTACAAAAATGCTGCTATGGGAGATCTGCAACAAATACCATTTGCCTGCAAACAAGAACTGGTGAGACCTCAAAATAGATAAAATAATAAAAAAGCAAAGAAGCTAAAGAGCTCTGGGACTTTAGAATTCAAATTGACAAGCACTGGCCATGTAAGATTCCAGGCCTAAACATTGTTGGTAAGAAAAACAAAATAGTCTGGATAGTGAACATGGCAGAACCTAGAGACAGCAGACTAGAAGAGAAAGAACTGAAGAAAATCACAAAATGAAAAAAAAAACACCATGCAAATCAAAGTAGAATGACTGTGGCAAAAGAAAGCAAAGAGAGCACCAATAGTAAATAAATGCTTTGGGTATAATTCTGAAATATGTGGAATACTACTTAAACATCATCGGTATTGACAAAATCCCTATTGGTCAATTGCAAAAGGCAGCTTTATTTGGAACAGCTTACATTCTGCAACAATACCTGTAACACTATGGAACATTAACATCTGTCTATCCTAGGTGTTTGGGAAGGGCTTGGTAGGTGAATAAAAATGCTAAATTTAGTCTGAACATTTGACAAAATAATAATCTTCTGTAGAGTAACATTCTCTCAAATGTCTTCAGTCTGGTTACACACACCCACAAAAAAAATCTGTGTATATGTAAACACATACATACACACATACACACATACACACACACAGACCAGAAATATTTCCTCAGAGTAGATACCAGATGGAGACCACACTTAGTACTAGCATTTTAAAGCCTTGGGTAGCATGGGAATGTTTTTGTTCCTGATAAATGCTTTCTAGCCTTTAATAAATGGCCGTTCCTTTTTCTGGAGAGAAAAGATAAGTTTGGGGATGTTAGGAAGACATCACAAAGTAAATATAGATTGCTTTTAATGGTGCCACATTTTCTTGCATGTTTACACAAAGGCTTTCTCCCTAAATAACCTTTCTGATTGCTGCATAAAAAGAAATCTGGGAATGAGCAATGGAATCTGCATATGCACTCCTAGCCACCACCAAAAAATTTAAAAAGCGCCATTTTAAACCTGGTACACTAGTTTCTAGCAAAATATAAAATTCTACCTATCTGAAACAGAAACACTTTGCAAAAAAATACATCCAACAGGCTCAAGAGAGCTGTACATTTGTCACATTTAACAAGTTTTCAGTGTTGTTAAGAGAAAATGATTTCTATCTACTCAGCTTAGTGTTTGCTATCAAACACCTTTCTTTTCTGTGGCACAATTCACTGAAAATGTGCATTTTGTATTTCATCGACATTCTGTCTGCCAAAGCCAATTTCCTCCCTCCCCATTACAAGGTGAATCTTTTTTGCTGCCTAGCATAAAATCCAATGTACAAACCTACCTTTCTATAATTAAGCATGTTTGTGTCCAGGAAGTTTTTCTAGAATATTTCTTTCTTACCCCAAAGCTGTGACAACCACCACACAAAGGCATCTGCTCCATTTCATTGGATTTCAGCAGCTTCATTCATGTGGAAGGAACCCTGTGCTGGGATACAACATCTAATTATGTCTGAAAAACAAAGCAAAAATGAGTCTACATAGATAATAATAATAATAATAATAATAATAATAATAATAATAATAATAATAATAATAATAATAATAATAATAATAATAATAATAATAATAATAGTAACGTTGGAAGGGACCTTATTCATAATAATAGTAAAGTTGGAGGTCATCTAGTCCAACCCCCTGCTCAGGCAGGAAACCTATGCCATTTCGGACAAATGGCTGTCCAGTTTCTTCTTAAAAATTTCCAGTGTTGGAGCATTCACCGCTTCTGGAGGCAGGTTGTTCCACTCGTTAATTGTTCTAACTGTCAGGAAGTTTCTCCTTAGTTCTAGGTTGCTTCTCTCCTTGCTTAGTTTCCACCTGTTGCTTCTTGTCCTGCCTTCAGGCACCTTGGAAAATAGCTTGATTTCCTCTTGTTTGTGGCAGCCCCTGAAATATTGGAACACTGCTACCGTATCATGTCCCCCTCGTTCTTCTCTTCATTAAACTAGACATACCCAGTTCCAGCAGCCGTTCCTTATATGCTTTAGCCTCCAGTCCCCTAATCATCTTTGTTGCTCTTCTCTGTACTCTTTCTAGAGTCTCAACATCTTTTTTACATCGTGGTGATCAAAACTGGATGCAGTATTCCAAGTGTGGCCTTACCAAGGCATTGTAAAGTGGTATTAACACTTCACGTATCTTGATTCTATCCCTCTGTTAATGCAGCCTAGCACTGTGTTGGCCTTTTTGGCAGCTGCAGCACATTGTTGGCTCATATTTAGGTGATTGTCCACTAGGACTCCGAGGTCCCTCTCACAGTTACTACTATTGAGCAAGGTACCTCCTATACTATACCTGTGCATTTGGTTTTTCTTGCCTAAATGTAGAACCTTTTTTCACCATTGAATTTCATTTTGTTAGATAGTGCCCAGTGTTCAAGTCTGTCCAGATCCTTCTATATCTTAAGCCTGTCTTCTGGAGTGCTGGCTATTCCTGCTAGCTTGGTGTCATCTGCAAATTTGATGAGTTCCCCATCTATCCCCTCATCCAAATCATTGATGAAGATGTTGAAGAGCACTGGGTCCAGCACAGAGCCCTGGGGCACCCCACTACACACTTCACTCCATGTAGATGCGGTTCCATTGAGGACCAAACTCTGAGTACGGCCGGTCAGCCAGCTATGGATCCATCTGGTGGTGATGTTGTCTACCCCACATTTTTCTATCTTGTCAAGTAGTAGGTTGTGATCTACTTTATCAAATGCCTGTTAGTTTTGTTTTTTAAAAGAAATCTTAATATTCTAAAAGTTTCTGAAAATTGGCAATAAGTATCAACTGGGCATGCAAGTTTGAACTAGTTTCAGTTTTAGAAGTTCCTTTATTAGACAACTATGAAATTCTATGAAAATTTTGGATGCAGATCAAGCTTTTGAAATAAGTTCCCAACTCCCAACAGGACTTTGGATTCAGATCTGACTTAAACTGATGGCCTCTGAAATTCAGATTAATAAGATATCAGAATCTGATTTTGTGGCCAGGCCATACAGTAAGCATGTTGCTTCTAAACTCCCTCTATATAATAAGCTCAATCAAAATGGGTCTGAGACTACATGAAAGTGGAAAATCTAGCACATTTTGCAGGTTTAATATTGTCATAAACCAAAGCTGGATGCTAGATGAAAGCAGATAAAACACTAGTAATCTCTTTCATATTGAAATTTGTATTTTTGTGCTCCACTCCCCCATCCCATCATTGCTATGCATTTTATTACTTTAAACTTCAGAAGTATCAAGTGACAGTATTTTCCCCTTTATATGTATGCAAGTCATTCAGAATGTTCTCCTCATCTGTGCCTTCCTTTCATTCTTTTGCATACATTTTTAATGATGTGACTAATTGATGCTGGGTTCTCATCTTGCCATTCAAGGAAAACAACATGACTCAAATCAAAGGATTTCAGAATGCCCAAGAACTAGATTGTCTTCAAATATAATTTATGCTCACCCCCTAGGATGTATTCCATTCTTCAGAAAGATCAAGTAGGTGTCCTCAAGTTCTTTCATCTTATCACCCTTCAGCAGTTGATCTAAACTCCAGATGGGCCACTATGATACCATTTTATTGCATGTTGTAGTCAAAAATCCTCATTCATTCCTGCTCTCACCCACATATAGATGCCACAAATTATATTCATTTAACCATTATAAGCATCCCTTGGAGGGCAAGTCATAACTGTGAAATGGGCAGCCATAAAAATTATGTAAATAAAAATAAATTAAATAAAAGAGAGCCAGTGACAAAACACATATTGCAATATTGTGATATAAATTCCACTTCTTATGTACTTGTGTATGATACATCAAAGCAATACTGAAAGGGTGGAGCTTGGTTCGGGATATCACAATGCACATATCTTCCAGTTAGGAAGGGATGCCCAGGGAAGACCTTTGCTGTGCACAGTAAAACTGGGAAAGTTATGACTGAAGCTTTGCCCTCCGTAGGCCACTTCAATTCTCTGGTGGGTCACACACGTGGGCCGAATATTAGAGAAGGAAGCATGACTCCAGTCAGGTTTCTCTCTGGGGTGTGAGACAACAGACAAAAGGCTGCCTTCCCCTTTTATTACCTGTTACAGTGGGCAGCTACACAATGCATCACATGGTTACAAACAGGCAATGACAATGTTATTCCTGCAGCCAATGACAAGGCTACACTGGCAAAGCCACCCCTGTGGCCAATGGATTCAAATCTTGGTACAACGTCCATCCACCTATTAGCCCCTCCTCCATTGCACGGTCAAGCCACATGGCCAAGCCACGTGGCCTATGTTCCTTTGTTCCAAGCCACATGGCAGTCTTTGTCCCTTTGTTCCAAGCCTCATGGCTTGCTAGGGTGCATTACAACATATGACAACAGGCTACATGAAGGATCTGGGTACGTTTAGCTATAAAGAAGATGATTGAGAAGATATATGATAACAAACTTCAGTCCACAGAAGAAAGAGTGAACTTATTCTCTATGGCATAGAGGACATAACCAAAGTTAATGGGGTAAAATTACAAGGATGGAGTTGCAAGCTACACATCAAATAAAACTTCATAACTCTTCATAAACAGATAATGCTTGCTTAAGATAAATACTACAATATCACACTCAATCCATGAAAATGTTTTCCAATATGTTTTTTCATCAGACATAATGAGAACTGCTAGGGAAGAAAATAAAAAGAGGTTTTCTGCACAACAAAAGTGAAAAATCAAGACAGACAATAGTGTTAGCTTTGGTTAAGAGCTTTTATAAGTTATATTGCTTTCCAAAGGATTGCTAAAGAATGGAATTGAAGGAGAAGCAGGATTTAATCTCTGCTATGCAGTCCCATATTATGCCACAGAAGGGACAAGGGGGTCCTGTTGTCACTGATAAATGTGGCAAGAAAAGAAAAAGAAACATGTCTAACAAGGAAAAATATGTCACAGTTAAGTGCTATATAGTAAAAGTGCATGCAGATATAGCAAAACAAACTTAAAACAACATAAAAAAGAACTTTCAGAAGTAAATTGGTTGGGGAATCTATCCATCTAAGATGATGCATGCCAATTAAAAAGCAGATAAAATCTTGAAGTGCCACTATAATGCCATTAAAAAAGAGGCAAATTTAGTTCCTCTGAGCATGGGTCCCTGATTCCTGGGGTATGACAATGAAGATGTCCCCAAACCAAAAGCTTAGAATTCCCTTCTCCTATTTCATGGCATAGTACCATATATTAAATATCTGTCTGGGTATTTAATTACAGGTAGTTTTTTCAGATGGATGACTATTTTATTGGCTATACCAGCTCTTATTTTTATTATATTGCTTACAGTCTTGAAATCTGATTATATTTTATAGTTGAATTTAATTGCTGTTAGCTTCTAGGAGGTGACAACTCTTAAAAGTGTGCTTAGAATAGCAAGGAAATTTGGAATTATCCTGAACAACTCACTTCCTTTCCACATCCGCCTTTCTTTGCGTCAAACCTTTGTTCAGAGGCAGATTGGTTTTCTTTATTTGTAAATGACTCTGAAAACTTCCACCTGAGAACTGATGTGTAAAAATTTTCAATTCAGAAGCAAACAAGATGCTCAGCCTTCTAATGAAAACTCTATTCTTCATTTGAAATAAAAAGCATTTCAGAGCATTGGTCAGTATGATGTAGCAAAGTTTGTTTGTTTAAAAGATTTCTACGGCTACCCATTTAATATATAATCACCCCTGGACAGCAACAAAAAATAACAACGAAACAGATTACACAACAATGTCACACTATAAAAAATACTGATACATGTACTTATATGTATCAAAACAGAAACTTAGTTTCCTTATCGCACTGAGTTTGAAGAATAAATTCAGGTTTCATTCATGTAATTAAAGAGGAAAAGCTTTGGAAGCTGATGGGATTTAACAAAACTACCTTTTTCATAGCTCATTCTTTCCACTAATTAAAAGATCCCATGATAAGCATGGAATGTCTGGATACAATTTTGTATGTCTGTGATTAGACTCAAACCAAACTGAAAAAGACAATTAGAAAGGAAATATTGTCCATTGAAGATTTGCTTCTAAACTTCAGACGAGATGGGATTCATTTACCAATAAATTAATTAATCAATCCTTGCCCTGGGGAATATTAACAAGCCTGAATTAAGCTGCTTAATTAGAGCAATGGCAAAGAAGAAGCATTAAGGTAATGAAAGGAGCTGGAACTGGTCTGATATTACCTGATACAAAATATTGATCAGGTATTGATCTGCTATTCATCAAAACAATGCATTGAAATGAGGCGCACCTGAGGCCTCCTTTTTGCATTTGGAGTACCAAAACACCAGTTGGCCTCATTATATTCTTATCAAAAATTTTCTATGCTGGGGGTGGGGGGAGGAGCTATGAAATGCCATTAAGGAGGTAAGCAATGGTAAGGCCTAAACATTTAAAGCATGCAATAATAAAAAAGAGAAAATGAAATGAAAGTAACTAACTCCAATTTACTTCAACACCCCTCTATGGACCTTCTTTGTGTCTTTTTATCCTTGTGAACCACCCTCCTTGTAACCATTCACTCTGGTTCATACAATGTCTTTTCTTTGTTCAAACTTCTAGTATTTTTACTTTGGATGATCTCATCACTTCCAACTAACCATGATTTACTTAGTCTTCTTCTCAACTCATTTACTTTTAAAACATACAGTACATACACACACACATGCACACACATGCATACTGATTTCATTCTTGTGCATTTTTTCTACATGATCAACCAATGACATACTTTTTTTTGTTCTATTCTTTCACCTTTCTCTACATAATCAACCACAAATATCCTTTTTGTTTTAATCATTCACCTTTTATATTCAGTGCATATTCATACAACATCAATCCATTCTTGACCCTATTACCCCCCTTTCTAACATCACCACAATTCCCTACATGTGTACCTAAATATAAATTAAGTAAGGAGGTGGACATAATTAGTTTTATTTTCACTTTTTTTTGCTCAATATTGTATCATTTCATTTATTCTTATTCATGCTTTACTTCCTTTAAGTTTACTTCACAGATTTGCTCAGAGCTGATTGGTCAACAAATTTCAACCCAATTTTTGTTTTCATTGCGTTCACACATACTTTGTTTTAATATCTGAAGAGTACCAGTGTGACAATTGTATAACACTGACTGCAAAAACTGCAATTGTGCAAGAGTTATTTAAGTACATAAACATAACTATTTGGAGGAGAAAACGCTAAGTGCTCTATGCATTCTAGAGAGTGTGATATTTTGTTATCTGTGTTTGGTTGTCAGAAACTGCTAATTGTCCCCATTCTGCCAAAGCAGGTAAACATGATTGTGTTGCTGCTAGACCAGAGAAGTGAAATGCCTGGAAAGTTAGTACTGTAGTGTCAAAAACAAAATGAAAATCTTTAATGTGTAGGTCTAATTTAAAGAATATTTTTAAAAACATTATTTTAACTTGGAGCTAGAAGAAGAGTTACAACACTGAATGGATGCAGGAAAGATTTCTTCTTAGACAGACATTTACAAAGATTAAGTACTCCAGTATACATTCATTTCTCATACTTTAATTCTGTTGAATTAAAGAGAAATACTATTGAATGAAGAGAAATACAAATAATAAGGAAAGAGGGTTTATGACCAGGACATAAGTACAGGTTAAATTACACTATATTCCAAATAACATTAAACAAAATCCCTGGTACTTTGAAGCATTATTTAACAATTTCAGGTCTAAGAATTTCTAAGGTGTTATGGTGGCCAATAATTTTAAAAGCTGGGCGATGTGATAGCACTAAGTGATGGATTCAGCATGAGGTGGTTTTGCATGTCCAATAAATTGCCAGACATCTTTAAAAAAGGGAAAAAAAGAACCCAGGAAATTACAGACCTATCAGCCTGACTTCAATACATGGGAAGATTCTGGAAAAGATAATCAAACAATGAATCAGCGAACACCTACAGGCAAACAAAGTCATAACTAAAAGCCAACATGGGTTTGTCAAAAACAGATCATGCCAGACAAATCTTATTGCATTCTTTGACCAAGTGACAAAATTAGTGGACCAGAGGAATGCTGTGGATATAATTTACTTAGACTTCAGTAAGGCATTTGACAAAGTAGACCACAACCTACTACTCGATAAGATAGAAAAATGCGAGTTAGACAGCATCACCACCAGATGGATCCGTAGCTGGCTGACCGGCCGTACTCAGTGTGTGGTCCTCAATGGAACCACATCTACATAGAGGGAAGTGTGTAGTGGAGTGGCCCGGGGCTCTGTTCTGGGCTCAGTGCTCTTCAACATCTTCATCAACGATCTGGACAAGGGATAGATGGGGAACTCATCAAATTTGCAGATGACACCAAGCTGGCAGGAATAGCCAGCACTCCAGAAGACAGGCTTACAATACAGAAGGATCTGGACAGACTTGAACACTGGGCGCTATCTAACAAAATGAAAATCAGTGGTGAAAAAAGTAAGGTTCTACATAGGCAAGAAAAACCAAATGTACAGGTATAGTATAAGGGGTACCTTGCTCAATATTAGTAACTGTGAGAGGGATCTTGGAGTCCTAGTGGACAATCATTTAAATATGAGCCAGCAGTATGCTGCAGCTGCCAAAAAAGCCAACGCAGTGCTAGGCTGCATTAACAGAGGCATAGAATCAAGATCATGTGAAGTATTAATGCCACTTTACAATGCCTTGGTAAGGCCACACTTGGAATACTGCATCCAGTTTTGGTCACCGCGATGTAAAAAAGATGTTGAGACTCTGGAAAGAGTACAGAGAAGAGCAACAAAGATAATTAGGGGACTGGAGGCCAAAACATATAAGGAATGGTTGCTGGAATTGGGTATGTCTGGGGGGGACGAGGGGGGACATGATAGCAGTGTTCCAATATCTCAGGGGCTGCCACAAAGAAGAGGGAGTCAAGCTATTTTCCAAAGTGCCTGAAGGCAGGACAAGAAGCAACAGGTGGAAACTAACCAAAGAGAGAAGCAACCTAGAACTAAGGAGAAAATTCCTGACAGTTAGAACAATTAACCAGTGGAACAACCTGCCTCCAGATGCGGTGAATGCTCCAACACTGGAAGTTTTTAAGAAGAAACTGGACAGCCATTTGTCCAAAATGGTATAGGATTTCCTCCCTAAGCAGGGGGTTGGACCCCAAGGTCCCTTCCAACTTTATCACCACCATCATTATTATTATTACTATTACTATTATTATTATTATTATTATTATTATTATTATTATTATTATTATTATCTTCATTGTCAGTGTGCTGTAGTTGTGTGTAAATTTTGACATTTCTGCAATCTTATTAATGAGCAGAACAAAGTGATGGGACAATGATTTAAGAAATCAGGTACTTGTTTCACTTGGGACATACGACCACAACTGAACCCAATTTTTTTGTTGCTAAGTGAGATATTTGTTAAGTGAGTTTTATCCCATTTTACAACCTTTCTTGCCACATGTTAAGTGAATCTGGTTTCCCCACTGACTTTGCTTGTCACAAGGTCGCAAAAGGTAATTACATGGCCCTGTGACACTGCAACTGTGATAAATATGAGTCAATTGTCAAATGTCTGAATTTTGATCATGTGACCATCACGCGGGGATGTTGCAAGGTCAAAGGTTGTGAAAAATGGTGATAAGTCACTTTTTCAGTGCTGTTATAACTTTGAATGGTCACTAAATGAACGGTTGTAAGTTCAGGACTACGTGTAAAGAACTCAACAAAGCAGTGCTTTTCATTTTTCCTTCCCTCCAACTCCACTATGCAAATCATGTCACCATTCAATCCAAACACACCCACCATCACTTCTGTATACATGAGCCCACAATGGCCTGTCTTCTGTGTTTCAATATTATTTCTCTATGTTGGGCTCATAAGCCCTAAAAAATAAAATAATTTCATGATCATCCCGACCCTCTTTTCTACATCTTTTTAGTTTTTATTGGAATGCTTATTAAATTGTGATTATCCCAATATTTTAGTGCCAATATATGCATTTTATACATTTCTTATTAACTTGCATAAGAGTTTTATTAAAAACAAAGTAAGTGCTTCAAATCCATGTCCTGACTAATGTTATTCTTGTAGTGGTTATAGACAGCAGAATGAGGATCACCTTATGCCTGCTGGAAAAGATGCCACCTAATGCTACCTCCAAACCTGTTAGTTGAAGGTGGGGTCATCAGCTGCAGGTATTGGGTCAAAAAAAATTGAGATGACAGCCACAACTACATATTCAAAACTTACCCTTTTTTATGTGCAGCTGCCATCTTGATTTTTTTTTTAATCCCTGCTCTTTCCCATCAGAAGAGCCCTGGTTGATGGTGTAGATCTTGCCTCTTCACACCCTCAGCTACATCACTATTTTTGCATTACTAGAACATCCAGAGCTTGCTGAAAGAATACCATGCAAAGATGTTTCCCTTTCTTGTGGCCAGAGATTACTGTATAGGGATTGTGTTTGTTCTTGGAGGATAGAAATGGAAATCTTTGGATATCTTGGCCCACAGTATTGTTGCAGAAGTTTGAAGACTCCTAGCTAAACCTGTTTTTCTATGTGGGGAAAAAATGTGAATCTCAGATTTTAAGATGTAAAATGTGAAAGGTGAAACAGGAATAAATCAGCATATGGATCACTCTTTTTTATTTTTCTCTTTTTGATCTACCTTGCCAAGAATTAATAAATTATTCCTGTCTTTTTAATGCTGTAATGCACCAATGTATTACATAAATACTGTATCTACTCATTAATTTAGAGATTTAACAGTCCATTATTCCAGGAAAAAAAATAGAATGGCTTACATTACTGGAAGACAATAACATAAAGTAGTTTATGCCAAAAGCCATAGACAGCAAGGATGCAAAAGGTTGGGGTTCTCATGCCAGGTCCATTTCTTCAATAGACAGAGTGGCCACTTTTTATGGATAATAGAGACAATGTTTCAGTAAGAAATATTGTGGGATCCTGCACTATGTCCCTCTGGAAACTCTATGTCTTGCATCAAAGATGGTCTTTGTCTTTCTCTATGTCATAGCACCAGCTGTGTCTGCAATCTTCCTGTCCCAGCTGGACCTCAAAGAATGCAGTTCAACCATAGAGAAGTGCTATGTGAAAACTGAAAACCTTCCTATGAACATCTGCCTCAAGCATGAGTTCCTGCTGTGACCAAGTGATTCAGCATGGACTGATTGCATAGAGGATCCTACTATACTTGTTAAAATTATTCCAGAAGGGTTAGCAACTTTGATTACCAGCTAAACCCCAAAGTAACTTTGAACAGTCTTCTAAGGGGTGGAGTAGGACTCCTTGTTTTCTTGTGGTATGTTTTCATAACCTATAAGTTTGTTTTCTTGTGGTATGTTTTCATAACCTATAAGTTTTATTTTAAAAAGCTTATTTTATTTATTTGTCTAATTTATATAAATACTCATCTCACAAGCAAGTGAGTTTCACAAAAATACAGATACAAGGAAAACTTCCATGTTAGGATTTGGACAAATATGTACTGCTGTATTTCTCTGTAAGTCCTGTTTCAAAATACACAAGGAGGGAGCAAGGAAAGAAGGAAGGATAATCCAACCCAACACATTCTAATTTATGATTAAAGCAACACAATCATCTATGAGACCTCCCACATTATGTACCTACTAGGAGAGTTTGAGGGAAGGAGACTATGATAGCCCTGTTCAAAAACCTGAGGAATTTAGATCACTATCTATTCTGTATCCTCCCAGATTACAGGATATGGAATAATGGCAAGTTACAGGCATGATGGTTGCAACAGAAAGTTAGGAAAAGAACTTGAAATGTGATGTGACTGCCAAGAAAGCAAATGCAAATTTAATAAAATTCCATTTGCAATCTTAGAAGCAATAATTATATTATATTCTGCATTAGTCAGATTTCACGATCACTCCTCTGTCACATTAAGAAGATTCAGACTGGAAAAAAAACATTGTAGATGAGTCAGGAACTGGAAATAATTTTTATAAGAGATTGAGGAAATGTTATGCTCAGAAAAGTAGAGAGTGGGAGATAGGAAATCAGTCTTTAATTCTGATCACATCACAGGCTTAATCTGGTTGTTCAGTTAAGCCATGTTCTTTATAAAAATCATTGAACCATAAATTAACTAGATGGGCTGAGCTTGCACAACATACTAAGGTTAATACAAATAAAGCTTGGCCTGTAATGTGTATTTAGCTGCTAGCTGCTTTAACATATTTAAGCTTAATATGTATATAACTTTCAAGTAATGAGGAGACTTCATGCAGAAGGATACAAGGATTCTGGTCTGGGGTTCCAGAGCAGAACAGAGAATAATGGATTTCTTTTCTAGGAATGTTGAACTGGATTTCACTTGGATGTTGATAAAATCTTTCCAACTAGGGTACCTCTTAGAATAAAATAGTGAACTGTTCTTCACCTTATATGTTCAAACATAAACTAGGCAATTCTCTGTCAAAGAGAATTGGATTGGTTTGGATTCCTGCACTAAGCAGAAGATTAGAATCAGGATTTAAATCACCCCTTCTACTCTATGAAGATCACATCTGGAAGGCATCAATCCAGATAGCAAAACAAAAAAAAACCACTTAAATGATGCCGGGATACCCATTGTGCATCTATTGCTTCACCCTATGTCCAAAAGCTATAATGAAAAAAGGTTTTTACCCAGGAGCTAGAATAAATATGGGAATACATGCCAGAAACTTTCTTGAACTTTGTGCCAGCCGGTCAGCAGTTGGGTAACAGACAAAATTTATGTTCTTTTACCAGCTCCCACATTTGCATAAGCACTCATGTTGGTATATACTATTTACATACTGAGAGCCAGCTTGGTGTACTGGTTAAGACATCAGGCTAGAAACTGGGAAACCATGATTTCTGGTCCTGCTTTAGGCACAAAGCTAGTTGGATGATCTTGGGCAAGTCCCTCTCTCTCAGGCCTCGGAAGAAAGCAGGCACAAACTAAGAGAGCCAGTTTAGTGTGGTAGTTAAGGTATTAAGCTAAAAACTGGGAAACTGATTTCTGTTTTAGACACAAAGCCAGATGGGCGATCTTGGACCAATTCCTCTTTTTTAGCCCTGGGAGTGGCAAATCATTTCTAAACTCTTGTCAAAAAAACTGCTGGATCAATCCAGGCAGTTCCCAGGAGACAACACTGACTCAAAGGCATTCACACAAACTTTCAAATGGGCACAAACTACAATAACAAGAACAACAACAGAAGATGTGGTGTGGTTTCATGACTGAAGCCCAACACAAAGAGGAAAGGAATAGGACTTTCATTTCATGATTGCAGTTGCCATCTTGAATTTTTTGATTCCACCCACAAATATCTTGTGACTTTCCTATTCTGGAAGTCACAAAAACAGTATTGGGATATTGTTTGTTGCCTTCTGTGTCAGAATAGAGCTTGAAGGGACCTTGGAGGTCTTCTAGTCCAACCCCCTGCTCAAGCAGGAGATCTTATACCATTTCAGACAAATGGGTCTCAGTCTCTTCTTAAAAACCTCCAGTGATGAAGCACCCACAACTTCTGAAGGCAAGGTGTTCCAGTGATTAATTGTCCTCACTGTCAGAAAGTTTCTCCTTAACTCCAGGTTGCTTCTTTCCTTGATTAGTTTCCATCCATTGTTTCTGGTGCTTTGGAGAATAAGTTGATCCCCTCTTCTTTGTGGCAGCCCCTCAAATACTGGAATACTGCTATCCTGTCATCCCTAGTCCTTCTTTTCTCTAGACTGGCCATTCCCAAATCCTGAAACCTTTCTTCATGCGTTTAGTCTCCAGGCCTTTAATCACCTTAGCTGCTGTTCTCTGCACTTTTTCTAAAGGCTCAACATCTTTTTTTGTAATGTGTGATGCCCAAAACTGGATATAGTATTCCAGGTTTTACTAAAGTTTTATAAAGTGGTACTAATACTTCAAGTGATCTGTCTCTGTTTATATAACCAACGATTGTGTTAGCTTTTTTGTCTGCTGCTGCATACTGCTGGCTCATATTTAATTTATAATAAAGGCATAAAACCAAAAAACATCCACACCCACCTAGCAAAATAAATAAATTGATGAGAAAGAGTGCCATATTCTTGAAAGGTGATGTATAGCTGATATAGCTGAAAACTTTGCCTTTCATCATTCTTCTAAATTTTCCACAGTCCTTTTTTCCTGACTTTCTTTTTAACAGCCTGTTTAACTTGCATCTACAGAATGACTCATTATTTCCTCCTGGAAAGAAACCATAGTGGCCAACTATGCCTCATCACACCATAGTACATGCTCTTTTAGCCATTGACCAAGCTGCAGCATTTTAGAAATGAAAATAAAATTGCACAAACTTCAGTTATGCAGGTATGACTAAGAGATCAGTTCATTTAAGGTCAAATGGGGAGAAATTTGATCCCCAAAGTATACAGAATTGCTCTCTAGTCTACATCTTTAAATATTCTGGCAGGGTAAATCTTCCCTTTCAGCTATTTCAAGTGGGATGTTTTAGATTTCATTTTAGGTTCATTTCATTTCATTTACTCAACTTGCATCCCATACCATTTTCCGTACTTGGGTTAATTTAATGTTTGAAAATGTCATTCTTTCAGTCTCTAAAGCAGAGAAGTTGATTTGTAAAGTGTTTTTTTTTAAAAAAAACTATCCTCCTACACTGCAAATAAAGAAGTTGAAAATAAAGTAATATAGACAAAGAATGACGGAAAAGAAGCTTTTGCTATAATGTACATAGTTGAGGAAGAAGAGCATGTTCCATCCAGTCTTGCCAGAAAAAGAAATGGTGCTCACTGAGTTGAATAGATAGCTTCTAGGGGTGAAGATAACTGATTGATTTAACAGGCCACCAGCCTTTGGATTTACAGCAGGATTAATTTAAGAAACAGCAAAGAGCAACAACAGTGACCATAGCATCTTGACAGCCCAGGATGAAATGGCTGTTGTGTGCAGAACTGGTGAGATGGGAGCATGTCAGGGACTGCAAATCAATAAGAATTGGAACTGCTATTAAAGCAGAATAAAATACAATCTGTTCCAAAATGCTTTAGACAATTCAGGACAGAAAACAGCATTTTTTAATCAAATCTGAAATACACAGGCATGGAGTACATTTGCAATGGGTGAATCGTCTATGTAATGATTGAAAAATCATAAGTAATAAGTATCCTGTACTGGCAATGGACCAAGCAGAAAGTTTGGATCTGCCCCATGTCATAACATTAGATTCTAACTGAATTTTCAGGATTGGTTGAGTTACAAAAAAGATATTGAGGCTCTATAAAGAGTTCAGAGAAGGGTGACAAAGATGATCAGGGAACTGGAAGCTAAAGCATATAGGAATTGGGTATGTCTAGTCTAAAGAAGAGAAGGACTATGGGTGACATGATATTAGTTTTCCAATGTTTGAAGGGCTGTCACAGAGAAGAGGGGGTTGACTTATTCTCCAAAGCACTTGAGGGCAGGACAAGAAATAATGGATGGAAGCTTAACAAAGAAGATCTAACCTAAAATTTAGGATAAATTTGCTGTCAGTGGAAACAATCAGTGAAACAGCTTGGTTTTTAAGAAGAAGTTGGACAGCCAATTGTCTGGAATGGTATAGGGCAGCGGTTCTCAACCTATGGGTCGCGACCCCATTTGGGGTCGCGAGACCATTTCACCGGGGTCGCCAAGCAATGCTGTCCGCCATTTTTTTTTTCCCCAATACTGTCCGACATTTTTTTTTTCCTTTTCCTTAGTTACGCTACTTTCTATTGGCTTTTGAACGCAAATAGACTCTATTCAAGAGACTTTTCTATTGGCGTTCAAAAGCCAATATAAACTAAGGAAGTTTCGGTTTCGGAGCACATGGGAGAGAGCGAGACAGAGAACAAGCGGTAGGAAGCGAGAGAGAACAAGCGGCAGGAAGCAAGAGAGAACAAGCAAAAACCGTAAGTTTTGCCTGCTGTTGAGCTTCCTCTGCTTGGCTGCCTGCCGTCCGTCCTGCTCCCCCTACCCATCTGCCCGTTCTCTGCCCGTTCTCCTCACCCGTCGTCCTCCGCCCCTTCTCCACCGGTTCTCGCCCGTCGGCCTCGGCCCATTTTCCGCCGCCCGTTCTCACCCGTCGGCTCCGCCCCTTCTCCGCAGCCCATTCTCCGGTTCTCGCCCATCAGCCCATTTTCCGCCGCCCGTTCTCACCCGTCGGCTCCGCCCCTTCTCCGCAGCCCCTTCTCCGGTTCTCGCCCATCGGCCCATTTTCTGCCGCCCGTTCTCACCCGTCGGCTCCGCCCCTTCTCCGCAGCCCATTCTCCGGTTCTCGCCCGTCGGCCCATTTCCCGCCGCCCGTTCTCACCCGTCGGCTCCGCCCCTTCTCCGCAGCCCCTTCTCCGGTTCTCGCCCATCGGCCCATTTTCCGCCGCCCGTTCTCACCCGTCGGCTCCGCCCCTTCTCCGCAGCCCATTCTCCGGTTCTCGCCCATCAGCCCATTTTCCGCCGCCCGTTCTCACCCGTCGGCTCCGCCCCTTCTCCGCAGCCCATTCTCCGGTTCTCGCCCATCAGCCCATTTTCCGCCGCCCGTTCTCACCCGTCGGCTCCGCCCCTTCTCCGCAGCCCCTTCTCCGGTTCTCGCCCATCAGCCCATTTTCCGCCGCCCGTTCTCACCCGTCGGCTCCGCCCCTTCTCCGCAGCCCATTCTCCGGTTCTCGCCCATCAGCCCATTTTCCGCCGCCCGTTCTCACCCGTCGGCTCCGCCCCTTCTCCGCAGCCCATTCTCCGGTTCTCGCCCATCAGCCCATTTTCCGCCGCCCGTTCTCACCCGTCGGCTCCGCCCCTTCTCCGCAGCCCATTCTCCGGTTCTCGCCCATCAGCCCATTTTCCGCCGCCCGTTCTCACCCGTCGGCTCCGCCCCTTCTCCGCAGCCCATTGTCGCCCTCCCTGTCCATTTGCCACCGTCTGCCTGGACTGGAGGGAGAGGGAGAGGGAGAGAGAGAAAGAAAAAAGAGAAAGAAAGAGGGGGAGAGGAAAGAGAAAAAAGATTGAGAAAAGAAAGAGAAAGAAGAGAAAGTGGAAAGAAAGGAGAAAGAGAGGAAAGAAAGAGAGGAAAGAGGATAAAAGAGACAGAGGGCCCGCGCGCGCGCGCGCGAGAGAGAGAGAGAGGCGTGAGGGACGCAGCGGGCGCGGTCGGTGCTGCTGCGGCTGCTTCTCCGTTTCCCTCAGGCGCGCGCGGCGGGGCTGCTCCGGCCCGTCTCCCGGCCTGCGAGGCGATGGCGGACGAGGAGCTGGAGGCGCTACGCAAGCAGAAGCTGGCCGAGCTGCAGGCCAAACATGGGGATCCTTCCAGTGAAATTGCACAACAAGAATCAAAACAGAGGGGAGGGAAGGATGGTAAGAGATGGTAAGAGTAGAACACTGTTCTACTACACCAGTGTTTCTCAACCTTGACAATTTTAAGGCATGTGGACTTCAATTCCCAGAAATCCACAGCCAGCAATGCTGGCTGTGGAATTCTGGGAGTTGAAGTCCACATGCCTTAAAATTGTCAAGGTTGAGAAACACTGTACTACACAATCTGTTTATATTGAAAACTGATCTGGATACTTCAAACATCACTTCTGAGATGCATTTTATATTAGACTGTTTTTATACTGGATGTTTAGAGATTATGTACAGATTTTGATTAATATATATATATATATATATTAATCAGATTAAGAGTGAAGAAAAGAAGACAAGTACTTATGTTTATTTATCATTAGATACTCTGCCCCCCCCAAAACACCAACCCTTCAGAAAGCAGGTTTAAATCTCATGTGGTGACACTTCCTAAGGTACCAGTTATATGGTATGAATACAGAAATAACAAAATCCCACAAAAAATAGATGGGAATAATAAAAACAAATATACAGTCATGAAAAATTGCTTTGCTTCTTAGAACATCATGAAATTTAATTAAAGTCTGCTTGGAAAAAGAAAAAAAAAAGAGACAGAAAAAGAAAGTTAGAGGAAAGAGGGAAAGAGGAAAGAGAATGGAAAGAAAGAGAGAGGAAAGTGACAGAGAAAGACCCTTTTGACATTTAAAATGAAGATAACACTGCAGACATCCTTCTTTTTAACCTTTATTTTATACACACACACACGCACACACACACACACACACACACACACATTAAAGGTAAAAAAGGATATCTGCAGTGTTATCTTCATTTTAGATATCAAAAGGGTTTTTCAGCCCCAGTGATTTGTTTTCGGTGGGAAATGGGTCCAAGTGGCTCTTTGAGTGTTTTGGAAATTTTGTTAGCAAATGGGAGGGGTGGGGTGAACAAAGTGGCTTCATTCATTCATTTATTGCACAATAAAATTGTTTGAAACCAACATTTTGTGCTATTCTAATGCACAACTGCACAAACATACATGTAATCACATCTGGGCTACAAAAATTTGGTTAAAGCATTCTTGTTTGCTGATATTTATTTCCTTTTATAAACTGCTTTGATTCTTCCATTTATTGTGGTTTAATACTTCCATTTATTTCCTTTTATTCCCTTAAAACTAGTTTGAATCTTCCATTTGTTGCCATTTATTCTCTTAAAACGGATTTAATTGTTTTGTTTATTTCTGACCCATGAAACCTATAACCTCCATGCCATTTCTCACTCTTCTTATTCCTTTCTGCTTTGCTTTTTATTCCCTCTCTTTCATATATTTTCTTTCATCTTCGCTGAAAGAAAATCCCTCCAGGTCCCCACTATAATCTATGGTTCAAATGAAAGCAGCCTGTTCTTAAATATCATATACTAACTTTCTGTAAATTTTGGTCCCACATGTAAAAGCAGGGTAAACATGCATTAAAATACATGCAGCGGCGGCACAGCATTAGTGGTGGTGCATCTTGGGCTCCCAAATCATGATGAATACTCAGTTATGTGGCCACCTAAATATGGACTTGTGTTTTCTCATGGTCTCAGATCTCTGGCTAAAAATCTGAATTGCATGAGCCTGGTTTCTTTCCCAGGATAGTAGAGTTGATTTTCCACCAAAGGAGTAAGACTCCTCCCATGGAGTTGGCGATTGCTGGCTGTGAAGTTCTGGAAGTTGAAGTCCACATGCCATAAAATTGTCAAGGTTGAGAAACACTGGGTTTGTAAATAGAACAACACAGAGAATGGTAAATCATAGGAAATTTTAATGAACTGTTTTGATTGAACTATACCATGTGTCATGTTTTCTATTATTGAAGCTATTGTTACATATTTTCACTAGCAAACCATTCAAGACAATGGATCCGAAGAACATCAGGAGCAGGAAATATAGCGAGGATTTCTTGCAGTATGGATTTACCTCTATCTTTTCATCTGGCATTGAGAAACCGCAATGCGTTATTTGTTGCGAGGTTTTATCAGCTGAATCAATGAAGCCGAACAAACTAAAACGCCATTTGGAGAGCAAGCATCCCACCTATGCTGGCAAGGATACAAACTATTTTAGAGCCAAAGCTGATGGACTCAAAAAAGCCAGACTTGACACTGGTGGCAGGTACCAGAAACAAAACGAAGCAGCCGTTGAAGCTTCATATCTGGTGGCACTCAGAATCGCCAGAGCTATGAAACCTCACACCATTGCTGAGGAGTTACTGTTGCCAGCAGCCAAAGACATTGTTCGAGTTATGATCGGACACGAATTTGTGACAAAATTGAATGCAGTTTCCTTGTCCAATGACACTGTCCGCAGAAGAATAGATGACATGTCTGCTGATATCCTTGATCAGGTAATCCAAGAAATTAAATCTGCTCCACTTCCAATATTTAGTATCCAGCTTGATGAATCTACAGACGTTGCAAACTGTTCCCAGTTACTCGTGTACGTGAGGTATATTAACGATGGCGACTTTAAAGACGAGTTTCTGTTTTGCAAACCTCTTGAAACAACAACTACTGCACGTGATGTATTTGACACAGTTGGTTCATTTCTGAAAGAGCATAACATATCTTGGGAAAAGGTTTGTGGTGTTTGCACAGATGGTGCTCCAGCTATGCTAGGATGTAGATCTGGATTTCAACGTTTGGTACTGAATGAGTCACCAAAAGTCATCGGAACTCACTGTATGATTCATCGGCAAATATTAGCAACAAAGACACTGCCAGAAGAATTAAGAGAAGTAATGAAAAGCGTCATAAATTGTGTCAACTTTGTAAAGGCAAGCAGCTTAAACACACGACTGTTTTCACAACTATGCAACGAGTTGGATGCGCCAAACAATGTTCTGCTATTTCACACTGAAGTGAGATGGTTGTCAAAAGGAAAAGTTTTAAAACGTGTTTTTGAGCTTCGTGATGAACTCAAAACATTTTTTATTCAGAAAGCAAGACCGCACTTTGAAGCTCTTTTCAGCGATAACAGTGAACTGCAGAAAATAGCTTACTTGGTTGACATCTTTGCCATCTTGAATGAGTTAAATTTATCACTGCAAGGACCAAATGCAACGTGCCTTGATTTGTCTGAAAAGATCCGATCGTTTCAAATGAAACTGCAGCTTTGGCAAAAAAAATTGGATGAAAATAAAATTTACATGTTGCCTACTTTATCTGCTTTCTTTGAGGAACATGACATTGAACCAGACAACAGGATTACGTTGATAAATTCTGTTAAAAAACACCTGCGCATGCTTGCAGATGAAACCTCATTGTACTTTCCAAGTCTACCTGGCACCCCATTTGCACTTGCAAGAAGCCCATTCACAGTCAACGTTGAAAATGTTCCTGAGACAGCACAAGAGGAGTTCATTGAACTTATTAACAGTGATGCAGCAAGAACTGATTTCTCCACAATGCCAGTTACAAAATTCTGGATCAAATGTCTGCAGTCATATCCTGTTCTGTCTGAGACTGTGTTGCGCCTTCTTCTTCCATTTCCAACAACATATCTCTGTGAAACAGGGTTTTCCAGCTTGTTAATTATCAAGTCTAAATTCAGAAATAGACTTGTTGTGCAAGATGATCTTCGGTGTGCTCTTGCAAAGACTGCCCCAAGAATTTTGGATTTGGTGAAAAACAAGCAACCGCAACCTTCACACTGATGTTGGCTTTTTACGCATACTGTTAGAAAATGTAGCAATGTAGTTTACTGTTGTCATATTAAGACTGTTACCCATGGTATACCATCCTTCAAGACAAAATTTCGTTTTTTTGTAATTAAAAATAAATATTTAACAATATATAATTACTTATTGTTTTTGTAATTAATCACTATGCTTTAATTATGTTCAATGCAAATACATCCTGCATATCAGATATTTACATTGCGATTCATAACAGTATCAAAATTACAGTTATGAAATACTTTGCTTTTTATTCCCTCTCTTTCATATACTTTCTTTTATCTTCACTGAAGGAAAATCCCTCCAGGTCCCCACTATAATTTATGGTTCAAATGAAAGCAGCCTGTTCTTAAATATCATATACTAACTTTCTGTAAATTTTGGTCCCACATGTAAAGGCAGGGTAAACATGCATTAAAATACATGCATTAAAATACATGCAGCATTAATGGTGGCCAGGGCTGTCTTTCTTGCCACGCCCACTTGGTGGCCACGCCCACTTGGTGGCCACGCCCACTTGGCGGCCACGCCCACTTGGCGGCCACGCCCACTATGGTTGGGGGTCACGACAACATGAGGAACTGTATTATGGGGTCACGGCATTAGAAAGGTTGAGAACCACTGGTATAGGGTTTCCTGCTTGAGCAAAGTGTTGAGCAAGGTGTTGAACTAACCCTCCAAGGTCTCTTCCAACTCTGTTATTCTGTACTCTAACTTCTCTCACTGTTGCGAAAGTGTGTCCGTGGAGTCCCGGCAACCATGATTAATGACAGAGACCTGAGTTTCTGTCGGGATGGAAGCCTCGGCCGAAGCCAGGCACCTCCTTTTATTACACATCAAAGGTCTCTTCCCACAAATTGTCACCCTACTGATTTACAGCCAATTACATTACACAGATAGTTAAAACATACACTTTGAAAGCATGACGTATTTTTCAAGAAACGAAACTTTTCCCTGCTTTCTCCTCCACCCCCCTAGTACAGCTGTCAGCTGACAGCCTGTAAGGGGGGGAAAAGGGAAGCCCATCCAGGCAGAGAAGGATTTCTTAAAGGAGAAATGGACATTTATCACAACATCTCACCAATTGTTTCCACAGAACGTAGTGAAGATATAATGATGCAACTCTCACAAAAAGAATCAGAAGTTCAATTTCAGAACTGACAGACAAAAATAAAGAGAAAAAGCATGCACAACTTTGGATATAATCAATTCCAGCATCTTAAAGTCCACACATCTTAAATCATGAGAAATACTGTCCTAAACCCTCAAAGCCATAGCTTTTTAAAATTCCTGTAAAGAGCACCTTAATCTGTCCCTGTTTTAGAAGTTCACATCACTTTCACAGCTGCTCTTATTTCTTTTTTTGCAGAGGACTACAGTGAGAACTGTACTGTGAGAAGTGTACTGTAACTAAAACACAAAGCTTAACCTAAGCCAGAGTTGTGGTGATACTGTAGTTAGAATGCAGTATTGCAGGCTGACTGCTCACTGCCAGGAGTTTGATCCTGACCACATAAACGTTGACTCAGCCTTCCATCCTTCCAAGGTCAGTAAAATAAGGGCCCAGATTGTTGGAGGAACTATGCTGATATTGTAAAGCCTTCAGACAGTGCTAGAAAGCACTATGAAGCAATATATAATTCTAAGTGCTATTGCCATTACCCTGAGAAAATAGGAAACATGTGAAACTCAAGATTGCTTTGCTTTGATTTTTTTGTAGAAGGAAGGAAAAATAAGCTCTATTCTGTCAAAAATCTCTTATGGTATCTACTTCCTGATCTGGTCTACCTCAAAGATTCCCCCCATGTTCTAACTCCCTTCCCCTGAGTCAAAATGCCAATGTGGGGTAACACTGCCATCCTAATAGGAATCCCCAAACTGAGGAGAATTAGGATGCAGAGATAAAAATATTTTTGCATAATTAGTTTTACACATTATTTTTCTATCTTGTAACTTCCACTGAAAAGTTGTTTTCTCTACTTTATTGCCACTGTAATTTCAGTTTTCATTAGACTTTATAACTTGTCATTCGATCATTTCTTCAGAGCCTCTGTTTATTTGCTTTATAGCAGGCTTCTTGTTTTGCTTCCTATAATATATGGCTCCTACATTTTCTGATGCTGGTTTAAGTGACAAAAAGTTTGTAATGGGTGTACAAGTTTAAAAGCATGGGATATTATTTTATCTATCATTATTCTATCTGTCTACCTACTTATCCATCCATCCATCATCATTAAAACAAAAACCTTCTGGGTTGTTACAAAAAAAGCTGCACCATTTAATGGTAGATTTAAAATGAAACAGAACAAAAACTGCCAAAAGACTATTTGGTTAACTCTGGCATTAAGCTACAGTTTTACTGCTTATGTTTCTGGATCTGTTGCCTTGTTGTGAAACAAAATCAGTCACTGATAAAAGTGGTGGAGGAATGTTCATGTTTTCCATTTCATCAACTTGGGATTTAATCCAAAACAAAGCTAGTTTGCTGAATATTTGCAGAAATAAGAAAGTTTATGACCAGGCACTGAAACTTCTATGAGAATAACAGTATTCCTAATGAGTGGCAATTATATAAGTATAAAATGGCAAAGAAATGTCCTAAATAGATTTGGGATGAACTTGAGAGCCTTTTTTTATGGAAAGTTTATTCTCATTCCCAAACATTATATAATGATACAACAATTAAAAAGACAATATAATATAACAATGACATATTTTATTAATATTTTTCATAAGAGCTGTTGGTTATTATGGGTTCAGCTGACTAAGAAAACAGATACTTTTGGGGATCACATATTAAGCATGCAATCTATCAAATTAGTTATTTCAAGCAGCCTCCACTCATATATATGAGAGATGTTTTAGTTTAACATCAACGTGAATCAAATATAGGAAAGATTTTTACTACCTTTATCAGCACAAAAACTGTCACTTGTGCTGACTTCAAAATTAATTCATGGCTATGAGAAACTGAAAGAAAAGTGGTTGATCAGACACATTGGCTCATGAAATGAATTTTCTGAAAAAAGCAAAGATCAAGGACATGTCAGAAAAAAACAGAAAAGAAGACTTATTGGGCCAATGACAGTTATCTCTGCCTGCTATTACATGTGGAGATAAATGATACTGTAGAAAGCAGCCATAGCCATATAACCACAGACTTTGAAAAGAAGAAAGTTACAATCTTGAAGACTAAGCTGATATTCTCACCTATTCATCCAGTCCATGGAAGAGGGCAAGAAAGAACAGCTTTCTTACATTTAATGTAAGAAAGCTATTTGTATTAAATTGATATAATAGGAATTGTATTAATCCAAATGTGGGACAGTAAATACCAAGGGGAAAAGAGAGGAAATGTTTAATGTAATAGTTTGTGATTTGTACTAAAGAAATTTGTATATTATTGAACTATGAACCAACCCAACCGCCACACTGCTTTTCAAATATGTAAATATAAAACTGGAAAATCAATATTTTTTTTAAAAAAAAGAAAGAAAAACAATAATAATATTGCAAATTAATGAGTGTATTCTCATTATTACAAATTATAAGTAATATTTGTTCCACTCTATTTATACACTATAGCTACCATCTGTGTTCAGTTCTGGGCAGTAGATTTTAAAGAGAATTCAGAGAAATTGGAGCAGGCTCTGAGAAGAATGGCAAGGTATACCAAGGAATTAGAAACTATGAAGAGAGAAAAAAGCAGTTGGGTATGTTTTACCCTTGCAAAAAGGCATCTGTAGAGTGATATCATAACCCTGTTTTGATTCAATTACGTACAAAGATCTAAATGGTCCTTTCCTGCTAAGAGTTTATGATTCAATCCACTTGGCCTATAGAGGCTATTAGTATGTTCAAAACTTCATGAACCTATGACTTCACATGACTTTGATGCATGCATGACTTTGATACATACAACACTACAAGTGGGTTGAAGTTACTGTAAAGCAATGATTAACAGTTGTGCATTCTGTTAGTTGAATTAAACTATGACATTTAACAGTTCTGAACAGTTCTGGTCATGGCTAAAAAAGTTTGCAACAAAATTCAAATAGACAGAATAAGAACAGAATGCATTATCAACTAGAGTAAAATGAGACTAGAATCATTGTCTGTTTTTTTTAGGACCAAGGACAGCTGCAAACAAAACCCTAGCCTGTTAAGAGTTTCAAAGATCCTTAAAATATGTTGGGTTCTTTTAGATATTTTTTACTACAAAGTTGTCATCTTAGTTAGCATACAACTGTTAGTGAAAATGATGATTGTTAAAAACTTCTGGAGGGACCAAGAACTGGGCTGTCTATGTTAGCTTAAAGCAAGTGGTGAGTGCAAATTATTACTTATTCTTATGTATATATGCTTGCAAATATGCAACTACAGATGCAATGAGACAGACAGAATTCAATCTTTTTCAGAGGGGAGATGCACAAACACACAGCAAGCTATGAATTCTGTTTTAGAAAGCTGTAGAAATAATTACCTCAAATGATCAAAATTAGCTTGCCAATAATTAATATTAATATTTTAGGTTATTACATATTATACAGAAAAAACATATTAAATGATTATGCCAATTCATTAGCACATGGACCAGAGCCTAGAACAACTCGCAGAAGCCAACTCACTATGGATAACTCACCATGGACAACTCACTACAGGAAAAGTTACACTAATATCAAAGAAATGGTGGAATAGAATCATTAAAGAAAGGATGCAAATGGGGGACAAAATAAAATGTGAGAAGAGCAACTAAGATGTTCAAGGCCCTGGAGACTAAAACATATGAAGAACTGCTATGGGGCTCAGGTTTGGCTAGTCTAAAGAAAAGAAGAAATAGGGGAGACATGATAGCAGTGTTCCAATATCTGAGGGGCTGTCACAAGGCAGAGGGGAGCCAGGTTGTTCACCAGAGCACCAGAGGGAAGGATAAGAAACAATGGTTGGAAACTGTTCAAAGAGAGAAGCAAACTGGAATTAAGGAAAAACTTCCTGACAGCGAGAACAATCAACCAGTGGAACAGCTTGTCTTCAGAAATCGTGGGCAGTCCATCACTGGAGATTTTTAAGAAGAGACTAGACATTCACCTGTCTGAGACAATATAGGTTCTCCTTCTTGAGCAGGGGGCTGGTCTAGAAGACCTCCAAGGTCCCTTCCAGCTCTGTTCTGTTCTGTTCTAAATTATTTTAAATAATTAAATTGAATTGTTGAATTGTACCATGGCAAGTTGTCTCGTGGGAAGTTGGCCATGGTAAGTTGTCCTGCAGCAAATTGGCTGCTGAGAGTTGGCTATGGCAAGTTGGCCATGGCAAATTGTCCCATTCCGCATGGGTAATGTCCTATTTCTGCCAATAATAACCTGGATACAAAAAGATGGTAATGAAGAGATTAAGATTTGCCAAACGAGGAAATGTGGAAATTATGGGGAATTTATAAGACAAGTCTTAAGAGACTATAGATGGGGATGTATGACTAAGATGATAGTAAAATGGAGTATCCCATGTGAAAGACAGCAGAGAGAAAGATTAAGTGAAATGGAAGAAAGTAATAATTAAAGCACAATTATCTTGTTTCAGTATAAGGAGAACATCAAGGATTAATTTCTTGCTTTATATATTTGAACTTAAGTTAATCCTTCTTTTTATGTGCAAAATAAGCAGAGAATGGAATAGATCCTAAGATAAATGTTTTTCCTTAGACCTTAATTATGAAGAGAATTTAGCAGAAGTGCTTGAGTAGAGAATGTTGTCCTTGCACTTTAGTTGAAACACAGCCAAGGACTGCTTGTGGATGTCCTATTTTTCACTTGTCAGTAATTTCTCCAATACTTCACTGCTTCTCTGGCTTCTCTGTGCCTCCTATCGTGAGGAAAGACTTCACACAAAAGCGTCTCCTTCGCCACCCCCACCCCTTCCCAGAAATAATTGTTTCTATTGCTGCTATGGGAGATAAATTGTTCTTGAAAAATTATCCTTTCTCAAATATTTACTGTAGAATTTTCAAAGGCCTTCTGTACTTAGCTGAGCAGCAGACCTGGTCAACATGATGCTCATCAAGAGCTGTGTGTGTAGTAAATTCACTATCGCTAAATGTCGCTACCACCAGGAAGGATAAGCTTTGAAGGATGCACTGTCAAGTGCACCCACATATCCAGGCCTTACTAATGCCAGCAACTCCAATGTTACCTCCATTCTGCTAGCTGTCAAACAGTTGATTAGCACACCAAATATTCTATTGGAGTCAATATGTATTTTTAACTGATCACTGTGGTCCGTTCTCTTCTAAGAGGTGTATAGACCTATACCAATCCATTGGACTTATAGCAAGATCACAGTTCAAGCACAGGTGGAGAAACCTAACTATAGAAAGATTCTATCACATTTGGGATCCAAAATGTAATCTGTTCCTAAGAGTAGGGTTCCAGAGTGAACCTGAAAATAAACAATATCTCCCTTAATGAAAGCTTGATCTCTACCAGGAGCTGCTATAAGCATGCCAGTAGGTCCAGTAGAAGAGATAGTGGCAGTGAAGAATTGCATGTGCTAAGGTGTCAAGTACATTCTGGCTACAGGGAAATTCCCTCATCATAAGAGATTTTATTAAAACTTATCCTAAATGCTTACACAATACATTAAATACTACACAATACTGCAACTTATTTCATGTTCTTCATAATGGAAACTAACTTATACAAAATTGAGTATATCTTTAATAAATTTAAATATTGGAATCCCAGGTGCGGACATTTAAAGTCAGTAAAATAAATTGATGAACTCCAGCATGTAAGAAAAAATGCTTCTTTATTGGTAAGCTTTCATCAACAAGCTGTTGACATCATCAGAGCAAAGGGCTAAATGATAAGAGAGAATAAATTGAATATAAAAATATACTTGTAATGTATAAAAGTTCTTTGGAAATCACTGAAATAATCCACTTAGAAATGGTCTTGCCCAAATCTGCTAAAATGATAGACAACTTGCAACTGGATCATTGACTCAGATTTGTAACATGCGAAGGCAAGCATCATTATTGTTATCATTCAACTTTGAGGTCCGCAAAGTGGCATTCTTTTGCTTGCCTTGTGCAGTTAAATTCATAATCCTAGGATAGCCATCTCTTTGACATTTTTATCTCTCCTCTCACATTGATACCACACACTATTTCTCATTGTCAGTGCTAGACATTCTGCCATACTAGTTTCTAGACTGATAGCATCTTCTGGACTGAAATTCTTCCATTATTATCTCCCATAAATGTCACAAATGAATCAATGTTACATTTACCTTGAAAGCACCATGCTCACCTGAATGGATGAGTAGTTGCTTAAAAGAAGCTGACCATCAAACCAGGAGCAACTCTGTTCAGCATAGCAACGGTATGCTTCCAAAACCATTTAAAGGGAACTAGATCTATGACACTGAACTTTAGAGCTTATTTAGACCTAGGAATTTCTCTGATGCATCTATTGTTACATTCTGAGAGCCCAATAAGTATCTCAAATTTTTCTGATATATCAGATTCAAGAGTAGGCTTCCAAATTCATATATCATCATGAAAAAAAAGTCTTGGTGGCTTTTCTCCAATCCTATTTTCATAGTTTCTCCAACACTATATGAATATTATTCAGAAAGAGCAACATTAAACTTTAACCAGAATTTAAGTTAATAGAGGTAACAAAGATTCAGAATCAAATTTTGTTTCTGTTATTCAACACTAAGAGTCCATGAGCAAACCAGCTTTTTCTGTATTAGTTCTGTGGTCTATCTACACAATGAAACAGACTGATTGGGTATACATATCACACTCACACTTTGCTTAATCATGGCTGACTGGACAAGCAATAACAGAATTCACGGAATGTATTAAATATATAAACCTTAATGTCTAGGTTTTTGCAAGCCCAACTAAATTGCATTATAACGTAGTACATTTCTTGAAAAGTATTGAGAATGTACTTCATTGTTACAAGGATTTATGAGCAAATTTGCATGAAACCATGTAGATATGATGTATTATTATTATTATTATTATTATTAACCTAAAGGGAATGGATGAAATGGAACTTTAAGAAGTATTACTATCATGGTGATCTGTAAGAATTCTTCCCCAAGTTTCCTGAAAGTTTCATAATCTGGTATGCATTGCCTACCACACAGATCCCAGTTGGATTGGTATTTTCCATACCATCCCAATAATTGAGATCAGAATTAGAATCATCCTCCATGCACCCTTATTTTTGGAATTATGGAAATGGTGGAAAGGCCTTGTCAATTGTTTGTTTCTTTCCTGGGAGAAATTACTGGCAATTATTCTGATATTATTTAGTAAGAAACAAAGACCATTTTAATTTTTTAGATGTTTAAAAATCTTCAAATCCATTGTGAACAGTGTTTTCATTGCTGGTTTATATCCAGATTGTTGTGGGTAAAATTCAGTAATATCTATTCACTGGAATGCCATCTAACATGGAACAGACCAGGCTTAGATGTACCCATCTCTCACATGCACATTCTGCTCTGGAAAATTGCTATATTATTATGATTTTTTTAAAAAAAAGCTTGAGTAATATTTTGTCCTCAGCCGATGCCCTTATAAGACATTAGGCCGAGTACTAGCTCTTTTTATACAATCAGAAAATAGATCAGCTGAACACATAAGGAAGAACTAGACATCTGCAGTCCTTTATCAACCTTGTGAGTTGGTGGGCACTTGCAGCATTTTGCAAAAAGGACATAACAAATTACAAAGTATCAGTTTTCCACAGCATACTTACCTTACATTTCCTCTTCTTCAAGACATTTCCTACTTTCCTGTATACCTGTGTTGGCACACTTCCAAATTAAGCATTGACCTGCAGATATTGAACAAGGAATGGGTATGTGCAGCCTATAACTGTATATGTTTTGGAGCTTTGAAGATTACTGGCATCTTTTTGTTGTTGTTCAAGGAATGTAAAGAGTAAATGAGAAATTTTTCATCAACAGAAGTGTATCAGGTACATTGGAATAATAGAGAACCATGTTGTGGTTCCAGAAGAACAAGAAATCAGGAATAGGAGGAACAGGTACAATAAGGATATTATGTGGAAAGATATTTAGCTCCGCTTTAGAACAAATGATTGCCTATCAAAGTATTGATTTTAGCTATTGATATTTACACTTTAAAAAATAGTGAAGACCTCTCCTTGCAAGTTGTTTTTAATCAGAGTATATAATCAAGCCTGGGATTCCTGGATAAATAATAAGAATCGGTGTAAAGTAGCACTTAATTTTCTTCTATACATTCAGGGTTTTCAGGCAAATTGCTAAGGTTTGTTTTGTTTTTATGATTTTATAAACAGACACAGATTCACATCCATTCTATATTTTCCAGCATGGTGGACTCTTCCAAAACATAACACTGGAATGCCATTCAAGTGAATTACAGTGCAATGTAAAAAGTTGAATGTATTTTAAGAAATGTTATTTATTCATGAGTCAACTATTCATTTCACAGCCTGCTTTTTATTATTATTCTGAATGTTCTTTGACTCATATCTCTTAAAGATCTGTCAAAAGTTTGTTTATGATGTTCTTATTAAAGTTGGTTCTCCACCCACCCCAGATTTCTTTTATATCTCAACTAGTTTTTATTCTTGCAACATAACAGAATATCAAAAATGAATTATTTAAAAAGGTTTAGTAGTCTGTCTCTCCTTATGCAGGATAATTATCCAAAACTAGAACAGAATTGGAGCAGATTTGGTGTGGTGGGAGTATCCAGGAAATGAAAAATAAAGTTTAAAAAAATAGGCCAGATATGTCAGATATTTACAGAAAAAAATGGTCAAAACTCACACTATGGAAGAAACACCTAGGCAACAGCTCAACGTCATTTTGATTCCTCCATCCTAAGCCTTTTTCCTTCTTTATTTTGTGGTCATGTGACATAGACAGAAACATTTTGAAGGATGTAAAGAATTCAAGAAAGCATTCCCTGTGTTTTTCCTCATTTATATTTCACATTTTTCAGAATAATTTTCCCTTTAAAGGAAAAAAGGCACACATCAGGATGGCTGAACAGAATTGTGTTTTGTATCATTTCCCCATATATCCACCCATAATTATTATTCTCTAATTAGGTTTGCATTAATTCAGTTTTACAAAGTCATTTGAACATTATGCCAATATTTATATTAATGAGCAAATACATTATTTTTTTGTTTTTTTTCAAATGATGCCTTCAGCTGCATGTATGTATGTGTGCGTATCTCCTCTCTCTCTCTTTCCATATATATATATATATATATATATATATATATATATATATATATATATATATATATATATATATATATATATATATATATATATATATATATATATATATATATATATATATATATATATATATATATATATTTGTTTTCTGAGGTTTTCGCGGGTGTCTGTATGCAGGTCTTTGGTTCTTCGGGTTTTCTCCCACGTAGAATTTGAAGTGTCTTGGCAACGTTTCGATGAAATCTCATTCATCATCGTCAGGCTGGTGCTTTTGGCTTCTGCTACCAGGAGCAATGTGTGGTCTAAGCTGTTTTTTCCTTTTAACTGCCAGTGGGGGTTTGAACTGATTGGCTGGGAGCTTGGCTATGTTCTGATTGGTTAGGGGCTTGGCTGTGCTCTGATTGGCTGGGGGGTTGGCTGTGTTCTGATTGGCTGGGGGGGTGTTCTGTTTGGGTGGGGGCTTTGTTGTGCTGGAGAGGTTCAAAGTGGCTAATGTTGCAGCTCTGGTCTGGCTCCTGGTCTGTGGTCTTGCCTCATCATTGGTGTGGGTTTGGGTTTGCTTTTTGCGTGGCTGTGTGGAGGTGGCATCCTGTGTGTTTCTGGTGTCAATCTTAGAGTTAGGAATACGTTTTTCAATAAGGGCGGGTTTCCAAATGGCTGGTAGGCGGGAGGTATCATCTCGTTTGTTCATGCTGTGGGGGCGTTTTTCTATCTCGATGGCTTCTCTGATTATTCTGTTATTAAAATGTTCAGTTTTGGCAATTGTTCTGGTCTTTTTGAAATCAATTTCATGTCCTGTGGCTTTAAGGTGTTGGACCAGGGAAGAAGTTGGTTCCTCTCTTTTGATTGAGTTTTTGTGTTCTTCAATGCGTGCATTTATCCTCCTGTTGGTTTGTCCAATGTATGTAGTGGGGCAAGCAGTACATGGGATTTCATATACTCCTTGATTTTCTAACTCAATTTTGTCTTTAGGGTTTCTTAGGATGGTGGATATTTTTCTGTTTGTGCAGAATGCTGTTTTGATATTATATTTGTGCAGGACTTTGCTGATTTTGTCTGTGGTGCCTTTTATGTATGGGAGGAGGGCTTTGCCGTTTTCTTGTTCTCTGTCATGGATTTTGGTGGGAGTTTCTTTTTGGATTAAGTTGGAAATCTTATTTCTTGGGAATCCATTGGATGTTAGTACATTAGTGAGAGTGTGTAGTTCGGTTTTTAGGTGTTGTTCGTCAGCTAGGCATTTGGTTCTGGAGATGAGTGTCTTGGCTACGGAGTTGATCTGTGCTGGGTGGTGGTGTGAGCGTGCGTGCAGATAGCGGTTTGTGTGTGTTTTCTTCTGGTAGATGGTGTGTCCTAGGGAGCCATTGGATTTCTTGTAGACTAAGACATCCAGGAAGGGAAGTTGGTTGTTAGCTTCTGTTTCCATGGTGAACTGTATTTTGGGGTGTAGGCTGTTGAGGTGTGTAAGGAAGTTGTCCAGTTTTCCTTTGCCATGTGGCCAGATTACGAAGGTGTCATCTACGTGGGGGGGTTACTGTCATATCCCTCTTCACCCAAGTGCCAATCAAAGAAGCCTTAACAGCTATCCAAAACAAATATAACCCCCCCAAACACATCCTAGATCTGACCAACCACTGTCTATCCAACACATACTTCATCTATAACGGACAAAAATACAAACAAATAGAAGGAGCACCCATGAGATCACCTCTCTCACCTGTCATTGCAAACCTCTACATGGAACACTTTGAAACCCAAGCTCTAGAAAAATCTGATCACAAACCCAAACTCTGGCTCAGATACGTAGATGACACCTTCGTAATCTGGCCACATGGGAAAGGAAAACTGGACAACTTCCTTACACACCTCAACAGCCTACACCCCAAAATACAGTTCACCATGGAAACAGAAGCTAATAACCAACTTCCCTTCCTGGATGTCTTAGTCCACAAGAAATCCAATGGCTCCCTAGGACACACCATCTACCAGAAGAAAACACACACAAACCGCTATCTGCACGCACGCTCACACCACCACCCAGCACAGATCAACTCCGTAGCCAAGACACTCATCTCCAGAACCAAATGCCTAGCTGACGAACAACACCTAAAAACCGAACTACACACTCTCACTAATGTACTAACATCCAATGGATTCCCAAGAAATAAGATTTCCAACTTAATCCAAAAAGAAACTCCCACCAAAATCCATGACAGAGAACAAGAAAACGGCAAAGCCCTCCTCCCATACATAAAAGGCACCACAGACAAAATCAGCAAAGTCCTGCACAAATATAATATCAAAACAGCATTCTGCACAAACAGAAAAATATCCACCATCCTAAGAAACCCTAAAGACAAAATTGAGTTAGAAAATCAAGGAGTATATGAAATCCCATGTACTGCTTGCCCCACTACATACATTGGACAAACCAACAGGAGGATAAATGCACGCATTGAAGAACACAAAAACTCAATCAAAAGAGAGGAACCAACTTCTTCCCTGGTCCAACACCTTAAAGCCACAGGACATGAAATTGATTTCAAAAAGACCAGAACAATTGCCAAAACTGAACATTTTAATAACAGAATAATCAGAGAAGCCATCGAGATAGAAAAACGCCCCCACAGCATGAACAAACGAGATGATACCTCCCGCCTACCAGCCATTTGGAAACCCGCCCTTATTGAAAAACGTATTCCTAACTCTAAGATTGACACCAGAAACACACAGGATGCCACCTCCACACAGCCACGCAAAAAGCAAACCCAAACCCACACCAATGATGAGGCAAGACCACAGACCAGGAGCCAGACCAGAGCTGCAACATTAGCCACTTTGAACCTCTCCAGCACAACAAAGCCCCCACCCAAACAGAACACTCCCCCAGCCAATCAGAACACAGCCAACCCCCCAGCCAATCAGAGCACAGCCAAGCCCCTAACCAATCAGAACATAGCCAAGCTCCCAGCCAATCAGTTCAAACCCCCACTGGCAGTTAAAAGGAAAAAACAGCTTAGACCACACATTGCTCCTAGTAGCAGAAGCCAAAAGCACCAGCCTGACGATGATGAATGAGATTTCATCGAAACGTTGCCAAGACACTTCAAATTCTACGTGGGAGAAAACCCGAAGAACCAAAGACCTGCATACAGACACCCGCGAAAACCTCAGAAAACAAATATATATATATATATATATATATATATATATATATATATATATATATATATATATATATATATATATATATATATATATATATATATATATATATATATATATATATATATATATATATATATATATATATATATATATATATATATATATATATATATATATATATACACACACACACACACACACACACACACACACACACACATAAACACACATATTCACATACGTACATATACATGTGTGTATATATACATATACACAATGGTCAATGGTCCCTCCTGTGGCCATGCTTTACTGCATACTTTCTGTAAAGTGTTTTTCAATTTAAAAGACTGCTGAGGGCATCATTAACAAAATATCTTAAAATTAAGTATTTAAAATAGCTATGTATTTTGCTATATTTTAATTGTAAAAATGTTTAGAGTAGCATGTAATTCAGGATCATTTTACAAAGAACCTATTTGTTGTGCGTCTCTAGAGCATAGTAGTCATGGCACCATCATCAACATGTCTTAAAGACTTTGATCCAGGCAAGGCAACCTTGCTAATAATCAACACATCAATTATCCCACACCTGCCTCAACTTTAATACTAACTTAGGCCATGCATGCTAATAGCAAACCTGAACTTCAAGTTTCTGCTCTCCTATAGTCAAGGCTTTATATAATGATGCTCCTAATAGTAGGAAATTTAAAATCTTCAAAACCATTTTCTCTTACTCTAAGTGGCTTTGAATGTCAAAATCATCTTTAATTAGAAGCAGGGGATTTCAAAGCCTATTTTTCATGTATATTTCATCTTTATTTACTTTTTCCTAACTTGATCTACTTATGTATCATTTAACAAGACTGACATAAAGAAGATAGCACTGGAATGAAACTATTTGAGTAATCCAATAATACATCCAAATCTATTAAGGGCTGGCTAATAATGGCAGCTGATGACACAGAATTATTTACCAGTCTATAAGATGTGAGCTAGGAATGTAATAATTTCTCAGATAAAATAAATAGGATAAATGCAAGGGGAAAAAAATAAAAATCATGAAAAAGTTAATGATGTGAAGAAGGTATTACGGTAGATAGTCTCTAAAAGCTCTGGCTTTCACTAAGAATTTTGCAATTTTCTTAGATGTTTTTGAGAAGTGAAGGAGAGCAGTAAGCCTATAATCATGGGAGCAATTAAAGTTCTGATAATTGGGCTATACATTTTATTCACCACTAGTTATACAGTATAATGGCATTTTAATAACACTCAGGATGCAGAGCCAACTTCTGTATCTGAGCATAGGGATGTTAAGCTTTCAAATGGAAGCCTGGGGTTTCCCAGTTGTGTTACTAAGGTGTAGGGCCTCAGCGCAAAGTACTGTGAAAAGTCTCCTGTAAGGAGCATGTAAAATACTTTTAAAAGTATCTAGCAATAGACCATAGCAGGGGGCTTAGGGAAAAGATAGCAAACACTGATTCCATCAATTACATCCCTGAAATCATTACTGTGATCAATGAGCCATACACACTAAAAAATAAAAGCACATAAAAACAAATAAAGACATGGCAATCAGGGATACAGTATTTGATGACATGTTTTTACTGCTGCCACAGAAAATTTAGTAAAGCTACTATGGGAATCAGAAAGTAGAAACTTTTTATATAAAAGTTCTGCCACTTTATGATAATATTGCAAAATAGGTAAAATATTTTTTTTCTTAAATCCCTATAATAAATATAACAATATGTGGGTAATAGTTTTGATTTCTCCTAAGCTACATGGACAATTCAGTTCAGGTAAGGAATTTTTTAAGTGTCTACCCTGCAAGGGTATGTGTTATGGTATGCTATGCTCAAAAGAAATCCTTCCTCAACCTAACCTAGTTCTATCAGCTTGAATATCTGAATCCCAAATCCCATGCTTCATTACAGCCAGAGTTTTATCTAGGCGAAAGGGGGAAAGGGGCTGGCAAGAAAAGACCACAATATGCTGAGGTCATTGTTAATTTGTCTCATTAGGACAGAGCCACAACTGCTTAGCCAAATGAGATGGACCAAGGAAATTCTCAAAAGATTTGTTTTAGGCTGAATATAAATTAGTAGAGTCTTAATCGATCCCCCAAGGAGATGATGTACTTTTCAGGTAATGAACTGCAGTAAAATAAATATATAAAGATAATGATTGCATTTGTTTAAATATGTTACAGATTGTCTATAAAGACTTATTTTTCATCATTTGGAAAGCCATTGGCCTAGAAAATTCTTACTCTCACTTGGAAGCATTTTCCACTCACAGACATAAATTATTTTGTGGATGTCAGATTGAAAATCTTTGGCTAAAAGAAAGGATTTAGATAAGAAGTCTTTAAACTATGAGCTGTTGCTATTTCATAGTCCAGCTGGAAGGACACTCATTAAAAACACACTCTGCAAAACAAGTTCCTGCAATTAAAAAGATCTCAGGTGGCATCGGCATATAACTGATGCCACACACCATAATCAATGTGGTATTAACTTGCTTGTTCTTTGAAAAATGATTGTTTTCCCCCTTAGTATTAATAACTTCATGGTCTAAGCAAGAGCAAGAATGGGTACATGGGGGTCAACCTAGGGGCCTGAGGTGGTATAGCAGGGGTGTCAAACTGCCGGCCTGCATGCTGGTTGCGTCATGCCAAAACCACGCCCACCCCATTGCAGGCAATGAGAAAAAAGTTACGATATGTCTTGACACATCACATGACATTGTGAGTTTGACACCCCTGTGGTATAGCATCTCTTGCTTGAGCAAGTGGTTGGACTAGAAGATCTACAAGGTCACTTCCAACTCTGTTAGTCTGTTATTTTGCATATTCAACTTCATTTTCTACAGCAAGGCAAAAGATTTAGCAGTAAACAATGGAGAAATTTGTGGTAATTTTGTTAGTGAACCCTTTAAAAGAAAGCTAAAGAGCATTTATTTATTTATTTATTTATTATTTTGACTTATATGCCGCCCTTCTCCTCAGACTCAGGGCGGCTCACAGCAAATAATACAAGTACAAAATATAAATTAGTTAAAATAGTAGTATACAATATAAAAAACTATACAACTATACCCACTCATACAACATACAGTCCCAATCAAAGGCCAGGGACAGAGCACAGCTCACACACCCCAAGCCTATCTGCATAGATGTGTTTTTAAAAGTTTTCGGAAAGCTAGGAGGGAGGGAGCAGTACGAACCTCTGAGGGAAGTTGATTCCAGAGGGCTGGGGCAGCAACAGAGAAGGCCCTAACCCTAGGTCCCGCCAAACGGCACTGTCTAACAGACGGGACCCGTAGGAGGCCAACCCTGTGTGCCCTAACCGGTCGCTGGGATTCATGGGGCAGAAGACGGTCCCGCAAGTATTTGGAATAGGGTTCAAAGACTCCCCACATCTAACATATTTTAAAAACCCTAAAAACAAGAAAAAAATGAATTACTTTCTTATGATATTGCATTATCATTGATTCTTGGTATCTGGAAAAGAAATGAGTCACTTCTTGATTAAAATGAAGACTCCAATAGAGCATTGATATGAAAATGCAGCATTCTGATTAAGAAATATTCTGAAGAGGAAACTGCAATGTATGTAAAAAATATACAGTCCCTCTGCTTTCAAGATATATATACCTATAGAAACCACACAAAACCATTCAAAACAACATGCTATTTGAAGCAGACCAGTAGATAACCCAACCTACCCAAATCATACCTCAAATGAGGAAAATTACTCTTTCTTTCAACATTGGATGTTCTTGTTTTGACACTTACCTCATCCCTCTTTGTAAGAATTAGTTGTTGGCATATGATGAAAACTTCAGTTTTGATAGCCTTGGTGGCACAGTAGTTAAAGTGTAGTATTGCAGGCAAACTCTGGCCACAGCCTGAAGTTTGATCTTCAGGTTGACTCAGCCTTCCATCTTTCCAAGGTTGGTAAAGAAAGTGCTGTAAAGCACAACAATAAATGCTATTGTTCTTGTTAGAACCAAGCCTAGGCTTGTGTCATGCATTTTACAGAAATACAACTTCAATCCTTCAGATCTTTTCCAGCTGTCCTGTCAGTGATTGTCCCATCCAGCTTGAGAAATCACTGTGATTAGGAGGTGGTAGATATTAATTATGGAGTCTCTGCAAAACAAAAATGCTTTTTTTGATAGAGCACTTGAACACAAATGAGTTTTTTTTAATGATCATGAAAATAAAATGGAAGTATGACTGCCTAGTAAGACTGTTTAGCAATCTGACCAGAATTAAACTGAGTTTACCCACTGTTCATAGCCATAATATGTTTTGCGTCATTGTGTCTGAATCCAACCCAATTTAATTCTTGTGGTTTGTGAACCAGGGTTTGTGGTTTAATGAATGTGCACTTAGTAATTCTTTGGTAAATGACTCAAGAAATAGAAAACTGTAGTTTGTGAGAAGCTGATGTACTGTCAATGTTTTGCCTTGGATTATGGAGGATGGGAACCTTCTGTTATGGTGAATTTGAGAGCTGCTTAAAAGAGTTGATTTCCCTTAAAACAAAAACAAACCAAAGAACAACATATTATTTGTTTCTACTTTGGCATCCTCCATTCCAAGAGCAATGAAATTTAGCCATGTATCTAAAATTAAGAACAAAAGCAAGGAAAAAGAATTGGCACAAAGGCCAACATTTAATGCCTTGAAATTAAACCAAATGACTTCATCCTTTAAGTGTTGCCTTTTCTTTGCTTTGAAACTTTTTCTTCATGATTGGAGCATGTCCAAGTAATGCTTTTTTAAAGCCTACCCAGACATTGCTAATATATGTTAGAAGAGATTTTATTTGAGGAATATAAACTGCCTAATCAATGATCACAAAAAACTATCATTTTCTAAAAATGTGATTTTAAGATTCCTTTTGCTGTGATAATTGTCCAATTCTGTAGTCCATTTCTCGTAACACAAATTCTGTCACAGTCAAGCAATGGGATATGTATGCATGTACATATGAAAAGGGGGAAAACTTGTATTATAAGTTTGGGAAAAACAACAACAGCACTTGAAATATTTCACCAGAATGTTTGCTGTGTTTCAATGGGACAAAACTTTACATAATTCAAATAACCCAAATTCTGTAAGGAACAAAAATGGAAATGTTCTAACATAAGGAGAAATAGGAATCAAAACAACTTTGGACTGCGTCATTTTTCAGCATAGAATGAACGATAATTAGATGAGTATTGAGTGCTGCTGATCACCTAACCTATATTTTAAAAATACAGTATAATTTAAAATGAATTTAAAATATTTCAAATTTCCATGGAAAATAAGATATGAAAATTATATATTTTGTTCAACTTTCTGCCAAAACAGAAAGGAGCAATAGCTCGGGTTCACTTCAGCAAAGTTCACTGGCTTGGGTTTTCATCCTAACACAAGCACTGTGAGTGTTTTTGCATTTGGTAATGTGGTAATACTCAGAAACGAACAAGAAACAAAGCAATGTAGTACATATCTATTCTCCCACGAATGAAGTCAAACATACATGTCCCAGGATAGTATTGCAGGATCCAGTCTGGATCAGAAATTGGGACCAGAGCTTTAGTCCTCCAAGCTTTCAGATTCTTGCCACAGTCCATCCTCAAGGAACTTCTTTTTCATATTCTGATGAGAAAGAAGATCCCTAAGGATGGGCTCCAGCATTAGTCTGAAAGCTTGGAAGACTAAAGGTGTGGTCCTGGTTTCCAACCTAGATTGGAATCTGTATATGTTCTTCCTTGGCACTCTTAACCCTGATCACATCAGCTCACATTAGAAAGGCAGTACTTAAGAAGATACAACCTTCATATTTTATTTGTGGCAACAGAAAGAAAATCCCTCATTGAGACATCTACGTGCATATGTTATGACTGGAAGAATATGTGTCGCCTAAGACAATGGGTGCTGGTTATATATTCCTTGGGAAAGAGAGGTATGAATGTTAGCATTAAATGAAGGGTGACATCTTGAAAACAAGCCTTAATTTTTTTTAAAAAAAAGTAGAGATTCATTAAATTTGTTCTCTGTGGATATATAACCTAATAGGGAAACAGGACACAATATATATAAGATGTTTAGTTTGGTTCTTGAGTTAAATTGTTTTGTAGCTTCATCTAATAGATTGAACCACAAATTCACCAATTGCCTGTCATGTTAAGGTTCCTTGATTGGGATATTGTTTACTGCTTGATAATTGGTCTGGTATTAATACTAGTTTTAATCCTTGATTATCTTGGTGTTGATTTCTGGGGCCCAGATTAGCAGGGAACTACCAACTCAGACAATCAAACAGTAAACAACAGTCTAATTAAAGATCAAGAAGAAAACAACTTTTCCATCAACACAGTCAGGGCAAACCACTGTATATAAAAAGAGAGCAAATTTCACTCTCCTCTAGCAATGAAGATGTTAGCTAGTTGTCTGCAAAAAACAACCATGCTCTGACAGCACCAATGATTCCACATATTTAATAAAGTATAGACAAGCCTTCACTTAATTTTACAGACTTCTGTAAGGTAGGGAGGAAGAAGACATGGGTCCTTATATGTTGAAGAAAAAGAACAGTGGTTTTCGCGGGTGTTTGTATGTAGGTCTTTGGTTATTTGGGTTTTCTCCCACATAGAATTTGAAGTGTCTTGTCATCTTCAGGCTGGTGCTTTCGGCTTCGTGCTTCTAGGAGCAATGTGTGATTGTAGCTGTTTCTTCCTTTTAACTGCCAGTGGGGGTTTGAACTGATTGGCTGGGAGCTCGGCTGTGTTCTGATTGGGTGGAGGTGTGTTCTGATTGGTTAGGGGCTTGGCTGTGCTCTGATTGGCTGGGGGAGTGTTCTGTTTGGGTGGGGGCTTTGTTGTGCTCAGGTTAGTCTGAGTTGCAGGGGGATTAGAGATGGTGAGCTGCATAGCTGTTTGGCTTTGCATTTGTGGTCATGCCTCATTTTCATGGTGGGAGTCAGTTTGCTTCATGTACGGATTGGAGGGGTTTAAAGTGGCTAATGATGCAGCTGTGGTCTGGTTTGTAGTCATGCCTCATCATCGGTGTGGGTTTGGGTTTGCTTTTTGCATGGATGTGTGGTGGTGACATCCTGTGTGGTTTTCGTGAGTGTAGGTCTGGTGTCATTCTTTGTGTTATGGACTCGTTTGTCAATAAGGGCAGGTTTCCAAATGGCTGGTAGGCAGGAGGTAGTATCTCGTTTGTTCATGCTGTGTGGGCGTTTTTCTATCTCGATGGCTTCTCTGATTATTCTGTTATTAAAGTGTTCAGTTTTGGCGATAGTTCTGGTCTTCAAAATCTGAACACAAAAAGCAAACCCAAACCCACACCGATGATGAGGCACGACCACAAACCAGAAGCCAGACCACAGCTGCATCATTAGCCACCTTAAACCCCTCCAATCCATACATGAAGGAAACTGACACCCACCATGAAGATGAGGCACGACCACGAACGTGAAGCCAAACAGCTATGCAGCTCACCATCTCTAATCCCCCTGCAACTCAGACTAATCTGAGCACAACAAAGCCCCCACCCAAACAGAACACTCCCCCAGCCAATCAGAGCACAGCCAACCCCCATCCAATCAGAGCACAGCCAAGCCCCTAACCAATCAGAACACACCTCCACCCAATCAGAACACAGCCAAGCTCCCAGCCAATCAGTTCAAACCCCCACTGGCAGTTAAAAGGAAGAAACAGCTACAATCACACGTTGCTCCTAGAAGCATGAAGCCAAAAGCACCAGCCTGAAGATGACAAATGGGACTTCATCGAAACGTCGCCAAGACACTTCAAATTCTACGTGGGAGAAAACCCGAATAACCAAAGACCTATATATATAGATTCAGTAATAGGAAAAGGAGTTTTGTAGAAAATGCTTAGAGTAATTCCAGAGCATCCTTTTCCTCACAGGAATTTCATTCTGGGATAAATCAAGCATCATGGATCATTTGCAGCCAATTGTGCTTGTGTTTTTATTTCAGGGGTTTGTTTTAAAGCCAGTTATTTTGCAAAGGTATTTGCATTGTGACTAAAATCTGGAACATTTCAGAGAGAGAAATGTTATCTATTCTTTTTAAAATATTATGTATAGCAGAATGAGAATGCAGCCAAGATGTTTGCAACAAAGAGATCTTCCAAGGAATGGACTGTAGCAAAAAACAGATTGGTTGCATCATTTCATTCAGCTGTAGCCTCTGAACATGGACTATGCTCTCCATTACATTGAATGGCTGTGAGTAAATCGAGTATTCTTGTCATATGAACAGTGTTAGCTTAAATGACTTTTAAATCAATTTTATTTATTTATTTATTTATTTATTAAATTTTTATACCGCCCCTCTCCCGTAGGACTCGGGGCGGTTCACAACAGAGTAAAAACATAAAAACAATAAATATTTAAAAATAAATTAAACTAATATTAATAAAAGGCTGTTGCTAAAAACCTGTTAAAAACCCAATTCTAAAACCCAAACAGCCTTGTTTAAAAATTTTAAAAACCCGAGGAGCTCTAGGCCAGGCCTGCTTGATTGAAGAGATGAGTCTTCAGTTCTCTTCTGAAGGTGCGGAGATCATGACATGTCCGGAGTTCTGGGGGGAGCTCATTCCACATCGTCGGTGCCCCCACAGAAAAGGCTCTCCCCCTGGGCGCCACCAGCCGACACTGCTTAGCCGATGGCACCCTGAGGAGGCCCTCTCTATGGGAGCGAACTGGTCGATGGGAGGTATTTACTGGCAGAAGGTGGTCTTGTAAATAACTGGGTCCTATGCCATGAAGCGCTTTAAAAGTGGTAACCAGTACCTTGAAGCGCACCCGGAAAGCCACCGGCAACCAGTGCAGTTCGCGCAGGATAGGGGCCATTCGTACCCGCCAGGGTGCCCCCACTATCACCCGCGCGGCCGCATTCTGCGCCAGTTGAAGCCTCCGCGTGCACTTCAAGGGGAACCCCATGTAGAGAGCATTACAATAGTCCAGTCTGGAAGTGACAAAGGCATGGGTGACCGTGCGTAGCGCGTCCTTATCTAGGAAGGGGCGCAACTGGCGTACCAGACGAATCTGGTAAAACATCCTCCCGGCCACGGCCGTCAGATGGTCCTCAAGGGACAGCCGTGAATCTAGGAGGACTCCCAAGTTGCGAGCCCTTCCCGTGGGGGCCACTGACTCGCCCCCAATAGACAGTGATGGAGTCAGCTGGTTGTACCGGGACGACGGTAACCACAGCCACTCGGTCTTGGAGGGGTTGAGCTTGAGACCGTTCTTCCCCATCCAGATCCGCACGGCCTCCAGGCACTGGGTCAGCACATCAAGAGCTTCATTTGGGTGGTTCGGGGTGGAAATGTACAGCTGAGTATCATCAGCGTACTGATGGAATTCCACCCCAAAACCTCGGATGATCTCACCCAGCAGCTTCACATAAATGTTGAACAACAAGAGCGAGAGGACCGACCCCTGAGGTACCCCACAATCAAGGGGCCTCGGGGTCGACCTCTGACCCCTTGTCAACACAAACTGCGTCCAGCCAGAGAGGAAGGAAGAGAACCACCGAAGCACGGTGCCCCCTATACCCAGCCCCGCCAGCCGGCGCAGCATGATACCATGGTCGATGGTATCAAAAGCCGCTGAGAGGTCCAATAGCACCAGGATAGAGAAGCAACCCCTGTCCCGGGCCCGCCAGAGATCATCCACCAATGCGACCAAAGCTGTTTCCGTGCTGTAACCCAGCCTGAAGCCCGACTGGAACGGGTCCAGGTACGACGATTCCTCCAGGTGCTGAGGGAACTGTCGAGCAACCACACTCTCAACAACCTTCGCAACAAAGCGAAGGTTGGAGACAGGACGGTAATTAGATAGAACAGCCGGGTCCAAGGCGGGCTTCTTGAGGAGGGGTCGCACCACCGCCTCTTTCAGGGTGGCGGGGAAGACACCCTCACTCAACGAGGCGTTGATAATTGCCTGGAGCCAGCCTCGCATCACCTCACTGGAGGCCAGTACCAACCAGGAGGGACACGGGTCCAATAAACATGTGGTTGCTCTAAGACCTCCCAGCAACCTGTCCGCATCATCAGGTGTCACGTAGTCAAACTCAGCCCAGATAGTAGTCTCAAAACCGGCCTCAGCCACTTCTGCTGGACTGCCTTCGTTGAAGTTAAAGCCTTCCCGAATCTGAGCGATTTTGTCATACAGGTATTGCACAAAATCCTCAGCTCTTCCCTCCAAGGGGTCCCCCCTCACCTCCCGATGAAGGAGGGAGCGGGTTACCCTAAACAAGGAGGCTGGGCGGTTATCTGATGATGCAATAAGGGCAGTGACATAAGAACACTTCTCTGCCCTTATTGCCACTAAGTAAGTCCTAATATGGTCTCTTACTCGTGTTCGGTCAGACTCAGAGCGACTCGCCCTCCAACTGCTCTCTAGGCGTCTTTTCCGGCGCTTCATCTCCCTCAGCTCCCCGTTAAACCAGGGAGCTGAACGAGAACCACGCCGGTTCAGAGGCCGCAAAGGCACAACCCTATCCAAGGCATCAGCAGCTGCCCTATCCCAGGCAGCTACCAGCGCCCCGACCGAGTTGTGTGTTATATATGTTAGTATTCTTTCAATACTGGGAATCCCAACATAATGTGTTTTTTCCTTCTCAAGCCAGTCAATCAAATTCAGCTGACTGACAAGTAGTAGGAAAAATAAATCAAGGAGTTAGTTATAATAACAATAAATGTCCTTGCTATTAAAGGACACAGCATCCTCAGAATGTGAAGCCAGCACTGTTCAGAGTAAATAAATAAATTTGCTGACACTTCTGCAAAATGTCTTTGCTTTGCAAATAATCATGCAGTTTTACCTTTGCCTATTTATCTACTGTACCATTCGCTCTGTAAGTGGCCATATTCTACTTCTATCTTTCTTTGTAGAAATAGTTTCTATATTTTTGTAGGGGAAAAAACATAGTCTTTATCGATGTTAAGGGAATGTTTCATATAACAGTGCCCTCAAAATGCTACATATGGCCCAACAATGAACAAACCTTAGTTTGAGAAACATCCTTGTCATCCCTGTCATCATCATTTTCTAGTAAAATGCTGACTCTCTATTTTGTACTAATCATTCTATTTAGTTTGTTCAATTTATCTACAGCCACATAAATTCCAGGCAGTTTACAGATATTAAAATAGTAATAAAATAAAATGATTTGAAAACCTCAGTAATGAAATTGTGACAATATTTGTAATGGGCAGAAGGAATCATGTCAAGGAACATCACTACCAAGATGAAGGTCAAATAAAAGAAGCCTAAAAAAGCAGCTCAGACTTGACTCTTCCTAGTTCTTACAAAGTTCTCACAAAAAGTGAAGGAGGAGGAAAGTGCATTCAGACTTACAAGACTTTGTTAACTTATAATATAAGTAGTATTAGCATTCATAACTTTAGTTTCTTGGTCTGGTCTACCTTGAAGGGTTACTAAGATCAAATAGGAAGATAAATATAAAAATACCATATATGTCTATATATGCATAGGCAGTGCACATATACAAATAATATGACATAAATATACATGCATCCACACTCATACTATAATCAGTTCCCAAAGTCTTTCTAGAAAATTCAAGTTTGAAATAGTTTCTAGAAGGCCAAGAAGGTGGAGCTATCTCAGCTCAGAGGGCAAGCTGTTTGATAGCCACCTGATTCTGTCTCATAGAATTGTTTGGAAAATCTTTTTTTTTAAATGTCCTCATCACAGTTCCTTTCTAAGATTCCAAAAAAGATTCCAAAAGGTCTGGAAACAGAATATTGGTACTTTGAACTCAAAGACCCATTAGAGAGGATGTGTAAAGTGGAAATAACTTTTAGATTTTAGATTCCAATTCTCCTGACAGCTCTTTTTGAAAAACAGATAGAGTCATTTGTACTCTCTCAATCAGATTGGAGAGTAGCCACAGTCTAAAACTGAGTCCTTGCTTATTATACCTTTTAACAACATGAATCTTATATCTTATTATATCCTCTTGTTTTCGAAGAATAGTACTTTCCTTTCATTTGTGCAATAATATGTGTAATTCAGTGTTTCTGAATCTTTTAGTTATGAAAAAGAGGGTATGTCTTTTCTGGGTATCATGCTTAATGATTAGACACACTTTACAGTTGAATAACTGTTCATAAATATTCCATATACCCTGTTCTTAAATTCCCTGAGTTAATGTTACCGGTATTTCCCCTGCAATTTTTCCCTGCAGACTAAATGTCAATGATTTTGTCTTTGCCCCACCATTTATATTAATGCTGTCATGCAATAATATGATCCCGAATACATTATATTAACATAGCAAAAATATGTCAACTAAAAGTAAAACCTTGTTAGATAATTTTCCCCCTAGAATCATCGCAAACGTTGTACGCAGAAATAACATTAAGTAAAGTAGCATTAAGTGAATTGTCTAGAAAGCTAGTGCTACGTGGAAGTTCTATTCCTATCTAGTCTAAAAACTTCATGACTCCCAATTACATACTGGCCCAATTCAGACGTAATGCTGTTGCTCCAAAATATAATTGCTGAAGTCAAGGAACAAAGAAATTCCTACCACCATGCTTATTTTTTGTGACCATATGGCATACATGGAGGATGAGCCTGACCTAGAGAATATTCACTATTTGATAAAGGTTAGTTTCATTTGAGGTAAGATCCAGTTCCAAATATGTTCTTGACTATAGCATTGGTTTGCTGTTGCCTTCTTTCAGCATTTTTTTATAGTTTCTTTTATAGCTCTCTGTTCTGGTCCTGGAGACAAAAACATATGAAGAAAGATTGCAGGAATTGGCTATGGCCAGTCTATAGAAAAGAAGGACATGATAGCAATATTCCAGTATTTGAATGGCTGCCACAAAAAAGAGGGGATCAACTTATTTTCCAAAGCATCAGAAGGCAAGACAAGAAACAATGGATGGAATAGAGGAGAGAAGCAACCTGGAATTAAGGAGAAACTTCCTAACAGTGAGGACAATTAACCAATGGAACAGCTTGCCTTCCGAAGTTGTGGATGCTTGAGCAGGGGGACTAGAAGATCTCCAAGGTCCATTCCACCTCTATTCTTATTGAATGAGTGATTGATTAATTGATTGATTGATTGATTGATTCATTCATTCATTCATTCATTCATTCATTCGAGATATATAAATAAAGTCAAGATAGCAACCAAAATCATGTAATTGAAGTCCTGTCCCCTTTTTTACATATGTTGCACACAGAAAGGGGTAGAAGTGCAATCAATAGGTTGTTGCTGCCATCTTGATGTTTTCACCAAGAAATTAATCATTGTCCTGTTTCATGACCAACCTTGTTTAGCTCTTTGCCAAGATCCTTACTTCATCTGCAGGAAATATGAATCTGTTTTAAATAACGATTTAAAGCTACTAGCAAATTATATTTCTACATTTTAAATTGAGATCTGTGTATACAAATTAACTTGTGCAATATTCTGGCTAAACAATGACATTTTTGATCCTCTGTTCTCCTGCCACATTTTCTCTTTGGAAGATTATGTAAGTGCCAATTATATCAATGGTTACTTCTCTAAATTAGGCTACTGTTTGAAGATGGTAGGTTGACCATCTTTTCTAAAGTTCTAAATTTTGAACCATTGTGCAAAATAATGCAACTAGCACAAGTTATGATAATTATGAATAAAATGAGCAATTTTCATTTAATATAAACTATTGTGAAAAAGCTATCTATTTAAAATTTTTGAAACTAAATAATGCAAACTAGAAAGGACATTAAAGATATTGGCTCTGTACTTTCACCTATCCAGCAAAATAAAACAAGTTCAAATATCTGAGTTTAATCAAGGCTATATTGTTGAACAAATAGGTTTCAGAAATCTTTGAAAAATATTTATCAAGTAGGTACTGATTTTACTTTTCTTTTTTCTTTTTTTGGCAAAACCTTTTCAATAGAGATGGGCAAACTTCCAACTTGGTAGGTATGTTAGAAATTGGGTAAAAGACATAGAATTAAGGAATTCTGGATATTTCTGGACTTCTGGATATATATGGACTTCTAGATAGTTCTGAGCATTGAAATGTGAATGTAAGTTATAATACTTTCAAATAAAATTTCTCCCTAGTTCCCCTCTTGTAGTGATATTGGGATAAACCTTGGGGGACAAGAGGAAGAGATGGCATCTAAGGAGCAATCAGACAAGAGAGGGAGAGGCTAGTGGTTGCTTAACCATCAGAAAAAAAACTTAGGAAGGACTGCCTAATTGGTCAGGCTGCAAAAAGAGACAGTGGGAGACTTGTACTTTCAGACTTTCATGATTTTGATATTGTAGCCTTGCTATAAAGTAGAATGAGCTCATCTGATCATGTTTCCTGTTTGGTTTACTCAGAAGGGTTTCCATCTCCTCACAAATCTAGAACAAGGACTGGCAATCTAAGGCCTCAAATCACAAGTTAACTTCCAATCTTTTTTGTATCTATAGAGCTCCCTCCAATAATATTGGCAAAGCTTAGTTTCAAAAATCATAGAGTTGGAAAGGAACTCAAAGGTCAACTTATCCAACTCTTGCTCAGTGATTAGAATATCTTTTTAGGAGGTTTTTAAGAAGAGATTGTACAACCATTTGTCTGAAATGGTATAGGGTTTCCTGCCTAAGCAGAGGTTGGGACTAGAAGAACTCCAAGTTCCCTTCCAACTGTCTTACTCTGTTATCTCTACAGGTAACCATGCAGCCTGTGTTTGAAGACTTCTAGGAAGAGACTAAAATGACAACTCACTACATTACATTATGTTTCAATCAATTCTACTAGTTGATAGCTCGTACAGTCGACAGGTTTTTTTCCCCTTAAGTCTAACCTACTTTCTTATAGCTTTAATCCATTGGTTCTATTTGGCCTTCTGGGATCATAAAGAATAATGGCAGTTCTTTTACTGTGTGACAAGTCTTCAAATAGCTTATTTATTTATTAAACATGCCACTCTAGTTATTAGCAGACTCTGATCAGCTGAACAGCACTTAAACACTATCTTATTTATTTGTTTATTTATTTATGGATATTCTGATTTCTACTCATATTTCACTCTAGGCAGCTTACAAGATAAAAACAACAAAAGCACTATAGACAATTGACAGAAAAATAGAAATGGCCTTTACTGAGATGGAGCGACAAAAATATCCTGCAACAATTATCAGTAAATAAATTCAAACTCAGTAGTGGGTCACATAACATCCTGTGCAGGATGAGCAGGTTCTTCATGACTCTCTTGAAAAACATCCAGCTCAAGGCTACACAAATCTTGAGGGCAACATTATTCTAGAGATCAAATTTGTGCCCTTTGGGACCCACAAGATGATGCTTTTTAATAGATGGGAACATGCCAAGGGAGACAGGCAATCACAAAAATACCCAAGCCCTAGGTCATGCATGGCTGCATGAATGACAATTAGCACTTTGAATTGCACTTGGAAGCCCAATTTCACTGTGCAGGTGTTACATGGATTCACTGAAGCATATGCTTAACTACTAACACTGCCACATTCTTCCTGTTACGTTAATTTAGCCATTTGCTCAAGTCTGTTTAGTTATTTTTAAATCTTGTTTCTTTCCTGTCATTTTTAGATGGGAAATACATAATGGGTTTAACAGAATAAAAAAAAATCCTTCCAATAAATTCAGAAGAAAAGATCCCCATCCATTCTGCATCATTGTCTCACCCACTGTTGTTGTCACTCTTAGCTAAAACTATTAATTGTGGACTTTCAACAATAAATATATTGCTCATCCTTGAACTACAGTGACCATTATGTTGTTATTGCAATTATCTGACTATAAATGCTTCCAATGTATTGCTAAGCATTCTGATATCTACCTCTGTTCAGCCATGGATTACAAAAATAAACAGTGAGACAATATGAAAGTTCTTGTTTTGGTTTTGTAATTTTTTCCCCATCTTTCAATAAGGACAGATTTAAAAAAAGAGAGAGAGGAATAAATAATGAATATTTACTGACCTCTACATTGGCATTGTGAAATGGCTTAGAGGTGGATAATATTTCTCTTAGATAAGATAAGATAACCTTTATTGCCATTTTTTACTGTGAGCACGCTGCCCGTTTTGAATACCTAGCGGAAAATGAAAAGTTGAGAGTTCACAAGTTTCTGACTGAATCTATATTTTCTGCTTTGAATACCATGAAGCCTTGTTACCCCAGAAGGTAACAAGGAAAATAGGTCATAAAGAGGATATGTAGCATCCCAGGCAATCCTGCGGACCTTGCTCAAGCAGCACTTATATGCTATGCCTGGATAAAAGGAAGTGAACTACCAATAATCTTTTCTGCCATCCTCACCACTGTCTGCACCGCCTTCCTATCCGAAGCTGTGATGCTTCCAAACCAGACAGTAATGCAATATGACAAGATGCTCTCGATCGTCGCTCTATAGAAAGTGGTAAGGACAAAGTTGCAGGAGACAGATTTATGCTCATTGTCTGCAATTTTTATGTTGTAGCTAATATTGGCAGCTTGTATGCTGAGAGAATATATAGTATTTCTTCTGGTTAAAAAAATCAATTTTATCAATCATCATTAAAAAAAATAGTAGCAACACTGAAGACAAGAGAAAAAGGAATAGGGAGAGAGAATAATAATTTGATTTAGATGTTTATCTTCCAGGTTAAAGAAAAAAATATGCAGTGGTAGAAAACATATATATGTAAGAATTCTGCACCTCCCATTACTGTAAGGCAGTATTCTGAACTTCCTTAAAGATGTGGCTGGTAAGAGCTAGAATATTAGCTTTATTGTTCACAGACAGACATTGTATTTCCATCCCTGCTCTGAAGAAATATATTACTTGATATCAGAACAAAAAGTCTCACATGTAGTAAAAATGTAATAGAAAGGTAGTCTGTATGGATGCCCATGTTTATGTGTATAGGCAAACACATGCAATAATTTTAAATACTAAGTGCACGTTACAGTTAAAAAATATATAATTTTTTAAAGAAATGTTAAGTCCTTCTTTCCTCTTTTTTAGCACATATGCAAAGTCATTTCAAATTAAAGTCAAATTTAAATTAACACTGGCAAAATTCCAGAAGATCAAAACCACAAGGATACCAGAATTCCAGAACTATTACAGAAAGAAAACAACTGTTACACTGCCTTCTTCTTTATTTAAGGGTCTTAATAATATTTACAGGGATTTAGTTTTCACAGAACACTGTTGCAATGCTAGTGCTGAACAGTCTTCCCCATCAAAAGATGAATTAAATTGACTTCAAACATTTCTGAATTCAATACGGTGGAATGTCTATCACTCTTGCCACGTGATGGGTTTTCTGCTGTTGTTCAAAAGATAGTCAAAGTTCTACCATGATATTTCTAATGCTTGGGCTTCAAAAATTATCATCTGGCTACTTCAGAATGATTGTCCATTCAGAGACCTCAATGGATTTGATAACTTGCATTAGCTTTTGCCATATAAATATGTTGACTTGTTTGTATTCTGCCAGCTACTTAAGCTGGAGAACTGGAACATCTCTCACCCTGGGAAGAAAATTATCTTGTCCATCTTTTTAATTCATTTTATTACACCACCAGTATACATGAACCGTTTCCAAGGAGGCAAGGGCAAGCACAATCATGCAGAGGTTAGTGGTTTTTCAAAGTTAAATTTGGTTACAGATAATGGATTTGTAAATGACAGCTGAGAAGACAGGTTCATATCTCATCATAGTAATGAACTCCAGCTGGTATTTCTACATAACAGAAGATATACAGAGTTGCCTTAAACTGCGAAATGGGTGGAACATAAATTTAATAAATAAATATACCAATATATATATATATATATATATATATATATATATATATATATATATATATATATATATATATATATATATATATATATATATATATATATATATATATATATATATATATATATATATATATATATATATATATATATATATATATATATATATATATATATATATATATATATATATATATATATATCAAAAGCCACTATTTTAACTCTATTTTGCTTCTTTCATTTGCAACATTATGCAAAGACCAATATATAATATGGACTTCATGAAAGTTAGACTAATGCTAAAAATCATTCACAAGCTCAAATTACCTAAGTTTTCATGGCCTACATCAGGGGTCCCCAACCTCTGGTCTGTGGACCAGCAACCGGTCCACACAAACAAGCAAAGCCCATCCGTGTGATGCAGGCAGCACAAAACCATGCACTGTCTGTTTCATGGAAAAATCTTTCTCCATGGAACTGATCCCGAGTGCCCAAGAGGTTGGGGACCTCTGGCCTACATTATCTTGTCAGGTTTTGGTGGAAGAACCTGAATTTTACATTGTTTCTGTAATATTAGTTTTACTTGAAAATAAATAAGCATTCCATATGTTGCAAGTTCATTCCTTCATTTGTTAAATTTCTATACTATGCAGAAGATAAAAACCCTGGCAAAATAATAATAAAATAATATAACAATAGAATAGAATAGAATAGAATAGAATAGAATAGAATAGAATAGAATAGAATAGAATAGAATAGAGCTGGAAGGAACCTTGGAGGTCCTCTAGTCCAGCCCCCTGCTCAAGCAGGAGAACCTATACCATCTCAGACAAGTGACTGTCCAGTCCCTTCTTAAAAACCTCCAGTGATGGAGTGGGGAAGGAAAGTTATGACCAAGTACCCTATTTCAACTTGGAAACAGCTCTAGTATCTTACATCATAGTTGGCAGTTCTAAGAGGGAATCAAGCATCACTTTTAGGTAATTCAACTCTTTCTGCAGTATTTTTTTGTATATTCTGATTACGATGTTTGTTTATAACAAATAATGTACCGCCCAGATGGTGTTTTCAGATAGCTTCTCATGCTCTTCTAGTGTCTGTTTAGTTATCATAGAGTCAGAAGGGGCCATTTAGTTCCATCAAGTCCAATCTTTGGCTCAGTAGAGCAGTCATTCTCAACCTAAGCAACCTTAAGATGTGTAGACTTCAACTCCCAGAATTCCCCAGCCAGCCAATGTCCATTCTGGGAGTTGAACTCACATATCTTAAAGTTGCTCAAATTGGAAAACAACGCAGTAGAGGAATCAAAATTAAAATGACAAAAGACTTTGCTTGGAAACATTTCAATCAAGGGGAGCTTATTACCTCCTTTGGCAATTGGTTCTACTGCCCTATTGCTTTTAATTTATTGTTATGCAATATTTTACTGCCTGCACAGTTGTTATGTGCAATGAATAAATATACAAGAAAACCAGAGGTAAGGCATTGGGAGACATACAGAAAAATAAATTCTCCTCTTACTCCTACCAATTTCGGTTATAGTCCTGCCAACAGCATTAGGGATAGATTCCACCACATTAAACAGAACATTCACCAGAACTCTATCATCATCAATTTCATTATCATTCATCATCATCACCTAAATTAGCATTTATTGGCAAAGGAAATATCTATAATATATTTCTCCAAAGGGATTTTTTTCCAAATGCCTCAGATTGATTGTTATTCATTAAATAATGTCTTCAAAATGTTATTTGCACTGAGAGACACTCAGAGTCTTCTGAAATTAGTAATTAGCTGCTTAGCCAGATAAAAACAAAACTGAGAGATGACTAATAGTCTGAACACAAGATATGCTACTTCAGCAAATAGACTGCTTAAGACACAGTTAAGTTGTCCTGCAAGGACATTATGCCAATAGGCCAATTATACATAATGTTTAATACACAGTGGTTGCTTCTATGGAGTAAGATGCTGTGAGCATTATGTTTTTATATTTGGATAAAGTTTCAAGGGCAAAGGGACTATATGGAAGACCTGTATTGCTAAAGATTGTTACATGCCCATTTCAAGAAAAGAAAGTCAATGGCTATGAAAAAAAGGCAGTAGGCTCTTGATAATTATAGTGATAGAAGAATCTAAAATCACCTATTCAGAAAACAATCACTATTACAAAGGCCCTTTCTCCACATTACTGGCTGAGAGGATGAGGACATCAAGCAGAGAGCCACAAGTTCAAGCTTGTAAGTGAAGGTGGGATATGGACAGCTATTGGGACATAATAGTTTAGCTTGACACCTATTTTCATTAGTTTCTATAAGCAATATAAGATATGTTTAAGTTTCTGCAACAACAATCACCCAAATGTTAGGCCAATATTCACTGCGTTCTTAATTCAAGAATTCATGAAATCTGCATTCTTGAAAATTATCCTAATATTGTATCTGGCTTCTTAAAAGCACAGCTTAAATTAATTTGAGTTAGCTAAAATATGTGAAATTAAGATCTTAGTTGACAATCGAAGAATTATATTCTGCACTTCTTTCTTAAAACACAATTTGCTAGAATTTCCTATTCCTGCATGAATTTTAGAAGTGAATTTAGCTAGGTTTTTACTTCAGCATTTTTCTGCTTGTCTTTTTTATATATATATAGTGCTACTCAATGCTATTTAGTTTAGGCTTCCCCCTGAACTGCCAAGGCAGAAGAAAGAAATAGAGACATCTCAAGTGTTTTGTGTTTGAATGTTGTGATTGCAACTAGCATATCATAAAAAGATTAATAGTAAGGAAGACATTTCAATGCGCTTTGTCTTCTGGTAATAGCATCCTCAATTGATCCTTCCTCCTTTCTCCTATCCTGAATAATCTTGATGTCGGATTCATCAATATAAATACTTCAAGAACTGAACTTCTTTCTTTCTTTATTGCAAACTATAAAACAGGCACATTTTACATATCACCAAACCACAGCCTGGGGCAGTATTTCTCATGCTGCCTGGGGAATTCTGGGAATTGAAATCCATACATCTTAAAGATGCTGAGTTTGAGAAAGACTGACCTCAGGCATCAGGAAATAAAACTTGCAATGATCACAGTCTGTACCAGTAAAGACAATCCTGGGCTCTTAGAAGCAGAAAATCTATAAAGTCAAAACATTGGACCTCTCATTTCCATTGTCTCACTGATCCTACAACTGAAATAAAACTTGGAAGCATGCAACTAAATCAAGGTTGGATTAATTTTGCCACATGAATTAATTTATCCATAAAGAGATCACTCTTATAGAAGAGTATCTGGAATGAATTACAATGACAGCTGTTATGGTTATGTAGCAATCTTTCAGGCTACTGACTGGCTTTGACAGATGTTCTAATACTGTTGCTAGCAAATATGATTCTGCAAATTCTCTGAAAGGGGGGCTTCAAAGTACACAGCTGCATCTGTATCTTTTTCAGGATTTGCAAGCATTCTTTTGGAAGCTGCTCCTGTCTGATTGCATTATAGTTTCCGGAATGCACATGAATAGTGACTTGCTTCATTTTTATTCCCAGTGGAAAAAAGTGCCTGTGTTTGTGCATGCATATATAAAAAAAAAACCCCGATAGCTCTTTAATAATTAAAACAAGATGCTTTGTACCGTGCTTCCCATTTGCCCAGGTTTACTAGATAAACAATCATTTGGGTTGAATTTTTAATGTGGTAAATCTCATTGTTGCCTTCCCATATACAGTAATAATGAGTCAACCAACAATTTAGGCAAAGAAACCCTACATGGGGAAACAGGCAAAAATTTAGATTAGAGGGGAATTTTTGGCAAGTCTAGTTGTGTGGCTAAAATAGGATTTTCTCATACTTCCTTATTCTCCAAGGTAGATGTCAGTCCTTTGGGGTAGCCCAGATCAGGAAACAGACTCCATAGGAAATTTGGAACTGTACTTTTTGAGATGGCCTATAATAACAGAATCTCATAAACCTGATTTTGCTTTATCTGCCCTCTCTATTATATCTTAGGTGATCAGAAATGGACTTGCCTGAGTGTCTTGTTTCCAGGATTTAAGATAAATAGTGTCTTATTTCCAGGATTTAAGATATGTTTCACCTGTCTTAGATTATATAAAGGTTCTTGCCTATCTCCCTCAAAATTAATATACTGGTATAGGGTCGCATTTGTTGAACACTGTTGGGCTTCATGGTTTAGTGACCGTGGTCTAGACAACAAATTCCTGACATTCCTGACATTTCACCCACAACTGTGGCTGGCATCTTCAGGGGCAAAGTGGTCTGATATATAGACTCCAGGTAACCGAGCAGGGACTGATTGGGCTCCTGTCTTTAAAGCCAGGTATCCTGACTGCTGATTAGTCTTTAGCTGAGCTGGTTTCCTATTGGTGCAGGTTGGTGAGGGTGAGTCTCTAATTAGTATTATATGTGTGGTTGAGGATGCCAGTCACAGTTTTCAGTAAAATATCAAGAAATCTGATGTCTAGTCCATGATCATTAAACCATAAAACCTTTTACTCCCTCAATGGGTCTCCCTAATTCTATGCAGCAGAATACATATAAAATAACAGTGCTGGGCAGATTTTAGAAATGGTGGTTTGCTTGGACAAAATTTGAATGAAATTGCTAATTAAATATCAGTTTATAATTAGCAGAAGTATACTCAGTTCTTAAATTATGGTCTGTGGCTGACTAAATCTAAATATATCACACAGACCCAGAATGGCTGCAAGGTTAATGAGCATTTTTAAATGCTCCATTTGATACACTTAATTTTAAGTAAGCCACAATTTATGGCTAAAAGTCTTGGAAGGATGCAGGTAAGATGATAGGGAGTATATTTACATTAGTCATCCAAAATGGTTGCAGTGTTTTCATGCAAACATGTTAATAGGATTCATTCGTATTTTTCTTCAGAACTTCTACTTTCTCTGTCTTTTTAATACCAGGGCCAATTCCTGAAATAGAAAAAAGCAGCAACATTGTCTGGATCAAGCTAATTCTGGTTCAAAGCATTATTTGTAAATAGTTTGTAAAATCTCTCAAAGACAGCAACAATGACAAACAGAGAAGCAGTATGGACAGATCATGGCATCGGACCCGGATACTTACAGGACCGTCTACTGCCAGCAAATACCTCCCGCCGTCCGGTACGCTCCCACAGAGAGGGCCTCCTCAGGGAGCCGTCGGCCAGAGAGTGCCGGCTGGCGACCCCCAGGGGGAGAGCCTTCTCTGTGGGAGCTCCCACGTTATGGAACGAGCTCCCCCCCGAACTCCGTATAATAACAGATTTACGCACCTTCTGTTGGGAACTAAAAACATTCCTTTTTCGACAGGCCGGCCTGGCATAGAAGCTTCGGTTCCAATAGGGTCAAAATGTTTTAGGGGGACTGAGTATTTTTTAAGATTTTAGCTTTGTATGTTTTGGGTTTTAAATGGGGATTTCGGCCAAATTATTTAATTTATTTTTAATTATTTTAAATTTTGTATATTTATATGTTTTTTAAATTTTAGGCTGTACAACGCCCCGAGTCCTTCGGGAGAGGGGCGGTATAGAAATTTGATTAATAAATAATAAATAAAATAATAGATAGTTGAGTTGTCCTGGTAGTTTTCTGACTGAAGGGAGCCATCCAAGACTTAAGAGTTCATTCTATCAAGTCTGAACTACTAGCAGCAGGATATCCAAGATCCGCCCAAAAGTGGATTTAAAAATCTATTAATGATAAGAGCAAGAGAATTCCTGTAGAGACATTGAGTGACATTTCTGAGAAGGCTTTTAATGTTTAGCAATGAAGTAGTGGAACAAAGAGGAACATCCAATGCCAAGAATAGCTTTAGCAGAGCTGAAGCAGGGTCTTTGTACCCACAGATCCCAATTCAGACAAACAGCCAGGAAGTATTTTATGTGCTAGCAAATAATACAATACTATATGAACTTACCTTTCATTCATTCTGGACTTCCAGTTGGAATTTTTTGAAATGTGGGAAGTTGCCTTGCAACACAAATTGCAGCTAGTGCAAATTCTGACGTTCATAAATAGAACAGAGTCAGAAATAGAAGTATTTTAAGCATCAGGATAGGCAAGATGCAGGCTATGGGCCAAATGGTCCCATGTTTCCCTTGCATTTATATGACCAAAATTTTATGATTTTCAATTATTCAGTGATCTTCACATCATTTTATGGGAGGTTATTTTTTTTAAATTAGTATTCTTAAACATACTTTCATAAGGGTTAAAATGGATGCATGTAGCCTTTTCACACTTAAAGTTCATGTGATGTGACATATAGTGATATGATGTTAGATGAGGATTGGGAAAACTCAGGGTGAAATCCAATCTCAGCCATGGAAATTAATTCAGTGTCCCTTAGCAAAGTCACTAGACTTTTATTGTGGGGGATAAAATGAAGGTATCCAAGTTAGATTCCTTATACTTTTGGAGAAAAGATAAGGATACTTGTGTTTAGTTCTTTGGAAGAAGCTTTGAGAATTATGTAATGTTGGAAATATCTAGATATTTTTATCAATGGTGAAGGAATAGGAGACAAGAACATAAAAACAAAAATTGTACTGTACCTGAAAAGGTTTACAATAATTTTGGTAATGGTGAAATTGTGCTTGCTTTTCAAGGATCACAAAGGACTTCAAATCATGCTCCCTTTCCCCCCTTAGTGTTTTGTTATTCAGCCTGTACGGGTAGATCAGGGGACTTTGTTGTTATTGTTTTAGATTTTGACAATAAAAGAAATTGTTTCCTCTTTCTAATTAGATAGCTAAAAATACAAAACAGCAAGTTGCAGTTTCTACTGTCTTATTCCTACTTTCTGCTTTCTCCTTCCTCTTCCAAGTATCTTATGTATTGACCTAACTAGTAATCACTTCCAATTGTAGAAATGTTCAATTTTGTGTTAAAGTGTTCCAATTTTCCCTTAATCTAGAATCTGATAATATACATATAAAATATACATAATAATTAACTATGATAGCACTTCCTAGAAGTTTCACTTCCCAATACTGCCACATCTAGACCTTCCTTCCTTCCTTCCTTCCTTCCTTCCTTCCTTCCTTCCTTCCTTCCTTCCTTCCTTCCTTCCTTCCTTCCTTCCTTCCTAAAATATTGTACAGCAGGACCCGCTAAGCATTTATTTTTGCAGCTTCCATTTCCCTCCATTCATAATATATGAAAAGTTATTAAGGTCAAGGCCATGAAAATAGGAATCATCATCCAAAGAATTTATGAATGACTAGCAAGGCATATGTGAATATACCAAGTGACTCCTCAAAATGAACAAAAGTCTTGTAGTTGAGTTAAGCATGGTTAAACATCATGGCAAGTCAGAGGAATTCAAATTTTTTTATGAAATGAAACCACTGGAGAGGAGGAATACAAGAGAAAGGTTATTTGTAATGTTCCTTTCTTGCTGAAGACTCTTGAAAAGAAAAATCAAATTCTATAATACAAATGTTACAAGGAGTTATCAAAATCTTTGATGCTCTTAAAAAAGTTGTAAGCCTCACTCAGGAAAGAAAATGGAAACCTACACATTTAGACCGTGGAACAATAATTACAACCCGTGTAGCACACTCTAACTTTTTGACCAACAGATCTATCTGTCAGCAATGCTTTGTCTCAAATCTCTGTACAGTTCTAATAATTACTTGGAAATACTTGAGTAAATTACTTTCTATCCTTCTGGTAAACGGAGCTTCTGAGACTGCTGTCTTTCCAGCTAACAGAGATTACAGAAAAGCTTTGTGCAAAGACCTCTGGTGGTAAAGAAGAGTCATACTCCTTTACATGGGGAAAGAGAAGATCTAATCATGGAGTCAGAATATGCATTCATGTTATAAATTTAACTGCCCCATGGTTAGACCTTTCTTCAATCTAGTGTCTTTCAGAAAGGACTGAAAATTTCAGAATCCCCAGCCTGCATAGCCTTAGCAAGGCTGAGAACTATAAGTGTGTAGTCCTCGGTGCTCTCTAAACTTAGTGGTTTTCTTTGCAGATGTTTCATTACCAAGCTCAATAATATCATCAATGCCAGATGCTTCTAGAGTAGACATGTCAAACTCACGATGTCACGTGATGTCATGTAACATATTGGAGCTTTTTCCTCATTGCTGGCAATGGGGTGGGTGCGATTTCCTAGTGACACAGTTTGACACTCCTGTTCTAGAGCACCAAGAACCCCACTGTTTAACCCTGAATTACAAATATTCTCTTCCATTGGAATTATAAGAGTTTCCACACAACTTAGGGACACTAAGTTGGAGAGCATGGCTTGATATATGCAGTCAATATGTTTTTGTACTAAGCCCATGTTTGCATCTATCTCTCCATCCACCCTGAGAGAACCTTCACCAGAGCCTTTAGGTTATGTATAATTGCAACCCAGAATGTGGTGCATTCATGGAAGCTGAAGTATAAGTTAGGTGTGCTAGTAGTGTACAGCAGGTGTCAGCTACCACAGATTTGGGTTTCATGAAAAAAACCAAACTTGATTATGTGACCAATAATAAAATAAGCAAACTGGTATAATAGGGTTTATCAAAGATTTGAAACACAAGAAGAAAATACTTCAACAACAACCTGTTGAAGTTACTCCTTAAGATATCTTCTTGGGGAGAACTCATTTCAGAAACAAATGGAAAATTCAAGAGAAGGAGTTTATTTATTCAAGGAACTCTAGCAGAAATATAATGAAAAGTTTCCAGAGGAACAGGCAACGTCTTATTTTGATTTTTCTTTATTTAGGTGGGATATTGACATTAAAATGAGCAAATTGTTATGAAGTGTTAAACAGTTTATAAGACATTTAAATAGGTTTTGATTTTAAGAAGAAATTTTAGAATATTGTAATCTAAGGTGGGAAAATCTTGTACTGAATTTTGCACACAATCCAATCACTTCCTAAGGAAATAGATGGAAGGGCTTCAAGTGAGTTCCCTAGAGAACAGGGGTGTCTGTCTGGGCAGAGTTAAAAAAATAAAGATGGTGGCCTCAACATGAGATTGAAGCACTGTTCCTTTGATATGACATTGTAGGGGCAGGACTTCCATTGCATAGTTGTGAGTGCCATCTTGTTATATATTTTTTAACCTCCCTGACTTTTGGAGGACCTCCCTTCTACTAGCTTGACTTACAGTTGCTCATAAGCAGTGGCTGAATCTCAAAGACCCGACTCCAGGCTCTGTTTTAAAAGCAGCAGAGATAAGAAATCATTTGGAATGGAGAGGCCTAGATCAGAAATGAGAGAATAATCAAATATATGTGGACTACTAAAAAAAAAAAGCATGTAACTGTTGAAAAGAAAGGACAAGAGTAACAATTCAACAACCCCAACAATTTATTTCAACAAAGATGAAAGAACTTGGGAACAAATACCTTGTACCCTTAGTCTGTGTCTGATCATTCACTGTAGGAATGATGTTGCTCTCTCCTTCCCACCTTTAATTTTCTAGACATGCATTTTTAAAAAAATCTTTTGCTTTCACTAGAAGTCTTGCTCCTTTCTGCAGTACATCAGAACACAATTTCCAAATATACACAGCATGCAACACTATTACTGAAAATAAAACGAGCGAGTGAATCCCCATAATACACTCATTCCCTATAATAAATTACTCATTCATCTCTGAAAGGAAGCTGGTGAATTGCATAGTCCCAAAAGAAGAATATCACTTTCATAAAGTCCATCTGGAGAGTCAAAAGCTGCTTTTGGGGTTCATCTCCCACTGTCAGATCCCCTTACACAAGTCTATAGTAGAAATAACATTGGAGGTTCCAGGAATTCAATTAAGCTGCCATTTCAGGCATAAGAAAGGCATCAGGTACAGTCATCAAGTTCAATTGTCTATGTTCTACAAAATCATAAGCTCTTTCATCATCTCCAGCAGTAAAGTCCATTTACTGATAGAAGACTTGATTAGTTTTAACCTGAGCATGACCTACGCCTTTGTTCTCATGTATATTGAAAGAAAGGAAAAAAATAAAGATAAAATAATCTCTATGTCCTTAGGTGTCTGAAAAAAAAATCGAAAAAAGTTTAATGTCTTTCTTGATTTCTACCAAGAAATTGTTTGCCCCAATTTAGACAGAGGTAGCATACATGTCTTTAAATGTACAGATCTAGCTGCCTTTATGCTGTAGGTGTTTTGACTCTGCAGTTTTATTTTGCTCTTTATTCCTCACTGCTGCCTGGAAAATGAATAAAATTAGATCCTTCTTGGCTATAGCAGGTATGAGAAGCAAGAAGAATTAAAGAGATAGTAGAGAGCTAGGGCAAGGCAGGTAAAGATGTAAAAGAAACGTATAGCACATTATTTTTCAGTGAAAATGATGTTCTTTACTAAAGCTAATGCTGTCATGACATCAGCATTACTACAAATATTGGCTACATCATCCCATCCACCAAACTGTTTTCCTTTATGGTACAGAATGCAGGAAGGATCACCTGGTGGCCTTCTCACCCTCTCTATTTTGCTACTAAACGTGTTAAAGTTGGAACAACAACCAATGTCTGTTCTGTTTGGGACAGCCCATACTAATTACTAATTAGTGTTGTTTCCAGCAATTCTGGAAGCTCTTATGCCTTTTGACAGAGACAGGGATAATTCTTGCTTGTCCCTGATCCCATTTTCCAAATGAACAGCTTTTTAAAAACTCTTTGCTGGTGTTTAATAATATCAAGCTATGTTTTTGTTAGCTAAATAGTATGTTAATATATTTGTACTACTACCATCCTACACAATAGCAATAGCACTTAGACTTATATACTGCTCCAAAGTGCTATACAGCATTCTCTAAGTGGTTTGCAACATCAACATATTGTGCCCAACAATCTGGGTCCCCATTTTACCAACCTTGGAAGGATGAAAGGCTGAGTCAACCTTGAGTTGGTCAGGATCGAACTCCTGGCAATGGGCAGGGTTTGCTTGCATTACTGCATTCTAACCACTGCGTGATCAGGGCTCATAGGTTAAAATATAAATACCCGATCTCTATGAAATACGTCTGCTTTGCCTGGTGTTGCTCTTTAGCCATTGAGAAAATACAGGTAGTCCTCGACTTACAACAGTTCACTTAGTGATTACTCAAAGTTACAACGGCACTGAAAAAAGCGACATTCGGATACTTGACAACTGACTCACACTTATGATGGTTGCCGTGTCCTGAGGTCATGTGATCACCTTTGGCAACCTTCTGACAAGCAAAGTCAATGGGGAAACCAGATTTATTTAATAAAAGTGTTACTAATTTAACAATTCATTTAACAAATGCAGCAAGAAAAGTAGTAGAATGGAGCAAAACTCGCTTAACAAATTTTTCACTTAGCAATGTAAATTTTGGGCTCAACTGTGGTCCTAAATTGAGGACTACCTGCACAGCCCTCTCTATGTTTCAGTGGCTGATTAGAAAAGTAGCTTCTGGACATAAGCGGAAGCTCTTTTTTTTTTTTTTCTCAAGCAAGACTCTTTCAAGCAAGGCAGGACAAGAAGCAACGGATGGAAACTAAGCAAGGAGAGAAGCAACCTAGAACTAAGGAGAAACTTCCTGACAGTTAGAACAATTAACCAGTGGAATAACCTGCCTCCAGAAGCGGTGAATTCTCCAACACTGGAAGTTTTTAAGAAGAGACTGGACAGCCATTTGTCTGAAATGGCATAGGGTTTCCTGCCTGAGCAGGGGGTTCAACTAGATGACCTCCAAGGTCCCTTCCAACTTTATTATTATTATTATTATTATTATTATTATTATTATTATTGTTGTTGTTGTTGTTATTGTTATTGTTATTATTTTACTATTTGTTTATTTTTATTAACATTTTCCTTTATACAGTACATATTCAGCAGACTATGTCATTTTTATATACTATGGATCTACATTCTATACAATATATACATTATTATTATTATTATTATTATTATTATTATTATTATTATTATTATTATTATTACTATTGCTTAGAGAAGCAGGAGAGGGAAAACTTTATCTTTCAATGATTTTGCAAATTCCTAAAATGTACCCAACATTCTGGGAAGAATCGTTGACAATGGACATAACAATGGATGTATATTTCAAAGGATATTCAGCTCTATGATGTGATGGAACTGAATAATATAAATACATTTGCAACATTTACCAGGGCTGGATTCAGACTAAGAGAAGTGAACATCTGCAACTGCAGCATTGCCAGGTGTTTTTTGTTTTTTTTAATAGCAAGTGTAAATGTCTATCTAGATTCTACTCCTGGCTAAGAATCTGGTGGTGATTTTAGGAATGTTGGTAGGAAATAAAACTCTAGAACAATGCTTCTGAACTTTGGTAATTTTAAGATGTGTAGACTTCAACTCCCAGAATTCCCCAATCAAGAATTCTGAGACTTGAGGTCCACACATCCTAAATTTGCTGAGGTTGAGAAATACTGCTTTACACTTTAGTAGCCACCACAGATTTAAAATAATTGTTTTAAAGAGGTTCTTTTTTGGGAGACACACAGCAGATCATCAATCACATTATCAAGCCACCATCTTGACTTTTTTGACCATGCCCTTCAGACATTCCTGCTCCACAGCTTATACTGTTATGCTTCATAGGACTCAATTAACCTCCACATTGTTTTTCAGTGCATGTGGTGTGATTCATTCTTGAAGTCTGCTGGCTGCCATTAAAATTTGAAAATGCAACTGTCTAATAAAACAAAAAAAGCTCACATAATATTTTAAAGTGCCCTTAGCCAGAACTGACTGGGCAAAAAATGGATGTTCTGCCAAAATATGGGAAAAACAGATGAATGAATTGTAAAGGTCCTAAGTACTGTACAGTTGTCATTTATTCATAAATCACGTACGTATATATTAATCCCAGCTAATTTCAGTTATTTGAAATCAGTTTATTGGGCAAAATGTAAACATGCGCAACAGCATCTGCTTAGCTGCAAATGTATCTGTTTTGGGAAAATGGGATAAATTCATTTTTAACCTATATTTTTTGTGTTTCACTTGTCAAATTAATACTCAGGTTAATAAAAGTTTAGAACCCAGAAATACCGCCTACGGAAGAATGGACTGTGAAAGTAACAAACCTGGCGGAGATGGCGAAAATATCAGCATACTTGAAGGGTCGTTCCAATGAACAATTTCTGACGGACTGGAAACAGTGGATAGACTATATCCAAGAGAGACACCAATCAAACAGAATGCAGCTGGCGTTTAGCTGAGGCTCGATGGGAGGAGGGAAGAAGGGTTAACAAATCAAATGTTTACATAAACTAACACCCAATGTTGAATGTATATGTTCTATAACTAATGCCTCTTAACATAATCTTAGGACTAATGTTGTTTGCTTTAATACTGTTAAAGCGGACTGAATCTCTACCTCAGGATATGAAACTTTTACCTCAGGATCTCTGGTTAGGGACTATAAAAGATTGCACTAGTAATGGGATGAAGTCAATTCAGAAGCGCAAACGAACAATATGCAATAGACTAGATACAGCAGATAGACCATATATAAGAGAAACACCAACCAAACAAAAGGTACTCAGAGTATACTTGAAGAGGGAAGGGAGGAGGGAAGAACATTTACTAAAACAGATGTTTACAAAGATTAATACCTAATGTTGTATGCTAAGTTCTAGGATGATTGTTTAGCAATAGGATCCTTGGTTTAATGTTGATCACATTAATATGGAACCAGATAAGAGAAACACCAATCAAACAAAGTGTAACAGGAGTATAGTTGAGGCTAGACGCGAGGGGTGGAAAAAGGCTTACTAATTCAGATGTTTTCAATGACTAATACTTAGTATTGTATATCAGGTGCCATGATGATTGCTGCACAATATGTTTTTATGTTCAATATTGATTGTTTTAATAAAAGAATTTTTATTAAAAAAAAAAAGTAAAAACATTAAAACAAAACAAAACAAAGAAAGAATGAATAATCGAGATAGAACATATTCACTATATATATAAAAAAAATTCTATAAGGCAGAGGTCCCCAACCTTTTGGGCACCAGATTACATGGAGAGAGGTGCGTGGTTTTGTGTGCTGCCTGCATCCTGTGGATTGGGCTTTGCTTGTTTGCGCAGCCTGGCTGTTGGCATGCCGCGGCCTGGTACTTGTCCATGGACCGGGGGTTGGGGAACCCTGCTATAAGGGATAGTCATCTTAACCTAAACAGGTTTTCAAAATCTTTTTAAATACTATCCATGTGAGGGCCACATAGATATACTAATGAAAGTAACTATTCACTTTTGCATAAATACAAAATCATTTTCATACTTTTATTATTATTTTTCTCTTCAAATACTAAAAGGTGTTCAACTGGGACTTGAAGGGTGCTGCCTTTGTAAACTTGCTTGATGAGGGAGGGAGAGAGGAAGGAAGGAAGGAAGGAAGGAAGGAAGGAAGGAAGGAAGGAAGGAAGGAAGGAAGGAAGGAAGGAAGGAAGGAAGGAAACTTATTCACCAACATGCTGATTACTTGTGTGGCTTGTTTGGTTTTTGTTTCATGTGTTTTGCAAATCCAACCAAATGATTCATAAATCATGATTTATGGCTTAGTAGAATGTGTGAACCAGAGGTTATAGCTTCTTCCATAAACCCAGGTGAAAAAGCAGTGGAGAAGTGCAAGCTTTTCTTTGGATATTTGGCATGGTCCTGCAATTACAGAAATATCATCCCGAAGCTTGCACTTCTGGGAGCAAGTGAGTTACTGAGGTAGGCAGTCTTAAAACCTTTTTGGACATGATGATACTTTTAATACTCCTTGCACTGAAATTTAAAAGCAATCCTTTTTGCTGGTAATTCATGTTTTGTTAAATCACTCTGCAGCAGGGGTGTTTGCTGAATTGTTATTGCTTCTTTTTCTCCTTTCCCTTCTCTAATTATAGAGACTGCATGCAGGAAGCCAAAATCCCATTGTTATACTTGCATTTCATTTCAGCCACTGCTTCCAGCTATTTGCAAATGACAAAGCAAGTACAGGTACAGTTTCAAAACAATGTTGTCATCACCATGATTGGTTTTCAACTAGGAAATCCAAGCCTTTGCTGTTGCATTACATTTGCATTACAGACCCCTGCTAAGAGTAGGTGTGGGGGATATCCCAAGACTCTATCACTTTGCTTAAAGAACAAAGAATCCTATTTCTGTTGTGTGTTAGAGGAGCCCATGTATTTTGCTCAACATTGTGAGTAAGTGGATCATTCCTTGTCCAGCTCGTTTTGAAAGAAGTAGATGTTGTAAATTTTGAATGGGATATATTGACTGCATGCATGGTCCAGTTCAAAAACTATAAAAAATCCAATTTCAAGACAACATTGTTGCAAATACATGTGTTGAATGTCCCATTTAAATCAGAATAATCACAGATAACAATTTAAAAATAAGACCAAAAGCCAGCTTTCTCCTACTGGGCATCTTCTACATTTGTTGCCAGGGGTAGGCAACCTTGACTCTTTTATGACTCGTGGACTTCAACTCCCAGAATTCCTGAGCCAGCATGGCTCAGCTTGGAAAGCTCTCCCTTTCCCCTCAGCATGGCTGGCTCAGCTGGGAGTTGAAGTCCACGAGTCATAAAAGAGCCAAGGTTGCCTACCTCTGGACTATACCCTCCATCATTTTGACCTAAAATGAGCCCTGGCCCAGCTGACCTGGAGCAATAAGTATTTTAAACATAGCTGGAGGGCACCTGAGGAAAGCTGTCATAAATAATTGAGCTCTTCTAAACAAAACCACATTAAAATGTCTTCCTCAAGTAAACATGCAAGTATATATACATTACACTGACCTTCCACAATTTCTCAGTTGAAAAACTTTGTAGGATTATTGCCTGAGGACCAAACTGTGCCACCAATACATGATCTATTGTTCTGATTTATTATATATTGGCAACTACATCTGAAATAGTCAGAGATGCATCTCTGGGTGCCTCAGCAAATAGGTAAGGTAACTTCATATACACTATGTGAGGATCTCTCTTCATAGTCTTGCACTCCCTCCACATGAATCTATATAATAAAACAGAACAGGATACTGAAAATATATTGTTCTTTAATCACATGTCCAGAAGAACAGGATCATTTTAATTTGGCACTTGGAATAAAGCTCAAATCCCTAGAACGTTTCCCGTGAACTTTCTAAAAATAGACTCATTTGAGAGAGAGCCGTAGCCTTTGTACATATGGGGATACATTTTAAGCTTTCCCCCATAATAATGAATGGATCCATCTAATTCCATATGATTTCCTTAAATCTGGTATCTCCAGGGTTTTTGAAATAAATCTTTTACAGAGTGCTCTCAAATTAGCAGGGATGGAATTGAGTATCTTCTACAAGGCTTGGACAGAAGCTGATTTAAAGGAAAATATTTATTGAACTTCCCCTGAGAGAATTAGCCATATTTAACAATGATTGCTATTTTATGAATTTAGGTTTATGCTTAATGTCTTCCAGGAAGACAGTGAAATTATTTTATGTGGCACACTTCAGCCATCCAAATTTGTGTCACATTATTTCAGCTGGTAATTATTATGAATTCCAGTTTTTACCATTTTTATGCCACCTGCAATTTATGATTGCTACAGAGCAACAAAATAAAAGATTCCAGGTTGGGAAAAGGTGAGGTCTTATTTATTCAGCATGATTGTATACAGAGTGACAGTAAGGGCTGTATATAATACTTACTCCAGTTGCTCAGCCTGTAACTCAATATGCTTGGTAATGTTTCAGGAGGTTAAAGAGACCTGCATTCAGGAACTGAATCTGTTTAATAATGCAAAAATACATTGTCCATGGTATATTCCAAGGACAAGTAAAGTAGAACAGAGGCTTTGATGGTCTTCAGCAAGACTGTGGCCTTACACAAGACAATGAATAAACAAATGCAAAGATTTTTAAGTTCCTTGAGACTACATCCATATACCTTGGGACTCACTTTTGAATAAGTATGTGAATTTGTCCATATTGTTTAAGTTCAGCAGGTCAAATTTTAGGCCTATCCTCTTCTTTCTAAATTCCACTTTTTCCATTTACAGTGGAAAACAGTAAGATAGTGATTGGGATTCTGCTTTGTGGCAACACTTAACATTATTTTTGAAAATAGTTTAGAATGATCTTTAGAATGATCTTTGAACACAACCAATGATGGCTTATTCAGCAAATGCATTTGAAGGTGGTCAATTCATTGCAGAAATGAATGTACTTATATGTACTTATATGGCAAAACAATCTATTTCATTGTAGTGAACCTTGCATTTTGCAAATTCCCACTGGGCCATATCCTCTGAAAATTATTGGGAAGAGGGGATTTGCAATTTCCATCGTTAAGCATCAAAATTGTAAACCTGATGTTGAAAGCATTCCACGTTAAATATCACAATGACATTCCCAAAATTCAGGTTCTGCACTCTAGAAAATGTCAGCTCTTTGACTTATGTCCAAGCAAGAAAAGGTTCTATATTAATGGAAAAGGAAATATTAAGTAAAGATGGAAAGTGAAAAACCTGCATATTACTATGACTAATATGAATTGTATGTTACTTCAGAACCATTATGTTAAGACATGGAATGAAATAAGGAGGGCCTGTCAAGCCATGATAAATTATAATTGTTAACATTGGGGATATTTTTATGATAAAAATGAATGTATGACTTTGAATGATGTTTTTGGTTTCAAACAATACCTATTTTGACAACTGATATACCATAAAAGCAATGGCAGAAAAATATATCTTGGTTTATATGGCAGAGAAAAGGCAAGCTGTAAATGCAAAGTTCTCCAAGATGTTATTGTTTTATTTATCTCACCTTTATTATTTGTATAAATAACTCAAGGTGGTAAATATATCTAATACTCCTTTCTCCTCCTATTGTCCCAATAACAACAACCCTGTGAGGTGAGTGGAGCTGAGCAAGAGTGACTGGCTCAAGGTCATCCAGTTGGCTTTCATGCCTAAGGTGGGACTGGAACTCATGGTCTCCTGGTTTCTAGCCTGTTGTCTTAACCACTAGACCAAGATGCACAGGAATGAGGATTTGAATTTCCTGATTTGAAGTAGCATCTTGCAGCCTGCTATTTGGTTTGGATGAAAGAATAGGCAATGCTGAGAAATAAGAACATTTTAGAAGAGTACAACCTGAGGATGGTATGGCTTTCTATGGTACAATAAAGGTAAGGTTAATGTACCCTTTTAAAAATCACTATATTAGGATCTTGGAGGCGCTCCTCTGGCAACGGTAGGGCCGACGTGAGCCGGCAAGATGGTGGCCGCCAAGAAGATGAAAAAGTCTTTAGAGTCCATAAACTCTAGACTTCAGCTGGTTATGAAAAGTGGTAAATATGTACTTGGATATAAACAAACTCTGAAAATGATTCGGCAGGGCAAAGCCAAGTTGGTTATTCTAGCGAATAACTGTCCTGCTTTGAGAAAATCAGAAATTGAGTACTATGCTATGTTGGCCAAAACTGGTGTGCATCACTACAGTGGCAACAATATTGAACTGGGAACAGCTTGTGGGAAGTACTACAGAGTATGTACACTTGCTATAATTGACCCAGGTGACTCTGACATCATTAGAAGCATGCCAGAACAAACCAGTGAGAAGTAAAATTAATAAACTTTAAATTTTGTGTAATAAAACTGGCTATAAATCTAAAAAAAAACCACTATATTACGGTAGAAGTATCATATTGAGAATATAAAATAGATATAGACCCAGACTATGTCACAAAATGCCTCCACATAAGAAACAAGTAAATATAAATAGTTAACGTATCAAGAGTTGCTGGAAAAAAAGCATGGATAATATAAAATGAGTAACTGGCTGCAGAAGGATTTAGTTTTCAGCAGTTTTCATACACAAGTTAATAGAAAGATTTAAAGTAGATAAAAAGACAATTGGAATTGAACAGTATGTATTATGTACAAAAGACGAACATGTAATTCCTAAAATGTATTTTGTTCAAAACTGAAATGGAAGAACAAGTGAACAAGAATGTGATAAAATGGGCATATATATATTTGCCGAATAAAGAAAAATAATAATAATAATAATAACTTTATTGTCACTTTGAATGTACACCAATTGGCATAAATCAAAATGAAATTTCGTTGCATACAGCTCTCAAAGGGCCACCATCTCTGATATACACTCCTTGTTCGTGGCCAGCTCAAGTTTCAGATCATCCATTTTAGTCTCTAGGGAGCGAAGGATGGCAAACAGGACAGATGGAAACAGAGCTCCGTGTGGATTAGCCCTCAAATTAGTTTGTATTCCTGCATAACCTCACCTCCTTTCTTTTTTCTGATTCTGACTCTTCCATCTTTTCTTTAAAGAGGCCTTGCTTCTTTTTGTCCCTGGTGCATCCTGCTGCCACCGCCACCAACTCATCCAAAGGCCTCTCTCCCATCCTCTGGGCCTGCCAACAGCCTCATCCAGTTCCTTCGCTCCATAAGCCCCGGGACCTCTCCTCCTTTGCCTCCTATGGAAACAGCCCTGATTTGCAATAGAACCTGTCGCTGGGCTAGCAGTCAGATTTTGCTGCTGGCAGAACGATTTCAAACAGCGCCAACGACTAATGAACTTGTGGTTTGTGAGTTTGATTATTAGAAATGGTATACTATAAAAAGAAGCAAATTGTTTTACATATTTTTTATGTGTGCATAAATGTGTGTGTGTATGTGTGTGTGTGTGAAGTTGGCATCTTGCAAGCCAAAGTTTGGCCCCAAATAAGACCCTCATACTTAATTTAGCAAATGGAAGTAGTAACTGCCTACATTCCAATCCTTTGTTGGTAATAGTACCTACCCAGAAACTTTAAATATAAAAATCAAAGCAAAGATTCTGTACTGCTTCGCTCCATATCACTTTTGGGACCGGCTGTTCAAATAGCTAACTGGATATGCTGAAAGAGACTTCTGGGATGATACAAACAACATCACTGGTGTGCCTCAACAAACATTACCTCTGAAACCCAGACACCTATTGTAAGAGGCCATTGTAAGAGGAGAATCATATTAGTTTATGGTGGTAAAACCTCAAGAATCTGGTAGCAATTTGTTGGTTGTAAAAGGCTCTACAGTCAAGTGTATGTTACTGGTGTGGGTCTAACAAGTAAACTAAATAGTAGACGACTTTCTCAAGTTTGAAGGGAGACTTGGAGGGATGTGTGAATAGGGTGAATCTTCCTATGGGTATCATTTTTTAAGACACCTGTGCTCTGATGTAATAGTGTGTGGGAAAGATCTTGGAGATGGGGGAAAAGAGATGCTGACTAGGGAACAATCAAATAAGAGAGGGCACAGTTGGCAGCTGCATAAGGAGTAGAGAAACTCAAAAAGGAAGCTCTCTAACTTATCAGGCTGTAAAAGAGATGACAGAAGATTTGTACTTTTAGACTTGCAAGATTCTGTTCATGTTACAATAAAGTACAATTAGCTCATCTGGTCGTGTTTCATGTCTGGTTTACCTGGGAAGGCTGATACCTGCTCTCAAAATTAAATGGGCCCTCTGACCCAAAAGGATTGCATATCCCTTGGTGAGCATTTGAAAACCTCTGTTTCAAAAACAGCTTGAACGCAGCTCAAGATCAAATAATTGAACTGTTTTCTGAAATTGCAGTGACTACAGTTTCACTCAAGGACAACAAAATGCAATTTATGTTGAGTTCCTTAGCCTAATTATTAAGCTGGGGATAAGAAAATGTGGCTCATGAATCTTTTGACCTTGAGTCTTTTTTAAAATCTAGACGACGATTATATTGTTGATTGGATACAGTTAAAAATACTAGCAAAACTTGTAAATTCAAATAAGGGAGTAAAAATAAAATTAATTGTCCAATGTGGACACTTTGCTATATCCACAGTAGAGAAACACAGTTTAAATCCTCCGATTAATCCTTGTCATTCCCCACCCATTTTTAATGAAAAATAAAAATCAGATATATTTATTTTATAGTGGGGAAATTATTATATCAAAGCCAACTTCCTCCAAGTTGACTTTGCATACATTTCGTTGCAAATTATTATACTGTAGAGAGAAAGAAAGTGCAAACATTTAATTTCTTTGCAGATTAATGAGTTGTAGTTCTAACCGATTATCAAGGTGACATAAAATGGAAAAAATTAAAAAATAGGAAAATCCATGAGTAAAATGTATTAAAACCTATTGATGAATATAAAGTAGGAAATAGCAAAAACATAAAATTGGTATTTATGCAAAAGAGATGAAAAGTCTGTCAACAGACAATAAAATAAGCCAGCAGATGCATTTTTAAAAGGTTCCTAATGATTCATTGTGCATTGAAAAAGGAAATGCAAACCATTTCAGATAAAGAAAAAAGACATGTTGATTTACAGTTCAAAAATCTAGAACTGGCCAATACCATCAGGAGGCTCAACTATAATATCATTAAAAACATGAACAAGCTTTCAGTTCTTTAGAACTATGTTGCTTTGTTGTGGGAAAAAGTAGAAAATTAAAGTAGGCCAATTGTGGCCACAAAGTCTGCAGATTGAGATGAAAATGACTTTTCTTTATCTGTCATTCTTCTGCGCTCCTGTAAATTAGGTAATTGATATAGAGCATTCATTTTATAAGATAAGTGAAAGATGTAGTATTAATAATAGTGATGTTATTGAATAGTATCAATAATATTATAAATAGATATTACTAATGAAACATCTGCAGGCAAACAATCAAGCTCAGAGAGGACCAAAGACTCAATAGTTAAACCCTGAGCTACAGATATTTTCTATTTTTGGATAGCACGCACGCACATGCGCCCACGCGCGCGCACACACACACACACACACAGTTAAACAAATTAAGCACACAACAGAAAAAAAGGATCATCCGTTGAATCTGATAATACCAAAATACAAAGTTAATACATTAAAATTAGACAGCTCTGAATCTAAGCAAAGTTCATTATACCAATTTAATTACTTTACAACGAAAAGAATAAATTAGCTCAAACTTGGCAATTTTAAGGTGTAGACATTAACTCCCAGAATTCTCCAGCCAGTAGCCGGCTGGGGAATTCTGGGAGTTCTTAAAGTTGCCAAGCTTAAAAAACAGAGAATTGAAAGTTCTTTTTTAAACATTTTTTTTTAAATTTCAGTATCTTATTTTTTGGTTATCTATATTCTTAATTCTTTATCATTAACTTAAAGAGTGTAAATGTAAATAAAGCTTTTATGTTGATATATACATGCACTGTATGGGTGAATCAATTAAAAATGTGTATGTAAATTAATGAAAAAATAATGTGTGCTCTTTTCCAGGTAGAATTGCTTAATGGGCTTACAGATCGGGATAAATTTATATAGTATATGAGCAACTCAGAGCTTCATTGAATGATTATTACACAGCCCCACACCCATTTAAGTGGAATAGACAGTGTTTAGCATGTAATGCCATACTAAACAAACAATATCCTTCTGTGTTAGTTTATTTCTGTTTGCCAGATATTAAAACCAAAATCACATCTTCATATCCCATTTACAGACTTCCAGACTTAGCAGTCTTGTTACTACTGAATTGGGGAGGAAGGGACTTTATCCAGCAAGGAATTTTTTTTCATGACACCTACACAACACAGTTCTTCCATTCTTCCTCATCTTCCCAATCTTTTAAAGAATGGACGAACTGTGTTTTGTAGTTGTCATGTATTTCTTTCTGAATAAAGACCCCTCCTTCCTAATTCAGTAGTGACAATACTAGTAAGTCTGAACCTCTGTAATTAGAATATGAAGATGTGATTTTGATTTTAATATCTGGTAAACTAAAATAAACTGACCCCTGGGCAAAACATGGCATAGCAAATGGAGGCATAGCAAAAAGGAATGGGACATTGAAAGAAAGAATTGTTGTTTGGGAGATCATGCCAGAATTTCAGTTTAAAATATTAACAAAAAGTACTAGAAGGTTAACCTGGACTACACTTTTAAAAATATTAATGAATTTTCAATAAAAATCAGAACAGGGAAATATTGCTTAGTCAAACCACCTCTGGGGAAAATGAGGTTACCACATGGGAACATTTCCATGCTGCTTATTTATTATAAATGCCTGATATATGATAGGCTTGCAGGTGCATTCTTGCTGTGCCAGTATTTTCCATTTCCATGACAGGAAAGCAGAAAAGTATCAGCACTTGCTCCATCGCTCAATGACTGGAATAAAGCACAGGCAGGAAATCCCAGGACTCTTAATGTCTATGAAGTTTTAATTTTGAAACATTCTGCAGCGTTGATGGATTTTCTAAAGAATCTCTTTCAAATACTTACAAAAACACCTTCCTTTCTCCTTGAGGAAACACGGATACACACAATAACAATTCATAACAAGAGTTCATTCTTAGTAATAAACAATAATACTATGCAATAATACTCTGTAGTGCACAACTTGGGGCACTCTCTCTCTCTCTCTCTCTCTCTCTCTCTCTCTCTCTCTCTCTCTCTCTCTCTCTCTCTCTCTCTCTCTCTCTCTCTCTCTCTCTCGGGCAGCCCACCTCACAAAGTTGTTATTGGGAGAAAATAGGATAAGGAAGGAGTATTAGGTATATTTGCCATATGAATTATTGATAAAGTAATAAAGGTGGGATAAAAATCTAATAAGTACATAAGATAAAGAAAATTTGCATAGATTTGAGTAAGCTCAAGAATTTAAGCCAAGGAAACTTGAGAACTAAGAAAATAAAAACAAACCTATGTGTGAGGGAAAATAAAGGAATTGCACAGGCTGTAAAATAATTGAAATAGACATGGCTATTGCAGAAAAGATTAAGCAATAGATATAATTATTAAGCAATAGGATAATCAAAGAATTCAGTTCCAGCAGAATTTGCAGTTTAGAGCAAAAAGAGTGTCAAGGGGGAGGGCAATCAAATCTCTTCAGGGGATGTTCCAAAGGGAGGGAGTATATCAAGTGAGTTTGGAAATTTTTGGAAATCAAAGTTAAATGGTGGAAGCATCATTAAATTAATACTAAAACACTCCCTATTATTCAATAGAGAGCAGGAATGGTTGATTGGACTCAGATGGAACTTGAGAACTTGGATAGGAAGATAAGAAAATTAATGACAATGTGCTATGCTTTGTATCCAAAAAGTGATATTGGCCAAGCCAAAGGGTATAGAGGAGTCCTTCAGATGAAACAAATTGTGGAGGGAGAAAAACAGGTCTATATTAAGAAAAGCTAACAACCCTTGCTGAAGGAAGTCAATCAAAGAAAGCTCTTGAGAGGAACAAGGGTGAAGGTTGAATATAGAAAAAAAAATGAAAACCAATTTGTTAATTGAAAGAACAAGCCAATGCAGTCACGATATAGAAGGAAAAGCTAATAAAATATCTACAAACACAAGAAAAAAACTTGAAGGCTTTATTTTAGTGGCTCAGCAAGATTTGCCATCTAATTGCATGAAGACAAAAATTTAACATGCAACAAATACTAAATGTCTCTTTTATAGTGAAAAGGATGAAACAACTGACCATTTGATCAGTGGCTGCAGTGAAATGTCAGAAACTGAGTCCAAGCACATCATGACTGAGTTGTCAGAATTATTCACTGGAAACTTTGCCAGAGGTTTGGATTTAAATGTAATAAAAACCACTGGGACCATCAAATTGAGAAGGTTTTGGAAAGTAAGCATGTTCAGATCCTATGGGATGTTATGCATATTGTTTGTAACATGTCTCACATAAAAGATATTGAAAAAAGTCTGATTCATTGATGTTGCTAAGATCAAAATTGAATGCTTATGAAAAAAGAAATCCATTGTTATATCAATCATGATTGGAGCCCTCGGAGTAACTATATTTGGAAATGTAGAATTTATAAGGCCTGAGTACCTAAATTTTACCAAAAAAGCAACCTGCTTAGAATTGCCTATATTCTTAGACACTACCTTAATAATTCTATAATTAAGTTTCCACTGGCCTTAAACTGTGAATCTATACATAATGCCTATGCCAAATCCAGTATTAATATCTGGCTGACTGTGCAATGAGCCATAATAATAATACATTACTGGTATATTAAACTTTATTAGATGGTTAACAATTGTGAATTTGGGTCTTCCTGTACAAAAGAAAATCATCTAAAACAACTTACCACACAAAGAAGATATTGCCCTTAAAATTTCATTTATACAGCATCAGCAATACTCCTGCACAACTCTTGTTTATCCCAGTAATTTTATATAAGACTATAACTCAATAATTCCACTTTTAACACATTTAAACACTCAATTTTATTTCAGTATTTTCAGAATAATCAGATTATCATAATTCCTTTGATCTGTTTAACAGAAATTTAACAAAATGTACTAGGACCTCATCATTAAAACCTTTCACATCATCATTTTCTATTGATTCATACAGGGGCTTACTTTCAGTCCCCCAACAAATGTTCCTTCTTGGATTATTTTGGTCAGCTTCAACAGTTAAAGCCAAGGTGTTTAGCTGGTAACAAAAAAAGGCAAAGTATCTTCCTTCAAAAATCACAGCCTGGGATACAAAGGGTCGAGTCACATCATCCTGACTCCAGAAACCTGAGAAGGAAGAAAAGTCACTTAACATAAATATTTCTCTACCAACAAAAAGTGAATTGTCAAAAGCACTGCAAAAAAGGGTCTCTGGCATATTGGACTGGAAAGCTAAAAAAGTGTTTTAAGCGAACAGGGACCTGACTGTAGAATACGTATATAATTTTTCAAAGCAGCTGCACCTTCCCCTTGGATCACACAGCTGCTGCCATCTGCAGGTGCCAGTAAAAATGTATTTAATAAGCTGCAGGCAGATCCTATGTTATGGCTTTCTGAAACTGTAGTTATCAAAATAAGTCATTCTGCAGTGCAAGATGATCACACAATACAAAGTATTACTGTTGCTTCAAGAAGCAGCAGCCTCAAAATTGGAAACCAGTTTCCGAGTTGGCAGTACATATTCAAGATATATTCCTGATTTCACAAACAGCCATTATGCGTCACAGATCAGCATAATCCATTTCTGCAACACATAGAACCATGTCTGGAATTCTTTTACAGATGTCAAAATGCACAAATTAAAATGTATAGTGGCTTAATTTTTTTTACAAAATGTTCAATTTGTAAATGAATTTAACATTTTCAGGGATAACTAAGAATTAAATTGACAGCATAAATCAATAAAAGAGTGGAGATATGTTTATGTTTAATTACAAAGATGGACAAAATGATTCCATTAAAATTCCATTAAAAACAACGGTTTTGATGTTTGAAACAGATTGTTCTCATCTTAGTGGGAGTGTCTCAGTTCTGCTTGGAACATTCTGGTATAAGGAGAATGTAACAAGCTTGAACATTTCCAGTATAGTCAGAAGACTATCAGCTAACTTACAATAAAGCTAGAACATGAGATTTTGGGGACCAGAGGGAGAAAAATCTCCAGCTCAAACCAGAGTATATCACTTAAACTGTTCGGACATTTGATAATTTTTTATACTTTTAAATTTAATTACCTTGATACATTGCTTGCGCTCCAGTCCATGCAAAGAGACTTGCAACTGCATTGGCTCGATATGGAACATCAATTTGATCAGTGAGATTCAATCCTATCAGTCTTTCTCGTTTCACCCTGTCAGGAAGCAAATGAAATTGGGTGTGCCCATAGCAGCATGGATCTGATACTTGAGAACCTAAAACCAAAGGAGATTTTAGATAATTTTCTATGCAAGGTCAGAAAAGCATAGGCACAGTTGATAGCAGCACATTTTGGTATATAGTTCAATTTCATACTCATGTACTTAAATTTATCTTCCAAAAACCATATCAACTGTTTTAACTAAAGAAAAGAACTACAACCAACTTTGTTTCTACTTGGAAATCTTTGTGTTTGTGACGGGAAAAAACAGAAACTCTGATTTTTGCTTTTGCTGATTAAATAGGTTTGTTGTTATAGAAATGGCTAGTATATAGTATCAAGCAAAAATAATTAGTTGAGGCTGCAGAAGTAGTCTTTGATTTACCACAGTTCGTTTATTGACCGAAGTTTATTGACTGAAAAAAAGTGACATGACCATTTTTTACACCTATAACCATTGCAGCATTCCCATGGTCATGTGATCAAAATTCAGATGCTTGCCAACTGACTCATATTTATGATGGTTGCAATGTCCCAGAGTCATGTAACACCTTTGGTGACCTTCTGACAAGCAAAGTCAATGCCTTATTCTACTGTGCTAAAAAGAGTTCTAAACCAATGCATTTTTTCCCTTTTACTCTTCCCTTTTTCCTCTGCTACTTTGCCATTATTTTCATTTTTCTTTGTATTTTATATTTTTATAAAGTAATAAAAATCTGGATTACAAAAAAAGACACAATGACACAATAGTCTTACCTATAAATATTCTGTTCTGATACTGTCGTTTGAACAATGGAAGTTTGCTAGGTAAATGCTGGATAACAGGAATATCTCCAGGGCCCAGGTAATCAAGAGGCTCAAACTTAAAGAAAGAAAACCAGCTCAGGAAATAAAAATGATGTATAATTTCTTTATCATATCATAAATAATGAATTCTATCACCTCTTATTTACCATTTCTACATTAAGCCACTAATACCTGTTGGACTGCAGAAAGGTAGAAAGTTTAAGCAGAAAAGGAATTCCCTTTACTAATCTCACAGAATCGTGATACTTGTAGCCATGTGGTACTGTTAAGATGTACTCGAATTAAAAACCCATAATTCCCAATGTTATCATCCTGACTGACATTCCAGAAGTTCCCAGCGTATCAGCAGGGCAGCAACTGGAGAAAAACTGAGAAAGAAAAAAAAATTCATGTGTGCACCAGACCAACAGAAAAAAAGTAACTCATAAAAAACATGTATAATGTTCTCTGCCCCTCATGGCTCTGGTTCGCCTTTCTGTGATATATTGCCTTAACTCACAATGAATTAGGGAATACCTAATATCGCCTTAACTCACAATGAATTAGGGAATACCTTGAGCCACAAATGGATTCAACCTTGTTTCTGCCATTTGGATTACAATGGCATTCCACCCTTTCTTGATCAAGACAGCTGAAGTTCACTGAGAGACATTAACATCACTGCTGCTTCCCACCTCTGTCCACCCTTTTGAAATTGTCATTGTTATGTACTTTAAAAGCTACAAAATGTGAAAGACCTGAACAATGCTAGACTCACTCAACCTTTTTCCCATTATACCTTAGGTTGGAATGTAAAAGACAGTAAGGAATCAGGAATGGCTATATCCATCCCTGCTTTTTTCTACAGTGGTCAGCTGACAAGCCCTTATTCAAGCTTTGGCAGTGTCTCTGTGGGACTAGAAGTGCAACTGCCCTTAGCCTGTTTCCTGCCCCAAAGCACAAAGCAACACCTTCTGCCCAACCTAAGGGATCACATATGGTGCATGGCCAAAACAGGCATGATGTTGTCCTCCTTTTAACCACTTTGTATGAAGGGGAAGGAGGTGCTACAAAAAATGACTTAGAATTTGAGACCCCAGTATAAACTAAAATTCAAAATAGCAAAGAGACAATAAAGATGAAATCTGAAGATACCATAAAAAGCAACATAGCTTTGTTTAATGTGGCTGCATTATGCATTATATATTGAACCTGAAATAAATAACAACAATGAATATGAATACAGTAATATTTCTGAAAATGTTTTAAAGAAGGCATTTTGGGGTCCAAAATCCTCCCCAACAAGGAATACTACTCGCTACATACCTCCGTAAGTGATTGCAATTTTTTAAATGAAATGTTGAATATTAATATGTTCACATACTGTAGTATGATTTATCTGACATTTGAGGATGTGGAAATGAAGCATAATGGAAGTTTAAATCAAACAATAAAAATAAATGGTTCAAAGAAAACAGATATAGGATATATTCCAATTTACATCTACCTGTATTCAAAATATCCCTTGCCAAACCTTTTTTTGATTGGATTATGATTTACACTTCTTCTACAGCCAACAAATGAATCAGTCTTAAGTTGCCCCTAACTACACTGGTGTTAAAAATATTTTCCCTTTATTCTAGCACCATTGAAAGAGCCTAAAATATTTAACATATCAGGTTTTGATTAGAAGTCATGTGAATACAATATTATAAACAAGAGGTAACACAAACCTGACACATCTTCTGCAATCACCAATATCACCAATTCAACTGTTGCTTAAACAAAAATATTTGTACCTCTGAAAGTTGCTTTCTTATACGAATCTGACAGCGTGGCTTATCATCAATCTGAAATCTGAGTGGGTCAATCCTGCCTCGCCGGTGACCTCGAGGAACCACTGTCTCCCCACGCAACCAGTAGAAATGTACATCTGGCTTAAAATCTGAAATAATAAGACTGTGTCTAATCAGGATGTTCACATAAATAATAAAGAGAGGACATAGTGCATATATTATTTGAATATCAATTGTGTAATAAAGGGATCAATATTTCAGACCACACATTGGACAAATGGCCTTCTGGATCCTTATATTAAAACATTTCATATGCATACATACAATTCAGACCTTTATTTGAACAAAACAGTACAATTGGGAACTGCAAATGTCCATCTAATTAGCATAAATTGTAGAAGCGACACAAATATGATTTGCATTTTCTTTTACTTCTTACTTTCAGTCTATTTTCTAACATGGTCTTATTACTGTTCTGTATTTTATATTTTATATCCTGACATGGCCTAATTAATACACATCATTAAGAGTAAATGTTTCAGCCTATTCACTCAGAATGAAAGATGTATGTGATTCTTTATATGACATTTTCATTGTCCTTTAAACAAGGATGAAGAGACACACACCTATGATGGAAGAGGAACCAAGCTCTGGGTTGAGATAAGCCAGGTGGGCTGCAAGCTTTGGCACCAGATGGGTAATGAAAGGCGCTGGCCCCTGGTCGCTGGCGCGGAAGAGTTTGGGGCGCTTCTTGCGCTGGTAATAATACTCCTGAAGGAGCACTTCACATACAAGGGACCGGAGCTCAGCCAAATCCAAACTGTCTTTCTTGTCTTCTTCGCTTACTGATATCGAAGCTGGAAGTCCTGGCACAAAGACCGTCTTCGTGAAATGTTGGTACCAGCGGTCTGCATTTAAAGCCCAAGTCTGCGGGTAGACCACATACTTGCGGCGCTGCCGTTTCCCGTAGATCGCCAATTTCTCCTCGACACTAGGCGCGTTGTGAATACTTCGGAAGTACTCCTCCCGGCGCCGGAGTTTCGCTATTTTACTCTTAGCGGTAAGTGAAGCCACCACGGGCGGATACAGAGAAGCGGGAGAGGCGACAGCGTCCTCAGAAGGCGAAGCGGAAGCCTCGCTGTGCATGAACTGCCCCAATCGAGCTCTAGGAAGGCACCGCCAACTTCTGAATACCGCCATCTTGCCGGCGCAAAACGGAAATGGAAAAATCCGCTTCCGCCACCGCCGAAAATTATGATTGGCCACTGGTGCTCACGTGATTCACTTCTATCAGTGGCTGCCCTCCGTAGGAGAATAGGACTCTGTGGCATTGTTGCTGCGCCTGCGTGACATCACCTGACAGCCTCACATCCTCTTTGAATTGCACCGCGGGAGAGAACGAAATAGGCGAACAACAGACGCTCTTATCTAAGGAAGCCAACGGGTTTATTTTTTAATTATTTTTATATTTTATGTCGCATCTTTCTTCATAGAACTACAGGGAGATTACTGATGCGATCCATACCTCCTTAGCTTTGGGAAGTTGATAGTTAAAAGTGTATCAGACAGACGTCCTGCTAGGTTCAGCGATCCTTGCTCCCCACTATAACGTAGGGCGCAACGTCAGGGATCTTGATGAAAGTTATTTGTTTTTATAACTACCTTGGCTGACCTACCAGTTAGGTATCAGATACGGGAAGACTTTTAGTAAAATAGGAAAAAGTGACAGGAGACTGGAGGGAATGGGGCATTTGTGCCACAGCTTACAATACCCAAACGGAATGGACACATTTGCTACAATAAAATGAAGTACTAATCATTTGTGCTAACTCAAGTCCAAAATCACAATTTTGATGTGATCAAAGTGGAAAGAAAAAGCAGGGAGGAACTGCCTTCTTGGTGAATTAGGAGTAGGTGGAGGCTGAGATCACTCCCCCCCCCCAAATTATCAGTGGCTTGTACTTATGCAGGAGCCAACTGGTCCTAGAACTTGCAAACAAAAGAAGGATGAAAATTTGCTTTCTAATTCCTGCCTAAGTGTAATTTTCCTTTTAAAATATAATATTGTCTACTGTTCATATTAAACTGTTCATATCAAACTGTTAATTAAAACAATAAAGACAAGTGAATTCAAAGGCATCCACTTAACCACTTAATAGTCACATTCAAAAATGTTCAGTTTAACTATTTTATGGATATTAAAGACTTTCAAAACAGTGAACTTAGTTTAACACTTGTTGAGTTTTTACCTTTGGATTTAAGAAATTTTAAACAGATTAAGAATTTAAAACAATATGCAATTGTCGAAAAGCAAAAAAAAGTAAAGGGATGTTGATTAAAGTGACTGGGAGATCAGAGAAGTATGGAATATTGGTTATTTTTGCTGTAAGATTTGAAAAGCAAATATATAAACAAATAGTATTCTCATAGGAAATTAGTGAAACAGAAGTAAATCTATATTAGGAACTGTGGATTGATGAAAGTTGCAAATAAACACCAAAGGAAATTAAAGGACTAGACAGAAAAGAGTTAAAATGGCTAAGCCACCTATTCCTTTTTTTAATCTTAAAGATTTTTGAAATATTAACTCAGGGGTTCTCAACCTTGGCAACTTCAAGACTTGTGGACTTCAACTCCCAGAATTCCTCAGCCAGCTTTGCTGGCTGAGGAATTCTGTGAGTTGAAGTCCACAAGTCTTGAAGTTGCCAACGTTGAGAACCCAACTGAAATATTAATAACTAAACTCAAAACTGAGGTTACCAAAATGTAAATATGAAAGACCAGTCAAGAAATGGTTCTGGATGGAATGGCTACAAGAAATTCTGGACAATTTGTCTTTGAAATTTACAAAGTAAACTGAAAAAATGATTTAATGGTCAAGATTGTTGAAAAAGGAATATAATGTTGGACTATTTGACCATGAATAAACTATTTGTTTGATATTTCTGGTAACACCTAATTGACATTTTGCAGAACTAAAATAAAAAAGATGATTTTTGGATTGTGTATAGGTAAAAGACTATGGGAAGAAGAGTATTTTTAAAAAAACTGTAAAAGAGTGAAAATTTAGAATATTAGTTTATGTTTGAGATGATAAATGTTAGAAACCTCTTCTTTATTACTGTCCTTGTTGCCTTTTTCTTTTCTACTTTTTCTGTATCTTCTGAAGTTTTTCTTTTTTTCTTCTGGTTTAGTTTTTACTATGTTTATTCAATAAAATTATTAGCAAAAGCATAATGATATTCATGAACTATTTCCACAACACTATTATATTTTATTTGCAAAGAATATAGAAAAAATACAGATATAAGACACTAGATGTCGCTGTTTTATCAATAAGAATTTATATAACTAGCAAAATAAGAATGTGCTTTGAGTTGTGCTCCCACTTTCATTGCACAATATATTGTGATTCTAAAGAACACAGTGAAGCTTTTAAGTGCTATTAAGTCTCAGTGAAATCAATGAGATGCCTATCAGTGTTTTGTGTGAGAAAATACCAAGTTGTCCTTTCTTTCTGAAAGCTTGAGCATTGCATGTTTTTTTCCTCTTTCTCTAAGTTGCAGTGAAATATTACAATCAAGCCTTTTTTCATACCAGGGGAAATAAAATTCTTAAGAAATCTGCTGCTACTCTGCAACTTACACATAGACACCGTAAGTACACACACAACTTACACAAACAACTAAAAATGAGGGGGGTTTATTGCCTTCCGGGTTAACATCCACAAGTCATGTAAGGTTGATAAAACTTCTATGAATGGAAACAGTATAATTCTGAATTCTAAATTTTGGGCGAAACAATATGCTGCCATTTTTCCCAGATCTCTTTGAATAGAAGCAGCTATCTTGCACTTTGCATTATTCTGTATACGTCAAATTCCAGAATAAAATATCAATTACTTTTTTATATAAAATCATCTTTAAACAAAAATGTAGCTCACTCACATTAAAGTTAGATCAAAATCCTTTATTATGCTCAATGACCAGAAGTAGGTACACTTTAGCAACAATATTCCAAGGGGGAAAAGGGATACCTGTAATTCTGCAATTTACCTAACAGAGGATACAGAGGAGGAAAAGCTGGTAAGAGTTATGTATCAGACTCTTTCAAGTAGGTAAGACAAAAGGATTTACAATAAGTGTTTAATTGTTAAGTACAATGACGTATTAATGAATGGTAGTCTAGTAAAGTATTAAAATATTGATATATTAGAACATTAGATAAATAAAAATGTAATAAAATACATAAGTATAAGTACAATAATAACATTCTAACTAGGATACTTTGAGTATAATTGACAATGCTTAATATAATTTAGAATTATGTAAAAGGACAGGAGAAAGTAAGAGGAGGGAAAGAAAAATAAAATGATTCCAGGAGTTTGAGTTATCAGGTTGAATCTGAAGTTATCTCTTGCCTAGTTTTAACAGGTGCAGTGACACATTTAGCAACAATGTCAGTGATGTCAAAATTTTAGACTGAAAAGAGTGCATATAGAAATTGTCTGTTATGCCCACCACTTGCAGTAAAATGGGGGTCATAATGTTTCAAAGCTCCTTGCAGAAGTTACAGTAAAGAAGGACATGTTTTATTTTGATACCCACACAGTCACAAGAGCACAGGAGCTGAGCTATAGAGAAGTTGGCATACATGCCGTACTGAAGCATCAAAGCTAAATTAAAATATTAGAAGCTTCAAAGAAGGTTTCCTTGCAAGAAACCAATGCATTGCTATATTTATTAAAATGTCAAGCAAATGATCAAAATTATGCTAATAAAACATTTATAGGATAAAATGATCTGGTCTGCACATCATGCTAAGTCATGGCTTATTTCAGCCATGGTATTGCTGAATATGCTGCAGTTGGGTGGGTTCACATATAGTAAACCATAAGCCAAGTTTAGGCAATTTCTGAGGAGTCAAAGGCCATCACTTAGGTCTTAATGCCATCTCCCCAAAATATAAAATCATATCTCTATAATTTAGTTTTTTTGCCATTGATTTTCAGCAAGGGCGTCTCAGTTTGCTGAGGGTGAGGATATGAAGGATATTCATGTCATAGGTTGCCACCCACTATGAAACATAAAGTATGATTTCATTTTGCCTGCTTGGGCAGTGTGTGAGACCGAAAGCTCTCAATTTTGTTCTTAATGGCTACCTAAAACAGAGATGGGCCGTTGTGCTTAAATGTGATAGCTTGCATACAGTTTTCTTGGCAAGCTCTTTCACAAGTGGTTTGCCACAGTCTTCTTCCGAGGGCTTGTAGACAATGACCTAAGGCACAGGTTGGCAACCAGCGGCTCCGGAGCCGCATGCGGCTCTTTTGAGCCTTCCCCTGTGGCTCCCAGCCTCCTCTGCCATTTGCAGAGAGAGACAGAGACAGAGAGAGGCAATTGCGCTTCCCTGCTTCTCTGTCTGTCTCTCTCTCTCTCTCTCTCTCTCTCTGTGTGTGTGTGAGAGAGAGAGAGAGAGAGTGGGGGAAGAGGACTGGCAGACCAAGGGCAGATAGAAAGAGAGGGAGGGAGAGAGAGAGAGACAGAGAGAGAGACCCTTTTGATATCTAAAATGAAGATAACACTGCATATATCCTTTTTTACCTGTGTGTGTGTGTATATATATATATACACATACACACACACACACATACATACATACATACACACACACAAACACAGACACACATACACACACTTATAATAAAGGTAAAAAAGGATATATGCAGTGTTATCTTCATTTTAGATATCAAAAGGGTTTTGCAGCTCCCGGTGTTTTGTTTTCGGTGGGAAACGGGTCCAAGTGGCTCTTTGAGTGTTTTGGGTTTCCTACCCCTGGCCTAAGGTTACCAGCTGGCTTTGTGCCTAAGGCAGGACTAGAACTCATCTCCTGGATTCCAGCCTAGTGTCTTAATTACCATACCAAAGTAGCATTGGTATAAGGCTAGTATTATACCATTAGTATGAACATCAGTATTAATTTCAAATATTATCTCCAATAACTTGATAATTACTACCAATATTATCTCTCCCTCTTTTCATCTTATCATAAATAGGATACCATCCTATAAATAGACTCCCTGGCATAATGGGTTAATTTTCCGATACTTTCCGAAAAACCTGCTCTTTATTTGTTTACATTTAAGAATCTTGATGAATTAGATTCTAGATTTGGATTAGAAACCACTTACTCTTGGCCAGTTTCAAACATATATATTAAAAAAGATGAGGCTGTGAAAAAGTATAAATGACGAATTATGTGATTAAAAGTGAGAATAAATGCATACTATTCATTAGATGATGAGAACTTGGTCTTTATAACATTTAATTTATGGCTCGCCTCTGTTTTCCATCCCGTGAGAAGATGAGTTCAATGGAGCAGTTGCCATACATAGCCAGAATCTACTGTCAACAAGCAAATTGACAGAAAACACCCATTTACCAAAAATCCTCTAGTGCTTTTTTTTGCTATCCCACATTTTGTCATGTTTTTTCCTGGGCAAGTGAGCATAACTTCCAAAGAAAGTGCAACCTTGTGCATTTTTATTTTCCAAGAATCTCTATGAGAAGTACGTGGGCCGAGAGGCATTCTTATAAAACAAGATTTAGCTAGAGGCTCACAATTATTTTCCATTAAAAAAGTAATCTGGTTTAAAAAGTTTAAGTCATCTGGGCAAAGATCCTAGTGTAGTCTGCAGATACAGGCAATCCTCAACTTACAACAGTTCCATTTAGTGACCGTTCAAAGTTACAACAGCACTGAAAAAAAGTGATTTATGACCATTTTTTACAGTTATGAACTTTGCAGCATCTCTATCATCATATGATCAAAATTCAGACGCTTGGCAACTGACTCATATTTATGATGGTTGCAATGTCCCAGGTTCATATTTATTTTATTTATTTATAATCAAATTTCTATACCGCCCCTCTCCCAAAGGACTCAGGGCGGTGTACAGCCTAAAATTTAAAAAACATATAGATATACATAATTTAAAATAATTAAAAGTGAATTAAATAATTTGGCCGTAAAATCCCCATTTAAAACCCAACAGTTACAAATCTTAAAAATTTACTCAATCAATCCCCTTCTATGGGCTTCTATGCCAGGCCGGCCTGTCGAAAAAGGAACGTTTTTAGTTCCCGACGGAAGGTACGTAGATCTGTCATTGTACGGAGTTCGGGGGGGAGCTCATTCCATAACGTGGGAGCTCCCACAGAGAAGGCCCTCCCCCTGGGAGCCGCCAGCCGGCATTGTCTGGCCGACAGCTCCCTGAGGAGGCCCTCTCTGTGGGAGCGTACCGGACGGCAGGAAGTATTTGCTGGCAGTAGGCGGTCCTGTAGGTATCTGAGTCCGATGCCATGGAGTGCTTTAAAGGTGGTCATTAGCACCTTGAACCGCACCCGAAAGACCAATGGCAACCAGTGCAGCTCGCGGAGGAGCGGTGTTACGTGGGAGCGCCACGACGCACCCGTCACTACCCGCGCGGCCGCATTCTGAGCCAGTTGGAGCTTCCGGGTGCACCTCAAGGGGAGCCCCATGTAAAGAGCATTACAGTAGTCCAGCCTGGAGGTAACGAGGGCATGAGTGACTGCGTAGCGAGTCCCGGTCTAGGAAGGGACGCAACTGGCGAACCTGGTAGAACATCCTCCCGGCCACGGCCGTCAGATGGTCCTCTAAAGACAGCCATGAGTCCAGGAGGACTCCCAGATTGCGAGCCCCTCCTATAGGGGCCACTGTTTCACCCCCAATAGACAGCGATGGAATCAGCTGGGTATACCGGGACGACGGTAACCACAGCCACTCAGTCTTGGAGGGGTTGAGCTTGAGTCAGTTCCTCCCCATCCATATGATCCCCTTTTATGACCTGGCAAGCAAAGTCAATGGGGAAACCAGATTCACGTAACAACCGGGTTAGTAACTTATCAACTGCAGTGATTCACTTAACAACTGTGGCAAGACAGGTCATAAAATAGGGCAAAACTCACTTAAGAAATGTCTCACTTAACAATGGAAATTTGGGGCTCCATTGTGGTCGTAAGTCGAGGACTACCTATATATTGTTCTCCATGGAGTCTATATGTATTCCTTTGGGCTAGCTGACCAAGCACCTTTTGTGCATTTAAAAAGATCTGGATTTTTTAAAAAACGGAAGAATAGTGCATATAGTTACTTCTTTCCCTATCTTGTTCTAGAAAAGTGCACAGATTGAGGTGGGATAGGAGATCTTTGAAGAGCCACAATATATGGGAACTCAAGGTGCAGGAAAGGCCTCTCATGAATGCCTTTCAGGGAGCATAATAGATTCATCCATTAATAGCTGCCATTACCCCTTTCCCCTCAGATTTTATGTTTTGTATTATTTTCCTTACAATACCTGGGAAGAATGCACATGCAAAGCACTGCGCCAGCCTGAAAGGTCACCTTTATTTCTAAGAAGATCTCTGGACTCCACATATAGTCAAGAGGTATTCTTAGAAAATAAAACGGGATGCAGCCCAGAACTTTGTTTTGGAGTGTATTCGTTGGTTAGAAAAAAAAGAGACCAATGTAAATGGTTAGTATAGAGAACATTCTGGAGAAAGTGGTGAAGAACAAATCAGATTGTTTGCTTTCTATCCAATGGATGTTTGAGACTAATCAGGATCCATGGCCCCAATTCCATGTTATTGTTTCAGAATTTCCAACACTCTCCCACCAGAGCAGCAATTATATTTTCCAAACAGTTTCATTTTAAATAGAAAAGTGCAAGTGAGTGTGTTAGGAAAACTACCTGGACTGGATCATAGTCCCATTGAAGAAAGACAATTAACTTGAAATAAACAAGTTCTTGCTTTCAAGATATAGTTAGAGCTAACTTTGGCAAGGTTGAGAATATTATAACTTTCCCCAATCCCCTGCTGGCTTCCAGATTGGACTGACCATCATGCTGGTTGGCTGAAGATACTCAGAGATTTCTGCCCAACACATCTGGAGGGCTTCTCGTTGGGGAAGATGGAGAATATCGATTTCCAATGACTGCCTTGTAGCTATGCAAAATAAGAACATTTGGCAGAAGCGAAAGCGTTATGAGTAAATTCACTCTGCAGAAACAAACTTCCCTTGGAGCTTTATAATCTAACATTTCTCCAAAAGCCTTCCCCAGAGTTCTACTGTAGACCATTTTGGTTCCAGAAACGGTTCTGCCAGAAAACAGAACATTAGCCCAACAGCTGATTTCTATTAATAAAGTGCCTTTAAAAAAATAAAACTACATTTATAGTGCTTGTTAAAAATCACATCAAGTTGATGCATGTAAAATCAGAAACCTTGCATAAATGTATGTTCACTTTTGAAAGATGATAAGGAGTCTGGGATATTCCCCCAAAGCTAGGCAAAGTGTAAGTGATTGCAACAGATAAATTTTCTAGACCCACATATTCAAAGAAGGATACAGTGTATCCATAAATATCAAATAGGATCCCAAGTTATACCTATAATAACGATTAAATTAATCCAAAGTGAAATTAATGTCAATCCAGTCATCCAGTGAGGGCAACTGCAGGCCAAGGAAGGGCTTATTCTAAATTTTAAATTCCATAAACAGCCACTGAAAGCAGATGTGCACATTTCTTCACTGACACAGAAGGAGCTTATGTTACATTCCCTTAAATTTCAAGCTAACTTTGATGAATGGGTAGAATGAGAAGTAGCTCTGAGGAGATCAGTCTGCAAGGTCCATGAGGAGATATGTAGGATTTGTAGAAAAAAGTGATTAATTAGTAAAATGAACCTCTGAACACCCTCCCATTACTGCAAGAAGCTCAAGTGGGTGGCCATTCATTTCACCCTTGTTTTATTGTTGAGAGAAAGTGACAAGCCCAAGATATGACTTGGAATTTGAATCCTGATCTCCCAGTCATGGTCCAACCACTCTAGCCACCAATACTGATTGCTGGGAGGGCCCAATCTATCACTCACTTTGCTAATCTGAATGATTTATGTCAATACTGCTCCACTTTCTACCACTATCCTTACCACTTTCTACAGGGGGACAATCGAGAGCATCCTGTCATACAGCATCACAGTCTGGTTTGGAAGCATCACTGCTTCAGACAGGAAGGCAGTGCAGAGAGTGTGAAGATGGCCGAAAAGATCATTGGCAGTTCCCTCCCTCCCATCCAGGACATAGCACAGAAGCATTGCTTGAGCAGGGTCTGCAAGATTATCTGGGACACTACACATCCTCTTCACGACCTGTTTTCCTTGTTACCTTCTGGGAGGAGCCTTCGTGGTATCCGTAGCAGAACATCCAGATTCAGCCATAGTTTCATTCCATACAGCATTAACCTTGTGAACTCTCAAGCTTCCTCCTTCCATTATATATTCAAGATGGACAGAATTTAATATTTATTTGTTGTATATATGTAAGGGTGTGGGTCTATACATATGTTGTATATAGTATGTTTAAGTGTGTGTCATGTATGTGTTTCACTTTGAGAGCGGGCAACTAAATTTCATTTTTGATGTGTGCCGTTGTGTCCACAGTTAAAAAATGACAATAAAGGTTATCTTATCTTACCTTACCTTACCTTATCTTATTTTATGTTTTCAAGAGAATTTTTGGCTAAAAAAAGTAATTACTAATAATTAACACATAGCATTCCCAAAGAGAAAAATCATTGATAGATGCAAGATAATAATTTCCAGGTTATTTAGATGTCTCCTATGGTACAACTAATTTACCACATATCCACAGATCAAACTGAAACTATAATTTTTTGAATGAGCGGTATAAGGCTGCAGACCTAGACTGCAAACCACAAAGAACCACTAAATGGAAGCAAGGAGTACCGAAAACCAATTCTTTACTGCTGTCAAGTTGCATTTTGAGGGTTTTTTCCCTCCTACCTAACTCTAAACTAGGCTAGTATTGCTTATTAATAGAGATTTCTTGACCTTGTCCCTAATTGGTTGGTTAGTTATAACTTGTTCACAATGAAACACAAACAAAATTTTACTGACAATTGTGTATACTGATAATACATTTTATAAAGTAATTATTTTATATCACTTTATTGTGTATAAAATTATTACACAATTGTCCGTAAAATGAGGACCCAGATTGTTGGGGCAATTTGCTGACTCTATAAACCGCTTAGGAAAGGCTATAAAGCACTGTGAAGTGGTATATTAGTCTAAGTGCTAAGTGTTATAAATTCTGCAATAAAACAATACTCTAATTCAGAAATTCAAAACTGAAAAAAAAAATAGTTTTTCGGTTGCCTGTTGAGAGAAAAGGGGAGAAGGACTTTGAAAATCTGAGGAGTCTTAAAATGATGAGATCAGATGTATGTTGTGAAATCTTGGGCTGATCTGTGAATTTCTGAATTTGTGGAATTCCCATTGAATTCAGTAAGACCGACAATCGGATGCTTGTACAGAAATGTTATAAACATCAATGAACAGCATTCTCTGACAAAAATCCAGCATCAGTTTATAAATTGTTACTGAAATGCCACTAAGATATTTTTTTAAAGCACAGTCCAACTTTCCAGGCCCTCTTGATTTATATACCTCTATTGAAGCAAATGCTGCCCCCATCTCCAAAAAACAGAAGGAACATGAAATCTAGATTGCTTTATGAAATCCTGATGCTACTTAAAGTAATTTGAGAAATTGATAACATATTGCTTGAAATGACAGGATAAAATTTTGTTGTCAAAAACTAAGAAGTGACTTAGGTGATGGGTGGGATCCTTCAGTGTTTGTTTAGAAATACTGAATTAGTTTTGATTTTTTTAAAAAAGTGTCCCTGGAAACTAAATGTACGGTGATTAAAAGCACATGTTTCTAAATTGATGTCCTGGAAAAATCCCAACTGCCTTAATGTCATGCAGCTTAATTTAATTCTCACTAATCGTAGAGTTTGCCAAAACCCATGATGGTAGTGTGAGGTTTGGAGGCAGTGACTGAGAGGTTTGTGGTTGTATCTCAACCTTTAAAGTAAGAAATACAATTGCCCCTTCTCAATATCAAAACAGACATCTTCATTCCTTACAAGAAACTATTAGGCATGGGTTATAGTTTTATAACAGCTTTCTTACAACTTTATAGATTTCTATGATATGATATCTCATTCCTTTCATGAAATATCATACCTCATGAAGCTGAAAACGTCATCTCTTCTTACAGAGCTGACTTAGAAATTCAGGAAAAGCATTTCTCCTACAACTTATTACTTGGAAGAAAAGAAAAGTGAATATCTCAAGTAAGGCTAGAACAGTGATAACGAACCTATGACACGCATGTAAAAAGTGACACACAACAAAATTTTGGTGGCACGTCACCAACATCTGACAATAACACTTCTCAAAAACACAGCCTATTCTTATGCAATATTTGGAGGCTGTATGAGAACGGGTTGTGTGCTCTCGTGTGGCCTCTGGAGCCTCTGAAAGTCACAAGAAAAGGCCTCCAAAAATTGCATGGGAATGTGACATACTCTGGGAGAGTTTTTGGAGACTGCAGAGGCCACAGAAGAGCATTCTCCAAAGCCTCTTCAAGAATGAAGGCTTCCGAAGGCTTCGGAGCAGACTCGGATAGGTTACAGGGGATTATCGGATAGGTTACAGGGGATTGTCAACAGAAAGGGAACTACGCTCTTATGAGACAGGACATTTCCTATCTCCTCCAGTACAATATCAGTACACTCTGATTTTCACAATAACCTTTTCTATACACACAAACAATGGGAAGGAAACAATTTACTGTGGAAACAGTCTTAGAATGAGTTAGTTGAATCTATTTTAAAATGTTAACAATTAGTTGTAGGATTTTATTTATTTTATTCTATTCATGTTCAATACTCCATAGCAGTAAAACTCGAAGCATAAATAACAAGAGAATTAAGACATGGTTTGGGTAGGTCTCATAAGGTAAAACTATCAAAGTGGATTATCCACTATCAGTTCCTCACTTTGACAACCACCATAGATTAAGTTAATAGATTTATGGCTGTTCAAGAAAGTCTCTTTGTCTTTATTTTTAATGGCAAGTACAGTAGTCTTGTTTAGTAACCATAAATGACAACCAAGCCTAAATTGGTGAATGTTGCTGCAAACTTTGAAACTACTAGAGATTCCAATGATGATTTTGGAGCTTGAAACTTCCTAAACTGATTCTTCAGAGGAATTGTAAGCCATCCAGAACTAGTTAAGCCTTGCCTCTTATTTCAGCCAAACTTCTCCCAAGACATTTCACTAAACTAAGGTCATTTACTAATGCTAATGCAGTCCTTACCAACTGCTGCTTTACCTGAACTTCATCTGAGTTCATCCAAAAAGAAGAAAGTTGAATGTTTGCCTTCCCAATACTCTGGCTGATCTCACTTAGCAATGGAATTTTGAATAACTGGATCGGGGGTAATCTGTCAACAGTATTTTATAGGAACAGCCCATTTTGTTCAGCAGGCTGACAGGATATATTCTGGAAGCTAAAAAACCCAGACTGATGCAGTTGTTGTCTTCCACAGTTGTTCCCTAGCAGCAATTATCCCTTGAACATTCTTCCTAGCTGAAAAGTGTCCATTGAAGCCTACTTGTTATTTTCAGTTCTTTTTTCCAATTACTATTCTATGAAAGCTTCTGTACTATTAATCTCATGGATGCTATAACAAGTATCTTCAAAATTAAACATTGTCTCACTAACTTTCTATACTTTTTGAAGATAACAAGTATCCAGACAGGGATTATTTGATGTACACTGTATCTTTGTATATTTTTTTTTATAAAAAAAATTTTTATTAAAACAATCAACATTGAACATAAAAACATATTATGCAGTAATCATCATGGCACCTGATATACAATGCTATGCATTAGTCTTTGAAAACGTCTGAGTTAGTAAGCCTTTTTCCCACTCCTCGCGTCTAGCCTCAACTATACTCCTGTTACACTTTGTTTGATTGGTGTTTCTCTTATCTGGTTCAATATTAATGTGATCAACATTAAACATAAGATCCTATTGCTAAGCAATCAGCCTAGAACATAGCATACAACATTAGGTATTAATCTTTGTAAACATCTGTTTTAGTAAACGTTCTTCCCTCCCCCCTTCCATCTTCAAGTATACTCCGAATACATTTTGTTTAATTGGTGTTTCTCTTATATATGGTCTATCTACTGTATCTAGTCTATCGCCTATTGTTCGTTTACGCTTCTGAATTGACTTCATCCCATTACTAGTGCAATCTTTTATAGCCCCTAACCAGAGATCCTGAGGTAAAAGTTTCCTATCCTGAGGTAGAGATTCAGTCCGCTTTAACAATATTAAAGCAGACAACATTAGTCATAAGGTTATGTTAAGAGGCATTAGTTATAGAACATATACATTCAACATTGGGTGTTAGTTTTTGTAAACATTTGATTTGTTAACCCTTCTTCCCTCCTCCCATCGAGCCTCAGCTAAACGCCAGCTGCATTCTGTTTGATTGGTGTCTCTCTTGGATATAGTCTATCCACTGTTTCCAGTCCGTCACAAATTGTTCATTGGAGCGATTTTTCAAGTACGCTGATATTTTCGCCATTTCCGCCAAATTTGTTACTTTCACAGTCCATTCTTCAATAGGCGGTATTTCCGGATTCTTCCAGTATTGTCCCACCAACAATCTTGCTGCTGTAATTAAGTTCAAAAATAAATTTGTCTCTGAGGTAGTGAAATCCTTTGTGATCCCTAAAAGAAAAGCCTGAGGTAGAAATTCTAGACGCTTTTTGAAAATGGTTTGGAGTGTCCACCATATCTTCCTCCAGAATGCTTTGATTTTTCTGCATGTCCACCATATGTGAAAGTAAGTAGCCTCCCCATCCCCGCACCTCCAGCATTTGGGCTGGGAGTCCGGGTAGATGAGTGATATTTTTTTCGGGTCTAGCTGTCATCTATAGAACACCTTGTAGAAGTTTTCCCTTAAGTGTTGCGATTTCGTGAATTCTACATTCCTCACCCAGATTTTCTCCCACGTGTCCATGGTGATAGGGTGTCCGAAGTCTTGTGCTCACTTTAGCACACAGTTCTTGACTAGCTCGGTTTCAGAGTCCATTTCTATCAAAATGCTGTATACTCGTTTGATGTGCCTGATCCCCTGTTCTCTAATCTGTTTAATTAGATTCTCGTCGGTCTGGGAGAATCCCTTCTTCTTATCTTTATGCCACCTTGATTGCAGTTGTATATATGATAGCCAGGTACCTCCTATTCCTTTGTTTGCTAGCGTTGCTTGGGGTAGCAAGAGGAACCTATTTTCTTCTCCCAGTACAAGTGTAGGGCACCACTTCTTGCCCTTGGGATGTGTTCATATCCCCTGTTGCGTGTCCGGGAATCGTCCAGATGGGAATCTTGTCATGTAGGAGGTGCTTATATTTCTTCCAGACCCATAACAATGGGATTCGTAGTGGGTTCTCCTTGAAGTTCCTGTCTGCCTTTTTGTCGTATACTAAGTATGCGTGCCAGCCGAATAGTAGACCATGCCCCTCAACATTCAGAATTCTATCATTTGTCATGTTGATCCAGTCACTCACCGCCACCAACGTCGCTGCATAGTAGTATAGCTTTAGATTAGGCATTTTGAGTCCCCCTCTCTCCCTTGCATCTTGGATGATTTTTAGTTTCACCCTCGGTCTCTTGCCATCCCAAATAAATCTGTTGATGCCCTTCTGCCAGTTGTCTAAGTCCGCATCCTTCTTGAGTATGGGTAGCATTTGAAAGAGAAATAAAAATCTGGGTAAGACGTTCATCTTTACTGCCGCTATCCTGCCCAGCAGGGACAGACATAGTGATTTCCACCTTTCCAGGTCTGTTTGTATCTTATTCCACAGGACCTCGTAGTTGTTCTTGTATAATTTTGCATTTGTTGATTCTATTTCCACTCCTAAGTATTTGACTTTCTTGACTATTTCACAACCCGTTATTCTTTCCAGGTTCCGTTTTGCTTTTTTTTTTAATTTTTTTATTGGTTTTTTAATTTTTAACAGAAAAAGAAAAATGCTCAAATCAAATCATAATGTTAAAATAAACAATAAACATAATCACAACATAAATACATATTTCAAAATCATCCATAAACAAAACATAAATACTTATTTCAATACATCTAATAATAATAACTCAACTGAAAATAATCATAGACCATATTTACCAAACAATTAACATTACTGCTCGGTACCCCCACCACCACATCCCCCTAACCCTAACCTTCCCCCCTCACTTACCAACTAACTACCTACTCTCCTCCCTCCTTCTCTATCTCCCTCCTTCTACTCCACCCAACTATCCCTACTCTTCCCCCTTCTTATCAACTTTCTACTTACATAAGCCTTCACTCCTCCTTCCTCTTTCCATCAGATGTGGTGCCCAGAGGCCACCCGAGCAACCCCTTAATAACAATAATTACATATCCTTGCATCAACCCCATTGCAGTTGAGAAAACATAGTATATAAAATTATAAACCCTCCCTACCCCCCCTGACTTCCCAGAGTGAGTACAGGGTAAAACAAAAGAAAACCCCCTACTTCAAACAAAATTATTATATAATCCTAACAAGAATTTTAAACTATATACTAAATACAATCTCTACTTAACATTTATTCAACCTTATCAATTCTAATACATATCTAATCCCTCAATCAGTCCATCTAATATCAAACCTTAAATCATTTCAATCCACTAAACAAAACAGACAAATCATCTTGTTAAGAGTATTAATTTTCATTTACCTATCTAAACCATCAATCTAACGATCAATCCATCATATATGCATATATTCTTAATCAATTTAGTATATCTTCCATTAAACAACCTTTCTTACATTTTACTCATAAACTTGGTCCTTGATTCAGCCCATAATCTTAGATTGGCCTTAATTCCTTACACTTAATTTTAAATTTTCACTTCTTCAATCGACTTCTGGGCTTTCTCATATATCTAATAAACCTAAATAACAAATACAATCTATTTAATCTATTTCTAACTTAGATTCCTTCAATCTTATCAAATCACATAATGCTTATCTATCCCATCAATCAGTCAATCTTATGTCAAACCTAGATCATTTCAAAGCAAGTACATTCTTCTTCAATTTAATTATATCTTCCATTAATCATCCTCTTTTACATCTTAATCATAATCTTAATATTATATCTTCTGTTAATCATCTTCTCTTACATCTTACTCATAATCTTAGTCCTTGAGTCAGTCCATAGTTTTAAATTATCCATAATTCCTTGTATACAATTTTAAATTTCACTTCTTCAGTCGTACTCTTGGTTTTTTCTTTCGCCAGGTAAATCTCCATATCGAGGCCTCCCTTCCAAGTAATAAGTCTCTCTTTTTTACTTGCAATATCATTTGAGTCCATATAAAGCCTGCTAACCTTTGCATTTGTCCTCTATTTCTCTTAACCATAGACTTTCGTTGAGGTAACATTTCAAATCTCTGTCTTTGCTTTTCCTGGTCCTCAACACCATAAATAGATTGCTTCTTAAACTGGATCAATTTCTCTTTTTTCTCAGTTAAATCTTCTTCTTGCTGCTTGTCTGAGAGGAATAGCCATCCCCTCCTGTCCTGAAACAAATCCTCTTCCTCCACTCCGTAAATGAACTGTTTATCAAGCAAGATCCATTTCCCATTATTCTCTTTATTCTCAATACTGTCTACTTCTTGTTTGGGTTGTTGTATAAAATGTTCAGCAATCGATTGCAAATCAATTTCATTTAGAAAAAAGGATCTAATTAATTTTAATATTTCTGTTTTAGTCTCTTTCAATATTGCAATACTTTCTTCTTTAAATTCATCAATGCGATCCAAAATAGGTTTGACATTAAAACGTAAATTCCACTCCATTTTAAATTTTAAAACAATCGCTCTGGCTTTAATCCAATTTCTACAACCGTCTCTCTAGCTTCGCTTACGAGAACAAAGAAAAAAAATGGAGAATTCACTTTCACTTTCAAGCACTTTCCTTTAGCAGTGAAAGTAGTGAAAGCTATACGCCATCTTGAATGCATTATGTTAAATGTAACAGTTAGAAATACATAGCCAAAAAAACAATAAAAAATACTTGCAATCCAATAAAAACTCCTGTATTCACTCAGTCTGCAAACAGTCTCTCTTGTGTTCTATTTTTAAAAAGCAGAGGCAGTCGCGGCGTCTTTTTCTGTCTGATGACAGAAGCGTCTCTGGGCAGGAGCGTCTTCAGGAGTTATGGGGAGCTCGCACTCTTAATCCCTGAAAGCTTTTTTCAGGGATATTAGAGGAGCTCAACCCTACTCCCGATGCTCTGCACCTCTTCTTCGCCCGAAGAGGGGATTTTTCACCGCAAAAAACAGCTGATGTTTGCGGCTTTACATACCCAGGGAACGGAGCCTCACAGAGGAGATTCTAGCGACGTCGGCGGAGCCACCGGAAGTCCATTTTGCTTTGTTGTCTAGGTTTTTGACTAGCACCTTTGTTTTTGATATATTTACTTTGAAGCCTGACACCCTACCATAGTCTTCCATTATCTCCATCAATTTCCTTGCTGACTGTGCTGGTTGCGACATTGTCACCAGCAGGTCGTCCGCAAAGGCACATAGTTTGTAGTCTTGCTGTTTGATCTGTATGCCCTGTACGTCCTCTGCCGCTCTTATCCTGTTCAGTAAAATTTCCAGTGTTAGGACAAATAGCAGGGGTGACAGCGGGCACCCCTGTCTCGTGCCTCTCTCTATGTTGAATGGGTCTGTTAGGTCTCCGTTCACAATGATCTGGCCTGTTTGTTTCTGGTAAATTGCCCTTATGGAATTGAGAAACTGTGCTCCCATTTTCATCTCCTGGATCAGGTTCATCAGGAATGGCCAATTCAGTCTGTCGAAGGCTTTTCCCGCGGTGTCTTAGTTCCATCTTCACCGGATTGTGATCTGTTAGTACTTTGGGCAGGATTTTCACCGCGTTTAGACCAACTAACAGGTCGCTTGATGTTAATATAAAGTCAATTCTGGAGAATGACTGATGTCTGTCGGAGAAAAAGGTGAATTCTTGCTCTTTGCCGTGCCGTTCCCTCCAGACGTCTGTCAGTACAAGGTCTTCCTTCATGTCGAAGAAAGATTTAGGCAACTTGGAGTGCTTCTGTGGGTTAGGTTTTGTTTTCTTCTTGTCTAGGGCAATCTCTATGACCCCGTTCCAATCTCCCAGAATAATACATGATTTGTAGTTGAGTTGTGTTAACTTCTTGTGTATCTTTTTGTAGAATTTTCCTTGTTGTTGATTTGGTGCATATATGCCCATCACTAGAATTTTCTTGTCATCCTATGTCACTTCGATTGCTAGGTATCTACCCTGGGAGTCTGACTCTATTAGCTTGGCTATTACATGTTTCTTCACGTATATAACAATCCCGTTCTTCTTTTGTGGCGCCGCTGCGACAAAATGTGTACCTAGTCTGTTGTTGATTAGGTATTTCTGGTCCGCTGCTCTGATGTGTGTTTCTTGTAGGCAAGTTATGTCGTTTCTTCCTTGAAGCAGATAATGAAATATCTTTCTCCTTTTCTGTGGGGAATTTAGTCCGTTAATGTTCCATGTCAAGTATTTAGTTGTCATTGTCGGTTTCAGGATACTCTTCCGAGACCGCTTCTGTTCTATCTCTTGTGTTCTTCTTTGGTCTCGTTCCCATGGTATCCAAGTTGGTGCTCAAGTTGCTTAGTGTGGTCATATCGTGTTGTTCCGTGCGTTTGGCAGTGGATCTTGTTATCCTGCCCTCTGCAGTCTGTCCTGTTCCCTTGTTGTTGTTGCTTCCTGTTCTCTGTGTCGTCGTGTCTCGGGTTGGTCCTTCCCTTTCTCTTGCTCCTGCATCGGTCTGTCATTCTGGTGGCTCTCCTGCGTCTTCTCTTGTGGTGTATTGAAGTCCATCCGACGTCAGTTCCTTTTCAAGGAATTCTCTGGCTTTTTGGACCGAGTCCAGGCAGTATCTTTTATTTTTATAGAAAAGTGTCATCCCCGTAGGGGCTTCCCATCTGTATCGCAGAGCGCGTGATCTCAGTTCGTCGACCAGGAACCTGTATTCCTTCCTGTCTCGCAGCATCGTCTGGGGGATCTCTTTCAGTACTTTCACTTCTTGCCCCTCTATGTATAAACTCTTGTTGTACGATGTGGCTGAGATGAGGTTCCGGAATCCCTGCGTCGCGAAGTGGATGACCACGTCCCTTGGTTGGCGCCTGTTTGTTGTCGTCCATGTGCCCACTCTGTAAATTCTGTTGAATTGCCATGCGACGTCTGAGATTGGCTTTCCCAGAAATGTTGCCAGGGCCTCTATGAAGGTTCTGAGCAGGCCCCCTTCGGTCTCGTTTGATGTCTCTTTCAAACCTCTAAACCTGATTGCGGATGCCAGTTGCCAGTACTATATCATGGAAGATTGGTCTTGGGCTACTCCTTTCATCTCTGCTATCTCTGCTATCTGTCCCTCTACTTGATTCTCCACTTTTTCCATCCGCTTGTCCACCTTCTCTCTGATCTCCTGGAAGTTTTTCTCCATTTCCTCCCCTATTTCTTTGTAGTGTGCTTGCAACGCCTCTTTCATTTGTTCCAGGTCTGTGGCCATCACCCTGCGTTGCTCCTTCCATTTTCTCTCTAGCTCTTTACCTTGTTCTTTCAGCATTTGTTTTAAATCGTTGTACCTTTTCTCCGTCTTTTGTTCTGCCTCTACACACCTCCTCTCCATCTTTGCGTCCATTTCCACTAACTTTTTATCCATTCCATCCATCCTTTCAACCAGCATTTCTATTACCTCTTGTAATTTTTGTGACATGTGTGTTGTTGAGCTGGCCTGTGGGGGTAGATGGGTCTGGGGGCCTGTATTTGGATGGGAGGATGTGGGGGCGGGTAAGGTAAGTCCTGATGGTTTGGTATGCTGAGCTGGGGAGGATACAACTCCCTTCGTTTGTGTCAGTGTGGTCTGTTTGGAGGCCATCTTGAGCTTGTCTTCCTGTTGTTCTGGCACTGGTTTGGTTTCTAACTTGGACCAGGTTAGGCACTAGACTGTGATCTGGTGCTGGTCCAGTAGTCTGACCTTTCAGTGGGAGGGGAGGCTTCAGGGTTCAGGCATTGCAGGTCTAGGGGCCTGTGGGCAGGAAGGTCTGTCCGTGTTCAGGGAGTCTATTCAGTGCCTCTGCCTGTCTGGTATTCCAGGCCCCTTCTGCCTTCCCTCCACAGCAGCCCAGGATGCCTTTTTGTCTTCCTCCTATGCCCACCTTTCTCCCTGGTGGGTTACCCACAGTTTATATTTTGACAGCAAAAAAAAAAATTTGTCCACTAGGGGGTGCTATTTGCTTTCAAGTAAGCTGCTTGACTTACAGCTTGGCGCGGCGTTTTCGGGCCTGCCGGTCGCTCGGCTGCCGCCAGCTTCCGCTGCTCCGTCCGCGGCTTCCCGGGACCTCCCGGCAGTAAGTCTTACTTCTTTTGAGAGGTCTGAAGTTCCTCTTTAATCTCGACCTCTTTCTTCGTTGCTCTCTTTTTCTTTTTTTTTTGTTTAATTTGAATTTTGCGTGAGCCCCGTCCCGGAGCTCGCAAGGAAAGGCTCCAGTCCTCGTGACCGGAACCGGAAAAACCGTCTAATTATCTTTATCATTGCCTTTTGGCATTTTTTTTTTTTGCTTCGTTTTTGGAAACCCTCATCTCTCACTGCAAAAGCAGTCTGCAGGCAGCTATCTTTGTATTTTTAAAATACCAATGACAAACTTTCTCACCAAAGGTTTCTGAGCAAACTGTGAATAACGTTTATCTTTTATCAGATGCAAGTTTAAAAGATTTTTGCTGAACAGTTTTTCACTTGCTTAAAGTGATTCTTCGATCTAATGAAATAAGTATTTTATTTGTGTTTTATAGTAATGAGGCTGGGAGCTAAACAGCAAAAACTGAAACAGCTTCTTATGTTACATCAATGTATATGCCTTAAGAAATATGAACTGTAAACAAATAGATTCATTGTGAAAAACTGCTAAATAGTTTTCCCATTTTCTTCCAAAGTAGTTGGCCAAATGGAATGATTAATCTATTACTGTTACTAAAAATGGGTAATATGAGCCAATTTGCTTAAACTCCTATCAAAGCAATTTAAAAGGACCACACTTTATATAGCAAGCAATAAGTGTAATCAAAGGTAATACTGTCTCTTCTTTGATTATTTTAGAGATCAGTGCTTGATGAATTAATGAAATAAATGTAAAAAGAACACTGTGCCACAAAAAGTTATAATAAGATTCAGTGATATCAAATCCCAAATAATATTCTCAGAATTTTGGAAGACTTTAAGATGTTTTATATAAGAATATTGTATAACTTTGACAAGAAGAAGTTGTTTACCAGTCACTAAATACTATAAAAGAATGAAAACTAAATAATATATAAAGGGAAAATTGACCTTGATGGATTAAAAATTGCCTCCCAATTGTGAATAGATATTGCTGCAGGAGAGCATGTTAATCTATGGTGATGTAAACAGAAACACAATAATACAGTACCCTTGACTTGTATCCTAGTGAGTTAGTCCAGAAGTATACTAAAATTAATAACATTTAAAATTGGTACAGAAATTCAGAATAATTAAGTCCCTGCCTTTACCCACTGATGATTTTTCATCAGCTTAATGAAAACTATTATAATGCAAATACAAATGTAGTATTTCTGCAAGGCTATTTCATGATCTGGAAGCTCCTGGCCTGTTTTTAGAATATAGGAAAAAATCCATACTTATTATGAAATTGTATTTGTGTTTCATTGTGCAAGGCAGAATTATCATAATTATCGTGTTTAGTTATCTCCCACTGCCTATAGTAACTTAAGGATACGATTCTCATGAAATGCTATCTTGACTATCTTCTGGCCCAAAAACATAAAAAAATTGAATTTTCTATGAATATATTTCATTAAATATTAATGAAATAATTGGAGTACATTACAACCTAAAAATATTTGAAGTAGTGATTAAGAGAGAAATGAATACATTATTATTTTGATGCAACTCAGACTATAGACTTTTTATTCTACCGGTACCTGCTTGCCTTTTCTCCTTACGGAACTTTTGGTTAATTCTGCTACCAAATCAATCCCACTGAAGCAATGAGAAATGTAAATAATTTCAGGTTGATTACGTTATTTTAACAGAAAATATAGATAGATAGCTTCTCAGTACCAGAGGCCTATAAAACAAAGTCAGCTACATTAGTATTGTGTGAGTGTGAGAACAGAATGCAACTTTTTAATCTAAGAACACTACCCAACAAATCAAACCCAACCACAATACAAAATTAAAGGTTACCCCTATGCTGAACTGCAGGCAAAAATTCCATTGGATTTAATTTAATTGAAGTTGTTTCCATTACTTAAAGAATGGGAACCCTGTCCAGCACATCTAATATCTGTCTTTCCCTATAACTAAGTTAAATAGTGTTTAATTTTATAACTTTTTCATCTTCTAATTAACAGTCTATGGCAATCATGTTTTATTTCCACCAGACCTTTTATTGATGTGATAATAATAGTGTCTGCGTTATGTATGATCAAAGTGTAGAATTCAAAGAGCATGCAATTTTTATGTATGGAATAACATACCATACCTATTTTAAAGGGATTTATTATGATTTGAAGTAATCCAGTATAATTTAAACTGGATTTAATTTATGCTATTTATACTATGTGTCCTTTATATGTGGCATTTTCACTATTGTAAGCTATAGACCACATCTGTATATTATACAGTGATTTTAGGATCGTATTTATATTAGTATTATAAACCAATAAAAAATGAAGTATTGGTGGACTGGAATATGCTTTATGCTGTATGACTTTTTTTTAAAGTCTTCCATGTACTGCTGGGTCAAATTGTATTTCAAATTTGCCTTAAGTTGAAGAAGCTTCACCCAGTAGTAGTTCACTGAATTTTAATAATCCTGTCCATAGCTACCTGTTCCCCTGAAAAGTCTGATCCTAGGCAATAGCTAGGCTATGAACTATTGGCAGTTGTCACTGCCACTTCTGATAACTGATCAAATACTGAAATATGTACATATGGTTATTGGGGTCCTCTGTAGATCTTTGGCAGCATCCCTGAGATAGCTAGGTAGACAGAAAGAAAAGTAGGGAGAGGGGGAGAGAGAGAGAGACACTATCAGACAAATAAGTATGGGAAAAATTGTTCATTTAATGAGAACTTAAATAACTTGCTTGTACAATTTATTTAAATAATTTGTGAACTGAAACACACTTATTTGTACTGTACACCACACTTTTCTTTTCTAGATTTCATCCCTATGATACTCTATGAAAGTTCTCCTTTGAAGAAGCAGGATAAGAATAAAACAGAAGCTTTTGAACTTTGATGTTGGAGAATATAGTGGGTAATCAAGAAAACAAACAAATGGATCATAGTACAAATTAACTCAGAATTCTTATTCAAGGCACAAATAACCAGGCTCAAATTATCCTACTTTGGATGTATTATGCAAAGGCATAACTCCTTGGTGTAGATTCTAATTCTGGGATAGGTAAAAGGAAAGAGATGAGGATAACCAGCATTAAGGTGGATGGACTAAGTCAGTGTTTTTCAACCTTAACAACTTTAAAAGGCTGTGCTGGCTGGAAAATTCTGGGAGTTGAAGTCTATGCCTCTTAAAGTTGCCAAGTTGAGAAACACTGGACTAAATTACAGTGATAATGAATGCATCATTAGAAACAGGTCAGGAAGAGATCATCAAGGGGAAAAAACCCCGTGGGGCGGTCATTAATAGTCAACAACTTGATGGCAGATATTCAATCAATCATTTAATTTGTGTCTAGGTGATTTGTGAAATTGTACCAATGATGTTCTTATAACATTTGGTTCGATTAACATTCTTCTGAGCAAATAACAAATTGATGCAAATAACACAGTTTTCATTTAATTGTCATTTGGAACCCCTATCTCCCAAATGATCCAGTACATTGAAATATTAATGATTTTATGAAAAAAAAGATATGTATAAAGAACATTCCATTATAGAGGAAGGACTATCACAGGGGAAAAGGTGTAGATCTATGTCTCTCTAATGTCTGAGCCTAAGACAAGCACCAATGAGTTTTACAGAGAGAGATCCAAATTCAAGGGGCCAGAAGGAGGGCCTTCTCTGCTGTTGCTCCTGCCCGCTGGAAAATCTTGCCCCCTGATGTGAGGTTGGCCCCAACCCTCCTATCCTTTCTTAAGGGCCTAAAGACTGGCTCTGACAGTTGGCCTGGGGCCCCAATGGAGGAACAGCACAGTGGAAGTGGTTGATCGAATAAGAACAAATCCTACTTCCCCCATTGCATCCCGCCTTTCCCACATGTCCTTAAATTTTAATGTTTGATTTTAATTTATTCATTTTAATGTATAGATATTGTTGTGAGTGTCCCTAGACCAGCTTGGGAAGTGTCAGAGGATGAGGATGAGCAGCCAGGCCCCTCTGGGTGTTTTCCCCTCCCGGCAGCTGAGGAAGAGCAGCCAGGCCCCTCTGGGTATTTTCCCCTCCCGGCAGCTGAGACAGACAGGGAGGAGATTTACAGGCAGTCTGGGTCAGATTCGCAAAGTGAGGGGTCAGATTTGGATCAAGAAGATAGATGGCTTGATCCGAGATTCCAAAGGTTTGATAAGCGAAGGTGTCAGTTAAGTGGAAAAAGGAAGTAATGGGGGGAAGTGACGTATCGGAAACTATATTAGAAGGGGAAAGAGAGACTACGCCTTTGTCACGAGCAACGTTAATCAAGGAGTAGCCTGATATCTGGAGCAGTGCGTTTGAATTCAGTCTTCTGATGTTTTGGAAATCTACGGAAGAATAATGAGGTCTTGGACAATGTGATAAAGAAAGAGTGAGTTAATTGGAAGGTGTGGGAAGAGCATGTTTTAATCTAAATGTAAATAAATGAGACTTGGCCGTTCCTGCCAGCAAAATGCCAGCAGCGTGCTTTGAAGTGAATCCTTTTGAAATGTGTTAAATAAACCTCTTAAAGACATATTTATGTGGATTTTAATGAGCTGAGAGGGGCCAGACAGAACAGATATAGATATATTTTAATGACTGTAAGCTGTCCAGAGTTACCATAGAGTAAGATGCCAATAAAATTTATAAATAAAATAATAAATAAAATAAGAAGAAAGCTCCTCACCATGAGATGTTAAGCAGCAAGGTTGCCTTCTGGAGTCAGGAGTGCTCCATCATTTGAGATTTTTTTTTCACTGCACAACAAAAACAAAATACATTTTTTTTCCTTAACAGTATTGTGTTATACATGTCATGCATGTTATTTACAGTTATTTATATTCGTAATCATATCTTTATTTATTTCTCTGTTCTAGCCAAACATAGCATTTGTTCCATATCTCATAGAATTCTGTTGCTTTCTTGTCTTTTAGTTCTAGAGTAAGCTTGTTCATCTCTGCGCATTCTAATATCTTATAAATAATCATCTCATTTGTAGGTATATTTTCACCTTTCCAACACTGGGCATATGCTATGCGAGCCGCTGTATTGGAGTTGTTTTTCCATCTTTAAGTTTATTATACCTAAAAGGAATAGTTCAGGTTTGAGTTCAGTTTGCACCTTTGTTATCTCCTGTATCCAACTCCTTATCCATTCCCAATAAATCTTTGCTTTGGGACACAGCCACCACATATGATAGAATGTTCCCTCCTTGTTTTTACATTTCCAACACTCTGGATTCATATTTTTGTACATTTTAACCAATCTCTCTGGTGTTAAACGCCATCTATAGAACATTTTATATTGATTTTTTTAAAAGTTGGATATCCATTTGTCTGGGATGGTCTGAATTTTCTGTTCTGGGAAGGAAGTTGGACTAGAAAAGCCCAACAGTCTCTTCCTATCCTAAGATTCTATGAGTTGCTTGCTTGCTGAGAGAATCTAGGAGTGTCAGACCATACAAATTCAACTATAGGAACACACAGAAGAAATGCTGAAATGTATGTCACAACAATGCAAAACAAATTCTACCCCTTACACAATTGTAAATAATTTCATAATGCAAGTTACGAAAGAGGAGAACAACACCATTGTGGTTAGAGACAGTGCAATGGATGAAACCTCTTTAACTATGCCCAAATATGTCATTTTTTACCCATACTATCATTACAGAAGCTCCTGGTGATGGATTTCAATTCCATCTATGGGGCATGGAGAGCTCCACGATATCATATGGACCCCCATCCTACCTCCAACTATAGGGCTAACATCTAAATGTATTGTCTCAGTTTGTGCTGTTGTTGCTGTTGCTCATAAGGAGGTAATATAATATCAGTGCAGGGACATCACAATGCCAGGAAGAAGACATTATGACACTCACCCATCCCCAATTTTATTAGATTAGTTATTTTCATATAAAATATGCTGGAATGCTGCAAAGAAAATCTTAATCTTTAGTCACATTTTATTTTCATGTATGCTTTCCTTAGACACCCTATACACACTTGCAAAAAATGGAAATGATGGATGACTGCAATCTCATTTTATTTTGAAATGTCTCAATAAAAAGACAAAAGTGGTAAGTATCTTAAGAGATGAGATTAAATAGGATTTGGGGGTATAAACTGGCACTCTGGAAGGAAGTCTGATGTGTGAAATGGAAACTGCAGGGATCACGCTTATTGGTTTGTCGATCACTTCCAACTTGTTGCGACCTAATGGACCTCACTAGTTTGCTACTGATAAGTGAATGTTTTGTCAGTCCCTGCAATAGACTCTCAAGCCTTTCCATTGTGCTCACTGGTCCAAAAATCTTTCTATTTTTGATTTAGCTAATTTATTTTACACAGGACACCAGCAGCTCTGATAACTCCTTCTCACTTCACAGCACAAAATATGGAAACAGTTGGCTTGCCACATTGTGAAGAGAGGCTCCAGCTGACTGTGGCTTGCTTTCTCAGCAAAATGGTGCAATTACAGCTCCCCATCTGTGACCCTATCTCTCTAAGTAAGATGCTTCTGGTGTGCTTTGAGAGAGGGAATGAATTAAATCGCTTGGGTAGACCAAATCTACGGGTCATGATGAATGCTTCAGTGAAATGACTTTGAAAGTATAAACTCTTGAACTGAGCCCCGATTTTTTTTTTTTTGCTGTGATTTGTATAAACATTTTACATCCTGCAAAATTGTGCTCCTACTAGGCTGAGATAAGATTAACTTATGGAGCTTGGAGCTTGGAAGTGGGCAGAAATAGCTTCACTTATAACCTTCAAGCATGTTTTCACTCCTTTTCCCGCAGACCATTTTACATTTTATCTGCAGAAAAGCAATATCCTGTTGCAACGTTAAAGGGTTGCTGGGAAATTTAATAAACCCAATGTAACACTGGCACCAACTTCAACTTAAAGCATGGCATTTTATTGGCTCAGCCGTGTCAATGGTAAAAAAAAAAAAGCTATAGCTGTTGATCTCTCGCTATGACTTTTCAGTGCACTAAACAGAATATTGCAGGACAATATGATATTCAATAGAAATACTAATGTCAGGTCTTCATTTATTACAGGGCATTGAAAAAATGGCTGTTTGAATTTTGAAGAAATGTTTCAGCAAGGAGATAATGAATATTGGAGGAGTTTGTCCCCTCGTTTGTACTAGAGAAAAGCTTTGAAGGAAGACCATATTCTTAACTAGACCTAACTCATAGAGAGGGTATTATTAGCATTGCCCTTATTAGAGTGCAGGCACTCCTCGACTTAAAACCATTCAAAGTTACAAAGGCATTGAAAAAAGAGACAACCGGTTTTTTACACTTACGACTGTTGCAGCATCCCCATGGTCACATGATCAAAATTCAGATGCCTGGCAAGGGGTTCATATTTATAATGGTTGCAGTGTCTTGGAGTCATGTGATCAGCTTTTGCAACAAAGCAAAGTCAATGGGAAAGCCAGATGCACTTAACAAATGCAATGATTCACTTAACGACTGTGGCAAGAAAAGTCATAAAATGGGGAAAATTCACTTAACAAATGTTTCACTTAGCAACATAAATTTTGGGCTCAGTTGTTGTAACTTGAAGACTACCTGTACAGAAAAAATGAAACAAAGAAAAGGATTAATCTTCTAATACAAAAACAAGTTGATGACTAAGTAGTAATGCTGACATAGGACAAGGCTTTCTGAAAGGTAATTTTACACTTAAAGAGCTAGATCTGCTCTGTATTTGTGTGCATGTGTGTGTGTGTGATCTATCTCAAGATGACCTAATGAACACCTTGGGAGAACAGTAATTACTGGAACAATACTACCTTTTCCTGTGAGGGAACATTAACATCTTGGCATGTTCAGCATGACTTCATGGCATGGGACCAGGATATCTGAGGAACTATATCTCCCCTAATTACATTAATTTATATGTTTATTGTTTTTTTACTTTTTTTGCTATGCACCGCCCAGCAGCATTTCTCGTGAAATGGGTGGCATATAGTTTTTATAAATAAATATGGCAATTATTATTTTTTTCCTATCAGCAGCGCAACTAAGAGAGGTGAGTGGCTATTTACTGCTCTTCCCATGTTGAATTTAACATGTGAAGGTAAAGAAAAGGGCTTCTTTCCTCTCCAAGTTAAGCTCTAGTTCTTCTTCCACAGCCAGTCCTTCACAGCCTGGAGAGGTCTATAGGCTCTTTTTCATTGTTTACATGTACAAACGGATATCTAATAATAAAAAAAAATATTAAAAAAGAAAAGAAAAGAAAATGTAAGCTGCAAAGCATTGGGTTAATGTTGCCAGAGCCTGATCATCCATAATAGCTTCTCTTTTATCTTATCTTTGTGTTCTGCAGCTTTTCTACTGTTAACGAACCTCAATTTTAATATGCCAAGTAGCCCAGTGTTAGTCTTCTGAGAAAGGGCAACAAACAAGTCAAGCTATTTCTCCCCCCAGATCCACTGTTCTGGCCCTATGGGCTGCTCTCTCTTTCCAAATACCAGTAGCACATCAATCTGATAAAAATGTAAGTAGCTGAAGGAAGGTGAAGCCAGATTTTGGCCTCTTTAAACTGTCATGGCTATATTTACTTTAGCTTTTGAAATGTTCCCAAAATGTCCATTTATCTTCTTTTAGATCTGTTGAAGACAGTTTTCGAATCCAACACAACATTCACATAGAATGATATTTAATACAAAATGACAGAATTTTGCCCATTCCAGAGGTAAGAGGAGAAACTCTATAAAAACTACTTCAGAAGTAGGAAGGGCAGAAAAGATTTTTCTTGCCACAGCAAAGATTTAATCCAGGCTATTTAGAACCTTAATATTCTGTGAATGAAAGTTAGGAGACTAAATGGAGTCTGATTCTTGGGATTAACCCTGAAATGTCCTTCAGCTCTTTAACATAGTTGTTCTTATTCTTGTTAGCATAAACTGTTGTTGCCAATCAGATTGTAAACATGAAGGGCTCAGAAAATAAGGCAGTCCATTTTATTATTCCATTTCTGTATTTTTTTACATTTTTAACAAAATTCACAGAAAAAAATAGCATAACAAATAATGTAAAACTATCACTCAGCTCTATTAAGGGTATAAAAATAGCAGCCAATTAAAACATCATTAAATATGGCCCAAAGCACAGCAAAAGAAAAAACAAACCATATCCATAGGATAAACATTAAACAAACAAACAGAGGCTTGCTTGTTGACAGATAGTTAATCAGTAGTTTCAATGTTTGAGCATAACCAAACTAAGAGTGGTTCTTTCCCAAACCAGTAATAAATGCACAACAAAGTATGGCAGGAGAGAGATTTCTACAGAAGAACTCAACTCAACAGCAGGTTTGTATGGGAGAAACAAAGGGGCCACAATTAGATGCTTCTTGACCATTTTGATTTTTTTGACCTTCTAATGGTAAATACTGGAATGACATCACTGTAATAGAGTTAAAAATGCGCTGCTTTAAATGATCTTTATTAAAATAGCAGCATCTTTATTCTAGCTTGCACAAAAATGTGCATATCTTAATGAATAGTGGGAAATTGCTTACCCCCTAATGTGGTTCCAAACATTTCTTCTTCCAAACATGTAAAACTGTATTGTTTATGCAACATTATAGTTTCCAATTTGTCATCCTGCCCTGGCCTGGGACTGCTTTGGTGTTTTGGATTACAATTCTATCATATCAGTTTGTAAAATGAAGGCCATACTGGCTGAAGATGATGCTATAGCTGATCTTTTAATAAAGAAAAGCCTAATTGTAAGTGAGATTGTACAGTACCATATACAAGTAGTTCTCAACTTATGACCATAATTGACCCTGGCATTACAGTAGTAAGTCATTGCAGTCATAAACTGAGGCACCTACAAGATTGGAAGTAATTTTCTGGACTTTTTCATATTAAGCAAATGCCATAGTCATTAAGCAAACATGGTGCTCATTAAGTGAACATCACAGTTGTTAAGGGAACCCATTCATTTGAATGGGTATTTTTTGTCAGAAATTGGCAAAAAAAAAAAAAATCACAAATACATGACTGCAGAATGCCGTAAAGCTGACTCATTTGACATGCAGTCATGTGGCTGGGGGAGGGAAGCCTGATCATTTACAACAGTTGGGGGTGCTGCAAATCTGGCTTCCTGCATCCTAATTAAATATCCTGGGCTCTTCAAAGAAAAGGTTCTGCATTCCTCTTTACAGTATCCATTTTGTTTCTTGAAGAATACCTCTACATTCCTTCTTCTGAAGGCTAAAGATAGACAGTGCTCTCAATCTCTCCTCACACTTTTCCTTGTTTCTAACCCTCTGACCATCTTTGAAGTCTACAAAACAGGTGATCTCAAAAGTTGACTCGCAGCAACCATCCAGTATTTCAGAAATAAGACCTTCTTCTGCCTTGCCAGGATATATTAAGGCCTGGGACATCCTGCTCATAAAGTATATGTTCTATTACAGATTACCAGGATGCCATGTAGTTATATAGATCTTGAGTTACTTTCTGTGCTCCAGTTGTGCTTCTAGGAAATTGAACATTTAAAAAAAATGATTGTTTTTGCAAACAGGTACGGGAGAGTATGAAATAGTGGGAAAAGGGATAAATCTATTTCACTTAATGTAGTCAATGCGCCTGCTATATGAGGGGAGCAGCTGAAACTGCTGACAAGAGAGACAGATGGATTGCACCTTTCAGTTATGCTCCTGCGGTTATGTGGATTGTTTTATTGCAATCAGAAATCAACTCCTTTATCCTCAGTTACCAAAACATATTTCTGGCTCCCTATCAGAGATTAACTCTTCTTGCATTGCGAGATTTCCCCCTCTCGCAATCATGGCCCTCCGCTCTATCAAGGGCCTATCACGAGGATGGACTTTGGAGTCCTGAGAGATGGCATGCGTTAAATAAGGGGCTTTGGGGGTTTTTAAAACCATTTTTAACTAAAGTTTTAAGGGAGGGTAGAGGTGGGGAAGGGGTGCTTAGGGCGGGGGAAGGAATTGTTGGAGGGGAGCTAGAAGATAGGCCCGACAACGGAAGGGGACGTAATCCTGTGGGTTCGGATGGGGAGCTGATTAAGACTGATTTAGTTCCAATTAGTACCGTAAGCAGGAGGGGCAGATATGGTGGGAGCAGGGGGCCGTATCATAATAGGGGAGCGCGTACCCACTGTTTACGAGTGGTCATGCGCTCCGACCCCCAAGGCTCTACCTGTTCTCGGAGTTATTCAGAACCACAGGGCCCTGGCTGTAGGCTGATGTTGTGCAATGCCAGGTCTGTGGTAAACAAGGCCCCCCTCATCCAAGATTTAATTTCAGAGGGGGGAGCAGACCTGGCAAGTATTACGGAGACCTGGTTAGGACCGGAGGGCGGTGTCCCTCTGGTGGAAATGTGCCCACCGGGTTTCCTTGCATTCCATCGGCCGAGAGCACAGGGCAGGGGTGGGGGAGTGGCGGTCGTGATTAGGGAAGATTACAGGCCGAGGGAGGTCACTGTTCCTCAGACGGCAGGCTGTGAATCTCTCCTGGTGAAGTGGGACCTTGGGGGTCCGAGGGCGGTGTTGATTACGTACCTGGCTCCCTGCCACGTGTCAACCGCCCTGCTCGAGCTCCTGGATGTTGTTGCCGCAGTGGCGGTTGAGGTTCCTAGGCTAATAGTCATGGGTGACTTCAACCTGCCATCTGTGGGCGGGACGTCCGGGGGAGCTCGAGAGTTCATGGCTTCCATGGCAGCCATGGACCTGACCCAGGTAATTCAAGGCCCCACACATACAGGGGGGAACACGCTTGACCTGGTTTTTGTCTCTGGACAGTGGCTGAGTGGTCAGAATATAGGGGATATAGTTATTGAGCCCCTGTCATGGTCTGACCACTCTCTCCTTCGCTTGGACTTTCTGACCGCTGCACCCCGCCGCAGGGAGGCGGAACCAGTGAGATGGTACCGCCCCAGGCGGCTGATGGAACCCGAGTGGTTCCAGATGGAGCTTGGGCCAATTCCTGAGGTTCGGATACACGACTCGGTCGAAGAGTTGGCAGCAGCCTGGGATAGGGCTGCGGCCGGTGCTCTAGATCGGGTCGTGCCTTTGCGGCCTCTGATTCAACGTACGTCTCGATCGGCCCCTTGGTTCACTGAGGGGCTGAGAGAGATGAAACGCCGGAAAAGACGCCTAGAGAGCAGTTGGAGATCGAGCCGTGCCGAATCTGACCGAACACTAATAAGAGACCATATTAGGTCCTACCTAGCGGCGATAAAAGCAGAGAAGTGTTCTTACCTCACTGCTCTTATCGCGTTATCAGATAACCGCCCAGCCTCCTTGTTTAGGGTGACCCGCTCCCTCCTTCATCAGGAGGTGAGAGGAGACCCCTTGGAGGGTAGAGCTGAGGATTTTGGAAAATATCTGCATGATAAAATCGCTCAGATACGGGAAGGCTTTGATTTCAACTGGGTATGTCCGGTGGGAGAGACGGAGTCTGGAGACTGCTATCTGGGCTGAGTTTGACCCCGTGACTCCCGAGGACGTGGACAGGTTGCTCGGGGGACTTAGGGCGACCACTTGTTTATTGGACCCGTGCCCCTCCTGGCTGGTGTTGGCATCCCGGGAGGTGGTACGAGGCTGGTTCCAGGCAATTATTAATGCTTTGTTAAGTGAGGGTGTCTTCCCTGCTGCCTTGAAAGAGGCGGTAGTGAGGCCCCTCCTTAAGAAGCCTACCCTGGATCCAGCTGTTTTATCAAATTATCGTCCTGTCTCCAACCTTTGCTTTCTTGCAAAGGTTGTCGAGAGCGTGGTTGCCCAACAGTTCCCGTGACACCTGGAGGAATCGTTATACTTGGATCCATACCAGTCGGGCTTCAGGCCTGGTTAAAGCACGGAAACAGCATTGGTCGCGTTGGTGGATGACCTCTGGCGGGCCCGGGACAGAGGTTGTTCCTCTGCTCTGGTGCTATTGGACCTCTCCCCTGCTTTTGATACCATCGATCATGGTATCATACTGCAACAGTTGGAGGGGCTAGGTATGGGGGGCACTGTTTTGCGGTGGTTCTCCTCCTTCCTCTCCGGCCGGATGCAGTCTGTGTTGACAGGGGGCCAGAGGTCGACCCCGAGACCCCTCGTATGTGGGGTACCTCAGGGATCGGTCCTCTCGCCCCTACTGTTCAACATTTATGTAAAACCGCTGGGTGAGATCATCCGTGGTTTTGGTGTGGAGTACCATCTGTACGCTGATGATACTCAGCTGTACATTTCCACGCCGAACCACCCCAACAATGCTCTTGCCGTGCTGACCCAGTGCCTGGAGGCCGTGCGGGTTTGGATGGGGAAGAACCGACTCAAGCTCAATCCTTCCAAGACCGAGTGGCTGTGGCTACCGTCATCCCGGTTTAGTCAATTGACTCCTTCGTTGTCCATTGGGGGCGAAACAGTGGCCCCCGTGGAAAGGGTTCGCAATTTGGGAGTCCTCCTGGATTCACGGCTGTCTTTAGAGGACCATTTGACGGCCGTGGCCGGGAGGATGTTCTATCAGGTTCACCTGGTACGCCAGTTGCGTCCCTTCCTAGACCGGGACTCGCTATGCACAGTTACCCATGCCTTCATCACTTCCAGGCTGGACTACTGTAATGCTCTCTACATGGGGCTCCTTTTGAGGTGCACCCGGAGGCTTCAGCTGGCCCAGAATGCGGCCGCGCAGGTAGTGACCGGAGCGCCATGGCGCTCCCATGTAACATCGCTCCTGCGTGAGCTGCACTGGTTGCCGGTGGCCTTCCGGGTGCGTTTCCAGGTGTTAGTGACCATCTTTAAAACGCTCCATGGCATCGGACCCGGATATCTACAGGACCGCCTTCTGCCAGCAAATACCTTCCACCGTCCGGTACGCTCCCACAGAGAGGGTCTCCTCAGGGTGCCGTCGGCCAAACAATGTCGGCTGGTGACCCCCAGGGGGAGGGCCTTCTCTGTGGGAGCTCCAACGCTTTGGAACGAGCTCCCCCCCGAACTCCGTACGATGACGGAATTGCGTTCCTTCCGTCGAGAATTAAAAACATACTTATTCCGACAAGCCGGCCTGGGATAATAGCTCCAGCTCCAACAATGGCCATAATTGTTTTTAGGGGATTGTGTTTTTAGATTATGTATTGGGTTTTTAAATATTGGGCCAAATTATTTAATTTATTTTTAATAATTTTAATTTTTGTATGTTGTCATTTTAATTGGGCTGTACACTGCCCCGAGTCCTTCGGGAGGGGGGCGGTATAAAAATCGTAAAATAAATAAATAAATAAATAAAATGCTTAACTATCTCTGTTTTCTTTCTGTGGATTCTTAATGAATCTCTGAATGATCAGTGGTGCTATCAAAATTGAAGGAATCCTGGGCAAAATACTCTACTGAGACATTCAGTTACAACCTTAGACTCTTTTAGTATAGTTTAGAGCAGACATGTCAAACACAAGGCCCGGGGCCCAAATGCGGCCAGTGAAGTGGTTTCATGTGGCCTGCAAAGCCATCCTGGAAACAGTGAGGGAATGGCCCCTGCTGCCTTGGTCCTGGCCCAGGCCAGCCGGGAGCCAATGTACAATTTTGTGGTGGCCATCTTGGCACTTGCCCCGGTCCCACCCCCTTCTGCCAGAGACCCTCAGACCTGTCCCACTTCTGCCCAGGCCCCCATAGGCACCCTTGACGCGAATGATGTAGAACTGGCCACGCCCACCCAGTAGGCCACACCCACTCTGTCCATGCCCACCTAGTAGGCTGCACCCACTCTGGCCACACACACCCCCAGGGCAACCGCAATGCTGATGCGGCCTTCAGTGAAATTGAGTTAGACACCCCTGGTTTAGAGGCTCTTCTTTGTTTTTAAAATATGCTGCCCATTTTAGGATTTACATTACAGCCTTTACGGGTTTCCTATCTCATCAGGGCAGAAAACTGCATATGAGTTTTCAGCAATCCTGGTCAAAAAAGGCTATGATGGGTGTGCTAAGGAAACTTGGAGAGGTTACTTGTCTTTGACATGAAGTATTTATTTCTTAATCTTCAGCCTTAAAAGTACTGTGTTATTGTTATGATTAGTTAATAAAGCATACTCATAATCTTGCATTGTTACTCAACCACCTGTATAGGTTATAACAGAGTTGGAAGCGATCTTGGAGGTCTTCTAATCCAACCCCCTGCTCAGGCAGGAAACCTTATACCATTTCAGACAAATGGCTGTCCAGTCTCTTCTTAAAAACTTCCAGTGTTGGAGCATTCACCACTTCTGGAGGAAGGTTGTTCCATTGGTTAATTGTTCTCACTGTCAGGAAATTTCTCTTTAGTTCTAGGTTGCTTCTCTCCTTGATTAGTTTCCATCCATTGCTTCTTGTCCTGCTTGATTCCCTCTTCCTCATGGCAACACCCGAGATATTGGAACATTGCTATCATGTCCACCCCAAGTCCTTCTCTTCATTAAACTAGACATACCCAATTCCAGTTCTGGCAGAGTTGCTGAAGTTAATATTTCTATAAGTTTCAATAAAGCGAGCAGAAGAAAAGGCTACCCTTTACTGGGGAGTGTTGCTTGATCAACAGAAATAACACAACATTGGCAATGAAGTAGATTCATTTAAATAAACCCTTCTCACCTTATATTTCTCGAGGGAGAAAGAAGGGGAGAAACAGCAATAAAAAGGAAGCATCATGCTGAGCTGGTTAAAATATATAAACATTAAGAAAAAAGGCATAGAAAGATGGCTAGCTTTATTAGCAAGATTAATGTGCTTGATACACCACAGATTAGTGTTTGTCAACCTGACTGATGGAATACTGGAAGTCGAAGTCCAGAAACCATGACGTTACCAAAGTTGAGCAACCCTGCCATAAATGATTGGACCTTAAATGCAAAGAGACTTCAACAATTTTATGAGGCAAATAAGATAGCTGCTGAGAAAAAAGGGCTTTATTTTATCGAGTATGGTGAGAGGCAAAGCATAACTGTACTATCAAAAAAAAAGCCCTCATTGTTCAGCTTTGCAGAGCTAATAAAATAATGTAAAAACAATTGGCAGCAAAACCATTACTTTTTGTAGTGTGCTCCAGGTTCCCTAAATTAACCCCCCCCCCAAAAAAGGGAAAGTACATTGCAACATAGACAGCTGAACTTAGAAGAATGTTTGAACATTAGACATTTGGCAATTGGGCAAAGATATAGTGAGAGATTGGCTTGCCTGTGGAATTATGAAAAAAAGCATTTAATGTTTCAGAGAGCATCAGAAACTGTCATTTTCATGGAAATTACTGATGGGGATGCTATAAGACTCCAGTTGGGAGTAAAAGTAAATGTATATAAGCTGGCAATAACATATAGAGCATAAAATCACAAAATATCTAGGGAGTATGAACTAGAAATCCAAACAAAACAATATAGCACATAAGTAATCTTCTCTTCCATACTGTCAACTGTAGATCAACACCCAAATGAGGCAACAGAGAATTCTAGAAGTAAACTGCTGCCTCAAGGGATGGTGCTGCCAAGAGAATTTTGGATTTCTGGACCATGATTTACACATCCTACTGGAAAGGCTTCTGGCAAGAGATGGGCTGCACCTCACAAGGACTGGGAAGAATGTTTGGAAAGCAAATGGCTCAGCTCATCAGAAAGGCTTTAAACTAAAAATTGAAAGGGAGGGTGACCAAACCCTAAGCATAAACCACAATCCAACAGATCAGACAATGAGGCAGGGAGCGTGAGAAGGAAGGGAAACTCTGCTATAAATCAGGAGACACACAAAGCAAATGTAGGGTCAGTCATAAAGAGCTCAGATTTTTAAAATTTATTATTTAATTTGTATCCCACCTTTATTACTTTTACAAATAACTCAAGGAGATGAATGTGTGCAACACACCTTACTCCTTTTTTCCCCACAGCAACAACCCTGTGAGGTGTGTTAGGCTGAAAGAGTGTGACTGGCCCAAGGCCACCCAACTGGCTTTCATGGCTAAGATAGAACTTGAACTCATGATCTCATGCTTTCTAGCCTGGTGCATAAACCACTAGACTAGACCAAACTGTCTGAGATGCCTATATACTAATGCTTAGAATTTGAGGAACAAACAGGGAGAATTTGAAGTTCTAGTACGTGAGAGAAGGTATGATATTGTTGCCATGACCAAAAGTTGATGTACTGCTAAAAGGATATTTATTTATTTATTGGATTTCTATGCCGCCCTATTCCAGGAACTCAGGGAGGCTCACAACATAGATAGAAATCTGACATTAAAATACATTATAAAAACCCCTTAATTAAAAAACCAATCATCCAAGACAGACATTCAAACAAACATACACTGGCTGGGGCAAGATGTTAACTGCCCCAGGCTTGTCGGCAAAGATGTGTCTTCAGTAATTTGCGAAAGGTGGAGAGGGTGGGGGCAATACGGATCTCTGGGGGGAGTTGATTCCAGAGGGCCGGGGCCGCAACAGAGAAGGCTCTTCCCCTAGGCCCCGCCAGGCGACACTGTCTGGCTGACGGGACCTGGAGAAGGCCGACTCTGTGGGCCCTAACCGGTCGCTGAGTTTCATGGGGCAGCAGACGGTCCCGTAAGTAACCTGGTCCGATGCCATGTAGGGCTTTATAGGTCATAACCAACACTTTGAATTGCGTTCGGAGACCAATTGGCAGCCAATGCAGCTCGCGGAGTGATGTTGAAATGTGGGCATTTCTAGGCAGGCCCAATACTGCTCGCGCGGCTGCATTCTGCATTACCTGAAGTCTCCGAACGTTTTTCAAAGGTAGCCCCATGTAGAGAGCATTGCAGTAGTCGAGCCTCGAGGTGATAAGGGCATGAGTGACTGTGAGAAGAGACTCCCGGTCCAAATAGGGCCGCAGCTGGTGCACCAGGCGAACCTGGGCAAATGTCCTCCTCGCTGAGACTGTTCAAAAGAAACAGACTCCAAAAAAGAGAAGGGGCAGTTGCATTGCATGTAAGGAATCAGTGCACCTCTACAGTAACCACAATACAGTATGAAGGATAAATGCCATCTTCAATGCATTTGGGTGAATATTAAAGGAAAAAGAGATGAAATTGCTATACGTGTATAACATAGTAGGCTACCCAACCACGCAAAAGAAATAGATGAACAATTTGCTGTTAAATAAGATGTGCAGAAAACACATCACTGTAGTAATGATATACTTTAACTACCCTGACATAAATTTGAAAGCAAACTTTGCAGCAAGTGGAAGATCAAACATTCCTGACATGCCTAGCTGACAACTTTGTTGTCCAAAAGATAGAGAAGGGAAGCAGAAAGTCAACTATACTGGACTTAATTTTTACTAATAGTGATTAAATTGATAGAAGAGGTGGAAGTTATAGGAACTTTAGAATAGAATTTAACATAGTGCAGACACGGGCATTGAACAAAGTAAAACTAGTGTTCTAGACTTCAAGAGAGCCCACTTCAACAAACTAAGAGAGAGATTAGGAAAAATTTCATGGATGGCAATCCCAAAAGAAAAAACAACTCAAGATTCTTGGGAAACTCTGAAAAATGAGATTATTAAAGCCCAGTCAAACAATACCCCAGAGAAAGAAAAAAGAGAGATACCCCAGATGAAACCAACATGATTGCATAAAGAGCTTTGTAAGAAACTGAGGGACAAAAAGACAAGTATAAAAAAATGAAAAGAGGAGCTGCAAGAATGGAGTCATGAAAGCTAAGGCCCAGAATAAACTAAGACTTGCAACGTATGTAAGGGATAAGCTAGGTCCACCAATGGGAGAAGATGGCAACACGGTGACAGATAGTAGGGACAAAGACAAACATAATTCCTCCTTCCTCTCTACAGGTAGCAGGAGAAAGATACACTTAGTCCTTCTTGGCATCTGTCTTCATGCAAAAGGAAAAAATAATACAATCTATTAAAACAGCACTGTGGGAAAGCAGGACAAAATAGGTATAAAATTAGTAAGAAAACATCTTACGGCTTTAGGTGAATTCAGTTCATCAAGACCAGATAGTTTATATACCAGGGTTCTGAAGGAACTGGCAGATGTGCTCTCAGAACCACTGAACAAAATCAGTTGAACAAAGATTTTGAATAATTGAACAAAATCTTTGTTCAGTTCAGTTCAAAAACCTTAGCAACAACAAAAAAGGCCCAGCACTCTTCAAAAATGATTTATATGAGGGAATAGAAAGGGAGCTCATCAGATTTGCAGTTGACACCAAGCTGTGGGGAATTGCTAACACTTTGGAAATTAAAGATTCAGAAGGCTCTAAAGAAATGGACCCTATCCAATAAGATACAATTCAGTGGTGAGAAAAGTAGGGTCCTGCAACTTAGGCAGGAAAAACTAAACGTACAGATATAGAATAGGTGGCTCAACAATAGTAACTGTGAGAGGGATCTAAATGTCCTAGTGCAGTGGTGGTGAACCTATGGCACGGGTGCCAGAGGCAGCACTCAGAGCCCTCTCTGTGGGCACATGCACCGTCGCCCCAGTCCTAGGCCTTCAGCTGGGTTTTATAAAACCTTTTCGCTTTAGGCCTCCGTTGCCATGTGCAAAAAAAAAAGGTTCAATCAGTCAATTTCAACTTCTCGTGGGAAAAAAAAGATCTTGCAAAGTTGAAATTGATTGATTGAACTTTTTAGTCCCACCCAGTCTGCCATTACCGCTGCAGCCATGCCCACCCAATGGGCCACACCCAGCCAATGGGCCACACCACCCGGCACCTGACGATGCATAAACAGGTTTTGGTTACAGTTTGGGCATTCAGGCATCCTAGTGGACCATCACTTAAGTATGAGCCAGCAGTGTGCTGCAGCTGCCAGAATTGCCAGTGCAGTCCTAGGCTGCTTCAACAGAGGGATAGCTTCAAGATCACATGAAGTGTTATTACTACTGTATACTGCACTAGTGAGACCACACTTGAAATACTGTATTCCAGTTCTGGCCACAATACAGAAAAGATGCTGAGACCCTAGAAAGACTTCAGAGAAAACCAACAAAGATTATAAGGGGTCCTATAGCATGAAAGTGAACAAAATTTCAGAAATACTAAATAAAAACCATCAGGAATATGATTAAAATGTTATAATGGAGAAAAAATAATAACTCCCATTGCAGTGATACTGAAAACTGTAAAAAGCAATAACCAGAAAGTCATTTTGGACTTAGCTATCCCAAAGATGCTTTTTCACGAGGCAACTGGACTTTCTCGTTTTTCTTTGAAGATGTTTCGTTTCTCATCCAAGAAGTTTCTTCAGCTTTTTGGGATAACTATGACGTGGATGACTGAGAATCTCCATAAACATTTTGGACTTAGGTTCTGTATAGACCAACACTTTGGAGTCATAATTGACTGAGGAAGGTGCCCCTGGTTTGTAGTTCCATCAAAGATTTGTATAGTACTCTTCCCTATTGTGGATATCACTGGTAATAGTGTTACAGGAATATGCTATGTTTTGTGAAACATGTCTCTATATGCTTTCCATATACTTTAAACAAAAAGATAGAAACTGGAGGGTTGAATGGAATCTGAAGGAATTACTACAATATTGATTGGAGCCCAATCAATATATCGTTCCAGTAGATAAAAAAGATTTTAAAGTAAACAATAATATACTATTAATTTATTAGTCAATAACTCTTGCCTAGAACTTAAGACATTTTTGCCAATCTCTCACAAGGACTTCAATTTAGCAATATATCTCGTTGAAAGACCCCAAGGCATTCTCAAGGGTTATATTATAATAGAACAGAATATTGTTATATTCTTTGTTTTTGGAATAGCATCTCTACTAGGGCTTTGATATACAGTCCTGGACCAAATGCAACAAGGCTTTCCAGGAATCCCATACTATTCAGATGACATTTGTTTATTTTATTTATTTAAAACATTTATATAGCTGCCTAGCTCATAATTAACTCTGGGCAGCTCCCATCATAAAATTTAGCTGCATCATAGAGAAAATAATGAGCTGCATCTGTAAAATCTCAAGACAATACTGCAGAGATTTGCAGACTATGCTGTTAAAGCACAACATATCAAACATGACTTTTTTAATGCTAATTGTGGTGGATATATGTTTAAAACAGCCAAATTTTCATGTTTCCAGCATTTTCACCAATACTCACAAATATTGTATTCTGATAACTCCTTGAAAGAACAGGTTTCCTAGAACAGTCAGTGAATGACAATGGAATATTTGTAGCTGACCAATTTCAGACATTTCTGGGGGTTAAAAAATGATCAAATGTCACTCAGATAGGAGGCGCGCATGCACAAGGCACGGAAGCAGCCGGCTTCTGTGAGGCTCCGAACTCCGGGACTTGAAAAGCCACGAAAACAGCGCAAAACAGCTGTTTTTCGCGGCAGAAAAAACCCCTCCTCGGTCGGAGAAGGGGTCAAGAGCTGTGAGTGGGGGTCGAGAGCCTCTGAAAATTCCCTGGAAAAGAGTTCGGGAAGAAAGAAAGAGGACTCCCCCGGGCGCTCACGATAGCTCCAGCCAGGAACTGTTTCTCTGTCGGCTGACAGACTTACAAGCTAAGACCAGCCTCCGCGTGAGGAAAACTTCGCTAAAGAGGCAAGGAGACAGATGGACTGAACGCAAGAGCCTAAAAAAGCAAGTATTTCTTATATTATACAGCTGACTAACTACTTTCACAATAAACAAAAAGTATCCAAGATGGCGAATACTCTTACTTTAAAATGAAAGTAGACGAAAGAGAGGGAAAGTGGAAAGTGAGACGGCATTGCGAGAGTGAACACTAGAGGGCAGTATAGACACAAACCTTAAAAAACCTTACAAAATAAACATAAGAAAAAGAATAAAAAGGCCACAAGAGGATAAAAAAGACTATAAAAGGAAGCATCTTGGCAATATAAGAATAAGAATTAATCTTCTGCATTAAAAAAAATGCTTGGCTAACAGGGGACTGAACTCAGGATGGCCACTAAGCAGTCCAAAATAATACCCTCAAAGGTGGCAACACCCTCCCCAGGCCAGTTCCTTAAAATATCAGGGAACAACCTACCTGTCCCCTCATCTTCCTCCATACCTACGGAATCCCAGGCCCCCCTGTCTACCCAGGCCCCTCCAGAAATGCATATGATGAAAGAATTCAAAGAGATAATGTCAGCAATGTATGAAAAACTAGAGAAAAAGCTGGAGGCAGTGGAAAAGAGGGTGGAGGAAGTGGATAAGAAGATAGAGGGAATGGGGACTATGCTGGAGAGACAAGGCAAAGAACTAGAACAGAAGTTGAAGGAACAAAGCAGAGAATTGGAGAGGAAGATGGAAGCACAAAGCAAAGCTGTTACTGAAGACCTAGACCTAGACCAAATCAAGGAAACAATACAAACAAACAATAAGAAAATGAGAGAAGATATTGAGAAAAAATTTAAGAAGGTCTGGGAGGGGGTTGAAAAAAGGATGGAAGAGGTGGAGAGCCAAATTGAGGGCCAGATGGCTGAGATGAAAGGAGAGGTGCAGGACCAATCAACTATGGTGCAATATTGGCGGATGATGACAGCTATCAGGGTCAGGGGACTGGGAGAATCAACAAATGAAAAGCAAGAAAAGAATTTTTGTAAAAGCCTTGGTACAATTTCTGGGAGAGGAGGCTGGCAAATCGACAGAATCCACAGAGTCAACTCATGGATCGCAAAAAACAAAAATCTACCAAGAGATGTGGTTATCCATTTTGTAACAAAGGGATTCCGAGACCGTATTTCTACAACATCCTATAACAAGAAATTGTATGTAGAGGGGCAAGAGGTGGTGATATTGAAAGAGACCCCCCCCCAAGATGTTAAGAGAAAGAAAAGACTACAAGTTCTTGGTCACCGAACTGAAGACATGTGCTATACAATATCGATGGGAAGCCCCAACTGGAATGTCATTACTCCATAAGAGTAAAAGATACCATCTGAACTCAGTCCGGAAAGCAAAAGAATTTCTTGAAAAGGAACTGAAGGTGGGGAGATCCCTGCCCACAACACTGGATAATGTAGATTGGCCACGTGAAAGAGGAATGGACTTAGAACAACGATCAAACTCCTCAGAAGCACAGACCGCCGCAGCAGCAGGAGAAGAAAAAGGAGCTTCTCGGGATGCGACTGCACAGAGGATGGATGCCAATAAAATCATGGAAGCAGGACAGATTAAAGAGCTAAGGCAGATGAGGGCTACTACTAAATGCATAGAACAGCAAGAGAAGATCCCACAAAGCAATATGAACACCAACATGGATACCATGGGAGCGAGACCAAAGAAGAAAGCAGGGGAAAAAGCGGAAGTGGTCTGGCAGGAGTGTCCCGAAGCCGATCATGACAAGTAAATATTTGACTTGGAACGTTAACGGGTTAAACTCCCACAGAAAAGGAAGAAAATATTTCATTATCTGAATCAAGGTAAAAATGATATAATTTGATTACAAGAAACACACATCAGAACTACAGACCAGAAATATTTAACCAACAACAAGCTAGGCACACAATTTGTTGCAGCGGCAGCAGTAAAGAAGAATGGCATAGTCATCTATGTGAAGAACCATATAAGAGCTAAATTAATAGAGTCAGACTCTCAAGATAGATATCTAGCAATCGAAATAGTAAAAGATGATAAGAAAATTCTTTTGATGGGCATATATGCACCAAATCAACAACAAGGAAAATTCTACAAATTGGTACATAAAAAGTTAATACAACTCAACTACAGATCATGTATTATAATGGGAGACTGGAACGGTGTCATAGAGGTCGGCCTGGATAAAAAGAAGACAGCACCAAACCCGCAAAAACACTCCAAGTTGCCTAAATCCTTCTTTGGGATAAAGGATGACTTCAACCTGATAGACATTTGGAGGAAAAGACATGGCAAAGAGCAAGAATTTACCTTTTTCTCAGACAGACACCAATCATTCTCTAGAATTGACTTTATATTAACAACCAGCGACTTGCTTGTTAGCCTAAAGAAGGTGAAAATCTTACCCAAAGTACTAACAGACCATAACCCGGTGTGGATGGAATTAAGACATGGACAGAAACCTAGGAGATCCTGGAGAATTAATGAAAACCTGTTTAAATACGATATAAATGTGGATGAATGCAAAAATGTTATGAAAGAATTCTTTAGCATAAATATGAATAAGGAGACACCTATAGAAATGATATGGGACGTCAGCAAGGCATACATGCGTGGGATTCTCATGGACATGAACAAAAGGCACCGTTGCAAACAAGAACAAAAAAGAAAGGAGTTAGAAGATGAGATAAGTAAGAAAGAGCAACTATTAATAAAAAGACCGGAGGACAAGGTCACCAAAGAGGGAATCAAGATTTTAAGGAAACAATTTGACTTGTTGATGGCGGATCAAGTGGCAAGGAATATACAATATGCAAAGCATAGGACATTCTGTAATTCCAATAAACCTGGTCGGTGGCTGGCTTATACATTAAGGAAGAAGCAGAAATACCGCATAATTGAAAAGATAGAGTATAAAGGAAAGGAAGAGTTTCAACAGGAAATGATCAAGAAAGCTTTTACAGAATTCTACTCCAAGTTATACGCTGAAGAGAAGACAAAAGACAAAGAGATAGATAAGTTTCTGCAAAATGAAAAGTTATTGATAATCACCGATGAACAAAGAGATAGCCTGAATGCATTGATCACACAAGAAGAAATACTTTCAGTGATTAAACAATTGAAAAAGGGGAAATCGCCAGGGACTGATGGGTTAACAGCGACCTATTACAAGTATCTTTGAGAGGAAATGATAGAACCCCTTAGAGAGCTATTTGTCAACATACAAGAAGGTGGTCAAGTTCCACCATCATGGAAAACAGCCTACATCTCTCTAATCCCCAAAGAGGAAAAAGACAACGCTCAACCAGAAAACTACAGACCCATCTTGCTATTGAACACGGATTACCAAATCTTTGCAAAAATCTTGGCTAACAGATTAATGACAGTGTTACAAAAAATAATTCACCTGGAACAAACTGGATTTATACAAGGACGTCAGATGAAAACTAATGTAAGACAACTTCTTAATATAATAGAGTATTTGGAAAGGCATAACCAGGTGCCCGCTACTCTCATGTTTGTAGATGCAGAAAAAGCCTTTGATAGACTGAATTGGCCGTTTCTGATAAAACTGATTGGGGGGATGAAAATGGGAGAACAGTTTATTAATTCCATATTGGCAATTTACCAGAAACAAACAGGCCAGATCATTGTGAATGGGGACTTAACAGACTCATTTAACATAGAGAAAGGTACTAGACAGGGATGTCCGCTATCCCCCTTGCTGTTTGTTTTAACATTGGAGATTCTACTGAACAAGATAAGAGCAGCAGATGACATAAAAGGCATACGGATTAGACAACAGGACTACAGACTATGTGTCTTCGCGGATGACCTGCTGGTGACACTGGCCCAACCAGCACAATCAGTCAGGAGACTGATGGACATAATTAAGGACTATGGTAGGGTATCAGGCTTCAAAGTAAATATATCTAAGACGAAGATGCTAGTTAAAAATTTAGATAGAGAACTTCCGGTTTCCGGTCACGAGGACCGGAGCCATCTGAGTAAAGATCCGGAACGGGGCTTACTTTTTACAGCGAAAAATCGGACTGCTGAGATAGGGAAGCACCAGAAAAGAGGGTGCTTCCGAAGAGGACCCTCGGCTCGCCCGGACGGGGCTGAAATCGCCGCCGAGGGACCCGTAAGCCGGCTCTCTTCGGCTGCTCGGCCTCGCGGCTTCTTTGGGCCGCAACCAGCACAGTCAGCAAGGAAATTGATGGAGATAATGGAAGACTATGGTAGGGTGTCAGGCTTCAAAGTAAATGTATCAAAAACAAAGGTACTAGTCAAAAACCTGGACAACAAAGCAAAACAGAACTTGGAAAGAATAACGGGATGTGAAATAGTCAAGAAAGTCAAATACTTAGGAGTGGAGATAGAATCAACAAATGCGAAATTATACAAGAATAACTACGAGGTCCTGTGGAATAAGATACAAATAGACCTGGAAAGGTGGAAATCACTACGTCTGTCCCTGCTGGGCAGGATAGCAGCAGTAAAGATGAATGTATTACCCAGATTTTTATTTCTCTTTCAAATGCTACCCATACTAAAGAAGGATGCGGACTTGGACAACTGGCAGAAGGGCATCAACAGATTTATTTGGGACGACAAGAGACCGAGGGTGAAACTAAAAATCATCCAAGACGCAAGGAAGAGAGGGGGACTCAAAATGCCTAATCTAAAGCTATACTACTATGCAGCGACGTTGGTGGCGGTGAGTGACTGGATCAACATGACAAATGATAGAATTCTGAATGTTGAGGGGCATGGTCTACTATTCGGCTGGCACGCATACTTAGTATACGACAAAAAGGCAGATAGGAACTTCAAGGAGAACCCACTACGAATCCCATTGTTATGGGTCTGGAAGAAATATAAGCACCTCCTACACGACAAGATTCCCATCTGGACGATCCCCGGACACGCAACAGGGGATATGAACACATCCAAAGGGGAAGAAGTGGTGCCCTACAGTGAACTTGTACTGGGAGAAGAAAATAGGTTCCCCTTGAAACCTCAAGCAACGCTAGCAAACAGAGGAATAGGAGGTACCTGGCTATCATATATACAACTGCAATCAAGGTGGCGTAAAGACAAGAAGAAGGGTTTCTCCCAGACCGACGAGAATCTAATTAAACAGATTAGAGAACAGGGGATCAGGCACATCAAACGAGTGTACAGCATTCTGATAGAAATGAACTCTGAAACCGAGCTAGTCAAGAACTGTATGATAAGGTGGGCACAGGACTTCGGACACTCTATCACCATGGACACGTGGGAGAAAATCTGGGTGAGGAATGTAGAATTCACGAAATCGCAACACTTAAGGGAAAACTTCTACAAGATGCTCTATAGATGGCACCTAGACCCGAAAAAAATATCACTCATCTACCCGGACTCCCAGCCCAAATGCTGGAGGTGCGGGAACGGGGAGGCTACTTATTTTCACATATGGTGGACATGCAGAAAAATCAAAGCATTCTGGAGGAAGATATGGTGGACACTCCAAACTATTTTCAAAAAGCGTATAGAATTTCTATTTATTTTTGAACTTAATTACAGCAGCAAGATTGTTGGTGGGACAGTACTGGAAGAATCCGGAAATACCGCCTATCGAGGAATGGACTGTGAAAGTAACAAATTTGGCGAAAATGGCGAAAATATCAGCATACTTGAAAAATCGCTCCAACGAACAATTTTTGACGGACTGGAAACAGTGGATAGACTATATCCAAGAGAGACACCAATCAAACAGAATGCAGCTGGCGTTTAGCTGAGGCTCGATGGGAGGAGGGAAGAAGGGTTAACAAATCAAATGTTTACAAAAACTAATACCCAATGTTGAATGTATAAGTTCTATAACTAACGCCTCTTAACATAACCTTAGGACTAATGTTGTTTGCTTTAATATTGTTAAAACAGACTGAATCTCTACCTCAGGATATGAATCTTTTACCTCAGGATCTCTGGTTAGGGACTATAAAAGATTGCACTAGCAATGGGACGAAGTCAATTCAGAAGCGCAAATGAACAATATGCAATAGACTAGATACAGTAGATAGACCATATATAAGAGAAACACCAATCAAACAAAATGTATTCGGAGTATACTTGAAGATGTAAGGGAGGAGGGAGGAACGTTTACTAAAACAGATGTTTACAAAGATTAGTACCTAATGTTGTATGCTATGTTCTAGGCTGATTGCTTAGCAATAGGACCTTATGTTTAATGTTGATCACATTAATATTGAACCAGATAGGGGAAACACCAATCAAATAAAATGTAACAGGAGTATAGTTGAGGCTAGACGCGAGGAGTGGAAAAAGGCTTACTAATTCAGACGTTTTCAAAGACTAATACTTAGTATTGTATACCAGGTGTCATGATGATTGCTGCATAATATGTTTTTATGTTCAATGTTGATTGTTTTAATAAAATAATTTTTATATGGAAAAAAAAGCGTATTGAATTTCTACCTCAGGTTTTTTTATTAGGGATGACAAAGGATTGCACTACCTCAGAGACGAACTTATTTTTGAACTTGATCACAGCAGCCAGATTGTTGGTGGGACAATACTGGAAGAATCCAGAAATACCGCCTATGGAAGAATGGACTTTGAAAGTAACAAATTTGGCGGAAATGGCGAAAATATCAGCATACTTGAAAGATCGCTCAAATGAACAATATTTGACAGACTGGAAACAGTGGATAGACTATATTCAAGAAAAACACCAATCAAACAAAATGTATCTGGCGTTTAGTTGAGGCTCGACGTGAGGAGGGAAGAATGTTTACCAAATCAAACGTTTACAAAGACTAACACCTAATGTTGTATGTTTATGTTCTATGACGAATGCCTCTTAATATGATCTTATGCTTAATGTTGTTTGATTTAATATTGAAAAAGCGGATTGAACTTCTACCTCAGGTTATGGAATCTCTACCTCAGGATCTCTGGTTAGGGACTATAAAAGATAGCACTATTACTGAGACGAAGTCAATTCAGAAGCGAGAATGAACAATATGTGATAGATTAGATACAGTAGATAGACCATATATAAGAAAAGCACCAATCAAACAAAATGTATCTGGAGTATATTTGAGGATTGACGTGAGGAGTGAAGAATATTAACCAAAACAGACACTTACAAAGACTAATACCTAATGTTGTATGCTATGTTCTTGGATGATTGCTTCTCAATATGATCTTAGGTTTAATGTTGATCACTTTAATATGGAAAAAGCGGATTGAATATCTACCTCAGGTTATTGAATTTCTACCTTAGAATCTTTGGTTAGGGAGCATAAAAGATTGTACTAATACTGAGATGAATAACAAGTGATAGACTAGAAACAGTGGATAGACTATAGATAAGAGAAACACCAATCAAATAAAGTGTAACAGGCGTATAGTTGAGGCATGACGTGAGGAGTGAAAAATGTTTACCAAACCAGACGTTTACAAAGATTAATACTTAGTGTTGTATATCAGGTGCTATGATGATTGCTGCATACTATGATTTTATGTTCAATGTTGATTTTTTTTAATAAAAGCATTTTTTAAATAAAAAAAATTTAGATAACAACTCAAAACAGGACTTAGAAAGAATAACGGGCTGTGAAATAGTTTAAAAAGTTAAATACTTAGGAGTGGAGATTGAAGCTACAAATGGGAAATTATATAAAAATAATTACGAGGTGTTGTGGAACAAGATACAAACAGATCTGGTCAGGTGGAAAACATTACAACTGTCCCTGCTGGGCAGTATAGCGGCAGTAAAAATGAATGTACTGCCAAAATTTTTATTTCTCTTTCAAATGCTACCTATACTCAAAAAGGAAGTGGAACTAGACGAATGGCAGAAGGGCATTAACAGATTTATTTGGGATGGCAAGAAACCGAGGGTTAAACTAAAAATCATCCAGGATACAAGGAGAAGAGGTGGTTTTAAAATGCCCAATTTGAAGTTATATTACTACGCTGCAGCGCTGGTGGCGCTGAGTGACTGGATTAATATAACGAATGACAGAGTACTGAATGTTGAAGGACATGGTTTACTATATGGCTGGCACGCATACCTAGTGTATGACAAGAAGGTGGACAAGAGCTTCAAGGAGCACCCACTGAGAATCCCGCTGTTACGGGTCTGGAAGAAATATCAGTACCTACTACACGAAAAGATTCCCATCTGGACGATCCCCGGACATGCAATAGGGGACATAAACATACTACAAGGTCAGGAGGTGGTGTCCTATAGTAAACTTGTAATGGAAGAAGGAAATGTGTTTTCGTTAAAGCCATCAAATACGCTAGCAGATGAAGGAATAGTGTGTACCTGGCTTTCATATTTGCAACTGCAGTCTAGATGGCAAAAAGACCTGAAGAAGGGTTTATCCCTAACAGATGAGAATTTAATTGAATAGGTTAGAGAGCAGAGGCCCATGCATATCAAACGAGTGTACAGTGTACTGATAGAAATTGACTCTGAAACTGTACTAGTCAAGGATTGTATGGTAAAGTGGGAACAAGATTTTGGGCAACCTATCACGATGGAAACGTGGGAGGGAATCTGGGTGAGAAATGTAAAATTTACGCAAGCGCAACATTTAAGGGAAAACTTTTATAAAATGTTATATAGGTGGCATCTAGATCTGAAAAAAATTATCATATATCTATCCAGACATCCAACCTAAATGTTGGAGGTGTGATAGTACGGAGGCTACATATTTTCATGTATGGTGGACATGTAGAAAGATTAAATCCTTCTGGAGAAAAATATGGTGGACACTCCAAACCATTTTGAAAAAGCGTATTGAATTTCTACCTCAGTTGTTTTTGTTAGGGATCATAAAAGACTGTACTACCACAGAGACGAACTTAATTCTGAACCTGATCACAGCAGCGAGACTGTTGGTGGGACAATACTGGAAGAAGCCAGAAATACCACCTATTGAAGAATGGACTTTGAAAGTAATAAATTTGGCAGAAATGGCTAAAATATCGGCATATTTGAAGGATCGCTCAAATGAACAATATATGATAGACTGGAAACATTGGCTAGACTACATACAAGTGAAACACCAATCAAAGAAAATGTATCTGGCTTATAGTTAAATCTGGACATACGGAGTGAAGAATGTTTACAAATTTAAATCGATTGTATTAAGTTGGATAGCAATTAACTTGAATTTTCCCCTGGTTTACATGTACAAATATATATCTATTGATTAATGGAAGAAATATATTAAATAGACTAAGAAAGTACTTGTTGAAGGGATGGGTGTATCGACATGAAAATTATTAATTTTAATAAGATGACTTGTTTGTTTGATGTCCGATGGATTGATCTGAAAAGAAGTGAAATTTAAATTTTTTTAAATGTAGTTGGCTTATAGTTAAACTTGGATATACGGAGTGAAGAAGGTCTAAAAATTTAAAATGACTGTATTAAGTTGAATGGCGTTAACTTGAATTTTTTCTTTGTTTACATGTACAAACGGATATCTAATAATAAAAAATTTTTAAAAAATGTCACTCAGATACAAACAGATTGGCTGAAATCGTGGCTCAACATTTTAAGAAAAGTTTGTAAACAATGTCTGAAGAAAACCTCACAATCAAAAGTATGCATATTTTCTATTTCCTCTTGCAATGAAGTATGGGAAACAACATACTACACATCACTAATGTTGTTTTCAAGTCATACATAACGTCCTTCTCACATCTAATTGAAAAGTATTCAGATAAACAACTGAAACAACGGATCAATCTTCTAATGCTGAAACAATATTTATTCCTTGTTCATACTCCATTTGACAACTGGTCACATCGAAGAAAGAACTGGAGCTCTTTTTATACTTTCCAATAACTTGGGGAGACAGAACATTAATTAATTGTAGAGAACAGAGATATAGAAAGAATCAGTTGTATCTAATGTAACTAGGGACTTAACTTGACTTATCACAGTTGGTGTGTGCTCCATTGTCACAATATCATTGGATGCACCAAGCATTCCCATTTGTCTCAACAAATGTCAACTTCTATACATTAAAGTCTGTATCTTTGCACTATCCTTTATTTGTTAGTAGAAAAGGTACAACAGGGAATAATAACAATAAATGGTGAATCAACTTCCCCCAACCCAGAGAAAATAGTTCTGCTCATTTTCCTCATATGGCAATTGTTTCCAATGACCTTTGTGTGTACAATGGAGAAAGTTTTAACTGAAATGAGTGTGAATGAATAGAATGTGGCTGCAAGCAAACAAGAAAAACATAATCTTAGATTGCTTTAAAAGAAATATAGTTTCCATTAGGGAGGGAAATTCTTTTTTGCTCCAGATTTACCTCCTAGGTAAAGGTAAAGGTTTCTCTGCTTCAGTTGTGTCCAACTCTAGGGGACGGTGCACCATCACATGGTGCTTGGGTCTCAAACTGCTGACCTTCCAGTTGACAAGCCCAGCTTCTTAACTGCTAGGCCACTACACCCACGCTATAGGTTCCCAAATAATAAAACTGTAACTATAAAAATAAATATCCAACCGAACATCAAGGAAAAATATAACTAATAATATGAGCAAGTCAACAAGAAAACCAGTTTACTAGAGCAGTGGTATAATCTGCTGAAATAGAGGTGAAAAAGATATAGAATAACCTTCTATTATGAATGCTTTAATTTGTGTTCCTATTTTAGAAAATGATTGGACATGATGGTCTTAGTGATCCCTTTCCACTGTATGAAATAGCTGTTTGTATCTTTTTTACTTTTCCCCTCACATCCTAGAATTAATTATTAATCTTAGATTTTTTTTATATGTTTGGATGATGGAATAACTTTAATTAAACAACTATTGGGAAGTATTATTCACCAAGAATGCATCTTGGTGAATTTGCATTTACTATAAATATTAAATTGTTTCCATATGACTCTTTGTTCAAAACGTATCCTAGGATAATTCCATATTGCCATTCAGTTAGTGTAAACAATACAACTTCTATAATAATTTTTTTTTTAGCTAATGTACTATTTTTCAATGTTCTTTCCATTATTTCTGGTTTTTTTCCCCTTCAAGAACTTATTCTCCTTTTTCCCTTCTTCACAGCTGGACTACAATTTCATGCCAAGAAGGAAAAGGCTTTGTCCTAAATATGGGAACTTAAGCAAAAGCTCACATTACATGGTATTTTAAAGCAACAACTATATAGAACTTGATTGTGTTCATTTTACATTGATTTTTTTTCAGACACCATGAGAATAATCCTGTAAGATAGATCAGTGCTGTTATTTTGACTAAAGTAGAGACTGAAGAATATGATTATGGTGGCTTCCAGAATACTATCTAGTTTTTAGCTGGTGTAAAACAGAAACCTAGAAATTCTCTAATACAGTTAGAGACTCTAATACAAACTCTTAGCTATTACACCACACTGCCTGTCAACCAGAAATAACTGTCAAACTATAATACTTAGAGAGGGGCACAAATTTGAAATAGTAGGACTGCAAAATTCAACTTCCATGTGCATATTTTTTTTTCTATAGATCTGTGGGTTCTAATGACATTTAAAAAAAACATTCAAGTGCCTTTGGAAAGGGGAGCTAGAAATAGGAAGAATTAAGTTTCCTTCATCTTGTACTTTCAATCCCAGTAGGCCACTATATGCTACTTATTCGGCATATCTAATAGTTTGTACAGGATTCTACTGGGAAGACTATTTTTTTTAAAAAATGAGCAAAGTGTTTCTAACAGTGAAGTGTGGTATAATGGCTAAGAACTACATTTGATCTTATCCAAAAGGTCAAGAAGTGATGTAATAGCTCAGACAAATTATTCAGAGCCTGTTTCACTCTTTTAGCCTTCTCAGGTAGACCAGACAGGAAACACAATCACATGAGCTAATTTTGCTTTATTGTAAGGCTACATTAACAGAATCTTGCAAGTCTGAAAGTACAAATCTCCTGCCCTCTGTTTTTCAGCTTGAGAGAGGTTTCTTTCTGAGTTTTTTTCTCTGTCTTTTGTGCAGCTGTGGGCTATGCCCTCTATTATTTGTTTCTCAGTCAGCATCTCTTCTCTCCATCTCCCAAGGTCATTCCTGCACATCATTACATTCTCTAAGATTACATTTTCTCTCTTAAGAATCTGAAAGAGAGAATGAGCAAGAAATATGGTGTTGATGATTTTAGGAGAAAATAATATGAGGTGAGGATGATTTTGATCTACAAAAGATTATATACAAAAGGACTTGTCTGAAAATCAGACACAATTGAATGGGAATGAATGAATGAATAAATAAATAAATAAATAAATAATAGGAGAATACCAGAAAATATCAAAGCTTCTATTGACTTCTGTTATTTCTAGGCACTTGATTACCCAGTCATGGGACAGATAATACCTTCTTGTAGTCAATCCAAGATACGAAGGAGACTAAGGAGAAATTTTCTAACAGTGAGAACAATCAACCAATGAAATGGCTTGCCTTCAGAGTTGTGGGTATTCCATCATTGGAGGCTTTTAAGAAGAGACTGGGCATTCATTTGTCTGAAGTGATATAGGATCTCCTGCTTGAGTAGGGCGTTGGACTAGAAGATCTCCATCTTTTTCTGGAAGATAATGATCTCGAATATTGTGTACATGCTGATCATTTCCAGCCTTTATTATAAATATAGGTAGTCCTCAACCTTCAACCATTTGTTTAATAACATGTCAAAATTACACTAGCCTTGGAAAAACCGAATTATGACCTGTACTCACACTTACAACTGTTGCACTACGTCTGTGGTTACCGATTGCACTTTGGTTGCTTGGCAACCAGCTTGTATTCACAACCAGTTGCACTGTCCTGCAGTCATGTGATCATGATTTGCAATCCCTATTTTTTGTGACTTCCAGCCCAAAAAACACCCATTGGGAAAGCTGAATTTGTTTAATGGCCCTGTGATTTGCTTAATAACCATATGATTCACAAAAACTATCATAGAATTGGGTCCAACTTTTCTTACGACTGCATATGCAACAACACATGATGGAAATTCCAGTCTCAATTGTGGACTTCCTATAATATCTTCTATGTGGAGCTGCCGAGGTGTTTAGTTCAAAAACTTTAGTTGGTACAAAACTTGGCAGCCAGTTTATTATTGGGAAGAATGTGGAAAGATTGTATTACACCTGTGCTTAAAGGACTGCACTAGTTTCCAATTCATTCCTGGGCCAAATACAAAATGCTGTCCTTACTTTTAAAGCCCTATAATGGCTTAGGTCCAAGTTCTTTGTATATGACCCTCTAATATGTATTGAGATCATCTGATGAAGTTCACAGCTGGCAGTGAGTTGGTATCAGCCTTCTCTGCTGAAGATCCTGACATTTTTACAGCTTTTTAAAAAGCCCTTAAAACTTATCCTTTTGTATAGGTATTCAGCTGTGAGTTTAAACCATTAATTCCTTTATTTTCAATTCAATCCCTATTTAACTGTTTTTAATGTCTCATGGTTAACATTTTTATTGGAAATTGCTACTCACACCACTATGATGACTCATAGTTAGTAAAGGGAAATGAGAATAAAAAAATCCCCTCCAAGAATGGGAATTTATTGATTTTGAAAAATATTATTCAATTTCACACAACTTTTAAACTCTCTTGCACTTTCTTGCATTTAGGGGCTTTGTTTTCAAATATCTATTTTTAAAAAGGAATTTCTTATACTTTTTAAAGCTCATCTTGCTGGCAAAAGGCAGCACTGGGCATTTTGCCAGTATTGGCAAGTTATATACCTTGCCCTACTCTTCCATTAGCAACCCATCCAGACAAAACCCATTCACAGGAATCTTAAGTTAAGAATTGCACAGGAGGAACAATTTCATGAGAATGTGAACACCTATCCCTGAATCTGTGCTTTCCCAAACTCTCTGGTATCTAAGATAAACACAGGATTTTCACACCCGAATATAATCTGCTAATAGTTTTAAAATGAGTATTTACAATATTTTGCATTTTCATACAATTTATAGGCTGATTCTCTTCTCTTTCATAATTATGCATATTCATGATGATGCTCATTTCTCCCTTCTCTCTCTCTCTCTCTCTCTCTCTCTCTCTCTCTCTCTCTCTCTCTCTCTCTCTCTCTCTCTCTCTCTCTCTCTCTCTCTCTCTCCCTCCCTCCCTCCCTCCCTCCCCCACTCTCTCTCTCATTCCTTTTTAGAACAATATGGTGTGAACACCAATACAGCTCATTTCAAATAAAACAGATGAAAGTTTTGCTGCGGCAGATTTTACTGGCTTGGTCGATCTGCCACCAGACACAGAGAGGCAGGAGGATGTCTGTTTCTTGTCATGTGCTAATTGGAAGAACAGCAGGATTTAGGAGCTGCTTAGGTATCAAGGGGGAAGTACGCACCACACACCATTCACTTCAAACCTGTGATTGGATCCAGACTCCTTTATCCTCCACATCTGGGGAAGTCAGTCCCTCTATACTGTTTAGCATCAGATAGAATCTTGCTTAGTACAGAGGGAGATGTAAACTTCTAAGGAGGTGTTGTCAATTGTATTAACTTTAGGCTGTGAGATAATGCTTGAAATAAACCCTTGGCCTCAATATTGCTCTTTCCTGTTTGGAGTAATTGCTGCCCTACACAACTTGTGAACTAAGTAATGTGCCTGCCAGAATGTTCACTGAGTAGTTGGTGGGTCACCATAATACACATCATTTTTATCTGAAGAGTCACAAAGTTATATTAGTCATTCCTATTGGTTGATTTTAAGTTATTTTAATTAGGATCTCCTGCCATGGATGGGTTAGACTAGAAGACATACAAGGTCCCTTCTAACCTTATTATTCTCTGGTCTAAGTAGAAAGCAGAGAAGTAGTGTTCTTATTCCCAATCAGCAAACAGAACTTTAAAGAAAATTGGTGTTGCAATTTTTTCATGATGGTGTTCTCTTTTGTCTTCTTTTGGGTGATGTTTCAGTATCCACCTAAATTTACTTTATCTAAACTTCATGCCAGTTAAAAGATTTTCTACTTTAATACCACTGGAGACTTATATTTCTATGTATGTGAATTTATAATAAATGAATTACAAGTGTGCTTCAAACTGTATTAAATATATCGGTATTTGATACACCCTTATCAAATGCCCTTAAGTTCTGCAATTTTTTTTATTAGAGTTTTTTTTAAGAACAGAAATAATTGTCTTTAGAAGGACTAACAAATATCTACTTGAAGCACTCAATTTTTTTAATTCCCTGCCTCTTTAAACATTATACTAATTATAATTAATGACCCCATAGAAATTCCTTCCTGTTAGGCAACATAGTTTATATAGTGTCTTATTTTGGAGTGGTTTATAAATGCATAACTGCATAATATTTTCAAATTAAAAGTGGAAGATTCATCATCATATTATACATGTTTTTTTATCCTCTACATGACCAGAAGGGAGCATTGTCTACTCAGATTTAATCAGTCAAAAGATTACAAAGGATATAAAGGCTGGATAGACAAAAGTCTGATTCTAGTGTTGAACTATTCATAAAATATTTGATTTGGAATGATTCTTCTAATGGTACAAACATTCATGTGAAGAGACTCATTCTCAGAATGATGCATTTGTTCTCTTCCCATGTTTAATATAGATTATAAATGAATGCTTGAATGTTTTTTTATACTAGGAGAAGTAACAGAAACAGTTATAGGAACAAGCTATAAGATTTTTCTATCTGATCCTTAATAAAACAATTAAGATATTGTAATTCTTATTTTGATTCAGTTTACCAGTCCTTCAGAATTACTGTATCACACACACACACACACACACACACACACACCTCAGTATTTCTGAGGTTCCTTTGCAATAAATAAAAGGAGAAAAATGGCAAGATTTTTATGACAATGTAGTTATGATTGCTTGCTTGGATTTATATGCTACCAAGAACAAACATATAATAAAAATTAAAATTTACATGGTACATCCCAATGCAATCCAATTAACCAACACAGCAACAATAGGCAAATCACCTTTAATAAAATGTAATAGTAAAGCAAAGCTGTAAACTGAGTATTGCTGATCATTCTCTAAAGTCTCCCTGGAAAACCTGGATTATTACCAGTTTCCAAAAGGCCGTTACTGATGGCTCCTATCACACTTCTGGGGGAAAATAGTAGTGCCGTTAGTGAAAAGTTATGTTTTTCATTACATATAGTATCCTCATAAGTAAAGAAAATGCAAAGGAGACTATTGTCCCCTACTCCACCAATCAATCAATCCATCCTCATTTCCAGATATTTTAGTATTTATTTTTTTCTTTCATTTGATGAATATCTATTCCATTCTCCAGCACTAGAATACACATTTGCTGTTTGTTTGTTTTAAAGGGCAGGCAGGCTTGTCTTCTCTGTATCAAGTCTACCTTGCCCTTTATGTTAGCAATGATCTTTTATCTTCAGTTCCCAACTGAAGCTAGCTACTCAGCATGGAATTCCTATTGCTTCCCCAAAAGAAGACTTTACCTGTCAAAGCCAGGAAAAGTTTGCCCTATAATTATGAACTGAGAAAAGCAATCTGAAACCTCCAATCCTTTTCCTCTGTGTGATAAATTGTGATAAGAATAACTCTCTGAAAGTTATTGAACATCTTACTGGTAAATTCATAAAAATCTGAAAAGCTTACTGGAATTCTTTAACTTAATTTGGAATGTTGTTATCTTTTGGAAACAAAGTGGATCATCTGATTTCCCTGACTTTTTTTTCTAAAAAAAATCAGCCTATTGTTTCATAGTAGTAGTAATGCAGAATTGAACTCATGTGTACATACTCAACCCTTTGGAAATCAAAGGAATTTATGAATTGCTTGTTCATTTATCCTAATAGGATCATCAACATTTACATTTTACAAGACTGCATACCAAAATAATAGGAAGATTCCCAGACGGCTTTGTCAGGTTTCAGAATTTATACCTGGATGAAGGTTTGAGAGGTTTCTTCAGGTCTCCATATGGAGAATCTTTTTGACTCATGCACGCCCCTATTTTCCTTTCCTATTTACAATATTTTCTTTTTCAAACTGAGGACATATTGTTGAAATGCTTCCTTTTTTTTCAGTCGACTTAGAGCAGACATGTCAAACTAGCGACATCACGTGATGTAGCACAACATATCAGGACGGTTTTGCCATTGCCGGCAATGGGGTGGGCATGGCTTCTGATGATGTGTCCGCCCTGCAGGCCGGCAGTTGGATACCCCTGACTTAGAGAGAAGAAAGCTAGGAGAACAGCAAGATGGGATGCGTGATTGTGTATACATCCATTTGGTTTTACTTTTACTCAGTGGTGGGATTCAAATATGTAAACAACCAGTTCTCTGTGGGGATGCCGCTTCCGGAAGCCCATTCTGGGCCTGGGCAACAAAAAATTAGCTACCGGTTCTGCCGAAGTGGTACAAACTGGCTGAATCCCATCACTGCTTTTACTGCCTGCTTTGTAAAGCAGATTTCTATGCTAGTCATTTTATCCCTCGAAAAGAAAATTCAATCCAGAGAAGAGTTTATTTAGAACATAAATAAGAAATTTATATGAATTTCTAGCATTAACTGCAAATGTTGTCAGACAGAAAACAAGGATAATATAAGAGCTGTATAAGATTGGGCGTTTACTTGCTCTTTAGTGGCTAAGGAGTAAAAACAGGAATATTGACATTTAAATAAAACTACAAGATTGACTAGTGATGCATGCACTGGAACTCTTTAACCTGTTATAAACCCCCAAGGAGCCCTTCATATGAACTAGTAAATATCCAATTCACAACAAATTTTACAATTTATCCTTTGCAAAATAGCATATTCTTTGTATTGAAGTTTTTAAACAAACTCTTCCATTTTTTTCAGGGTTGGATAACACAAGATATTTGAGTTTCATTCTTAAATCAATAGCCATCTACACTATCTTACAAATCAATATTCCTATTAAAAAGTAAGAGTCTTTTGTCACTAGTCTCACAAACCCGGAAAACAGGAAAATCTATCACCTCATCCCTTCTTCTCCTAAAAATGTACAGGTCAGTACTTTCAGCTGTACCCTGGAGCCTTTTAATCAAGCAAAGTCAGGTTGCTGAACTAGTGATTTTCTCAATGATCCAAGACTTTACAATTGATATCCTTCCAACACAAGAACTTCTAACAAAACATAATTCTAATCCCAGAAGGTCATAACAAAAATAAACCCAGCAAGTATTTAGCTGACATAATCTAGTGTCACTTTTAATTTATGTACCTTCAGGGGAAAAGAAAAAAAAGTGCTTGGTGAGATATACATGACCTCAGTAGGAAGCCTTAAGCATGAATTGAGACACAAAAATTATCAGGACACTTAAGATAGTTACACATTATTTCTCAGCTTCAGGCATATTTTTTTCTTTATCCTTGCCGAGTGTATCTCAATAAAGTCACTTGCATGCAAGCTTCAAATTTCATTGTCTAAACTTTAGCTCATGGGGCCTCCTTGTTCATGTTATTGGTCTTGTTCTTTCTTGGTTCCCCTACCTCATTTGGGCCAGAGAAGATAACGATAACAGTGCTGAACAGATATGAAATACCCTGTGGAATAATTCTGCTGACCTCATAGAAAATGCTCGTAAAGGGCACCAAGCAAAAATGTGCTATCAGATTTATCTTTCTTGTGTAGATCTGAATCCCTATCTAACAAAATAAGTGGGAATTCTTGCAAAGAAACCAGCCAAGTTATTAACAGCAGGGGATCTTGGAGAGGTCCAACTTTCGGAAGTTAGGCTAACAAGTAGAAGTGAGGCCTTTTCAATGGTGGCACCTTATGGCTGAATGATCTTTCCAGAGCATTCAGTTGGTACCCATTTTTCTAGTATTACATAGCACTAATTTTCTTTTCTCTCAATCTGAGTTTTCTTCCTGGCTAATATATAAATGTTGTTATTACTGTTTTATTGTGGAAGGGTTTATTGCTTTATTGCCCTTTGGCTATTGAATGCTTTATTGTTGCTTGGTTGCTGATGATTTCACTGCTTTATTAATGTTCTAATTGTTTTATTACTTTATTTAGTGGCTGTAGTCACTCTGTTGCTGTGTTCAACTCATGTGTTGAAAGAAAATGTGAGAAGGAATTGAGGACCTGTTTTGGGGGCTTATCTGTCTCTAGGTAATGTCCATTCCAGCTGCACTCCATCTTTCATCAGCAACACTGTGATGGACACATGTGCACTATTAGATGTACTATGAAAGCCAAAATACATAATAATAGAAGTTAGTTGATAACATACTGGCTTCAGAATAAACTGGATTTCTGAAAAAAGTTCCTTGTTTTTCCAAAAACAATGTTAAATAAAACCAAGCTAGCCATTAGTCTATGGCTGGATGAAAGATAAATTAATCTGGAAAGTTAAGAAATGTGGGCTGGCACCTAATTTTCAAATCTGCCATGAATGTCGTATGGTCAGATTTCAACAGTCATTTCAGAGATTCAGCGATTTATACAAGTTTCATAAGTAAGAAAAGAAAAAAAAGTGCAATGGACAGAGAAATTTATATTTGCTCCAGAAATTGATTTATTGAACTATTTTCAAATAAGACAGAAATAAAACAGATTTGAATTTGGAGGCCAACATAAGTTGGCCATCATTATTCTTCATCATTCTTATGCTTACAATGAATTTGTACAGTAAAAAAGTATATGTTATTTAGAACCCTGATTTTTAAGATACTGGAAGCCTGGAAGAACTCTCTAAACTCAGTTTCTAGACACCTCAAAATCCTGAGATCAAGAATTTAATTCAGGACAAAAGTCCACTCTATTTACCAACCATTACAGCTCTTAAGTAGAAAAGGTTATATTTTGTTGCTTTTGCTTACAGTTGAAAAGGGAAAACTTGCTTTTTATTGAAAATCATCCTGATATCTAATTGATCATAATTCCATTCCTATTCATTCCTAGCTCTAAAAAGATACCTTTATTACAGAGATTTTCCCTCAACCTAGGGAGAGTAATAGAGAGAGGAGGAGCTATTGTGACCTTACTCACTATCCCTTGTGTATTGTTGAAAACAGCCCCTTAGGATTGTGCACGTCTGACAACAATTTGAAAAATCCTGCATAAGCATGAGCCTGTCTGCTATTCATTAAAGAAAACTGAAGCCTTCCAAGTGAGTCTAAAAAAAAAAAAAGTTACAATAACTTTAATGAATGAATTCATGCCCCAAGTCTCATTTTAATGAAAGGATTCATTAAAACAGCAGCAAGCTTTTTGTAGGTTTCCTTCAAAGCCTAAAAAATGGCAGGCACTTGTAAGGGATCTCTATCACTTATAACAAATTATTTTGCAATAATAATTTGAAATATAATTGCCTGGGTAGGTCTTTAGTTACCATAGCTGAAGCATTTGGATTGACCAGGTTTGCTGTATAAACTTGACTTTTCCCCCTACAAATGGAATAAGATAAATAAACAAAGGCATACTTTGAGTATATTACAGATCAGGTGCCAATTCCTTGAAACAGCTTGTCATTAGCTCTGAGCAAATCCACACAACTCTTTGTCCCATGCAAGAATGGCTCACTTTTTCTGAGGCACATGTCTCCATGCTTTCATCAAATTCTCAGCATCCTCCCAAATCTGAGAGGCAGATCAAGTATAAGCCAAGATGCTATGGTATGGATGTGATTTTTTTCCCTTATTATCCCTCTTCAAGATGATGCATTGTAGGACATATTGATGTACATAGCACCCTGATATGAAGTGCTTGACACAGGCACTTTTCCAGTTGGTTTTGACAGTTCCCTATGTGAAGCCCCCTTCAGTCTGGTCCTTGAAATTTTCCTCTACCTATCCACCCACCCACCCTCCTCACAGTACCACTGGAATTGGCAGCAATGGAAAATAGATTCCTACTTGCCTCAGGCTGCCTCTTACAAAAATTGTAAATGAGTTGATCAAGCAGTCATCCAGACACTATGGGATTTCATTACACAAATACTATGGAAAGTTCAGATGAAAACTCCATTCTTGGGGTTGGTTTGTACAACTGTTTCTTTATTCATTTATTTTATATTGTGGTTGACTCATCAACCTAATAAGCAGTTGAACAAACTCCAGCTCTTTGACAACACTTACCCAATAGCTGCATTATAGCTGAATCTTTCTGGATAATCCCTAGATGTCAACCAAAAGAGACAAAACAATCTACCTCTTTCCTGTCACCTAGCAACTGATATTTTAAGCTAATTAGTTGATGATATGGTGGTAAGGACAAAGAGAGAAAATGCAGTCATATGTTGACTGGATGAAATTTTTTTTATGAAGATGTTGTTGAACAGAGATGAAATTTCAGTTGAGGAATGTTGCCCTTTAAATTTGTGTGGATAGCATCACCCTCCAGATCTATTCCAGATATATGATAAGGGTGCCCTATGGGAAGCATCAAGATTTAGGAAGATTTGATTTCCTGTTAGCTCTGAGATAAGAGGAGGACAGCAAAGCAGCTGTATGGATATGGCTTGTGGAATTATTGACAAATGAATATTTCTAATCTGAACTGGACAAAGCTACTCATACCGGTAGTTAGCCAGCCCTCATGTATCTTTGTTGAGATCCACAGTTTCTCAGTTATGATTTATGTATTTGCTTTGATAGTGTGAAATGGAGTTCTTCAATCTGATATGTATATATGGAGTTAACATGACATGTGTTATTATGTATTAATTCAACCACAAACGATCAATCTTTGTGTACCATGATTCTGAATAAAGACTGAAAGTATGGACCCTTTGTTTGGGTAAGTATAGATTAAGCTCTCATTCCATTTTATAGTAGTCCTGAATCCATTTCCATTGCATTTGCACTATATTTTCTTGAAGACATTTCCCCTGTCACAATCCAAGTTAATACCACTATGATTGTAACTCATTAATAAATTATTTCCTGACTTTATTATTATTATATGTAAATCATGGTGGTGAACATATCCAACATACCTTCCTCCTCCTATTTTCCCCATAACAACAATCCTGTGAGGTGAGTTGGGATGAAAGGGAGTGACTGGCCCAAGGTTACCCAGCTCGCTTTCATGGCTAAGGCAGGACTAAAACTTACAGTCTATTGCTTTCTAGCCCCTCTATTATAGGCAATAGAAGATGGGCAACATAGTTAACCTTAGGCTTTTATAAGTGCCTGCTATTAATCAATGTATTTATTCTAGTGAATATTTTATTGCTTTTTTCATACATTGTTTTTAAAATGGCATTCAGAATTGTGTTTGGAAAACCCAATTCTCCATTTCAGCTTTGATTTTTTTTTCTTCAATTGCTAGTCATTGCTAGGTTTTTCATTCATATATCTACCACTTTTGCTTTCTGGTAAGAAAAGCAAATCTTGCATTATCAGGAATCTAAAAAAAGATTTTCAGAATGAATCTTTCCAGGTTACATTTGAATTAGGACCATCTATCATTTTCCATCAGCTTCACATGAATAGCTTGATATTTCAGAGCAGGCAGTGGACATTATTTGAATGACTTGTAATAGGCCCTAGATAGAGAATTGATAGGTGACAATTAGTATCAATTCCTGAGCAAGAATGAAGAAGTGACATGAGAGTTGTAATTATCTAGGCACGTGTCTAGATAATAGAAACTCTGAGGCATTAATATGGAGCATTAATATGAATCCATTGTTTCTGGATTCATAGCTATATTTTAGTCTCCTAACCAACTGATAACTTTACAGAAGATATTCTGATGATATGCTGATATGCTGATGCTTTTGGAAAAGGCAGAACCCCATCACTTTCTGAAAAGTATTGTCACTTACCTCTATTTTAAGGACTTTGGAAATATCTTAAATTGAAGGCAAAAGGAGAAGGAGACAGCAGAGGATGAGCTTATTAGATAAGTGTCATCAACACAATGAACATGAATTTGAGCAAACTCCAGGAGACAGTAGAGAATAGGAGGGCCTGGTGGGATCCATGGGTCCATCGCATCACAAAGAGTCAAACATGACTTAGTGACTAAACAACAAAAATATTATAATGATGGGAACCAAAGTTGGCATATATCAAGAGCTGCCATTTCTACCCTTACTAGTGTGTTTTATAGATCCTTTGGCTAACAATTGAATGGACTTAGGGAGCTCTGGAGGTTGTAAATAAGTTGATTGGAATGAGCATCTGTGCAAGCAACTGCAAACGAAGACTAGACCTATGACAATGTCATCAGCATGCCGTGGGTACGGAATAAAAAAGTAAAATGGCCACTTTCCCATTAATGCTGCTTAGCACAAGGCATACAATAATGGGAAGGGCTCGCAATTTGGGAGTGCTCCTGGATTCACCGCTGTCCTTAGAGGACCATCTGACAGCCGTGGCCGGGAGGATGTTCTATCAGGTTCACCTGGTATGCCAATTGCGTCCCTTCCTAGACCGGGGCTCGCTATGCACAGTCACTCATGCCTTCGTTACCTCCAGGCTGGACTACTGTAATGCTCTCTACATGGGGCTCCCCTTGAGGTGCGCCCGGAGGCTCCAACTGGCCAAGAATGCGGCCGCGCGGGTAGTGACGCGAACGTCGTGGCGCTCCCATGTAACACCGCTCCTGCGCGAGCTGCACTGGTTGCCGGTGGTCTTCTGGGTGCAGTTCAAGGTGCTAGTGACCACCTTTAAAGCGCTCCATGGCATCGGACCCGGATATTACAGGACTGCCTACTGCTAGCAAATACCTCCCGCCGTCCGGTATGCTCCCACAGAGAGGGCCTCCTCAGGGTGCCGTCGGCCAGACAATGTCGGCCGGCGACCCCCAGGGGGAGAGCCTTCTCTGTGGGAGCTCCCACGCTATGGAACGAGCTCCCACCCGAACTCCGTACGATGACAGACTTACGCACCTTCCGTCGGGAACTAAAAACGTTCCTTTTTCGACAAGCCAGCCTGGCATAGAAGCTCCGGTTCCAGCAGGGTTAAAATGTTTTAGGGGGATTGTGTAATTTTTAAATGTTAAGTGTTGGGTTTTAAATGGGCATTTTACTGCCAAAATTGTTTAATTCATTTTTAATTATTTTAATTTTGTATATTTATATGTTTTTAAATTTTTAGGCTGTACACCGCCCCGAGTCCTTCGGGAGAGGGGGGGGGGTATAGAAATTTGAAATAATAATAAATAATAATAATCGGGGACACTATGAGAGAACTTTCATTTATACACTCCATCTGTTTTAGGATAAGTATCTTGTTAAATGTACCCATTAGTGATGATGATATTTGCAGAAACTCAAAACAATGTTGTTGTTATTGTTTTGCTTTGTTCTTCATAATTTAGAGAACAATCTTATATACTGCTTACACAATGATCATAAGTTTTAGATATTCTGCTTGGTGATGAAGCTTTGAGAAACATGAAGAAGTAATCCAATAGCTTTTTTAAATTGATATGAGCCAAAAGTGCAAAATTTATTTAATCAAATAATAGGAAGCATTTGCCATTTCTTCATTAAAGTTGGATTGGAGACATGAAAGGAAAATTGGTGTGAAAGCACATGTCTTGGATGAAAGTGCACCAATTTAACTGAGTCAGTGGTGGGATTCAGCCAGTTCGCACCATTTTCGCAGAACTGATAGCTGATTTTTTGTTGCCCAGGCCCAGAATGGACTTCCAGAAGCGGCATCCACACAGGGAACCGGTTGTTCACATATTTGAATCCCACCACTGAACTGAGCCCCATCTTTACTTTGGGGGAGATTTAATCAAGAAAGGATATGTTAGTGTGTTACTAGCAACTTTCCTCTATACGGGATGATTGATTTTTTTGCTTAGCTTGTTTTAAATTTTAATTTTTCTATGTACTGTGCTTTGTAATAAAAGAGCCAGTCTAACTGATTTAGAAGGCTGTGTGTAGGCTGAAAGCCCCCATCAGCATGCCTTTTTCCTCTGCAGTTAGTGAAGGAAATGCACAAAAAATATTCCCTGAGGCAATTTCAGGGGGGAGGGGGAAGGAGCCCATTTTTACATTTCAGTTGGAAGAACTGAGATGTTTACTAAATTTGCTACAAGATACAATTAAAAATACTTCTTGAGTTTTTCCCCCTTTTAAGACATTAAACGTTTACTTTCAGCTTCACAGCTTTTCTTGTCAAGAGTTATTTACAGCTAGATAAGCACATTCCATTCTCCACTCGGCTGATAACTACTCTGACTTTAGTTTTAAAGTGCCTTGTAAAGGGAGCTACCGTATTATCCCTGCTGAATATTATGCAGCCTAGATGTTCTCTACCTGTGTACCTATGGCCTCTATATGTTGTCTTGATATATTATTATTATTATTATTATTATTATTATTATTATTATTATTATTATTATTATTATTATTATTATTATTATTATTATTATATTTCATTATTTTTAAATAGCCTCTCTCTTCCTAGCTTTTAGGCCTTCCGCAAAAGATAGAAAAGGTTAAGCTCAAAAGAAGTAATGTTATACAGAGGTTAAATTCCTGAACTAAAGCAAAGATCACATTGAACTTGTAATTAAAACTTTTACTGGCTTACTTAATTTAAATTCAGGAGAGAGAGAGAGAGAGAGAGAGAGAGACAGACAGACAGACAGACAGACAGACAGACAGACAGACAGACAGACAGACAGACAGACAGACAGACAGACAGACAGACAGACCATCAAATTAGGAGAAAGCAAAGTTGTGAGATGGGGAGGGCTCATGCACCCAAACAGGGTAAGAACATGCCTGGTCATCTGAAATATGTATGGCAGTAGGGTAACGTTGGAGTAAATCATGAAATCAGCATTGAACTGTTACACTGCAATTTTTCCTACTTCACACATCCATATGGAAAGGGCAGAGGAAAGTGGCATGACAGCATCATGCTATTATCATAACTTTTACTAAAAGCACCAGATACTGCAGATGCCTTTGATGGTAACTGATTTTCCTTGCCATGTTCTCACTATACCTTAGTCATCTTCAGTTCTTCCAGTTTTAAAGTAGTGTTTTCCCTCTTTTCACGACTCAGTTTATGTCATGAATAAAATCTGATTGCTAAAACCTTTGGAGTTTAGGATATGTCCAACTCTCAAAAAATCTGTTTAACAATTGTGGGCACCGTACTCTCCCATCTAGGAACTGCTCTCAATTATTATTTTAGCATAGGCTGCAGGAGAAACAAAATATCTGACTTCTGGCAAATCTGCCTTTATATTGTCTTTCTGAAACACTTGTCAGTTCTTATGGAAGCTCCTTAGAGATATAGGTTTCACACTCTTTTGAAAGTACATGGAATCTGTATTTTTAATCATGGTCTCAGTGTTCTCCTAAACTTGTGCTGCATAGGAAAATTCTACCAGTTGCTAGTTTTGTCACCATTCAATGGATTATAGGTTTCAGCTGCTTCTGCTGATTGTTTTGGATGGCTGTACTTTTTAATATTTTTATCATGTATTATCGACACCAAGCTGGCAGGAATAGCCAACACTCCAGATAGGATACAGGAGGATCTTGACAGACTTGAACACTGGGAGCTATCTAACAAAATGAAATTCAATGGTGAAAAAAGTAAGGTTCTACATTTAGGCAAGAAAAACCAAATGTACAGGTATAGTATAGGGGGTACCTTGCTCAATAGTAGTAACTGTGAGAGGGATCTTGGAATCCTAGCGGACAATCAATTAAATATGAGCCAGCAGTGTGCTGCAGCTGCCAAAAAAGCCAACACAGTGCTAGGCTGCATTAACAGAGGGATAGAATCAAGATCATGTGAAGTATTAATACCACTTTACAATGCCTTGGTAAGGCCACACTTGGAATACTGCATCCAGTTTTGGTCACCACAATGTAAAAAAGATGTTGAGACTCTAGAAAGAGTACAGAGGAGAGCAACAAAGATGATTAGGGGACTGGAGGCTAAAACATATAAGAAACAATTGCTGGAATTGGTTTTGTCTAGTTTAACGAAGAGAAGGACAAGGGGGGGGACATGATAGCAGTGTTCCAATATCTCAGGGGCTGCCACAAAGAAGAGGGAGTCAAGCTATTTTCCAAAGCGCCTGAAGGCAGGACAAGAAGCAACGGGTGGAAACTAACCAAAGAGAGAAGCAACCTAGAACTAAGGAGAAACTTCCTGACAGTTAGAACAATTAACCAGTGGAACAACCTGCCTCCAGAAGTGGTGAATGCTCCAACACTGGAAGTTTTTAAGAAGAAACTGGACAGCCATTTGTCCAAAATGGTATAGGGTTTCCTGCCTGAGCAGGGGGTTGGACTAGATTGACCTCCAAGGTCCCTTCCAACATTATTATTATTATTATTATTATTATTATTATTATTATTATTGTTATTGTTATTGTTATTGTTATTGTTATTGTTATTGTTATTGTTATTGTTATTGTTATTGTTATTGTTATTGTTATTGTTATTGTTATTGTTATTGTTATTGTTATTATATTAAGGATGCAATAACTGTAGAGTTAACCAAGCAACATTCTCAGGATTCAGGCAGCTGCAGTTTCTTTCATGGTTTGGGCAATGGTTAATTATGTCCTCTTTGCTAGGTGAAGAGCATCATTGCACTCATTCCATTCCATCTTAGGTGGCATTAAATGCCATGGTGATGACTGCTATCTGTATGGGCTATTCCCAACTGCTCAGATCCAGAAGTCTGAATGAACAGACCATTTCAGATGCTGCTGGCAATAAGGTCAGAACATGACCATTTGTTCACTAGAAAAAAAATAATGTTCTAAAGTCAAGGATGAAACTCAGTTTTGCTCAGTAGCACTTCCTTCCCACTTCCTCACACAATTCCTCCAGATTTTTTACCAATCAATGAGGCTATTTTTGAATATAATTTTAGTTTTCTTTCAGAAAAGACCCTAGACATAGTCACAAATGATGAATTATATGCAGGGTGGAGAATTTAAACCAGCATCATGAAAGCATCCTCCCTCTTGTCCCTATTAATCACCTGGCCCCTATAACAGATGACTAAACCCACCAATGTTGTACATTGTTGTTCGTTTTTTAGATATTCTATTGTGTTGTTACAGATTGCTGTCAAAGATACAACAGTTTACATATTTAATGAATAATAACCACAACTTGGACAAAAAGAAGAGTTCTTTATCATTCTTCAGGAAGGTTTTGAGAACTTAACCAGTATTTGGAATTATTTTTGCAAATTGTCAACATTTGAGTCTTAAATCAAAGTTGTCATCTCTTTTGGATAGGTTTCTTATCTACATGGCAAACAGATGAAAAATATAGTCTCCTCCATAATGGGAAAAATAAGAGCTGTTTGATAGACACAGAAGATGGAATGTTTTATTCAGTTTAGACATATAAAGATTATGTGTGCATATAAAAATATACAAATCTCCATTACTTTCGTAGTAAACAAGACGGTGAGAATTTAGCATTATAATAATTGAAAGGTGAAACCGACATTAATTCCCTCTGGTTTAAATAAAAATGGTAGTCATATCACTTATTGATAGCTGTAAAATTGTGGTTGTCCTAATGAGTTAGCAGCAGAAAGAACAGTTGGGTCCAAGATTGAACCTGCTTAAGACTGCCCACTTACTCAGATGATACACCAGATCAATTGAAAAAAAGCACCATGGATTCAGGCAGTAAGACTGCTGTCTGATTTTCATCGGACCAGCATGTTTTCACAGTGATGTAATTCCACTGACTTTGATTGAATTACTCCTGATTTATATCAGGAAAAAAAAGATCAAAATCAAGCTGTTAAAATGACATTGGTATGTGAGAGTAGGGCCTCAAACAGCCTGGCTTGTCTGTTTGACAAGAAACGTCTGCTCCCCTGTCCCTGGTAATCACAGCAAAGAGCTACTGCAGTAAGCTCTGGTCGTCTTTTTTATCTGTATAAAACAACATTATCTTTCCTAAGGCTTTATTGGAGTCTGTGAAATGTACACCTACCATTTTGTTTAAACATATAATTTGAAAGTTGTTCTGAGCTGAATGTTGAATATATATGCCAACTAGCATCCTATTTTTAGGTGCTAGCTAATAAAAGAAGTATTCAAAGTTGAGATAAAGCTTGACACTTAGTAAACACAGTAGCCTAGTTAATACTGACCAGGTATAAAGTGGAGGAGAGGGAGGGAACAGTGACTATTAGACCTCTTAGGAAATGATGATGATGACAATTCATGAAAAAAACTGCTCCCAAATGAGATCTACTAGAAGAGTAAATCTCATGGGAACACATGACTCCGATTAGATAGATTCAAGAAACTGATTCAGAGTCCTGTTTGAATCAACAAATTTCTGTACTTTTCTTTTGTAAATGTGTCCACATCTCTATCTGGCCATGATGTAATCATTAAAAGGGTATACAGTGACAAAGAAATTCAGAACTCAAATTTAGTGATTTAAAAAGTAGCATAATTGCATCTTGAAAGAAACCAGAAACCTTCTGATTCAATAGTGGTTGGGACCAAGTTCAAAGCAAGTTAGAAATCAAAAGTCTGTTTACTGGAAAATCACAAATAAATATGAGTTTTTAAGTTATGGGATGAAATTTTTAGGAACAATTGATAGAGCTAGATATGAAAGCCCATTCTATTTCAACAGGCACCAGCACTATCAGTTCAACCCTTCCAATACAAATCTGTGTTGGAAGAAGTTATTGGATACATATAATGAAAATAATTAAGCTTATTAGGAACAACCTGATTAAAGCACAGGACTAGGGTGAGAATTGAAGAGTATAGCACCTTGTTTAAGAAGTACAGTTCTATTTTGGATCCCAGAAGATCTGCTAGCCTACAACCTCATAGAACAAAAGTAAATTCTAAGAATTATCAACCTTTACTTTAAAAGGAAGGCATGCCTGTATTATACAACTGTAAATTTTGATCAGTTTGGTTTGTTATTTACATGAATCTTACTAAAACATGATCCCAAATCAGATTCAGGCATTGGAAAGAAGATCTATTTCTATAATAAAAAGCATAGCACAATAAGATTACACAGAGTATCTTTACGTCTCTTCCCTCATCCTATAATATATCTATTTGGCTAATCTTCTCCAGGTTGAAATGATGGGAATTATATTCCAACATAATTGAAGGGCACAGACTGGGAGAAACTGAATTAGGTTATAGATATTTGCATGGAAATCAATCTCACTGCACTCTTGGGTTTTTGAGTAGCTATGTATTAGATTATGTTGACACTCTTTAAAATAGTTATGGAATTCCTATAGTACAATCCATCCAGACATTATTTTCCTCTTCAATGAATGGGAATTGCTCAGCAGTATTTATTCCTTGTCATTCCAGGAAAAAAAACTGGCTGTGGGAATTGGCCAGCAAAGGTAGACAGTTAAATTTCTACCATTGCATTAATAGTTCTAATTCAAGGGAAGATATTCTGAAGCCTTTCAAATGTTTAGAGCTATATAGTGTCCATAAATTTTAGCAACCAGGAAGAATTTAACCTGTAAATCCTGTCTCCCTACCCCCATTGCCAATTTCTGATAAGGTTTCAAAGTGATTGTAAACAATCTGAGTTATAGTGCTGGCATTTAACCTCCAGAGGAGCTTCCTTGCATGGTGAAATGAAAACTACCAAGATCAAAATAAGACTATAGTTATACTATAATATACCTGGGTTCATGGAGAAAATTTCTGTTGTTAGGAAGAGTCAACAACTTGACAGCACATGATCAATCATTCAATCAAGTCCTTCCAGTCATTTGTGTGTCACTGTTTCTGCTTTTTCAAGTATTTTTTCCAGTCCCATCATCCATGGGATTCCTTGAGAAACTATTTGACAGTTGAATGAAAGATGGAGGATTATGTATCTTCTATTATTCACCTCACTGCTTTTATACATCTCAATTATATATGAGCGACACTAGAGAATGATTTTAAATATTTTCCCCACCTGTTTTCTTTTCTTCTAGTCAAAATCTTTGTGGCTGTTCTTTCTCATTTCACATGTTTCTTTTATATCCTGATAAGTTGCCACCTAGTGTCCAATTATGCTTCGCCTTATAATGATTTATTATTACAATTTTATGTCAATTGTTTTTACAGATGTCTTTGTTCCTAATAACTTTCTTCACAGAAAAATACGATTATGGATATGTTGCCAAAGTCAATGACATGAATATGTGCTGCTTACGCAAACAAAGATTTCCCATGCTTTTTGACATATCTGGACTACAAAAATTTCATAATACTTTTGGGACAATGAATTTTTCTTGTTAGATCCATTCTTTTTGGTTAAGGACGTTTTTTTTCTATTTTTTATTATAACTACTTTTTATATGATGTGTTAGCATGAGCAAAGCTTTCTTCCTTAAAGTAGAGTGAGGCAGTGGTCTTCAAGAGTTGACACAACTGCTTCAGAAGCTTTTCTCAGGAGTCTTCACAAGCATATGATGCGAGGTTCATACTGCTGCTGGATAAAGCACCATCAAAATGAAGCAGTATGGCCTGCACATCCTTTGAAGCATAAAGAAAGCATTTGATGAACCTGCTTTAATGCTTTAAGAGAGACTCTTTGATTGGGCAAAGACAGCTTGTAAATCAAAGGAATCTTTTAGTACATTTAGGCAAGAAAAACCAAATATACAGGTATAGTATAGGGGGTACCTTGCTCAATAGTAGTAACTGTGAGAGGGATCTCGGAGTCCTAGTGGACAATCACTTAAATATGAGCCACAAGTGTGCTGCAGCTGCCAAAAAAGCCAACACAGTTCTAGGCTGCATTAACAGAGGGATAGAATCAAGATCACGTGAAGTATTAATACCACTTTACAATGCCTTGGTAAGGCCACACTTGGAATACTGCATCCAGTTTTGGTCACCATGATGTAAAAAAGATTTTGAGACTCTAGAAAGAGTGCAGAGAAGGGCAACAGAGATGATTAGGGAACTGGAGGCTAAAAGATATAAGGAAAGGCTGCTGGAATTGGGTATGTCTAGTTTAACGAAGAGAAGGACGAGGGGGGACATGATAGCAGTGTTCCAATATCTCAGGGGCTGCCACAAAGAAGAGGGAGTCAAGCTATTTTCCAAAGCACCTGAAGGCAGGACAAGAAGCAATGGATGGAAACTAATCAAGGAGATAAGCAATCTAGAACTAAGGAGAAACTTCCTGTCAGTTAGTACAATTAACCAGTGGAACAACCTGCCTCCAGAAGCGGTGAATGCTCCAACACTGGAAGTTTTTAAGAAGAGACTGGACAGCCATTTGTCCGAAATGGTGTAGGGTTTCCTGCCTGAGCAGGGGATTGGACTCGATGACCTCCAAGGTCTCTTCCAACTTTATTATTATTATTATAAACATATTTGTAGAAACAATAATGCATATATGTACAGTGATATGTCTATATAAAATACAACAGGACTTTTAATAGTCTTTAAAAACTACAAGCAGAGGAAATTTGAAGAGTCAGTTTGGCATTTTTTAATAATAAAGGTCATCACTGTAGCTATTTCAGCATGTATGTTTTTATAGATGGTAGTAGTGATATTCTAATCAAATTAGGGCATATTGCTATCTTTCTTGGCAAAGTCTAGTGAGTTAGTTATTTTTCTTGAAACAGTCTGAAGAAATTGAAAGAATCACCTAGCCACCTTTGGGTTTATTAACCATCACATTTTATTATGCTTTTGATGTATATTTTTTCCAAAGCATATAAAATAGTTCAGCATAAAACATTAATTCAATTTAAGTTGTTAAGTACCAACTTTCTTTTGAAAAACACTGGAATGTAAAATTACGTATTTCTTTGGACCAATAATATTTTAATCTGGGAAATAGTATTGGCTGAATGATTGATATAGCAATAGGCCTTGAAGAGATCAGGATTATTTTATTTATATTTTTTCTGTTTAGTTAACAAAATAATTCCTACTAGATTACCTGCTTCCTTGTTAATGTTATTCTGGATGGCAATAGTGAAGATCCATGTTTAAGATTTCTGATCTCTTCTTACCATTATTTAGACATATTCCCAAACCATGCATTGTTTAAAAATATTTGTCTTTAAGATTTTGTTGTCAATTGCTTTTAGAGAATGGTCCAAGAGAATAGCCCTTGATGATGTAAAGGACTTAAGAGATCATCTAGCACTGTTGAACAAAGTGAGCACATCTGAATCATATACCTTTTCTTTTGGCATTTAAAGAATGGTTTTATTAAACTTCCTATTGATTTTAGAACTAAAGTAGTAATTAGTTGTACCACTCTTGATTAATAAAGCACATGTCAAACTGAAAGTGCACTTCATTTGTTAATAGGAAGTCAGTGATTCTCAGTACTTAATCTCTGTGAACAAGATGGACAAAGAGAAAACTACTTTTATTTGCCTGCTAAGTCTTACAAGCTCAATCAGCCACCAAAGTCTTGCCACCTTTACCATCTTTAAAATTTTTATGGGAAACTTTTTGGGGATATAAACTTGTTAGGATACTTTGTTTATTTGGATGATGTCATGTCCTTTGGGAAGACACCAAAAGAAGATAAGCAGGGAGTGAGTAGAGTGGAAGGGAAAAGTAATAGAGTAGGGAATAGGCAGAGAAGTTAGAAATATGTAAGAGTCCCAAGGTAGAACAAAGAAAAAGGGAAAGAAGAAAGGAACTTTGTAACCAGCAGAAGATAGAAAATAGCTTTCAGAAAAGGGGAGAGAGCAACTGGGGGGTGGAGATTATTCAGGAGTATTTATTGATACACTCAAGCAAAATGAAAATCTTTCCAAACAATGAAATAGCCCATTAAATCAGGTGGGGTGGGGGTGGGGACATTTAAGACAAAAATATGTTGACACCTGACAGAAGCAGATTGGTGGTATAACCCATAAAAGAGGGCTTATGAAGCCAGGAAAAGAATGAAAGAAGCTGGTATACAGAAATTGGGGTTACTGTGAGCACATTTGCACAGGTTAAGGAAAGACACAGTCTGTTTGAATAGAAATTGTTTTCAAAATGTATTACATCTTAAAAGAGGTTGCTCACTCATGTTTGAGGGAAAGGATGCAATGGGATACTTGATTTAATAACTTACTTGTTATCACTAAACAAGGCACTATAGGTAGTCCTCGACATATGACCACAACTGAGCCAAAATGTATGTTGCTAAGTGAGACATTTGTTAAGTGGGTTTTACCCAATTTTATGACTTTTCTTGCCACGGTTGTTCAATGAATCACTGCAACTGTTAAGTTAGTAACAAAGTTGTTAAGTGAATCTGGCTTCCCCATTGACTTTGATTGTCAGAAGGTCTCAAAAGGGGATCACATGACTCTTGGACACTGCGACTGTCATAAATATGAGTCACTTGCCAAGCATTCAAATTTTGATCATGTGATCATGGGGATGCTGCAAAGGTTGGAAGTGTGACAAAAGGTCATAAATCATTCTTTTCAGTGCCGTTGTAACTTTGAATAATCACTAAATGAACTGTTGTAAGTCAGGACTTCTTTCTGCTTGCTGTTTTCTGTTTTCTGATTATATTAGTACATGCTGTTAAAGCTTCACAACAAGAGATAGAATGCTTTTCTCATCCAATGTCCCAGAGAATTAGGAAAAAGTCACTTGCTGGTGGAAGATTTAGTAATAAGCTTGTCTAAAATTCTATAGGAGGAATCAGTGCTGCAGCCCAGCCTTCTGGGGTACAGCAGCAGCCGTATTCATTCCCAAATTAACAATTTAGTATTTTTTAAAATTCATCTGGCATAATTTTGTGAGCTCCTGCTTTCCATCACTTCATTCCTAAAGGACTGAAAAAATGTCCCCGCTTTGTTAGTATTGTAACGGGTGTTTGTCCTATAGATTAGCAGAGGAAAGGTTGGAAACAAAAATAAGTTGAGAGTTGAGAGAAGCAAAGTGGTGCTTCATAAAAATATATGTTCCAATAAGCACATTTACCAAGTGCAAAGAACTACTTGGTTTATTTAAAGGAAAGTATGATTTTCCAGAAGGTTGATGGTACCATTGGTAGACTGGAATCTTCCTCTATTCCATCATGAACTCCTCATCTGCTCTAGAGGATTAAGGATTCAGTAGGGAAGATTTTTTTTTAAAAAAATGTAGGAAATACGAAGAAGAGGAAGCAAGGAAAATGCTTGCTGCAGAAGTAGAAATCTGCTAACATGTTTTAGATGTAATCTTGAGTATGAAAAAAATCTAGGTTCACAAGCTTGCTGTGAAGATAGCAGCTCCCCCCTGTTCTTAGAATTTTCATCATGTTATGCTCACATTTATTGAACAGGGGATCTTCATGTTTGCTACTCCAGAAAAACATTGTATTTTGGTTGTAGAACAGAGAAAATAGTTAATGTTATTTTTTTTTGCAGAGTGAAAATAAGAATACTATGTATATTCCACTGCCATTTGGCCTTATGCTTATATTTTTGGCATAAATTCGGAATACTAGTGAATTTTGTTGACCTCACATTTTTAAGCATACTTAATGTGACATGTATTTTCCAAGTGAATGCATTCATAGTGATATAGTTATGTCTTGGTTCTGGCATATCCCCAAATGTTATAATTCTCAGTTAAAATGCATATAAAATGCATAGTTTAGAATAATATATGTACCCAAGTGCATTGTTAGTTAAAAATATATATCTTTTTAAATGATGGTTTGGATATAGGGTTTTTTAAAAATTGCTTTTGAGACAGAACTAGACATTATGGGCTAATGAATGAATGTCCTAAACTGCCACAGATGGATAACTGATCTTGTTTCAACTCTAACAGAACTGATCAGTTATCCTGGGAAATCATAGTGGAATTGAATTCAAATTATTCTCTAAAAGAATCAGGGAGGGAAAAAGTGAAATCAAAGTGAGAAATTACAGGTTTTAAAAATGATGATTTGGATTTCCAAAACTACCTTTCCTGAAAGACAACATCCAGATTAAAGAACTTTTAACTGTTCTTGATGTAATCAAAGGGTTATGGTCTTCTGTTAAAAACTGAGCCTCAGCCAAAGTTTATGTAAGTCGTTCACATTACTCACTCTGTAATGATGTACTTGGCTTCATAGTCTGCAGTCTGCTTCTCATTTGTTTGGCATTGCATTCCAAGATTGCAGTGACTCATAAATTTCCTTTTGTTTTACTATTGTAAAAGATCAGGAATACAAAAAGAACTAGCATGACTTGCATGAAACTTCTGAAATAGAATGGAAATGGGGCTGGTGGTCCCTGTATGGGTAATCAGTTGCAGAGAAATGCTAGTTGCACTCACAAAATTCAAAAATAATCTCACTCGTTACATACCGGTAATTAATGAATTCTCAATGTGATGAAGCTGGTTGTAAGGAGATTGAGGGTAAAATCCCCAAATCTATCAGATCCTGATCTTTTCCAAATAGCAGTTGAATTTCAAATCCTCAACCAGGTGATCCATTAAAAAAGCACAATATTTACCAGTTATATTTCTTGGCATTGTATAGGTCAAATTCAAACTAGTTTTATTTGTTTGGAAGATCTAAGAATTTAGCAGAATGTCCAACAGAAGCTCCCACACTAAATAGTGATTCCAAGATTCTTTGAGTATGTTATGCGCTAAATATTTTCTTTACTGTTGAATATTTACAGGAATGACATACTGTATCACATTCTTTCCCAACATGGCTTTTCAAGTGTATTGGACAGTTTCCATAATTTTCAGACAGGATAGTAGAATGTCGTGTTTATAGGAGACATGGACACCAGCATCCTCATATCTTAAAAAGTGCAAGAAAGTCACCATCTGCCATGAGAATTTCACACTCGCAAAATCTATTTTTAAAGTAATTTTGAAAGCAAATAGGCTTTATTTGGAATGAAGACTAGTAAGAAAAAAGTGGGAAACTTTATCTTAATAGCACTAAGAGAAGATAAGAAAACAGACTGAGATAAATTTATAGATAGGTAAACACTCAGAATAATAATAATACATCAGCATTGACAAATTCACCATCAGTCAATTGCAAAAATCAGTTTTTCTTGGAACAGCTTACAGCTGGTGAGGATACCTCTAACACCATCAAACATCCACATCTGCCTATCCAAGGTCCTTGGTAAGGACTCGATAGGTAGACAAAAATGCCAAACCCAGTCTGAACATCTGGCTGACAATAATAATAATAATAATAATAATAATAATAATAATAATAATAATAATAATAATAATAATAATAATAATAATAATAATAGTAATAATGTACCAATAGTAATAGGAGCCCTTGGAGAAATACCCAAAGGGCTGCCTAGATACATGGAAATTTTGAATTTATTAGACCTGAATATCCTGACTTTGTAAAAAAAAAAAAACCCACCCTACATGGAACTGCCTATATATCCAGATACTACCTTACTATCTCTTAGGTCCTTGGTTAAGACTTGAACTGTTAAGTTTTCACCAGTTATTATTATTTATTATTATTATTTATTTAATTTCTATGCCGCCCTATTCCGGAGAACTCAGGGCGGCTCACAACATGATAGAAATTACATTATATACATAAATATAAAAACCCTTGTTAAAAAAGAAACCAATCATTCCACAAACATACACTGGCTAGGAGCAAGGTGTTAGCTGCCCCAGGCCTGCCGGCAAAAGTGTGTTTTAAGCAATTTACGAAAGGCGGAGAGGGTGGGGGCGACACGGATCTCTGGGGGAAGTTGGTTCCAGAGGGCCGGGGCTGCAACAGAAAAGGCTCTTCCCCTAGGCCCTGCCAGGTGACACTGTCTGGCTGATGGGACCTGGAGAAGGCCCACTCTGTGGGCCCTAACCGGCCGCTGGGATTCATGAGGCAGCAGACGGTCCCGTAAATAACCTGGTCCGATGCCATGTAGGGCTTTATAGGTGATAACCAACACTTTGAATTGGGTTCGGAGACCAATTGGCAGCCAATGCAGCTCGCGGAGTGATGCCGAAATGTGGGCATTTCTAGGCGAGCCCAACACTGCTCGCGCGGCTGCATTCTGCATTACCTGAAGTCTCCGAACATTTTTCAAAGGTAGCCCCATGTAGAGAGCATTGCAGTAGTCGAACCTCGAGGTGATAAGGGCATGAGTGACTGTGAGAAGAGACTCCCGGTCCAAATAGGGCCGCAACTGGTGCACCAGGCGAACCTGGGCAAATGTCCTCCTCGCCACAGCCGAAAGATGATGTTCCAAATTTAGCTGTGGATCGACGAGGACGCCCAAGTTGCGGACCTTCTCCGAGGGGGGGTCAAAAGCTCCCCCCCAGGCTAATGGATGGATAGATTGAAATATCTTTGGGAGGCAGAACCCATAGCCACTCCGTCTTGTCGGGGTTGAGTTTGAGCCTGTTAGCACCCATCCAACCCTAACAGCCTCCAGACTGCGAATCAAATTGAAGTTTAAAATAACAACAACAACAATAACAACAACAACAACAAGCAGCAGCATGACAAAGTAGCAACAATGGTGCATTGGAAGATCTGCAAGAAATACCATTTGGGACTTCCGGTTCCGGTCACGAGGACCGGAGCCTTTCTTTGAGAGCTCCGGGACGGGGCTCACGCGAAATTCAAAATAAAGAAACACAGAGACAGTGAGCTACGAAGAAAGAGGTCAGGATTGAAGAGGAACCTCGGATCTTTTAAAAAAAGTGAGACTTGCCGCCGGGAGGTCCCGGGAAGCCGCGGATGGAGCAGCGGAAGCCGGCGGTGGCCGAGCGGCCGGCAGGCCCGAAAACGCTGCGCTGAGCCGCAAGTGAAGGAGAGCTAGAGAGCAGGCGAGAGACGAGCGGTGGAGCAGGAGGAGGACACCGGATCACTGCTGGGGGGGGCTGCCGGCCTGAGGAGGACCCCCGGACGAGTTGGAGAGCGGGAGGAATGGCAAGAGAGCAGCGGAGGAGGACTGGAGCAGCAAACAGAGGCGGAGGCGGCCAGAGCCAGAAAGAAAGAAGCCGACAAGAGCGGAGAAGCGAGAGGTGGAAGCGAACGAAGCCGACAGGACGCCAACAAGAGAGGAGGAGAGCAGAGGGAGCAATAGAGAAAAAGAATACCTGCGGGAGGTGAGCTCTTAAAGGCAAAGAGGGCGGCTGAAAGACCAGAGGGGGAAGAGGAGGGGGAAGGCCTGGGAGAACTGGGAGAGAAAAGTGAGGAAAGAAGCCCATCAGCTGAGCCCCCTGAACCAAGGGAACCAAGGGACCCAGAAGATAAAGAAGCACCAAGGAGGGAAGAGGAGGTGGAAGGCCTGGGAGAACTGCGAGAGAGAAGGGAGGAAAGAAGCCCACCAGCTGAGCCCCCCACTGAAAGGACAGAGTACTGGATCATCACCAGATCACAGTCTAGTGTCTAATTTGGTCTAATTTGGAAACCAAAACAGTGCCAGGACAACAGGAGGATAAGCTCAAGATGGCCTCCAAACAGACCAAACTGACACAAACGAAGGGAATTGTTTCCTCCCCAGCCCAGCTTACTAAACCACCAGGAAACACTTTACCCACCCCACACCCTCCCATCCAACTACAGGCCCCCAGACACATCTGTTCCCACAGGCCAGCCCAACAGCACACATGATACAAGAATTAAAAGAGGTAATAGAAACGCTGGTACTAAGGATGGATGGAATGGATAAAAAGTTTATGGAAATGGACACAAGAATGGAGAGGAGGTGTGTAGAGGCAGAACAAAAGATGGAGGAAAGATGCAACAACATAAAACGAATGCTGAAAGACCAGGGTAGAGAGCTAGAGAGAAAATGGGAAGAGCAACGCAGGGCAATGGCCGTGGACCTGGACCAAATGAAGGAGGCAATGCAAGCACACTACAAGGGAATATGGGAAGAAATGGAGAAAAACTTCCAGGAGATCAGGGAGAATGTGGACAAGCGGATGGAAGAAGTGGAGAACCACGTAGAGGGACAGATAGCAGAGATGAAAGGGGTGGCCCAAGACCAATCCTCCATGATACAATACTGGCAAATGGAGTCCGCAATCAGGTTTAGAGGTTGGAAAGAGTCACCAAACGAAACCCAAGGGGGCCTGCTCAGAACCTTTATAGAGGCCCTGGCAACATTCCTGGGAAAGCAAATCCCAGAGATCGCATGGCAATTCGACAGAATCTACAGAGCTCTGCAAAAATAGTCATAGCTGCTGCTCTCTTACTTCTCAGGGCTGTGAGCTTGCATCATTTAGGCTCAAAAACATGACATGCCTGCCCAGAAGAGTATAGACAATGTTGCTCATTTCTCTGGAAGACTTCACATCATAAAATAAGCAAACCCACTGGCATTTTATATGCCTTGATAAGTCAGCCCTAATTTTTCAGAATAACCTGAGATTTTGCTTTTGAATTCAGATTCTACCTATGGGTGCTTATCAAGCCATTTGAAACTTGTGCAATTCATTTAATAGTTACCTAAATCAGAATAAGTTTGATAAAACCTCCAATAGGTCTACAGTGGCAAAAAAGGTCAGACATGAATACTGCCTTTTTAATGTGAATAATAAAGCAGGCAGAAGTTTAATGAGATATTTCTATTTTCCAAGTAAGTATTCAGACTAGATATAAAATTATATATGCATTTAATATCCTACACACTTGCCAATACAGCACTGCAGTAGGAAATTCACATTATGACTCACATTGTTTCTTCCAACTTTGCAGGAAAACATAGTTTTTCTTCCCTTTCCTCATAAACTCTGCATTAGGCCACTGAAACTTAGGCTGTACTAGATGAGGTATCTTTTGTATTCCTGCTTGCTGTAAGGAGGAACATCTAGGTTTCAACATGGAATCTAAGAAAACATATCACCTAGATCAGCGGTGTCAAACTGCCAGCCTGTGGGCCAGATGCATCATAGTGAAACTGTGCCTAGCCCAATGCTGGCAATGACATAAATGTCACAATACATCACGACAAGTCACGTGATGTTGCGAGTTTGACACCCCTGATCTAGATAACTGAAAAGGAAATGCTTAAATTTCTATGAGCAATTGTTGAATGGAAAAGATAATATGTCCCAATTCTGTGCCCAAAGGAGTCAGGCTGAAAGAATTAATACCAATATTAATTTGGAGCTCTTCAAATCCAAGAAGAGCTCCCCCTAAGGCAACCACAAATATTATGCCAATATATTATGTAGAGCCATCTAGTTTTAACATTCATATCCTTTTAAAATGATCAATTGTTTATCAAAAAATATAAACATTAATGAATATTTTAATGAACATTGTTATCTCTGTGTATATCCAATATAACAAAATATAAACTTTAAAAACATACTAAAGTATATGTTTCTATATACTAAATAACCATGTAACAAACTTATTCTATACATTCTTCAAAATATTGTTTATATTCATTTGCCATTTTCCTTATTTAAATTGTACTTGGCCTACAACATTCTAACTATCCATCCAATAAATCCCATTCTGTTATAGTTGCCCCCTTTACTATTTACTGTTGGATTATGAAATTTAAATAATTTAATTTATTGTTACCTATCATGTATATTTAAAATGATGTGAAAACTGGAGATAATGGGGTTGGTATAACTTATAGTTATCTCTAATTTTGTCAGAAACAAACAATTTTATTTATTTATTCATCATATGATGAATGAGCACCATGTTGACCTAGTGGTGAAGACATTCACCTCCCACTCAGAAGATTAAGAGTTCAGTCCTAGGCAGATGTTTCTCTCCTAGGGCGCAAAGGAAAAATATCTGCTGAGAACTCTGTATGGCATCAAGAAGGGCATCCGGCCAGTAAATATTCAGCTCCATATAGCCATCCCAACTCTACCCTGAATTAAGGAACTGCAGGGTCACAAAAAATCATCATATGATGAATAAATTACTGATCCACTGAAATCTTCCTGTAAGACATTTGGGTTAAAATAGAACATTCCAAAATCAAAGTCAAATTACTTATACCACACAATAAGTACATCTACACTCTGAAAGATCTAGCTTATCTTAGGAAAGGAACCAAAAAACAGTTTTAAGAAAACCCTCTCAGGTTGTCTAGCAAATCTGAGCTTCCTCTTTCCAAATGTAGTGATTAAAATGTATTCACGCACTGGATTCATGGGTATATGTGAATATGTGTGAGCCACTCAGAGTCATTGTATGAGATAGATGGCCTTATAAGTCAAGTAAATAAAGAAGTAAACTCTGTGAATGGTTCAACTTACTTTCCAAGTGAAAACACATCTTATTTTAACATAGTTAAACTATTCAGAGCATTGAAGTATATATGGGTAACACTCTTGCTAGCTCTGAAACAGGCCAAGTTAATTTGTAATATAATTTGAATAGGTTGATTTTCTCCAGGTGCACTCAGTGAAAACCAAAACATGTGAAAACAGTCAAAGATGTTTGAAGACAATCAATTTAGGCTGTCTTTCAAGAAAAGCTTATTTTCAAGGTCTGTCTTTCAAGGAAAACTTATTTTTAGTATTCCACAAAGCATCCATTGGCAAGGAAGTCCTACATTGGAGGTGAGAATTTGACTTCTGCCTACACTGGCTCCTCCCCAGCCACATAAATATAGATAAGTCAGCAAGTCTTTTCTTGCTCAGATTCTTATTTATGCTTTCTCATTACACCTCAAGATATTCTCCTAAGCGCCTGTAGGCAAGACAAGAAGCAACGGATGGAAACTAATCAAGGAGAGAAGCAACCTAGAACTAAAGAAACTTCCTGACAGTTAGAACAATTAACCAGTGGAACAACCTCCCTCCAGTAGCAGTGAATGCTCCAACACTGGAAGTTTTTAAGAAGAGACCGGATAGCCATTTGTCTGAAATGATATCCCCTGAGCAGGGGATTGGACTAGATGACCTCCAATGTCCCTTCCAACTTATTATTATTATTATTATTATTATTATTATTATTATTAATCTCAGAGAAGATGGCATAATTTAATGGTAGAGAACATTTGTTATATGTAAGCATTCCCAATTCAGCCAGCAAAATATGTCTTATTTATATCCATTCATTTTTTTACTGATTTTATTATTTATAAGTCTTTTATAGTGCTTAAATCCAAACCACATCAGTAAACTCCCTCAGAAATATTGTGAGATAAATAATTTTACATCAGACTTGCTTGACTGATTTTAATGAGATGTATACAAAAATCCCATTTCCTCAGTTTGAACCTTTAACTGTTCTAAAGTGTGGTCCAAAATTTGGGCCACACATTCTTTAGATTCCTTGTGGTTCCAACTGTTTGGGACTTTGGAAAGATTGTGAAGGACTTGGGAATAGGTGTGAGGAAAAGTAGGAATTAAGCCTATCCCCACATCTTGCTATTTTCCTGATGCATTGGACTTTCAAAAAGAATTAAAATGGAATTAAACACACTCCCTGAGCATTGAGAAAGTCTCCTATTAATTGGAGTATCCCCCTTTTCTTTCCTTTTAACCAGTTGTAGATTAATCTCCAGGCTGAAAGAAAAATTGGAGCTCCTTGGCAATCCTGTGATTCACCTGTAAAGTCACTCTAGACCCAAACTTGCCCATATTTATCTCCAAAACTTCCCTGACTTTCAGGAACTCTTGGAATGGCTGAAAGAGGAGATGTTGAATGCTTACCTACAGACTGTTATCTTCAGGTTTTCCTTTCAAAGTCACATATGGTCCTTATGATGTTAATGCAAGTTTTACCAATACATGTGTAGACTTAACAGAGAAACATTAAAGCAAAGAGGGAGGATTTTTCCGCACCTCAGAAGAAGTTTTCTGCCAAAGCTTATCTTTGTGGTCAAGGGGTGTGGTGCTAGGCCCAAAACCAAGAATGACATGTGGCAATTCTTTCAAGCTGATTTTTTTTATTGTTTCACACCTATAGACAAAATCATGCCAGACTGAGGACACTACTATCTACATCTACAATATATTATATGAACTACAAGTAGTCCTCAACTTATGATCACAACTGAGCCCAGAATTTCTGTTCATAAGCGAGATAATTGTTAAATGAATTTTGCCCGTTTTACAATCTTTCTTGTTAAGTGAATCACTGCAGTTGTTAAATTAGTAACACAGTTGTTAAATGAGCTTGACTTCTCCATTAACTTTGCTAGTTAGGTCGCAAAAGGTGATCATGTGATCTTGGGACACTGCAACCGTCATAAATATGAACCAGTTGCCAAGCATCCAAATTTTAATCATATGACCATGGGGTAATGAGATGGAAACCCCCCCCCATGCCAAATGACCAAGAGGATGCTCCAAAACACATGGCAAAGAACACGAATGGAAGACTTAAAGACCCTAAACATCACATAAGAAGATGCTAAAGTATTCGCCCAAGACCGAAAATGGTCAAGATCTCTTCCTGCTCAATATGCTACATAGCATGGAAGGATCTAAGTCTAAATCTAGACCATGGAGATGCTGCAATGGTTGTAAGTGTGAAAAATGGTTATAAGTCACTTTTTTTCAGTGTCATTGTAACTGTGAATGGTCATTAAACTGTTATAACTCAAGAACTACCTATATTATGGAGGGGCTGTCTTCACACTCTTTCTCTTACACATGATATCTGGGTTAGGTTGCCTCTTACTCCTCTGGAATACAACTCCACCCCCAATCCCAGGAATCCATCTCCTCACTACATTCCATCACAGCAACTACTTACTCATTTTCAATAAGAAAGGCTCTAATAAGCAACAAAGATCTCATAAACAGGAAAATACAAAAGTTTTGGTTATATGGGGAAAAATGCAAATCTACAGAAAGTGGCAAAATGGTTTGGATGAAATTCTTTAGTATCTTCAAATAAAAAAGGGGGGAAGAGCCTTTTGTGTTGCTTTCCTTGGTACTGGGGAGTTGCATAAAAATAAATATGAGCAATTTATTTTCAGAATTACATTAGTAGAAACATTAGGGCCTTGGGGGAAGCCACAAAAAGTAAAATGTGCATTATGTAATCTTCTTGAAAGAACCAGTGGAGAATTAGAGTGGTTAAGGACATCCAAATGGGCTATAAAAGTCTGCTGATAAAATCATCTAAAGCAGTTGGTCTGTGCTGACAGGAGCAGCATGTTCTATCAATCAATCATCCAAATCTGTCACTTCAGTTCATCCCCTTCATTACGAGAAAGGTAGTAAGACCTATCCTCCCATTTAAGCCAGTTTTTCAAAGTTGAGAACCTTCATATATGTTGGGAACCATCATTCTCAGCCAATGTAGCCAAAGACTGGAAATGTTGTGACTGTTGGCTCCATGTATTTTCAGGACATCAAACTGAGGAAGTCTGGTTAACATTAAGCTTAGAAAAAAAAACGACTAAAACCATTGCTTCTGGATGTTTCTCAGTTCCAATTATGGTAGAAAAGAACTTTTTTCCTTTATACAAATTTAAATTATTTGTTTTATTTCTTATTGCTTTCATACAATGAAGAAAATGGGAAAACAAATTGAAATTTATTTTATTTCAGTCTAAGACTAGGATAGTTTTCCTTAATACTAATTAACTTTGTTGTGTATATCTGGTAATAGTGGTTGAGCAAGCTACTTCAATTCTGGTGATAACAAAGGTTAGGTATTAATGATAAATTTCATTTTATTTTGTTAACAATAAAAGTTCAGACTTCAGTGTCTATTGTCATGTGTGTTTTAGGCAAAAGGGCAGAAAAGTTGCACATTTTGGCAAAAAGGTGGCATATCTCACAGCTAATTATCAATATGACACCAGAAAAGTGGAAAAGGCTTGTATGCGAAAAATAATAATTTACAGCTTTATGCATGTGACTGTGTCTTCTACTCTAAACTTTCCTAGTTTTAAAAGTAGCCCTGCAGCCAGAAGGTCACCATAACTCACAGATGGTTGTTATGCTTCCCTCAGAGAGGTGTGTTGAGCCTTGCTCTTTAGGAAAATACCAAAAATGCATTTGTTTAGTGAAGATTTTAACAACTGAGTCTAATGATACAATATAGATTTTAATTTGATTTTAATTGTATTGATTTTTCTGTCACATTTTAACAGTTTGTATTATTTTTAACGGATAACTTTATTATATTAATGTTACATAAATTAGAAAAGCTGTGCCTTCAGGGTGGGAGAGAAATGGTGATCTCATAGCATTTGTCTTTAGAAAAAGCATTTTTATTACAATAACAATAACTAAAAAATACAGACATTATTTCATAAATGGGGACTGTAGGCCACACATGCTTCCAAATATTTTTTTAAATAGATCATTTTTTAAATTAGATTGTCCTAGTTTTACATTACCCTGGCTTCATAGTGGTTTACAGCAAGAAGCAAAGCTGATCTCCAGATCTGCTTAGTTTACCTAAAACAAACAAAATTGCTCTAGACCAGGGGTGTCAAACTGCCAGCCCACAGGCCGGATGCATCATAGCAAAATCGAGCCCACCCCATTGCCGGCGAAGGCAAAAAAGTGACACATCACATGATGCTGAGAGTTTGACACCCCTGTTCTAGACTATCTCTGTTCTTCAAACTCTCAATATTGCTTTGGCCCACTTGCCTGGTGTCCTAATGTCACAACCCTGTCCTCCCCCCCATTATTGATCCAAAAGCTAAAAAAGATGATACTAAATACATGTTAATAGTATTTGATGGTGGTAATTTCTTAAGCTGTAAAGAATCCTGCAGCCTATTGGTGGCAGGCTTCAGATATTCCAAGCCAACTGGGTTTAGGACATCCAGTGAAGATATGTTGGGTATTCTCAGGGCAGCCCAAAAAGTCAAGATGGTCATTGAAGCTCCATTCCCATTATATGTACATTGATGTGACACATACGTACAAAAGAACAAAGGTTTGTTCTTCTTGTTCTCTTTCCTGAAGATATCACTGGAAATTATCTGTGGACCACAGTATATCCAGTTTATGGGCTCTAAGGCTTCTGCTGGACTGAGAAGCAATGCCATTATTTCTCAGACATTCTCATTATTTCATTCAGACATTCTCAAGGCTGCCTTTAGAAGAATCCCTAGTTCTGCCAGCCTCCTCCCTTGAGACCCAAATGCTAGTGAAGCAGACATATGTTGTTATCCCAGAGACTATCACAATGTTACTTGTTGAGATGTATGTTTATAGAAATCAAATCAATCAATAAAATTAATGAAGATATTGCCTATGTTTGAGATTTTTTAATCAAAATTTTATATGAGTGTTTAAAATAAACAATAAGTAAAATAATGGAAGGGAGAGGAAAACTGAATTCCCATTCTGTATAGAGGTACTGAAATGTTTTTTGAGCTGAAACCAAATGAAACCTTATTTATCCCATTCATACTGGACCTATTGATAAAGCTGCAGAGAGAATTACTGGGTAAGACAGTTCTGAAGTTGAGAAATATTAAGTTCTCCTCCCTTTAAAAAGTCATTGCTGTAAATATTTTAACTACTTATGATTGATGGATTGTTTTCCTTTCATCGGATCCTATTCCCAGGATCAACTTTCTCTCTCACTGCAAACCCTCCACTGCTTCTCTTGTTTTTCCTTTCTGACACTTAATACCGGCAGATACTCATTAACTCAAACCTCTTATAAGTGTATTTTAAGCTTAAACATTACCTGTTCAACTTTATTCCTGTAATCTATTTAACTAGAGAAAATTCTAGGAAAAATAGAGGGCACAGTATTGTTGACAACAGAAAAATAAACTGTGAAAATAGAGTAATTAAGTTTCTCTAATAGAGGACGATATTGATAATTGTGCTTCATTGTGCCCAGTAATGGATTTTTACCTCGTTAAACCTCTTTTTTCAGGAAATCAACTTCACTCAATCATCATTACCATTTCAACTCTTTCATTTTCATTACAAACATTAATTTTGTTAACTTCCCATGCTATTTAACATCTACATAAAACTGTTGAGGGAAGATGTCTATCTGAATGAAGTGAAGTATTTTCAATATGTTGATGTAGTCATTTGTACATTGCCACTGCAGGCTAGACCAGAGATGCAAACATAAGAAGAGCCATGCTGAATCAGGCCAAAGCCCATCGAGTCCAGCATTCTGTGTCACACAGCAGCCCACCAATTGTACATGGGGATCTTGAGCAGAAAGAGAAGGCAAAACCCTCCCTTTCCCTTGACCCCCAACAAAACCCCCAAAGAAGGTTTCTACATTGCCTGGAGGATGTGAGGGACTAGATGGAACAAAATAACATCAAATTAAATTCCAGAAAGGGCTTCTGGGTGGACTATTCATATAAGCTTTTGATACTGATAATGGATATGAGGCTGCCTTCATAATATGATATTTTGAAAATTGTTTTATTGCTATTTTTTTAAACTGGGTTGATTTGTTTGGTTTTGTAGTTATTGTTTTGTTCACCACCGCAGATTTCTGAAACGGACTGTACGTGTATTTGTGTGTATGTAAATTCCCATTTTCATTTTTTATGAAAATGCCAGGACTAACTCAATTAGACTTCAAGAACAAAAATACAGTAGTCCCTGACGTACGACACAATTGAGCTCACCATTTTAGATGCTAAGCAAGCAGTTACTAAGTAAATTTTGTTCCATTTTAGGATTTATTTTGCCACAGTTTGCCACAAGCAAATCACTGCAGTTATTAAACAAATCTGGCTTCCCCCATTGACTTTGCTTGTTGGAAGCCAGCTGGGAAGATTATAAATGATAATCACATGACCCCAGGACAGTGCAACTGTTATAAATACATGCCAGTTGCCCAGTACTCGAATTTTGATCACGTGACCATGAGGATGTTCCAGCAGTCGTAAGTGTGAAAACAGATCATAAGGCACTTGTTTAGTGCCATTGTAACTTTGAATGGTCATTAAACAAATACTTGTAAGTTGAGGACATCTGTAGCTCTTCAGAAGACCTTATAGACTAAAGTACAGTTGAAACCATAAGCTTTTCTTTTGGGACTAATGGATAGGAAACTAAAAAAGGGTCATGAAGCTTTGTTATATATAACCATCACACAGAGATGATATGCTCAAGAGTGAAAAAATGTCGACACTAAGCATGGACGAATGGTTGGTGAAGATGTTAGGACTTGCTGAGATGGCCATCTTTGGTCAGGGAAAAGACTATCTACATTTATGCGTGACTGGAAGAAACAGAAAAAAATGATGCTTTTATGAATTGGGGTTTTGATGTTATAAAAAAAGGGGATTATAGAAAAAAAGTGGGCTTTTTTGTAATAATAAAATAAGAGATAGCTTTGTAATTACATTTGTATTTGCTGGAAAGGAAATCAGAAGTTTCTATTCCTTTTTTATGCTTTCTTTCTGTTCCCTTTGGGGTTTGGTTTGGTTTTTTGGTGTGTGTGTTTTTGTTCTCTTTATTCTACATTAGTTTGGGTTATTTTTTATGTTCTCCTTAAAACCTTTAGTAAAATTTATGTTTATAAAAAGAAGAAAAATACCTCATGGAACATAGTCTGGGATTTGTCGGACTAATAAAACTTTTAGGGGAAGATGTTATGACTTCTATATTTAGCAAATAACTGAAAGCCAGAAACTTCTCATAATAATGATATATATATATATTGATATACATATGCTTAAAACAGTACTTTCCTTCTATGGCCTTTCATGGCTATTGTTGATTAATCATTAAATTATAATGATTTTGTCATTGCTTTGCCTTGAAAGCTGCTACAGAAGAAGAGGGGATAAAAAGTAAAAAAAAAAAGTAACAGCTCAGAATATTTTATGCTAATATAAATAAAAGGTAAGGCACATAAGATCCTAATGTGAGCAAGTGTGCGATGAACTGTTGGGGGAATCAGAAAACAAATGAGATTTGGCAATATCATATTATCTGAAGCAAACAAATGTTGTTACACAAAAATCACAGGTACAATTCAAAGCTGCCAGTTTTAAAACCAAAGAGGATATCAAGAAGCATTCTATGTTTTAAAGTAACAGTATGAATCTTATCTTTAAAAGATGATAAGAGCACCAATGGCAATAAAGCTTAGGCTTAAATATAAGTAGACAGTAAAGGATTGAGCATGCAATATAAATGCAGAAATAACAAAGAGGGTTTTATTAATTGGCACCTTTCAATCAAAGAGAAAATGGTTATGAGACAATCATTGAAGAATGTGAATAATTAATCTTGACTATCCTTGCTAGATTAATCAATTCAGTGATGACCACAAGCCAAAGAACGATCTTCCCAGTACGGATTATTTGTAATGACTGCCAGAATCAAAGACAGATGGATGTGAAAAGGACTTTCATTAACTTTATCTTTCCATTAAGATGGTAATATATAGTTGTCTCCTTACTTCCCATATTTATATGGATTTTTGTGAATACATACTCAGTTATTTCATTTCTGTATATTTGTTTGAAATTATCTTGCTGTTGGATGACAAAAACATTTGTTTTATCAGTATGCGATTACTATTATCAGAATTCCATCTTATGAAAAGACAATTTGTGGAGGCATATCTTTGAAGCCACTTATGTTTAGAAAACTTAATCACAACTTATTCCAAAAACACTGTGACATAGAAAAGGTCAGGACAAGTCTTCAAAAAGTCAACAGTGTGTTGTGGTGCCTTGATTATATTTCAGTGATGTACAGATAAGGACTGTGGCACCAGTGCAATTTGTCCACTTATACTGCAGGGATTTTTTTTTTCTTTTAATCTCTTTCCTTGATTTTTGGTTTTGTATTTTGTCCAAATACAAGAAAAATGACTGTCATTGTTCCATGTTTATTCCTAATTGGTTGTTATTATCAACTTCATACTCTAAGAAGATAACAGCTTATGGACCTCTGTTGACATATTCAAGGATGTTTCATAGAAAAGCTAAATAAATGTATCTGTACCCTATCTCTTCCAAACATAATCACAAGCACATAATCACAAGCACATACAAAACACTGATTATGATTATGATTATCTGATTATGCCAGGAAATCCCAAACAGATTACTCTGGAATAATTCAATTCATAGAGCAACTTTTACAATTTGGATTTTTCAGGTGCTACAGTATAGGTCCCTCATTCTTAGTCAGCATGACATGCCCTGACTTGCCCTGAATTGGGGGGAAATTTTCAGGATTTTTTTTTTTTTTTAGAATTAAATATGCCAAGGGCCTATTATTTGCTGCATATTAGATGGTAGTCATCAATTCTAATTTCTCTATCTTGATACAACAGAGGCAAAAAAGAGGAACTGGGAGATGCAGTTCCCATTTCACTGGGTAGAGATACTATGCATACAAAGATACTCCTCGTGCTCTTCTCTTTTAGAATAAATGCTATCCAAAACATAGAAAAAGAATTAAAAAAGAGTAAACTATAGAAATTAAAATATAAGAAAATGAAATATTAAATCTGGTGATGTGGTAGAAAATAGTCAAGAATTGCAGGAGAAAGGGGGTTTTTTTCCCCAAAGGAGCAATGTGACAGATTGAAATTTTGGCGTGCAGACAGAAAGCGAAAGCAGACTCTCCCTAGCCATTCACAGGATATATCTAATAGTTATACAGATAAGTGCTTTCATTTGGCAAGATTCCTATCTATATGTGAACAACAAAAAGAAACTACTCTGAAATAATTCCTCATATCATTCTTGCTTCCTTGGGCTTGACAGGTTTACACCAACAGAATTCACTATACTGCTCCATACCTTTGTACTCTTGTAGGCCGATCTTGCTACTATCGCATCTATACTTGTTATTTATGTCACCCTTCCTTCCTTCCTTCCTTCCTTCCTTCCTTCCTCCCTCCCTCCCTCCCTCCCTCCAACTTTCCTGTGTTTAGGAGCATTCTACATACATTCAAATATTTGTTCTGTTGTTTCAGTACCCATGAACACCTGCAGTTGTTTGTTTTCCCCAACAAACATGGTCTTCAATTCACTAATTTTCAGGTGTAAACTCATTGTGTGTGCTTACATTTGCTGCAAATCATTTGGATTCTGAGCCCAAAAATGGCATTGCTGACATTCAGAAGTACACGTAATTCATATTCAAATACAATGCACGGACAAATACATTTAAAAAAACCAAAGGAACATCATACATCTTTAATCTATTTAATGCTTAATAATGAAACATTCATTAAGCATTCCATTTATTCTGCCAAATACTTTCCAAGGCATCCTTAATCAACTAATCCCCGGGATTTTTTCATTCATTTTTGCATATCACCCTGTTTAAGGGAACTAAAACAGCATTTTGAAAAAAAAAGTATCTTTACAGACATGTAAATGAGTCATACTGTTACTTCCTAAGCAAATTATACCCATGTCTTAACATTTTGATTGTGTTGTCATTTTAGGTTAAGAATATTTATTTCTGATTATTTTAATGTTTTTATGCTGTAATCCACTTCAAAATGAGATAGTGGCAAATAAACTTAATAATAAATAATAATAAACATTTCTTCAGTTGCACCATACATACCTGCTACATGGCTATTTTTCCATATTCACTTTGCTTTTTGTCTGCCTTTTAAAATCTTAAACATTTATTGCTGCATTTCTTGCAACTGTCTTTTTCTCCTCTATATACATTACATAATCATTACTTTATAATACTTTTTCATACAGGACTCATACATTTTCTTCCTACAGTTGTTATATTTTTAGCTTCCTCACTCCCTCACTTCTTTCTTGTCTATGTCCATTTTTTCCCAAGGTCCAGTGTTGATATTATTTAAAAAATTGCCTGTTCCACATTCAGCATCTCTCAGTCCTCTTGTATGTTTTACTAATACTCTTTCATCTTAAATAATCAAATCAATCCTTTTGTACGGATACCATACAGATATTTTTGGCCAACAACAAAGGCAAGAAAGTGACTTGCCACTATGCAGCAAAACTGTAGAAAGCAAAGAGGATAAACTTGACAGACATACGCAAGAATTGTTGTCTAACTCTAAGCAAAAAGGCTGAAATCCAGACTAATGTGATAGCAATTAAAAGTGTCTTAGACAAATCTCCCTAAGGAGGAGGAGGAGGAGGAGGAGGAGGAGGAGGAGGAGGAGGAGGAGGAGGAGAAGAAGAAGGAGGAGGAGGAGGAGGAGGAGGAGGAGGAGGAGGAGGAGAAGAAGAAGAAGAAGAAGAAGAAGAAGAAGAAGAAGAAGAAGAAGAAGAAGAAGAAGAAGAAGAAGAAGAAGAAGAAGAAGAAGAAGAAGAAGAAGAAGAAGAAGAAGAAGAAGAAGAAGAAGAAGAAGAAGAAGAAGAAGAAGAAGAAGAAGAAGAAGAAGATTATTCTGCTATTAAAGCCAATCTCAATAAAAGTAATTTTAGTTTCTCCATGGAATTGATTTCCTGGTTTGGTCTACCTAGTGGAACAGGCAACAACTGAGATGGTGCCCATTTATCTAATCATGCAGACTTTTTGTGATTCAGTGCACCCATAGTTCTTGGGATCCATCACTTGAAGGAAGGCCTATCAATCACCTGCCTTCTGAGGCTGTCCTGTTTGCATGGTCCTGTTTGTGCAGGCCCCACCTGTGCTCTGTGAGGGAGAAGATATACCATTCTTCCTGGGTGATCCCTGCATCAGAAGTGAGTTTGCTTTTCATATGCCGGCATGCTTCATCAAGCTTCCCCATAATTCTTCTGAAGTGCGCATATTCCTTTCTCTGTAGCTTTTAAATAGACTCCAGTGGTGGGTGGAAGAGAATGAAGCTGAAGAAACTGGAGGCAGACAATTCCCAGTAGAAGGGAAATCATTTTACTTTTATTACTTGCCATAAGTCAAGCTTCTTGCAAACACATTGCAGGACGTGAGTAAAGTGACTCCCCTGATAAATGGTGCTGTTTTTATTGTATAAATACAGGACTCTTTTTTAAAGACCAAAAGCTTAGCTGGTTGCAAGCAGAGAAACCCCATATAGGTTAAGGCACCCGTGGTCATGTTAACAACTATATTTTCAACACCTCCCCCCCAACCCTGGTTAGATTCAGTCTATAAGACACAAATATAATATGATCTGTGTTGATAAAAGGCATCCCATCTTCCTGGGATCTTTTTAAAGCAGTCTTAAATTTGTTAACAGTGGAAAGGTATCCACAAAGCTCATGACATCCTCAGAAGGTGGTGGGATTTTTTTTTTTTTGTAAAATGGGATGATATCTGTAATATTTCATAAAAAGACAGAGAGGTGGGGGAAAGTTCAAACACATGCTTTATGTACGAGTTATACCCTGCAGGCATGGTTTTTAAAACATTAAATGGCTGATACGAGTGTGTTGTTGCCGGGATGGATAGGTGGGGGTTATTATTTTATTATTTTTAATTTTTATTATTTCTATTTCTTTTATATTGTGTTTTTATTAACTGTAAGCTGCCTTGTGTCGCTGTGAGTGAGTAGGCAATATAAATTTTGCAAATAAATAAATAAACACGCCTCTTAAACAGCATCTCTCCTTCCAGCTTGAAATCTAATGAGATAATCAAAGCAGTGGCTGACCTAACTGTGGTTCTCACAGCAAAAAGGATTAGAGCACGGGTGTCAAACTCATGACATCATGTGACGTGTCATGATGTATCATGACTTTTTTCCCATTGCCAGCAATGGGGTGGGCGCAGTTTTGGCATGATGCATCTGGCCTGCAGGCCGGCAGTTTGACACCCCTGGATTAGAGGGAGACAACTCCCAGAGTTCTGAGAGAGCTGGCAGATGTTATCTCAGAACCACTGCACCACATCTTTCAAAAATCCTGCAGCACAGGGAAAGTTCCTGACAATTGGAAAAGGGCTGATGTGGTTCCCATCTTCAAGAAAGGGAAAAAAAACAGGCCCAGGAAATTACAGACCAATCAGTTTAACATCAACACCTGGGAAGATCCTAGAAAAGATAATCAAAAAGATCTGCAAACAACTAGAAGGAAACAAAGTCATAACCAGTGGCCAGCACGGGTTTGTTAAAAACAGATCATGCCAAACCAATCTTATTTCATTTTTTGATAAAGTGACTAAACTAGTAGACCAGTGAAATGCTGTGGACGTAGTATACTTAGATTTCAGTAAGGCATTTGATAAAGTAGACCACAACTTACTCCTTGGTAAACTAGAAAAAGTTGGAATAGACAACATCACCACCAGATGGATCTGTAGCTGGCTGACAAACCATACTCAATGAGTAGTCCTCAATGGCACTACAGCCACAAGATTCCGTCTTAATACTCTTCAATATCTTCATCAATGACTTAGATGAGGGAATTGAAGGGGAAGTCATCAAATTTGCAGATGACACCAAACTGACAGGAGTAGCCAACACACCAAAAGATAAACTCAGGATCCAAAAAGATCTAGACAAACTTGAACAATGGGCCCTATCCAACAAAATGAGTTTCAATGTGGAGAAAAGCAAAGTTTTACATTTAGGTAGGAAAAATCAAAGGTACAAGTACAGATTGGGTGAGACCTGGCTTAAAAACAGTAACTGTGAGAAGGACCTTGGAATCCTAGTGGACGATAGCTTGACTATGAGCCAGCAGTGTCCAGCAGCAACCAAAACAGCTAATACAATCCTGGGTTGCATAAACAGAGGCATAGAATCAAGATCACATGAAGCATTAGTACTGCGTTATAAAACCCTAGTAAGACCACACCTGGAATACTGCAGCCAATTTTGGTCACCATATCACAAAAAAGATGTTGAGAGTTTGGAAAAAATTCAGAAAAGAGCAACTAAAATGATCAAAGGCCTGGGAACTAAAACATACAAAGAATGGCTGCGGGACTTGGGTTTGGCTAGTCTAAAGAAAAGAAGAAATAAGGGAGACATGATAGCAGTATTCCAGTATCTGAGGGGCTGCCACAAGGAAGAAGGGGTCACTTTGTTCACCAAAGCACCAGAGGGAAGGACAAGAAACAATGGTTGGAAACTGATCAAAGAGAGAAGCAACCTGGTATTAAGGAGAAACTTCCTGACAGTGAGAACAATCAACCAGTGGAATAGCTTGTTTCCAGAAATCATAGGTGCTCCAACACTGGAGGTTTTTAAGAAGAGACTAGACAATCACCTGTCTGAGATGGTATAGGTTCTCCTGCTTGAGCAGGGGGCTGGACTAGAAGATTTCCAAGGTCCCTTCCAGCTTCTATTCTATTCTATTCTATTCTATTCTATTCTATTCTATTCTATTCTATTCTATTCTATTCTATTCTATTCTATTCTATTCTATTCTTACAGCCATGCTCTTCCACAAATGCAATGCTTTCCACTGCATTAAGAACAGGTTATAGCTGTGAGGAGGAGCAGTTCTCCCCCCTCTTCCACTCTTTCCATAATATACTTTAACAGCAGAGGAGTCGATTTGCAGACATCAAATGGTTCCAGGCGGTCATTGTACTAACAACATCCCATTTGTTGTACTTTTATACTCTGGAGGAAACCTCCAAGTAATAGCAAGTTTATTTAGCGGCAGAAAGTGTGGTGAACTTTAGTTCACTCAGAGGCCTACCAAAGGCCGGGAAAATCCAGTTTACAGCTCCAGAGAAGTCAGCGTTCCATGACATTAATAAAATCCAGAATTAAGAGTAGGACAGCTGTGATTGTCTTTATTTTCTGCCTGCAGGGTGAGTATATTTAAAACTTCTCATCCTTTTTACAGGGTTCCTTGACTTTTTTTTTTTATTCTAGCCTGAATAGAAGGGAAATTACTGTATAGCAGGAGAATTGAGGACAGCAGTTGTTTGTTTGTTGAATGAAATTGTTTAAATTTTCAAACTGACAGAGAGGGGTGATGAAAGTACATCAAAACTATAATCTCACTAAGAGGGAAACTAGATATCAACTACTGAAGTAAGAGGGTGAAAAAGTATGTGGAAATATTGGGAATGTAGTGAATTATTAAATAAAAACAGACAATTTAAAAGTATATATAAAAGTCCACTATATTCAGCAACACTATCTTTGAATGGTTTGTACTTTTCTTCAAATCTGCTATATTTGATATGAAATACAGTTGCAACTTTCTTAATAAATAGCATATTAGGAAGGATATTTTTCTCCCTTCTTTCCTTCCTTTTTAAATAAAAGAGGTTAAAAAGACACAAAATGATGATTATGTAAGACCAGCCCACTCACCCCATTTCCACCCCTTAATGAGAAAATAATCCTAGATTAATTTTTCTTCCTGAAAATGTTTACTTCCAATTTAATAAAATAACTATTTCACAAGTTATTTTAATTTTAAACACATGCAAGTTAATGAATCATTTCAGCATAGCCAGAACCATGGAAGAAAATGTACATCAGAAAAAAATTCCATATTTGGTAAATAATTAAAAAATAGTTTGAATATTCAAAAAATGGAGTATATTAAAGACAACTGATAGTTATTTATATGTGATTATCAGCATTCATTGCATATGCTTCAAAAGTGGAAAAACAATTGAATTGGGGGTATTCATAAAATTCCTCTGGCATTTTCACCAAGTTAAAATTTATCAGATTTTGAACATAGTTTCTACCCACAGGAGATCCCAACTAACAAGCTATTAGGAATAAAACAATCCCATGATCCTATAATTTGTCTTATCTGAGTCAACGTTCTCCAGATTGTGTCTTGATTTGAATGTTTCACATCCATCATGGAGATAAAATCACTGGAGACAACAGATGTTTATTCTTAAACATCTCAGACACTCGAGACCACATGAGAAATGTCAAAGAGAGCTCTTTTGAACTTTATTTATTATTATCAAAAGGCTTTTACCTTTCATCTCCTTTAACATTATATCCTTTTGTATATTTCTTAAATGGCTGCACCTGCTGCAGTAGTTTTTAATTAGGATTTTTATGAATTTTATATTTGATGTCCAAATTCTGTAGTAACATTTCAAACAAATATGATCAATTCAGTGATGTTGAATAGGGCTTACTCATCATCATATCATCATCATCTTACTTTCAGCAAATCATTTTTTTTAAGTTCGGCTCATCTACTCTATTCACTTATATATGCTTCTAAATAACATATTATAATCAAAAACAGACTCCTTATCAGACATTACTAGCTCTTCAAAATGCTTATTAAAACAGCCAGGTCTTTGTGACTTTCATAAACATCAACAGTCCTATTAATGTGATCTTGAATTTAAGACAAATCACACACAGAGAAAGAAAAAGAGCATGAAAAAGGGTATACCCACAGAAACATGTACTTAGACAAAAATTCTGTGCAATAGTCCACTTCCCCATCTTTTCAACCCAAAGTTGCCAGATCTGGATATTCTTCTTCAGCCCAAAACTGTGATCACCTGACACACTTGTCTGTGTATGTGAAACCATTTTTTTTTCAGATCTTTGTCAAATGCACCCTACTCCAAAGAAACTCCTGACATTCTCTATGAATGTAACCAAAATATGTTAACTGAATTCATAGTATTTGATTAAAATTAGTTACCTATACAATAAGTTATTGCAGATGTCCCTATCTGTATGAGGAGACTATTCCAGGTTTCCTCATATACAAACTCCAAAGGAAATGCAAACATTCATTTCCTTCCCTTCTTCCAACAGAAAAACATATACAGACACACAAACCTGAGAGGGAAATAGAGGAAGAGAAAGGTTATGGAACTGTAAAGCAAAGAAAAGAGAAAGCTGTGGACAAAAGTGTTTTGAGAAAAAGCAAAATGAAGAGGTAACTAGAGAAGATAAAACAGCAAATGGATCTGTTTTTTTTAAATTAAATTCATCAAAGAAACAGACTTTTCCAAACAAGGAGACAACAGTTCTTTTTAATTAGCATTGTTTATGGTCATTTGCTCCTGTTGTTCATTCTGTTGCTGTCATCCACTTTTTTTTCATCTTTCTCATAACCCCATCAACAGATAATTATTGGTGATGGGGGGATTTCATGCATTTATTATTTGGCAATTACACTGCAAAGGGTAGAAAAATGAAAGTATACCTAAAATATGAGCTTGGAAAATACAAAGTACCTACAGAATGGTTGCAGATAAAACATTAATTGAGCCACATGAAAGATAGCAATTTTCACCAATGAATTTGCTAAAATATCAATCAGTATCTGCAATTATAAAATGTTTCATGAATTATGCACCATGACTTCACTTTTTAACCATGAATTCTGTTTAGTAACGATTAATTGCCTGGATAAACCCTTTAGCAGTAATTTTCCACTACTGTTTATTTTCTCTTCCACTATATCCATATCCCACATTTATTTCTTATATGGAATTTTAAACTAGTCACAATACTTTTAATTAAGTTTGAGAATTGTAGCCCACTGAAAAAGGGTGAAGGATTTGGCCCTTTGATTGATCTTTTAAAAGTTTTTTTAAAAAAATAATATTATTTCCTGTTTGGATAAAAATTAATACTATGAAAACAAATAGCAGATTAAGTTATAAAGATTTGGAATGTAGCTTTATAAGAATATTTAATATATATAGAATAGTTGCTATGGCTTTAATCTGATCTAATCAGTTTAAGAAACATCTTTCCCAAGATAACAAAATGTCCACAGGGATAAATATCAGCAATTAGTGGTCAAATGGATGATGAAATTAATATATGATAAAGTATACATGTACATATACGTAAACACAATGTTTGGCTTATTTTTATGTACTGTCTAATGAATGATTTAGCTAACCTAATCTCATTAGACATTGATACGATAATAGCAGACTGCACCTAAAATTATGGATTAACCCCTGTAGGGTAGTTTTACTTGGATCATGTATGTACAACTTTGCTAAAAAATACTTTAGCTATTTTAACTAAATAACTAAATTAAATTAATAGCTATTAACTTAATAACAAGTGTCACAGACGTCAAGAACTGCCAAGTTCAATTTCCTATTACCTGTGAAGCCAAATATAAGTTCTTCAACAAATTAATATTTCTCAGATTAACACTTGCAAGAAATAATAATAATAATTTGTTGAACTTCTTGGCAGAAAAAGCTTTTATGTTAATTTCAAGGAATCGTCTATGCAGTCATCTTGGTAACAAGATGGAATAGTTTGCTAAGGTTATCCTCAAGGCTCTTTACTAGGTATTCCACTGTCTAACCATTGGCCTTGATTGTCCCCCACCCAAGTTCAGCCCTGCTTAGCTTCTGACTCAGACATCATCACACAAGTTGAGGAAAGGAAATGTGTCCTTTATCAAATAATTTATATCTGATATATACCTTTGGAGAGTTGACTTTTCTGAGAAATTGTTCATTTTATTGAATATTTTCCAACATAGTGACTTTGATTCTGTCGACCTCTTGGAAACACTAATATCCTGACAGTGAGGAGCCTTCCAAACACATTGCTTTGCAAATTATCAGTATTTTGAAACAGTATATACTCCAATCCCTTGTTATTTCCATGCTGCCAGATATTAACATCTTCAGGCAGAGACCATACAAAAACAGGCACAGTTGTTTCAAGTCCCAACATTTCTTAGATGACACATTTATGCAATACAAGTTCTTCTAATTTCCCTCCAGCTGTTAAACCCAAGCATATAGCCTCGGCAACCTTATACCACAATATTTGGCACCCTTTTAAAAGATTGTATAGATACCCAGACAAAGAAGTCGGGCAAGATAGGAAGATGTGGAGAGATCTGGCCCATGGAATCACCAAGAGTCAGACATAATATAAAAACAATCCAAAGTTCTCACAACAGCCCACCTTATCAGTTTAATAATATTTTAATAGAAAATAATGATCAACATTTGAAGGAATGAAATCAATGAACCACATACTGATTTTGTATTCTTTTATACAATGTGCATTAGGAGTAATGTTTTATGTTCCTTAGTCTTTTATAAAGCTTACTGATTCACTTGGGGCCATCAAGAATCCCAAAATAATTTATTTTCCACCCCTCCCTAAAAGATAGCTTGGGTTAGGAAAGTTAAAATTTTCCTGATCATTTTGCTGAACACCCAGCCTGCAATGGAATAGAATAAGGGATTTTTTTTTCCTCCTCTGATCACATCAAGATTATGTGCAGCCAAATTTAGACATAGTAGACAATTAAGAAAACAGCAATATAGAGCATCAGCCAACAAAACAGCCATTATAACCTAATGTACATCCAATGTGTCTATTTACTATCTGTGGCTTCTACCATTAAAAGTTACACAGTGACCTCAAACTCTTTTTTCAAAGTATACATGCTTGCTTTGAACATGAAGGTGTTACCTTCTGGGAGAAAAAAAATATCAGCTGAACATAGAATAAAGTGATCCCTGTAATTTAACTCTTTTGTAGCAAAGCAGCCTGATGCAACAAAAAGCTCTGGTGTTTCAGATGTTAAACTTCAATGAGCCAGAATGGATTACTTTTAAGATAGCCTACTTTTTTTTTCTTAATTTGTCAGCTGCACAACCCTTATTGGCTTCTGCTCTTAACGTTGGCATTTGAAGAGTGACTTCAACACACCTGTCTCTTTGGGGCCTGTGGTTTTAAAAGTCTTTTGTACCCTGTGAATCTTTGTTGTGGTCTGCTATTCAAAGAATGTGCCCCGTCTCTAAAGCTGAGCCCTCTTTCTATTCTGTTTCTTCAAAGTCCAACCTTCATTCCCATAAACCGCATAGGTAATACCATTGCTTGTGCAATTCTGATCTTTATACTCCAGACACATCTGGGCATATTAACCTCTTTTCCAAGGCCTTCTGTGGCATATTTCGTGACTGTTTGTTCTTTTACTATTGATGGCTAATCCTAAAAGCTAGAAGCTATCTACCACCTCAGTATCTTCACTGGCAATTCAAAGCCTAGTTATTCTGATTGTTGTCATTAATTTGGCCATGTCCATATTTAATCTTAGTACAACTTTTTCACTGCGCTTCTTGACTTTCTTACCAGCCAGTCAACTAGAATTAGAATCATTTTTATTTTTTAGTACAGTAGCTTTATTGTTTGATGTTCTTCCTCCAATTTCAAACCCATGCTTATCTTCCTATCCAGATTCCATATATCACATTGATTAAATAATTAATTTAAATAAATAAATGGCAAGTGGACTAAGGCAGTCATAGAATGGATCCCAGTGTCAACGCTGCTAATATTGAATATTCTTGCTTTGACAAAATATGCAGAACTGTCTGGTACTTTTAGAGTTAATTCAGATGAGAATGAGAGAGGAAAGAAAAGTCCGCAGAAGGGAACGGAAGTGAATCTTTGCCCTCCAGGTTAATTGGAAGATGTGAATCATGACCCCAAAATAGGGAGGGGAAATGCCTGGAATGTTATGTGCAAAGGGAGGGAAATTCAGATCTTGGCATTCTCCATGCCGTGCTGACACTCCTTTTACACTAATAAAGGCTTTTTAGGTTAAACCATGCCTGAAAGTTCTTTGAAGTGTTTCATTAGTCAGACACATGACATCTAGTTGATAAAAAGTGTCCACAAAAGAGACCTAAAACAAGATGTAGAGATGACATCAGTAAGTATTGTGGACCCAAATGGCAAAGGAAAGCTCAAGACTGTATTACTGTAGTTGGAAACATGCAGAAGAAGCCTTCATCCTGCAGTGATTAGACAATAGCTAGAATCATGAATGATGAAATAAATAAGGAGAGAGTATATTGCTTGCTTTCAAGTTTTGCTAATCTGGAGCCAGCTGATTTTGATACGTCCCCTTTTTTTTAATACACATTCCACAGCTTGACATAATGAACATAACCAACCATAATAAATGAAGTACTGCTGATCTCTTTGTATTTGTTGTCTTTTTCAGTCATCCAGTGCACATCAACAATAATGTCTTCTGTTCCTCATCCTTTTCTAAACCTTATTGCATGACCTTGGACCACTCAAGGTCCCTCAAGCCAACTATCCTTTAAGGTTGCCATTTTAGGGAAAATTGGAAGATGGAGAACTCAGTAAGCCAGTTTTCTGAGGAAAGACAAGGTGTAAATAAATGCATGCATACAATAACCTTTCATAAGGAATAATTTGACATTCTTTCATGAAACTCCAGTTTAGATAATTCAGTCTTTTAGTATTTCTATTTATTTTTACTTATAAGGAGCAAAAGAGAAATTTATACAAATACATTTTATTTATTTATTTATTAAATTTATTTGCCGCCCAACTTGCCACAAAGCAACTCGGAATAAGTAATTAGTTTAGGTTTGTTCTGTTGGTCCATAAAGTGTTCCTGCTTCTTCTTTTGATTTTTTCTGAGCAATTTTACTCAGATCATCAGTCTTTATCTTGAAATTTAGCACAATTCTATATGCCACCACCATAGTGATCTTGCCATTGGTTTTTATTTCTGTATCTAATGTTAATATTTCTATGTTTATGATTTTAATTGAAAGCTTCCCAGACTCACTTTGCAGAGTGAAATGGGTAGTATATAAATCAAATGAATGAATGAATACCATATAGAGGAATCTTTACTTCGTGATATCAGTTGGGATTGTTAGCTGTAGCATTATGACTGACCTCTTTGCTTCACCACAACATACATAGGTTTTGATAAAATTGTTCCCAAGCCTTCCGTAATAAGCTCAGATTCCCATTTTGAAAAAGCACCATGGAGGAAGGAGAATGTATTTTTGAAGAGAGAAGGCTGCCATGTTATATATTGGAAAACCTCCATTGTTTTACATGTGAAATTAAGAAAGAGAAACTTCTGCGTAAAGTCATTATCCTGGTTTTCTTTAGCATGGAGCATTAATCAAATTTTAACCCTAGGCAAATATCACTCTGCAGTGAGAGTATTAAAAGGAAACAAAAGGATCGTGCTTACTTGGGTATAATTAACTTAGTCGTTTTTAAAAAAAATATTTTTATGTTTTTTAAAAAATGCAAAAACAAGTATCAGATAACAATCCCCCTCTCCATGTTTTATGTATGTACAATTGAAAACCAACCTGTTTTCATAGCAGGACTTGAATTCACAATCTTCCACTTTTTAGCCTGGTGCCTTAACCACTAGATTAAGCTTTCCCTCCAACCTACAATTTCTTAACTTTCTGAAGGGGGGAATGGATACAAAACCATTCACTAAACAGAAAGTTGAGAATTCTGGAAAAATAATTCAAAGTACCAAAAGGTGGCATTTTCATAACAAAACAAATTTATGAAAATGCCACCATTGAATACCTTCAGTATTTGACTTATTTTTCTAGGACCTTCAGTTTTTTAAATATTTTTATTGTATATCTTCATTAGAATTATTTGATCACCTAAATAAATAATGCATCACTTACTTTTAAGTTGATCCATTTACTCAATTCACACTTCTGTGAAATTAATCCATGTATCCATTATTTAACAAGAATGAATGACTCTGCACTTCACAGCAGTTAAATTATGCAGAATTAAGACAGCAGACCAGCTAATTCACAGAATGATACTAATTTATTCTGAGTTCATTACATTTATTTGTTCTCTGCTCATAAAATATATTTAAGCAAGACTGAGTTGATGACAGGCAAATTGCCATGATTTTTAAGGATTTAAAACAATGGTCAAAGCCAATAAAAATGAATGTCCACTCCTAAATCACTGGTAAACCTTTTATTATTACTGCATTATATGTACAGGGACATTCAAAGAAAAGAAAGAAAAATTAAAAGGAACAGATATAGAAAGAAGATTTACCAGCATCGGAAAATAACTAATTCTGATGCCAACCCTAATTGAAATGACATTGATATAATGTCACATTAGAATATCTTATACAATTTAAAGGTTTAAGTCAATTTAAAATTGGTTATTATGCAGCAATAATAATTGAAACCTGTGTTGTTCAAATTACTGTATACATTGTAAAAAGTAAATAACAATTTCTATTTGATCTAAGTGATTTGACAAAGATAAGAAATCATAAAGATATTAAATATTATAGTCTTGTATTGGGATAAATCCAAACTTATCTATAAGATTCTGTTTTAATAATTCACTTGCTATTTATTTTACTCAGGTCTTTCAACTGTCAATAAAAATTATAGTCATTAATTTATTTGTAGATAGAACCAATGTAGTGATTCTGAAAGAAGGATATCAAAGGATTTAGTCTCAATAACAATTAAATTTTCAATCTACAAACATTATTATCTCTATACTTTCTACATTCTACTTCATGAAAATAAATATTTGATAAGTCCAGACTAACTATTTTCATGTTCAATATTTGTTCCAAACTTTTACAAACCTGCTTCTTATTGAATGATCCTATATAGTTTGTATTTCTCTTTTTGCTATCTGACCAAAGATATTTGTACAAACCATTTGGAGATCCTGTTCCTTCCAAATCATGAGGTGTGATAATCCAGCCCATAATCCAAGTTAAACAACTAGCTTTGTGATACAATTTAACATTTGTGATACAATTTAACAATTTAATTTAACTGCTAGTTCATCTTGTTCTTTCATAAGATTTTAAGCTTTATCCCAAGATTTTATTAGACCATATAAAACTTTGTTTGTCTCTGCCATTCACTTAGTGTCTTATCTTCAATTCTTACTGGCTTTTGTTCTTTTCTTTAGAGTAAAAAGTTGCCTTAGCACAATGTTTATTTTTACCACTGCAGTTCTTCTTAACCACAACACTTTCAATTGTCTCTGTCTTGAAATGCTGCCACTTGTTCACTGGGTAACTCTGTGACATATTATTTTCTAGCCCAAATTATATCACAGGGTGGTGGTTGTGATGACAGTTGAAAGAGATAATTATTGATTGATTGGTAGATTTATTGAATGAATGAATGAATCAATCAAGTAATATGTCCAAACTGAGGAAAGAAATAATTGCCCTGTATTTAGACTAAGAGACAATCTAGTAAAAATTATTCTAAGAGCATGTATATTTGAAAGCTGTAATTTTCTGGTCATTCTGCAGCCGTGTTTTGCTATGATTCACACCATCCAATGGAAATTTATGTTTAGTATTAAAATTAATTGCAATTTATCCTTTATTACAGATAAGTTAGCAAAATGGCAATGTTAAAAAAGACAAAATATAACACACCCCACAAAAGTGAAGGGCATTTTTTTCCCATTTAGTTGAACACAGGTAGTCTTTGATGAGCAACCACAGTTGGGTCCAATAACTTGGTTGTTAAGCAAAGAGCAATGTCATGGTTGTATGTTCTTTTTTTTCAGCTCTTCTTTGTATTACAGACCTGTGAATGTCATAAATGACAGAATTGATCATGAAATAATTTTTTATCATGATCATAACTATGAACGGACACTAAAAAAAGTCACTTGCTAAATAAGAATTACCTGTAAGGTTTTAAAAAGAAAAAATATTGTACTTAATTACATAAATGATGAGCTGTAGTCATTCCTTTTCATGTGTGAAAGGAATGCAATTTTGTCTCACTTCCTATAGTCTTCTGAAATGTAACCCACATTGTTTGTTCCATATAATATAATAGGTCTTCTTGAACTAATTCAGTATCCTAGTTAATCTTCCCTAATCTAGGGCTGACCAGAGGGATTGGAATTACATCTCCTAGAATTTCAGGTTTGCTTGGTGGTTAGCCATCCTGAAATGTAAAAGGTTAGGAAAAGTTGCACTAATTTATTGTTTTATATCCATTTTACATTTGGTTTTGCTTATATAAAAGGAAGGATGACCACAAAGCATTCAATGCCATTTAAAAAAATCATTGGCTAGTAAATTGAGAAAACTTCTGCCAAATTAGATGATAGAGTCATTATCTGAGTTTACAATACAGTTACATATAATGTACTCTGGGTTATTTCTGTCTACAATAGGAATTGATACCCTTTATTATAATTCTAACATATAGGCATTAAAATAAATTTTCACATATTAGATTCTATCTTGACTTACCTGTAGCAAATACGTGTCAATCAGTTTTGTGCTGCCCATCAGAATCAGTCTCAGGTATTTGGAAAAATGCAAGAGAACAATGTTTTGTATTTCATTTTCTTTGTTGGGCTTTTAATATCTGCTAAAATAAAAATTTTAAAAATGGAGATCTGGTTCAAAATCTGCTTTAAGCAATTTGTTCTTTTTTTCTCTTTCCCTTTCCTCCTGTTTTATTTTTCAATTGACTTTCAGCCTTTCATATTTTTCAGAGTATTGGAATAGGACATATTTCTCTCTCCCTCTCCCTCTCCCTCTCCCTCTCCTTCTCCCTCTCCCTCTCCCTCCCACCCTCTCTCTCCTCCCTCTCTCTTTAATTTGCATTTTGTACTTTTATAAACATCCACCTAATTTTATTTACACTCTTTTTTATTTCTCAGTTCTTGCTTAGGTTCCAATTCAAATGTCACAAAGGGACTAAGTTCAGTATTAAAGTGATTCATCTCTTTAAGTAATTAATAGTACCGTAATTATCTTGAAATGAATTCAAAAGTTATGCTTCTTGAAGTTTCTATAATATAGGAGATGGGGAGAGTATCTTGCATAATTTTTTGTGTTTTTATGTGTTTTTTTTTTAAAAAAACACAGTTGTCTTAAAGCCGCCAAAAATTATTTTGCTGGAAACACATGACAAAAATGGTTACTGCATGTTTTATTTCTGATAAATGAGTGTGAACATGAATTTCACTCATGTTCCAATAATGTGCTCTAAAATCTACTTGTACTGGCAAGTTAATTGCAAGGCTATAACAAAAACATTTCCACAAATGCATGGTCATTTTTTCCCCTACTGCTTCAGAATGTACTTGCTGTCAGGCTGAAAAAATGCCATACGTACCCTCCTGTACCTTATAGAATTTGTTTTATAAAATCCAGCTGTTTTACTGAAATTCTTGTATATTAGTGCCATTTAGCATTTTCCAAAATTCTGCAGTACCCAGATTGGAAAGGATTTTGTTTGTTTGCTTGCTTCCTTGTTTGTTTTAAATAAAACTAGCCATTTGTTTTCATGGATGCACTTATATTATTTGTTACACTTGAGTAAAGAATCTGACTTGTTTTGATAATGTGTGATCTAGCCAGCATAACATCTGTACACAGACTATATTAACAATTAAAATATACTGGGTTGGACTCTGCTGAAGAGAGCTATGAAATACTGCAAATAAGATTTTGCATATAATAATTTCAATTAGTATTGCAGCACATTAAAAATTACAGGTTAAATTAGGGTATCCCCTTTCCCAATTACTTTATTTTAGAGTGCATAGTCATATGAAATGAACTAGAGATTAAATGAAGAAATCTACCATGTGGTATATTAGTGATAAACATTTTTCATTCTTCAGTAATTTAACTTATCATTGTTCACTTTCTCATTAGAAAATTTGAAAAAATGTTCTCTGTTATCCTGGAGAACTTTGTAATATAATGTCCACATCTGAAGGGGAAGCACTACAATTTTATCAGCAGTGAAACCTGAAAATATTTTACCTTTATTTCTAGTATTTTCCCTAAATAGCTTTTTTAAAAAACTGTGGATCACCCAGTTCATTGTGAAAATTTTGTAGGTTTTTGCTATCATTTTAAAGAGTAGCATGATGGTCAAGCGGTGAAGATTCTCTCCTCCCACTCAGCAGCTGAGAGTTCAATGCCACATGGCATCAGGAAGGGCATCTGATCAGTAAATGCATAGTTCCATCCAGTCACTACAGGGTCATTAAAAAGGGAATTTTTAAATTATTATTTTAAACCGTGTGTGTGTGTGAGAGAGAGAGAGTGTGTGTGTGATGAATCTGTTTTTGTTCATAGTTATGATCAACGACCAGCAAATTACAGTAAAAAGCAAGCAGATGCAATAGAAAAAAAATAGTATTATAATTAGGACAAAACTTTGTAAGCAGTAAAAGAGGAGTTATTCCTTTAGATACTTGAAACATGTGCCACAATGGTAAATGAAATTAAAAAACAATCATTCAACTCTTTTAGCAGGGGTATCTGCAGGAGAGAGATTAAAAAAAGTCAAGATAGTGGCTTCATATACTGGAATGGGGTTTTGATTGTATGGCAGTGGATATCCCTGCAGATACCTTTTTTTAGCCATTCTGTTACCACATTCTGAAAGAAAAAAGATTATGTGCTGTTATTCTACATTCTACAGTTCTTCTCTTGAATCAAAAACATGCAGATTCAGGCACTTGCCAACTGTCAAGTATTCTCCCATGCTGTGGGAAAGCTGAGAATTGTAATCCAGCACATTAACAAAGTGCTGGGCTTGGAAAAGCAGTTTTAAGTTTATGCTAGACAAAAATATACTGTAGTAACTCTGCAATATGTTAGCAATAGTATTTTTTTTAAAAAAATCATAACAGCTGCAATAGGTAAAGTCGAAACTAGACACTGTGTGGTAAGAGAAGATGTGTTCAAACACCTCTTTGAACTTCTATAGTCCAAGGAAGCTCTCATCTGTAAAAGATAACAGCAATGGAAACTCACAGCAGATTCTATGAACTTGAAGGCAAAAACAATGACAGAAGAAAAATGGTGATTTTTGAGCTCCAGAAGGTATACCCAGTGTTATAAGAACTTAAGAGATACATTTGAAATTCTTTTTATTGGTCCAAGTTTTCAGTTCTTTCAAGTGTGCAACTGCTAGCGTAAAACAGTTTAAAGTTGTGAGTTTTTACAAAGTTTTGCTTTAAACCCAAACATTTTATTTCTATTATGTCAAAAATCTCTTCCTTGGTTGCCAGATTATGCACAGGTGAAGTTCAAGGTGCAGTGACTAGTCCTGAAAGGCTTTTAAATAGTTTGAAACATAGAAACTTTAATGGCCCCTTGGGAGAATTGGACTCTGACAGACTTGCCGATGTTATATGGCAAAGCTGAGTGTAATTTCCCTTTACTTCCCCTCAGAGTAGAGGCAGACAATCTGCTATCTAAGCTCACAATTAATTCTTTTTTTTAAAATGGGGAGGGGTAAATTAACATACTATAACACAAAGTAAAACATCTACCACTATTTTAATTGGATATCCTCATTGCTTGCTTTCTTGCAAAATAAAAATTATATTTTTTCTGGAAATATAGGAAAATAGGAAAATAAAATATAAAGGTAAAAGGTGAAAGATAAATAATACAATACTAAAAATTATTTTCAGGGCCTTGATAAGGTAATAGGAAACAACCATCCTAATTTGTTCTCTACTAAATGTTTTGTTATTGGAGATGTCAGTCATACAAGGTATTTTGTAAATAAGCAAATATTCATGGTGGTGATTTGTCAGAGAAGGCACAATACAACCTCAAAATTCAGAATATGGCCACCAGGCCAATTGCCCCCCTAAAATTACCTTGAAATATAGAATTCAGGTAAACAAATATCGGAATAGCTCATGATCAAATTAGGCTGGTGTAGTTTCCTTATGACCCTAGAATAACATCATTGAATATACATGACTGTGGTGGCACACATGGTTAATATACTGGGTTGATGATCGGCAGGCTCACATCTGAGACTCAGTTACTGCTGGGGGATGGAGTGAGTTACCATCACTTGCTCCAGCTCCTCCTGACTCAGCATTTCAAAAGTGGGCTATCATGAGTAGATAAATGTCATGGTTCCAATAGATGAAATTCTTCAAAAGAACTTCAAGGCATTGTTTAGCTTAAAGAATCTTTTATTTGAGAGACAAAGTATTGGTACTACATAGTTGAAACCAGAAACTAAATTCCCCTCCCCTGGATACAAGTAACAAAGTGCAATTCCCTCCTCCAATAAACAGTCATATATCACATTCCCCAATTAGCTTGAAGCGTGGGCTTTCTCCCCAGCTCTCCAGCCTGCCAAAACACTATCAGCTCTGGGCCCAATGTCCTTAGGTTCCCACAATTAAATTGTTATTTTTATGACTAGCTAGACTCTCATCCCTATTCCCCCTCCCAGCACCAACTAATTGTAAAAGCAAGAGAAAATAGCTACATTTCCATCTGCTGACAAAACAAGAACATCCGATGTTAGCAGCATTGACAAAATGGCTACTGTTGTGTCCTTAGCCTGCAAAAGCAGGCTCGGGATGTTGCATTGGTCCCGGGCATTCCAAAAGCTGCCCGGGACCAGACAGAGTGGCGCCGGCCTTGTGCGCATGTGCAAGGGGAGAAAACACTCTGTTCCTATTGGTTGACACTGTCCGGGCTTCTGGCCATATAAAAAGGCCTGCGTGCCTTTTGCTTTTGCTTGGTTGTTGTAGAAGGAGAATAAAGTGTTTGTTCAGCATTGCCATGTGTCTTCATTATTTGCACGCGAACGAGGGTGGGATCCTTTGCAAGCTGAAACAAAAGATTTAAGGACTTACCCAGGAAGTCCTGAAGAGGGGAAGACGGCATCTGAATCAGCATCCCAGCCTGCCAGTACAGCGTCGCTGGAGGTTGAGCTCAGCTAAAGGACCCTTTCCCCAAACAGCAGCTTGCAGAGGAAGCGAGTGGTTAAGGTCATAAAGTTTACGATGTCAAAGATTGGCCGCTTGACTGATTTCGCTGTCTCCCACCCAGAGAGATGGAATTCCTACATAGCATGGGTGGAGAACTACTTTAGAGTAAATCAGATTAGAGAAGACGGCCTGAAGGTAGCAACTCTTTTGTGTGCCTGTGGACAAGAAGCTTTTGACATCGCAGAAAATCTGGTGGCACCTGCATCTCTGGAGTCAGTAACATATGCTGACTTGAAGAAAATGTTGAAGGAACATTTCCATCCAAAGTTATCCATCATTGCTTGGAGGCACGCATTCGAGCAGAGAGACCAGAGGCCGGGTGAATCTGCTGCGGACTTTATTGCGGCCTTAAGGCAAGCAGCCAGACCTTGTGAGTTCAAGGATCTGGAAGAGAGGCTATGAGATCGTTTTGTCTGTGGCTTAAGGAGCAGAGACTTACAACAAAAGATTTTTGCAAAAGAAGATGTCTCCTTCCAAGATGTGTTGTGAGAGGTGGCAGCTAAGAAAGCAGCAGGCGGGGCTGTGAAGGCCTTGCGCCTCGCCAGGAATCCTCCAGACACAGCTACCGTCCATCAAGAGGATGCTCGAGAAGGATCAGAAGTGGATCCTGAAGAGGAGGTCGACAGACTTCACCAGCCAGCTGAGAGGAGGCAGAAGGGACGTCCGGTCAAGGCCCCAGCATCTCTTCAGTGCTTCAGGTGTGGAAGATGCCACAAGCGAGCTTACTGCAGGTTTCACTCCGCCATTTGCAGGGTGTGTGGCAGGCAGGGCCACATTGCATCCATCTGTTTGGGTTGCCAGAAGGTTCAGGCTCGGGAAGAATTGCTTCAGAAAGGTACCAGGGTCCCCAGCCAAAACAGGGTGGGTTTCTGCACATCATGCAGGAGCATTCTAAGAACAGGGACACACAAGCCCCTTAAGAAGAAACTTTCCATTAATGTAAGGTTGCAAGGGATTTTCTTACTGATGGAGTTGGACACAGAGTCCGCTCTTTCCATTATTTCAATTAATACCTTTAAAAGGATTTGTAGCAGTAGTGACCTTCGAGTTAAACTCAGGCCATCAAATCTAATACTCACTGATTTTCAAAATTCTATGGTGTGTGTTAAGGAGAAGGCCACCCTTAGGGTACAAGGACATAAGAATATAAGGATTTTGAAGGTTCCCTAGATGTGGTGGTTGTTGGGGGTGAACATACAAGTCTTATTGGATTCGATTGGTTCGAGGCTCTGGGAATCCAGGTAACTGGGCTGCACAGCTTGCAAATGCTGGGCCTTGCAGAGGTTTGCAAGGAGTTTGCAGATGTGTTTACTTCAGAGCTAGGATCCTACAAGCTGCCTCCCATTTTGCTGCGATTAGACCCAACCATCACACCCATCAGGGTTAAGCCTAGTAGGGTACCTTTTGCCCTCAAAGGTAAGATTGATGCTGAACTGGACAAATTGCTCCAGCAGGGCATTCTAGAACCTGTAGATTCTAGTCCATGGGACTAAAGGCTAATGGGGACATACGTATATGTGCAGACTATAAGTGCACACTGAATAAGGCGCTGCAACAGCACGCTTATCCAGTGCCTGTGGTAAGTCACATTCTGGCCTCCCTCAAGGGGGGGCGCATTTTTGCAAAGCTTGACCTGGCACAGGCCTATCAACAGCTATCTCTTGATGAGGCAGCTGCAGAGGCCCAGACTATTGTAACTCACAGGGGGGGCTTCAAGGTCAAGAGACTGCAATTTGGGGTAAATGTAGCCTCTGGCATATTCCAAAGTGTCATGGAGAGCACATTTCGAGGTATTCCTGGGGTCTGTCTCTACTTCGATGATGTCCTCATTGCTGGGGGTCATCTCAAAATTTAGCAGAAAGATTAAGGGCTGTCTTGCTTCATTTTCGAAAAGCAGGCCTTAAACTAAAGAAGGATAAATGTAAGGTTGGAGTCATTTCTACTGACTTCTTAGGATTCAGGATTGATGCTCAAGGCATTCACCCTGCTGAAACTAAATTGCAAGCTATCCAGCAGGTCCCAAGCCCTAAGTCTAAGAATGAGCTGCAAGCCTTCTTGGGGCTATTAAATTTTTACCATGCATTTCTCCCACATAAAGCTGCAGTGGTAGGGCCATTACACAGGCTCTTAGACAAGCAGGCTCCTTGGCAGTGGAATAAAGTCCATGACAAGAGCTTCAATGAGGGTAAGGCCTTGCTCACTTCTAATGCTGTTTTAGCGCATTTCAATGAGCAAGTGCCTGTTTGCATCACATGTGATGCATCTCCTTATGGGGTGGGAGCTGTACTTAGCCAACTGAAGGCTGATGGGACACAGGTCCCTGTGGCCTATTACTCAAGGACTCTGTCTTCTGCAGAGTGAAATTACACTCAAATTTGAAGAGAAGCCTTGGCCATAGTGGCTGGCATTAAGAAATTTCATGATTTCTTATATGGCCGCCATTTCACAGTCTATACTGACCATAAGCCTCTGCTGGGTTTGTTTACCACTAACAAACAGACCCCACATATCATTTCTCCTTGTATGCTGAGATGGTCCATTTTCCTATCAGCATATGACTACACATTAGTTCATAAACCAGGAAAAGATGGCTGCGTGCAAGCACTTTCATCCTGACTATATCAGGATGTCCCTCATGCAGAGAGATCAAGATTCTAGACCTCAATGAGGCTGGGATCACTACCCTGCTACCCCATAACAGGCAACACTTGAAAGTGGAAAACTTATGCTTCTTGTGCTAGAAGCTTTGGAACTCAATATCTGGGCACTTGTCAGGCCATCCTGACAACACCCATGTCAGCACGCGTGTAAGCGTGTGATCAGTGGAAGTTTCTGCAGCCACGTCTCTAGCATTGAGGGGAGACTCAGGCAACTCCTGAATGGAAAGAATATTAATGGCTGGAGCAGGATCTGGCTCTAATTGGTTCAGGGGTAATCTGCTCAGGCCATCTGCATGACCATTTCTTTTCCGGGCCTTAGAAGGTCGCAGCGGGCCAAGTGCCCACCCAAACATCTGAGAGACTTTGTGAGGTTGCTGTCAAATCATGAGGGACCTGCTCATGAGGCCCCTGAATAAGGGGAGTAACTTGTGGGTAAATTATTTTGTATTATTTTTGATTTTGGATACATTTATTTGTATTAATAAATACTGAAGGGGGTTTGCCTGAGGGCAGACTCAAGTATTCCACACTCTTTGCATTTGAATAATGCAACTGTATGCCACTCTTCCCAATGCACGACGTACATGTGTGTACGCGAAGTATGTTCCATCTAGGGGGGAGGGGTGTTGTGTCCTGAGCCTGCAAATGCAGGCTCGGGACGTTGCATTGGTCCCGGGCATTCCAAAAGCTGCCCAGGGACCAGACAGAGTGGCGCCGGCCTTGTGCGCATGCGCGAGGCACGAAAACGCTCTCTTCCTATTGGTTGACACTGTCCGGGCTTCTGGCCATATAAAAAGGCCTGCGTGCCATTTGCTTTTGCTTGGTTGTTGTAGAAGGAGAATAAAGTGTTTGTTCAGCATCACCATGTGTCTTTATCATTTGCACGCGAACGAAGTACACAACAGCTACCACTTCAGTGGGCAGCTTAATGGGGACATGAAAGGAGTCCCCCAACTGGGCATTCACCAGGTAAGATGATCACTGGTTAATCCTCTCAATCCAGAAGCACTTCAGCACTCCCAACATGACTGTAGTAGTAATAGTAGTAGTAGTAGTAGTAGTAGTAGTAGTAGTAGTAGTAGTAGTAGTATTGAATATACATGAAAAGGTCCTGACATGAGGGTGGATTTCACATGGCAGGAGGAAGTTCATATAATAATGACTCCATCCAATATTCTGTTATGCATTGTCCCATAGTCATGGAGATAGGCCCATAATGCAGAAGAGTGTTTTTGCTTGGGGTACATGGTCCCGCTTCATATCAGAGTACCTCCATTACAAATCTAATTTCATTCCCTTCCTGGAGAAACAGACCTCCAAACACAGCCTTTTGACAGAAAAGTAATCTTAAGAGTATCCAAACCGCTCCCCAATCCCAGATGAACAAATGTCTTGTGAACACAACATATAGGGTTGAAAGTGCCCATTTGCCAAAAGCCATGTGACTGCTTTTATATCAAAAGCAAATACTTTTGATTTGAAACACATAACCACAGAGTGAGGAGGATACCGTCACATTGACAGTTGTCTCTGGTGAAGTTGTTTTTAAGTCAGAGACCCTGAAACACAATACAATAGCAGGGTGTTTTTTTAAGGGGAGGCATAAAATAGGGCTGACCATTTACCTTTAAAGAGGAAATTGATTCTTGGATGTTATAAAACTGTTGCAATGAATAATTTAAAAAAACAGATGGTATCTTTGCTGGGCTCAGTGAATCAAGGAGTCCCACAAAAGCATGACTATTGCTAGAATTGTTCTCATATCAGCAGATTGGGTTGAGCATAAGTTTTCTTTCTCTGCTTTGTCAGAGACTCTTGTTACTTAAGTCCTGAAAGCTAACATGAGTGACATGAACTCACAAAATGGTCAGTTTCATTCTGAAGTAAATCAGGATCCAGATTTTGGGAATTCTAAGCTAAATTAATAAAAGTTTAAAAAACTAATCAAGAACCAAGAAACTAGATGTCAGGATTGAAATGCAAGATCAGGAACTGTTAAACTAACATATTAGAACTCAGGAAGTTATCATTTCTGAAGACTACTTCCACTGGAGCAGAAAATTTCAAAACCTGAGAAGTAATAGATAAATAAATTTTGTGGGTGCATTCTTACAAGGGATAACTATCCACGGATCACAACAGCTCTTGACAGTTTCATTTAAAAAGAGAGAATAGGATCAAAGCTCTGCAATAGAAGGGGATGACATTCACCATTGGACATGTGGACTAGACATTTGGAAGTTGTAGTTCAGCAACATTTGGATAGCTACAGATTTCTCACTTTTGTCTAATGGGATTGTGGATAGAATAATGAATGATTGCATAAGATATCTTCTTTGCTTGAATTCTTCTAACTTAGATGGAGTTCAAGTCTACTTTTTGCAGTTTTCTACACCAATGCTTGTTTCTATGTTCATCCTAACTAGTACATTGTAATTGTAATGATAGAACATTACACATGACATCCTTGACTCCTTGAGGAAAATTGAGCTTTAAAAATATTTAATCATCAATCTTCACATCATCAAAACCAACAAACTGAATCACCTACAGGAGATATGGTAGATGTTTATCTAATGCTAACATTTGGCATCATACTATAATAGGACCATAGAAATATGTTCTAGTATGATGCCAAAAGTTATATGACCATAGAAGTATGTAACAACTACGTTACTATAGTACAAAGATTGACAATCTTTGTTTAAGCAAATGTTGCTCCTCTGGATAAGAATGAAATTTGTTCTAAACTGATTCTGATGTTGTGGAATATGTTGGTTTATTAAGAACAGAAAAAAGATGAGAACATCTGGACTCATCCAATCTACATAATGTGTCACATAATGATGAACAAATGCATAGACAGGAGGACAATAGCACTCTTCCATTGCAATATGATTTTGCCAGTTTTCCAAGTGTTAGTTTTATGATGCAGTGCAGCTTTGCTGCTAAGAAAAGCAACTTCTGGTTAAATATCAGTCCTTCAGTCCTTGTATTCAATGCTGATAGCTTTACATAATACATCATACAAATGGTAATTAGCATATTTTTGTTCTGGCTTCTTTCCTTTGTGGGAAAGAATACCTTTCAAAAGCAATTTTTAGGCTTTGGACTCCAAAATTGACAATGCATGGAGGCATCTCCTATTTCTTTTATAATCAAAATCAACTGTCAGAATTCAGAAATGTAAATAGCATCACCACACTACTTTTACTTGTCCCCTTGAGGGCACAGTAACAGAAATATATGCTGACTAACTGAATGCCTGACTGGAAAATTTCACTCTACACCCGTACAGCTTTGAAAATTTTTGGAACTGTAATAATGATAAGTGTAGTGTTCAGTGTTTCCACTGTAGCTGTAATGGAAGAAGGTTTTTTTCCCCAAAAAAATAAAAGCAAGACCTTCATGCCACTGAATAAACAAAAGATGTTTCCTTGTCTTCATAGCTGAAAACCCCTTTAATACAGAAGCAGGAAGATGGAGCATTCTACATTTGAGGAAGTATCAGTGCTAATGCCAGGTAGATGACAACTATTTCCTGTTGCGGGAAAAAGTAGCAAGTATGGCGTTTGCAATTTTGGAGCTTAATATTTTCCAAGTCTGTTTTTAATGCTGAAATCCAGATATTATGGAAATCATCAGGGTGGGAATATTTAAGAATCTAGGAAACTAACTTACACTGAATCCTATTATTATTGGTCCATTAGATCCAGGGCTTAGATTTAACCGAAGTATGGTTCAAAAATACAGCCAGCAGTTATAGTGTTTTGTAGCGGTCATATATATCAGGGTTGTTCAAACTTGGTTTTGCAGAACCTGAGGGTTCCACAATAACTAAGGGCAAAATCCCCAAAAATGTATTCAGATGCATCCAAGAGCATCCATAACATTTTTTTTTATAGGAAAAGTAGTTTCCAAGCATTGAACATCAATTTGTTTGGTTAACCTAGTTTTCTCAACTTTGGAAACTTAAAGATATATACTATATCTATATCTATATTTGCCTAAATAAATTATAACAAATGCAAGTTTTATTTTATTGCCAACTTGCGGTCATGACAGCTTTGCCTCTTCAAATGAGCTGCAGGGTTGATGTCTTTTTTAACCTAGATATTTCTGCAGGCTGAAAAAAACACTGAAAGTCCTTAATGTAAATTTGATAGTTCTAAGCAATTGCCCAGAATTTAATGCAAGAGTCTAACCTTAGTCTTAACTGCTTATTTTTCTTAAACTTTTTTTGGTACATAATTAGTAAAAGCAAAAACATTATTTATTTTTAATCATACTAATCCCAAAATGTTTTACCAAGATAAAATTCACAATAAAAATGCATTTAAAACCTCCATAACCCAATTAAATAAGCATAAACATTGCAAAATCCTGTAATAAAGTGGACATATCGGTAGCATAAAATGTCAAGCCATTTTTTGTTTGTTTTTATTCAGCAGCATGAAATGTCAATTAACATGACAGTAGATTGGGATGACTGAGAAGATATAAGGAACTGTTTATAGATTAGCCAGACACATCCAAAACATGGGAAATTAATGGAAGTAGAATTCTTTAAACTAATGAAAGGGAAGCTTTGCTTTGCAACTCTTGTAACCAGGAGCTACTATACCAGTGGTGGCGAACCTTTTAGAGACCGAGTGCCAAAACTGCAACCCAAAACCCACTTATTTATCACAAAGTGCCAGGGCCACATCAGCATTGTGGTGCCCTCAGGGGGGCAGCAGGGAGGAGCCTCTGAGTGCTGCCTCTGGCCCGCAAAACCCGGGGGTGCAAAAATGGGCCACCGTGCTGCAAGGCGCAAAAACAGCTGTGCCATGAGGTGCAGATACAAGGCACCATGCAAGAACGGGGCAGGGCTAGTATCACACAGGCACTAGCCCCACCCCATTTGCAGCATGTGCGTGCTCATAGCCCTGTGCACACATGCACGCATGTAAAATGCTTCCCCTCCCTTTTCTTCCAGTCCACCAATCAACAATGGTTGGTGACCTCTGCTCTACCACCTCTACTTGAGCTTGCTAGTTGGCCACTTTGTCTCCCTTGTGCTGGGTGGGGCTCCTGCTCCGGGTGGCAGTGCTGGCCTAATGCACCTGCTGCTGGCGGTGGTGGTGCATGTGCCAACAGAGAGGGCTCTGAGTGCCGCCTCTGGCAGGGGTGCCATAGATTCGCCACCACTGTACTATACTTAATGAAGAAAACTGTTGGCTTTGCATGAACAAACAGATGTCCTGCACACTCTTCCATTTCCTAGGGCTATCAGAAAGAAATGATACTTAAAGAGATGGTTGGTCCTAATGCAATTTATCTTTAAACATCAGAAAGGCAGAAAGAACAACAAGAATAACAGAATAACAGAGTTGAAAGGAACCTTGGAGGGTTTCTAGTCCAACCCTCTGCTCAGGCAGGAAGCCCTATACCTTTTCAGACAAATGGTTGTCCAATATCTTCTTAAAACTTTCCAGTGTTGGAATATTTGCCGCTTCTGGAGGCAGGTTGTTCCACTGGTTAATTGTTCTGTCAGAAAGTTTCTCCTTAGTTGTAGGTTACTTCTCTCCTTGATTAGTTTCCATCCGTTGCTTCTTGTCCTGCCTTCAGGTGCCTTGGAAAATAGCTTGACTCCCTCTTCTTTGTGGCAGCCCCTGAGATATTGGAACACTGCTATCGTGTCCTCACTCGTCCTTCTCTTCATTAAACTAGACATACCCAATTCCAACAACCGTTCCTTATATGCTTTAGCCTCCAGTCCCCTAATCATCTTTGTTGCTGTTCTCTGCCCTCTTTCTAGAGTCTCAACATCTTTTTTACATTGTGACGACCAAAGATGCTGACTTATACCTGGACAACAAAGTGAACAGATGAATGAGATGAATGAACAGTTAAAACTTTTCTGTTATAATGAGATGTACTGAATTTTTATTTATATTTGCTTGCTGTTCAGTCGCTAAGTAGTGTCCAATTCTTTGCAACCCATAAACCACAGCACCCCAGTTTCCCCCCATTGTCCACTGTCCTACAGTGTTTGCCCAAATTTATGCTCCTTGAGTTGATGACACACTTTATATTCTCTGTATCACTTCTTCCTAACTTCCATCTATCTGGACTAATTAACATATGCCCAGTGAAAGCTACATTGTGTCAACTTTTACCACCTCCCCTTCTAGTGATGCATATAGTTCCTTTAATCATAAAATAAAAGAAAAAGTTATCCCAATAACCCAATCTCATTTCTCCTTACTCCAATTCTGTTCAGAATTCAGATGTTTTAAAATTCTGTCCTTAATAGAAATGAATTAAAAGAATCACATATCCTCCTGCCAACAGCTGCAGACTATGGTTGTTCTGCACATTTTCTCCAAATTTCTCTTCCTTCAATTGGTTTATGTTGTCCAATTTTCATTTGCTGTGCCATAAAGTGACAAGTAACAGTTCTTTTGGATAGCATGAGCCAGCCAGGACTGCTTTGCTCTTTCCCACCTCTTTCTCACTATATCATTTTAAAAAATCAATAGAAAATTTTAGTTTTAATTTTTGTTGCAGTGAAAATATATTTACAAGCTACAATTCTTCTCACTATTTTTCCTTAATCAGTGTGGGAAAGACATTTAAATGGCACAATACATAACTGTTAATATGCAAGATAAAGATACCCTTTGAGGTAAGCTTGATGCTTACTGACTATGTCACTGTAATTTTCTTGGCTAGACTCTAATACAGAAGTGGTTTGTCCTTGCCTTTTCCCAAGGCATTTGGAATTCTATACCCCTAGGATTTCCAAGTTGCCCTCTGTCAAAGAATTAACCAAAACACCACTGTTTCCTGATCTAGACTGGGTCAACTAGTCTGCTTGTAAGCAAAGGATATAACTGAATATAACACTGATAGCAGTGTTCCAATATCTAAGGGGCTGCCACAAAGAAGCTATGTGGCAACTTATTTTCCAAAGGACCTAAAGGCAGTATAAGAAGCAATGGAGGGGAACGAATCAAGGAGAGAAGCAACCTAGAACTAATTAGTGGAACTACTTGCCTCCAGAAGTTGTGGGTGCTCCAGTGCTAGAGGTTTTTAAGAAGAGATTGGACAACCATTTATCTGAAATGATATAGGGTTTCCTGCCTGAGCAGGCGGTTGGTTTAGAAGAACTCCTAGGTCCCTTCCAATTCTATTACTCTGCTAACTATTTGAAATTGTATGTATCAATCTAGTTATTGGTTTCCACATACTTCATGAAGAACCTTTTGGTACAGTAGATTAAATGCCTGGACATCTCATGGAAAAATATGTGTTTGAAATGATCAGCTGGATCAATATGTTTAATTCAAGGTAGTAAAACCAACCTCTTAAGAGATCATCTCGTTCTTTTTTTTTAAGTATTTTGAGTTTCCACACAATCTTTTGTTCACTATAAAACATTATAAAGAAAACAAAAAATTAGCTCTTGGAGAACCACCCGTTCCCTGTTTTCTGTTTCATTGGTATTACATGTAAGTTTACTAGGCTGTATCTGTCTCCAAATGGTAACACTTGGTAAAGAAATCATCCCAGCAAATTCATATAGGTAATTAAATTGTGGAACACCAAATAATGAATCTGATGAATCTCCATCGGAAAATTGCAACAGAATCAAGCAAGGATCCCATAATATCATTTTTAAGAAGGAAGGAAGAATTGTTGGTTTATGGTGCCTCACAACTCATAGAATCAACCTAACAGGATACAGAAGGCTGTTGATAGTAATTCCCTTTGTACATAAGGTGTACAGAATTATGATTAGAGCCATGTAGAAAAATTCTGCTTCCTTCCTTTCGACTCAATTTCATTCAAAAAGATGAAAGGGAATATACTTTTATACTTCATTTCAAAGGGAAAGAGTACTGAGAGAACTTTGCCTGCATGCAATGTGATACTCTTGAACAGATCTTAGTGCTGGTGCTTTGTTTTTTACTGGATCATCTAGTCTACCGCTTCTATGGCTTCCCACACTTCTATTCAGTCTGAAAGGGAGACATCATGAGTGGGCCAGGGCTGTCCGTTATATCAAAATGACAAAATGCTCACAATGACATCATGACACATTATGAACCTGAAGTCTGACATGGCATTTATGACATGATATGATGGTGCAAGTCAAATCACTTGTTCTCCAATAAAGATGGGCATGGAAGGAATTCCTCCTAGTGAACTTTTTCAGAGGGGAATTATTGATCAGGAGGCTTCAGAATCATGTAAATAATTATGCAATTATAAGTATTTAATAGTATTATGTATATAATAGAAAGTAAATCTACCCGTCCACCTTCAATAATAAAGAAAGCTTAAAAACACCACCAATAAAAAATCAAAACATATTCTTAAGCACCCTGAGAAATATTAAAGTGGTGGTGTGGGGGGGCAAAGAGTAGAGTTTCACTACAGAAGGCTTTTGATAATGTGCAATCAGATATTAGCTCATAATTAATTATATTAATTAAGATATTATATAATTAATTGTATAATATACTAATATAATTAATTATATGAGCTGTGGTGGCGCAGTGGTTAGAATGCAGTACTGCAGTTCAACAGTTCGATTCTCACAGCTCAAGCTTGACTCAGCCTTCCATCCTTCTGAGGTTAGTAAAATGAGGACTCCAGATTGTTGGGGGCAATATGCTGACTCTGTAAACCACTTAGAGAGGGCTGTAAAAGCACTGTGAAGCAGTGTATATAAGTTTAAGTGGTGCTTTTTTTCTAAAAAAAAAAAAAAAAAAGGTGCCGGAACTCACACACATCATACAATCCACCTTCCCTACCCTACAAGGTTCCATCCAAAAAAGGTGCCAGAACTCCGTTCTGGGCATTCTGTGAGAAAAAAAGCCCTGAGTTTAAGTGCTATTGCTACAGATAGATAGATAGATAGATAGATAGATAGATAGATAGATAGATAGATAGATAGATAGATAGATAGATAGATAGATAGATAGATAATGAATAAATAAATAAATAAATAAATAAATAAATAAATAATATAGCACAAGATTATTATCAATCTTATTTTCCAATGAAATTTGATTAAGGACCTGAAGCCAATACCTGCCCACTCAAAAACAATATCAAAAGGAGAAATAAATGTAGGTGGAGTATATTGTCTTCCTGGCCAGGGTATTTTGGCAAACTAAATACAAAGGCGTTGTGCATAACAAGACCATAGAGGTCAGGAGGGCCCTGCTTTCCCCTGTGATCAGGAAGACATTATCTGTTACAGAGGCCAGTGGTATCTAATGCTGGCCAAGATCCAAAAAAACTGTCAGACTAATTTTTTGAGATTAAGAGGTCTTGACATCAGGTTTCATTTTCTCAGAAACAGTTGCCTTTGTGCCATTATGGCACACTGCTTTTTCAAATGGAAGGAAATGTCAAAATCAGTTTGTGATATGAAATTAGAAGGGTGGCATTTCCTGAATCTGTTCAAAGGAGAATAAGAACATTCCACTAGGTGAGTTCAGGAAGCTGCTGCTACCATCAGTCAGATGACCACCTAGCCCAGGGTCATCCCTCTGAATAAGGAGGACTCACTAGGATCTCAGGAAAAATGTTACATAACATTTGGATCTTTTCCTCGTTCATAACAACCAGGGTACTCTTTTATATATGTTTACATAAAATTGAAATCTGTAATATGAGTGTAAAATCCATTTTCTGAATGACAGATTATTTTTTGTTGTTTTAACCTAAGTATTGTCAACTGCTCTAGACAATTCACTCCTTACTCCTAAAGCCAAATTAAGTTCAATCCTGATAAAACTAAGTAGCTATGGATATTTGGACACTCACCGTACATCTAGGGCAGACATGTCAAACACAAGGCCGGGGGGCTGGATGCGGCCCGCAAAGTGGTTTCATGTGGCCCGCAAAGCCATCCTGGAAACAATGAGGGAACGGCCCCCTCTGTCTTGGCCCTGGCCCACGCCAGCCGGGAACCAATGTACAATTTTGTGGTGGCCATCTATGCTGAAACGCATTCAGTCTTAGCTCCACAAAGCCGTCTGGAAACAGCGAGGAACCAGCCCCTACAATGTCGGCCTGCCCGCTGGTTGCATGCTAGGAAGGTGTCACCCTTTGTGAGGAATGAAGAAATGCTTCATTGGCTAGAAGTGGCCAGCAAATGGCCCTCGCCTACTTCATCTATCCAGCTTGATGGGCTCTGGGGGAGGGGTTTCAGCAGGCAGCAGGACGTTCTCCTCACAGTGCCAAGAGGCTGAGCCAGGTGGCGCGAATCCAAAAAGAAGCACCATGACGCCCAGCCTGCCCAATTTCGGCAGGAAGCGGGGCACTCTCCTCACAGCACCAAGAGGCTGAACCAGGTGGCGTGAATCCAAAAAGAAGTGTGATGCCACCCAGCCCCCAGCCTGCCCATTTTCAGCAGGCAGCAGGGCGCTCTCCTCACAGCAACAAGAGGCTGAGCTGGGCAGTGCGAATCCAAAAAGAAGTGGGGCTGGGCTTGGTACCGCGGGTGCTCGAAGGCCAGGCTGGGCATTTGACCTCTGCTACCTAGGGCTCTGGGCAGCCCGCACCACCATCCAGCCCCCCCACATGGCTTGAGAGGAACAGTGAGGCTCCTCCAGTGGACCACGCCTTGACACTTGCCCTGGTCCCATCCCCTTCTGCCAGAGACCCTCAGATCTGTCCCACTCCTGCCCAGGCCCCCACAGGCACCCTTGACATGAACGATGTAGAGCTGGCCATGCCCACCCAGTAGACCACACCCACTCCATCCACGCCCACCCAGTACGCCACATCCACCCTGGCCACACCCACCCGCCCCCCCAAGGGCAACTGCAAAGCTGATGCGGCCCTCAATAAAATTGAGTTTGACACCCCTGATCTAGAAACTTTCATCTTTAGTCTTGAATGGAGCTGCACTTCCCCATTCAAGACCAATATGCAATCTGAGGATCATCCTGGACGCACAACTCCTGTTTGAGAAATAGATGGTTACTGTGGCCAGAAGGAACAAGTTGTATCTGTTCCTAGATTGAGAGACCCTCCAGTTAGTCACTCATGCTCTAGTTCCTTCATGAAGTATTGCTCTACATGTACCTGCCCTTGAAGATCACAGCTGGTCCAGAATGTGGCAGCATGGGCAGTGACACATGTCACAAGATGCCTATGTGTCATGCCTGCTGCACAAGTTGCACTGGCTGCCAGTTTGCTTCCAGGTGCAATTCAACGTCCTGGTTATTTTTTTATAACAACTACCTATAGCCTCTAATACGATAATTTGTTTATTTTCTAAGAAGACTTCTAAGGCCTTTCATATGTGATTTTAAGTAGCTTACTTGGAAATAAGTATGTAGTTTGAGACTGATAGTATGCTTTGTAGGGTAGAATGCTAGTTATTATTTCACAAGAACTTACTAATAAGTTATATCTTAGGACATGGAACCTCTCTGGGTATTCCACTAATGTAGCAGAGTAGCATAACCATGAGTGTTGCTGTTCTCTGCTTTGTATCTGTTCACTGGACTGGGAAGTGGAAAGGTCACCCAGAAAAACAGAGTGGGTAAACTACTCTTACAACACTGCCAAGAAAATTGCCTGGGAACAGTCTCTGGGTATCAAGCTCTTTAACACATAACAGAAACATAAGATTTGCTTCCAAATTCTTTGAAAATCCAGGTATTTAGCGCTTTCTGAATGATTCTTACCCCACTTGTTTTTGGCGAGACAAGACTTATTTTGCAGAAGCTGCCAGGCCTTCACCTTATGTGTTTTTGATAATTTTATCTTTGATGACACTTTTCACAATTTATATACAGTTGAGCCAGAAAATCTGGTGTTACGTTGGCAGGTTTCCAATCTTCCCAATTTAGGAAATATGCTAAGATTTTTATTTTTATTTTGTTAAAAAAGCAAAAAAAAACACACACCATAATGGTATATCTTCTAGAACTGGAGATTTAATACTTCTCTTAGCATAGCTCCAGGTAGTCTTTGACTTATGACCACAATTGAGCCCCACATTTCTGTTGCTGTGAGACAGTTGTTAAGTGAATTTTTCCCCATTTTATGACCTTTTTTTACTATAGTTGTTAAGCGAATCACTGCATTTGTTAAATTAGTAACACAGTTGTTAAGCGAATCTGGCCTCCCTCACTGACTTTGCTTGTCAGAAAGTCACAAAAGACACTGCAGATGACATAAGTTCAATTGCCAAGCATCTTTAATTTTGATCATGTGACCATCTGGATGTTGCAATGGTTGTGTGAAAAACGGTCATAAATCACTTATTTCAGTGCCGTTGTAACATCAAATAATCACCTAATTGAACTGTGTATGTCAAGGATTACCTGTGTTTGAATTAGTAAATCAAGCTGTCCCCTGTCCCTGGGCCTTTTCAAGAATTGTTCTGATAGCAGAAGCTGCCATATAGCATGTGACTGTAATAAAAGCAAATGGCATTCTCCAATATGGCACACCTTTTCTAGAGGTTCCTGTCAAATGCCATGATTAAAACATATACATAATTTTTTGAACATTTTTAACTTAAAGCAGTTTTGTCACAATGTTGACCACTTGATCTGTCGCAAGCAGCATAGGAAGCTGTGTTACAGCAAATTCACCTAATGACACATTGCTCTATTTATCTGCTTTCTAGGGCTTCATGCTGAACACTTTCCTTCACAGTGTGGAGCAACCAATGATTTAACTAGAGATTTTCTGTTTGAAAAACATAGACTCATCATTGAGCTGCAGCCCTATCCTCCAACCTTCAAACATGGGTAAGATTCTCTCTCAACAGTGTGACTGTCTCATAGCTTTTCTGGCCTAAAGCATGCACATTGTTTCCAAATCCTGATCAACCTCAGCCAAGGCTGACATATGCAGTGTACGTGAGAACCCCACAAGAGCACTTTACAAGCATTTGTCTCCCCCCCCCCACTCATAATACCTAGAGGAACACATGATGCAGCACCTACATTTCTTGTATAGTCACCTGGATCTTAAACAGTAAATTAGATCTTCTCTGTTTTGTTTCTTGATCATGGCAAGGTAAGGCAGAATAACTGAACAGGTAATCCTGTACAGACTTATGGACTTATCACAACAACAACAACAATAATAGTAAAGTTGGCCAGAATTTCCATTGATAAGTGAATCACATCCGATTTTACAACCATTTTTGTTGCAGTCATTAAGTGAATGACTGCAGTTGTTAAGTGAATCACCCAGTCATTAAGCAAGAGTGGCTTTCCCCACTGACTTTGCTTATCGGAAGCCAATTGGGATGGTTGCAAATAGCAGTCACCTGACCCTGGGATGTGGCAAGGACAGGCTGCTGCCAAATGCCCATATTTTGATCGTGTGACCTGGGGGATGCTGTGACAGTTGTAAGAGTGAGGACCAGTCATAAGAAACTTTTTTCAGTGATGTTATGATTTTGAATGGTCACTAAATGGATGGCTGTAAGTCGAGGACTATCTGTAATTATTTCTAGATAATTACAGTAAAATAGTGAATCTCCTTTAAAAGTAATACTGTGCCAAAATCTTTCCTACAAATACTAAAAATGTTCTTCCCATATTTTTTTTTAAAAGTGTCTGCATTTCTCTCTTTTTCTCATGGTATTTTTGATTTTCTTTTGGATCTCACTTAGTGGTGTTTTTGATTCTTGTTATTGTTTGAAACGATTGTTTCATGTGGCTTGAGAGTGTTCCTCCTTTTTCAGTTACACTACTGCTCTGGAGCCTCTTTTAAAAAAAGTTGTGCAAGTAGAATTCATGAAATTTTCTTGAAGAAGCCAGAAAGGCTGCTGGAGAAATTATTGAATAAGTGACAGGATTCAGAACTGATGCCACGAAGAACATTTTCCCTACATTGTTTGTACCATTTCCTATCATTTTTCATTTAATTCACTGGGGGGAAAAAACAATTTGGTTTTTGAAACATCTTTCAAAGAGAAGAAAAAAAACAATGAATTTCTCACAAGTGCACTGCAAAGTTCTTGTATTATGCAATGGACCTGCAGGATAGTTATACAGTCTTCTGTTTAGTGTTCTGCAGTCTTCTTATGATGGTAAAGAAAATTAGCTATTGTGTCCATTGTCTTCTCCATAAATAAATTCCAAAGTACCATAAAGAAATCTGAAAGAAATGTTCAAGAGTGGAGGTGAAAAAAGAACTTTTGATAAACCTCCATGATTCTGTTTGAATCTTCTATAATGGTTGGTTCCAAATGGGTAAAGATGCTGCAGATCATTTTGTAAACAAACACTTGCAAGCTTCTTTGGGATCAATAAAAAGATCCATCTCCTTCCTAAATCATAGGAAAGCTGCCTGAAAGAAAATCAAAAAGTACCTGCCCTATCAATTGGGATAGTTGTTTAGTTGTTTAGTTGTTGGAATTCCCATATGTCCACTTTATACTTCTTAATAAATCTTGCTAATGTCAACTCAATGAGAATCAACCTTTGAAAGTATCACTTTTGGTTTTAAGCAGCACCCAAAGACCCCTCAGCCATTTTAAAATAATTGCACAAAAATGTCTGAATTTCAAGGAAGTTTTTTGTGGGAGGGGACCATAATATCTTCCACCAAACTGAATGAGAATTGTGAAAATAAGACAGAATTTTGACATGCCACTGTTTAATATATATTACATGGATTATGTGTCAAAGTATATTAATTTCATATGACAAACAACATACGAAACTCTTGTGCAATATTTAAACACAGGTATCTACAGCTCTATAGAGAAAACTCCTAAGAATCCCATAGATAGTCAAGAAAACTAACATCAGACAAATCAATCCAGAGTTCATACTTGAGGCAAAAATGACCAGGCTCAAATTATTCCACTTCAAACTAACTCTGTGAAAAGGGGGTGGGGGAAAGAGGCAAAAACCAGCAGGATATGGATATGGATATGGATAGACTTAATTATAGCAATGACGGATACACTGCTGCAAGAGCAGAAGGACCAGATGAGGGACAAATTGGCATTGGCACAGAAAATCTATTTCTGTGGTCATTAAGAATTGACAATGACTTGGTGGCACATACCGTAATTAAGCAACCAATCAAATATGGGTTACAACCAAAATTTCCTGTGAATTTCCATGTGGAATATTCCACTTCTCTCTTCAGTTTTTTTCTTCACATCAATAAATTTTCATGGCAGAAACCAAATCTGGGTCTTGCTAGTCTTAATTTAATGCCTTAATTGTGCTGACATAAAAACATTAAGTGAATAATAATCCAAATAGTTGCTTGGAGTAGATTGATACTAGAACATTTCAAAACTTCCAACTATGAATCTCCACCTTTTTTTCCTTTTGCAAATAAATTGTAATCTTAACTCCATTCTGCTTTCCCCTGGATAAAAGTTTGGAGAAGCTTTCAGGGACTGGGATGCTAATCTTAAAAAACACTATCCACCCTGGCTAGTCGGAAAGTAGAAGGGATCATCCATTATCAGATCTCCCCTCCAAGTTAGAGCTATTCATCTGATTTACTTGAAGAATCCAAGCAATCCTGGTGGGTAAACTCAAAATTCTTAATTTTATTCTTAGCACTAAATTTTATAGTTAAACATTGTAATTGTGCAGAGTAGGATGTACTATCATTCATAATGTTTTCATAATCTTCTCCCATACGAGTCCTACTACTCTTTAGACATAAATATAAGTTTGACATGAATCCTAATGTGAGTTGATATGATTTGTTTTAACTTCTCCAACTAATGCTTGGCATATTATTATGACAATATTTTATGAGCTGTTTTGAGACCCTATTGGAGTTGTAAAATAGAATGTCAATTATAAAATTAGATACATTGCTTGGTATTGTAATGTGATGAAGTAGAAAATTGGGAATGAGGAAAATGAATATAATTTATATTTCTCCTTCTGATGAGTTCCACTGGACCTTTTTTGCTCTTGAGTATCCTTTCCTTGAGTAGATTGAGAAACTGTTTGCCCTTCATTGGGGATAACGCAGGGGCACAATTTTGGGGTAGTAACTTTGAACAATGTATAAAGCTCATATACATATACATGTAAATGGAGAGAGAGAGACAGAGAGAGACAGAGAGACAGAGACAGAGACAGAGAGACACACAGAGAGAGGACTTCTCGTACTCTTTGCTTGTCAAATAATAGCCTCCTCTGTTCCCACCTGGATTCTAAGAGGATATTCAGAATCAAGTAATAAGTCCTTGTTGGCTTATTAGTCTCTTTTTTCAGGAACCAAGTTTCTGGCTTCTGGCAGCACAAGGCAGATCTAGGAGCCTAGTAAAATACATGATATTCCAATAACCTTTTGTTTCAAATACCTTTTGTAAACCAAAATAAAAGTGATGGTGTGCAAAAATAAAGGGCAAAGCAGAGGAGTGCACTGTACATGTTAAGCAAGAAAAGGAAACAGAGATATTTCCTTTATTATTTTTTCCTGAGCCCAACCAATTTCAGTGTGATATGTTTGACCCCATTTCGGGAAGGTGGTGAGAATGAGCCCACTTTTGTAAGCAGTATCCTAAACATTCACTAAAGGGAAAAGGGCCTTGTCTCCTTGACAGGCTGACTTGACTGTAACAGCCTGCTGACAATTCTATTTTGCAGACCCTAAAAAAGAACCCCTTGTGGTTTTCTAATGTGTGGGGTCTTATTCAAAAAGTAATTGGTTTGGTTATGGGGGGGTTGTTTTGTCACTTTTTAGAATGCAAAGGCAACATAAGGATGCACAATTGTGTAGTTTGCAGGGGGGCAAGGTGCACATGAAACCTAATGGCACATTCAAAGACCTAGATTTCAGATCTTCCCATGAGGCTGCAGACGTTTGGGGTCTGTGTGGCCAATTTATCAAAGATTTCCAAGATGGAAAGCCTACACTTCAGAAGGTTTTGTTAAATCTTTAACATGCTGGATGAATTTGGAATAATGCTCGAAAGAAGATACCGTATTATTAAGCTTTGCTCATGCGCTCTGATGTTTGCAAGAGCCTAAGCAATTTGCTAATAACTCTAAATCCTGACTCATTTCAGTATTTGGAGGTTTTGATTCAACCCGACATTTCCCACAATTTAATTAGATTATAGCCAGAGCAAACTTCTAAAATTATGGTCCATCCCAAGCCATACGGCCTACAGCAGTGGTGGATAATTAAGCTTCACATGGCTACAAAGAATAAAGATATCCGTGCTGGGAGGTGAGCAGTGGCTTTTATATATATCTCAGCCTTCTCCAAATTACAGATGGTTCAGCTATCCAGAAAACAAGGACCTACCCTGATGGCCAACTTCCCACCAACAGTTTCTGAGAAATCAAGATCCTCTATTTCATCAGCTTTCTTTCAAATCAGCAACCAGATACCTCTTAGCAGTTTCCAGGTACTACTATTCCATGAGGATTCAAGGTAGCATGGTTATGATTTATAATAACATGGGCTTTGGGTGGAGCACTACATAATTCAGACATGGCTTCGAGTCAGGTAAAGTGAAGGAAGAATGTTGAATAAAGCAATTGCTAAATAAGCAACTGTCCTTTCTTACTTTTCTCTTGCCAATATAGCTTCAGTACATCCTATACCATACACTGTATGGAACACTGTATTGAATTATATTGCATTGTATTGGAATATATTATATGGTCCTAGCATTGTGTTATACCTGAAATTATATTATAAATATTATATTATGACAATTTACTTCTGATATTGATACTCCATTAAGTCTAGATAAGAACCACAGTATGCTTGTAGCACACATAAAAATGACAATTGTAAAATATCCATACACATAAATAATTCAGATGATGTCCAAACAAAGTTATTAAGCACAAATGAATCCAAAGCAGTCATAAAAGTGCCAAAAGTGCCACTTTCAAATCAGGTTACAGTGCTTTTGAGAAGGAAAGAGGAGGTAATGATTTATAGCAGAAAAGAAGAGGGAGTCAACTTATTTTCCACACCATCAGAAGGCAAGACAGGAAACAATGGATGGAAACTAATCAAGGAGAAACTTCCTAACAATGAGGACAATTAACTAGTGAAACAACTTGCCTTCAGAAGTTGTAGTTGCTTCATCACTGGAGGTTTTTAAGAAAACACTGGACAGCCACCTGTCTAAAATGGTATAGGGAGTTGGACTAGAACAGGGCTTTTCAACCTTTTCACCCATTGTACCACTTTTAGGATATGGCAGCATCCGAGTACCACCAGTCACCTAGCAAGGTGTCAAAAAGTAATAAAGGAAAAAAGTAATAAAGTACAGGTAGTCCTCAACTTACAACATTTCGCTTAGTGACTGTTCGAAGTTACAATGGCACTGAAAAAAGTGTCCCCCAAGCCACAGCCGAGCAAGACACCAGCCTGCCTACCTGGTGGCGCTCTTCCTTCTGTCCGAGGTTTTCATTGTTGTGAGCATTTCTGTTGAGGGTTGGCAGCGGGGGTGGGGTAGGGGGGATGTTTGGTTTTTATTCCCCCCATCTGCTGGGTGGTTGCAGCAGGTTTTGGTCACTTCACATGATCCTGGGACACTGTGACCATCATAAATATGAATCAGTTGCCAAGCATCTGAATGTAAATCACAAGACCCTGGAGATGCTGCAACATTCCAGCTGATCGGTGCTTCTTCTGGGCTCAGCAGAAGCGTCAGGATCAGTGCTGCTTTCCAGATGATTGGTGCTTCTTCAGGGCTCAGCAGTAGCACTAGGATCAGTGCGAGCTCCAGCTGGAGCCTGGCGCTGATCCTGGTGCTTCCACTGAGCCCTGACAGCCCTGCAGCTCCAGCCATCTCTCGCTCACGTTTGGATGGTGCTGCCACCAGTTCAGCTCATTTCCCTCCCCTGCTACCACTTTTCTAGGATGGTCGCGTACCACCTGCCAGATGCAATGTACCACAGGTGGTACCCATGCCACTGGTTGAAAAGCCCTGGACTAGAAGATCTCCAAGGTCCATTCCAGTTCTATTCTGATTGATTGAGAATGGCAGCTCAGGAATACAATACACTGTGCTTAAAAGATTTATGCTTTAACTTCTGATATATATAATAGAGATAAAGCTCTTATTTGAAATTTTGGAAATGTTAACAGTCAATAGATACAATATTGAATAAGATGGCTAATGTGTTTCCAATTGCTAAAATTCCATGAGATGTATATAAATTCACTGAATCTCAAACTTCATTGGAAGTACAAAGATGATGCTCTCAGTGAAATCACTACTGTACAAATGTGAGGATTATCATTCAACTATGCACATACTTATCCCTCCCACAAACATACACACACACACACACACACATTTCTGGTATTTGCAAATATAGCTGTTATGATGGGAATGGCTTATTAGATAAATTCATTTTGCTGTCAAATAATAGAACAGCTGATTATCTAAAATAGCCATTTCTTTCTTCTTTTTTGAGATTATATTACTAGCTCATTGCAATAAGCAAGCCTTTTAAATGTTTATAAAATGCACGACATGCAAATTTTTGGCCATCTTGGACAAGGAGAAAGGGAGAGAGAAAGACACACAGTGTAGATGTATTCTTGTAGCCTAGGCCTTAGTCTGAAGATAGGTTTCTTTCAAATCTAGCAGGGGAACAATTAATAAAGGAACCCATTAAGGTCTGATTGTTGCTGCTAAAAAGGAAGGTTGAATTTCAGTCCTTTGAAGTAACTGAGAATGATTCAGGCCTCATTATAGAGATATAATCTACATTCATACATTTATGTTAGTGATTCAGATCTATTGGGACAGATTGAATTCCGTTAAATAGTGCATCTTTCCTCTGGAACTTTTCTCAGGCTTTTTCAAACTACCCTAAGAGGGAACCTAACAATACAAAATAGTACGGTACTTAGGGATTCAACTGTGTTTTAAAAGAAAAGACTATACAGAGAGCAGAAAAAAGGAATGAGATAGAATCTAAAAAGCTACGTCAGCTTTTCATTGGGCCTCTGTTTTGTAAGTGCCCATCTTGTCATCACTCAGTCAAGAGAGAAAAAAGAGGTCTATGAATGTTTCTTCACCTGCTCAAACTGAATTTTATATGACAACATTTACCTTATTTTAAAGGAAAATGTTTTATTTGTGACAACAGTTCAATCTGGTTGATTGGTTCTGCTTATATTCTTTTACGTGAAAAATAAAATCAGTTGCTCCTTTTTAAAAGAAAAAGATTATATCTATTTCTCCCCATGCAAATGCACATTTAAAGAGAGTATATAAAGCAATGTGTGACAGCTACAATGCTACAATGCTACAATGGTTTGGAGAAAGAACTCAAACCACTCAAATAAAATGTAATGCTTGCAAATTAAGTGCCAGGAATAGATGGACCTGTCTATTTATAATATTTTCCACTTACATATTCTGTTATTTAAATGAAGGCCACAGGCAGATTTACTCATTTGCCATAAATTACATGCAACAGAATATCATTAAGATGTTGTCTCATGAATCAGATTTTGAATCTACCTAGGCTAATGTTATCATTATTGGAGCAACTTTTCAAGTTTTTAAGCAGATATTTTTTTCCCAGGCCAGCCTGGAGGCAATGAAGAACCTGGAACTTTTTGCACCGAAAGAATAATTGTTTCTGAAGAACTTTGGAAATACTATATCCATAGCTTCTACATGCTCTTCCATTGCCAGATCTAAGTATCTTAATGGAATGGATGAAGACTGCAATAAAGAACTTCATCTGGTTAGGTTATCTATCCCAAAGCATCTTTGTCTTGGATGACTGAAATGTGGTGAAAGCATATTGTAAGGCCCCAATCCCCCATCCTAATGCTTCTCCATTCTGCCTGGGAATTTTGGGAATTGCAATTCCGGTATTTTTGGAGAAGTAGACCACATTGAGACAAGGCAACTGCTGGAAGTAGATATTTTGTGCCACTGAGTGAAATGACTGGTGGCTCACAAATAATGGCCTAATTCCAATTCCACACTAATAATACCTTTACTAGACAACTGAAGGAACAGCACTATTTATTGATCTCATGGTCAGAAGAGAGAAGGAGAGGCAAAAGCTACTGACTGATGTTCAAGTCATGTTGACCAGGTTACATTTAAATTAGATCAAATAGCAGAGAATCACTAGATATGTAACTTAAACCTCATCAGACACAGAAGTGGTCTTTAAGCTGACATAAAGATGCTGTTGTTGATAAATGAACACATACATAAACTGCATATCTATAACAAATGATGCTACATTAACACATGTGCACATACAACAAATGCATTTTCTGTATGTCAAAAAAAATCCTTCAAATCAGATGCAACCTTGGTACTTTACAAAGCACATGCTTCAAATATGAAGACCAACTATTTCAAAGGAACATAAATAATGTAATAAAGCACATGGACTCCAAAGCAGTCTTCTTCTTATTTTTTCCCTCTTCTTCTTCTTCATTCTGAGGGATGTATAAATGTTTCCTCTTGAATTAAAGTCCATAAATTTTAGAAATGAGTCTTCAGTAATCAAGTCCACATTGTAATTGGAGAAAATCATTTCTAATTTTCTACTGCATTACCAATATACTCAAAAGCCCAAGCTAATGAATCAATCCAATCTGAGAACTATTTGTTCTGTGTGTATGTTCTGCTAGTCAAGGAAAGATTGATTCCAAATGCAGACAGTATTATGCCCTGGCTGTTTTTCCATTGCATTCCATTGATCAGCATTTTCTTTAACTTGCACTTTATTCCAAGAAGTCCTCTGTTTATATATGATAGAATCCAATTGTGCTGTGTGTTTAATTTTGTTTTATTTACAAGCTATTTTTTCCTCTGTAGCATTTCCATAGAACATGAAAAAGAAGTCCACATTTTACATTTTGCAATATTTATTTTAGGCTGATGAATGCCAACCCACATTTTTATGGCCTGCTGCTGCAACCACCGCTGATTTAGAGTGCTTGCACCCATCCTTAAACTGGAGAAAACTATATTGCATAAAATGCATTGTTCTCATTCCCATTTCCTATCCTGCCTCCTCTACCTGTTTCAAGTCTCTGTAGGCACCTGGCTTCCTTCAGAAGTAATGCATGATGAACTCAAGAGATTTTACATACCTTGAGGCTGAGCTTAAATGGTATCAGAATAAAGGAGAAATACTACCTTAACAAGTCTACAATTGGCTTAAGCTAGTTTTTATTGTGGAATGGAGATGAGATGAAGGGGACATAACAGAAAAACACTGTTGCTCAGAAATGTTACTGTGTTAAAAGGCCCTAATTACCTACTGCAAGGTAATTTAATCATCATTGGAAAAGGACAGTCTCACTGTCTCTAGTCTTTTCTTTTAGCCAAGTGAGTAGGGATAGAAATCTGGCAGGCTCCATTCTGGAAGAGCATTAAGTGCTGGCAGAGGTAGGGGCCATCACAGGAAAAACATAGTATATCTGTCATGAGGAACATGACAAACTTGCTAGGAAGGGTGAATAACAGCAGCACCTTCTGTGGAAAAATAAATCACTATCCACCCTTCAAAAACAATAGATGTTAGATGTGCAAACCAAGAACAACAATAAGCCAAAAGCAAAAGTCAGAATGAAGGAAGAAAAATCAAAACAAAAATGTGTCCCTTTCTGGTAAAGGAAACCACATTAATAAAAAAAAAAGGAAAAGAAAAAAAAAACACCAGATTTTTATGGGCCAAAGCTTTGCTATGCCAATAAAGCTTCCTTCTCCTAACTCTCCCCCCTCCTTCTTTTGAAGTCATAGGCGAGATTCAGTAAGTTGAGCCTTGTTAGCAATTAGAAATTTGGCCATTGCAGGGACCTTATTCTGCAGAGTTAGGGGGTGATAAATCCTGAAAGCTCAAAAGAAAGAGAAAAAGTGTGATTTCCCCCTCTGTGTTTGGCTTTTAATTTCAGCAACAGAAGCCAGAAATCGTGATTAATTAAATCCAAGGGGAGAAGGGAGGCCAGGGCAGGCAAAAGAACTCCTTGGAGGCAAAGTGAGCTGCTTCCCTCCTCTTCTTTCCTTTTTTCTATCCACATTTTCTCCTGTCCAGCTACCTTGATTCTTAGCTAGACGGACACCCTCCCCAAGCCCCCCCCTCCTGCACTATATTGTTCTTTCTCCGTTCTTAACCCCCCCTTTCTTTTCTTTAAAGGGAGAAGGCAGGAGGGGGAGTCAGCAAGCAACATGCACCAGGTGGCTCTCAACTGCTGCCTGCCAAAAAAATGAAAATAAAAATCCTTCTCTAGAAAACAAGTTTTTTTTTTTTTTAAAAAAAAGGAGGAGGGCTCCCTAGAGGGGATTGGCTGAGCCTGGAAGACAGGGAAATTAGGAAGGCATGAGTCTCCCAGCCCTGCTGGTGGCCAGAACGGTTTGAGGAGCAATTAGCAGAAGGCGGCGGCTGCGGTGGCTCCTACAAAGAAGGAAGGAGAGAGAGAGAGAGAGAAAGAGAGGGAGAGAGAGAGAGAGAGAGAGGGAGAGAGAGAGAGAGAGAGGGAGAGAGAGAGAGCTCAGGAGAGAGAAAAAGGGGGCAGATCTTGGGGAGTCGTTTTTCTCTGTGTGGGTCTCTCTCTCTCCCCCAGCAGGCGCTTGCTCTCTGCAACTTGCGAAAGGGTTTCAGATGTCCCAGCACCGCCGCTTGACCCCCCTTCCCCCCCGCAAATAAAACTTGACCACCAGAGGCACGTCTCACCTCTCAGCTTTGTAATCTTTAGCATTTAAGATGCAGCCTCCAACCTGCCGGCAACCCAAGGAGAGAAAGGCGAGCAGACACGTCTGAAGCCTGGTTCGATCGTCCCTATTTCCTTAGAGAAATAGAGCGCGGCGTGCACAGATTGCATCTCGCTCTCGGGAGGATTCCAGAGAGGGAAGAAAAAGTGTACCGAAAAAAAAAGGAAAAACCGGCAAAGGCGATGCCTATCCCGCTTAGTTTTCACTAAGAAGACCGGCGCTTGAGCGACGATTTCTGGGGTGCAGAAGGTGCAGAAGCCAGCCGGGGGGCGGGAGGTTGGGGAGGGGTGGACAGGGCGAACTTCTCCACCCCCCACTCCCACCCACCCCGGATTTGCTAACCCGTTTTATTTGGATTGTTAAACGGTTCGATTTAGAGAGCCATTCTTTGCCTCTGGTTGCTGACTCGCCTGTCATCTTTCTCTCCCTCTCTCTCTCTCCCTCTCCCTCTCTCTCTCTTTCAGAGCTTCGCCTGCCTCCCTGGGAAGATGGTGCAGAGACCCCCGAGGACCCAGCCCCGTTAGCCCCGGCCGTGGCGCGTGGGCTCGGCGTCCGGATCGTGGCCTCCCCCTCGTGGGGCGCGCGTGGTTTTCCTTGGGCTCCCGTCTCTCCCGCTCCCTAACCACCCCACCCCCACCCCCCACCCGCGAGCTTGCTATCCAGTCGGCGGGTCTTCGCTTCGCCGAGAGGGACCGTAAGGCAACCCGAGCCGCCTTCCCTGCGCGGCGAGCGGCGGAACCGCCAACCGCCCGCCGCCTCCCCCTCGAGGCGGAGAAGGGCCAAGTCTCCGCAGGGCAGACGTCAGGCGCCCCCCCCCCGAGGCAGAGGGGAGGGGGAAGGCCGCCGTTTTTCGGAGAGCTGGCCCCCTGAGGCATGGATGTCGGCGCCCTCCCTCCAGGCCAGATCAGCGCGCCGGAGGCTCTGAGCGAGAGGGCTCCCCACCAGCTGTCCGCTCGCCTCGCCCGGGAGCTCGCCCTCCCAGCATGTTTCTTTCCATGAGGCCTCTCCCAGCGCCCAGAGCTTCAGTACAATGTGCAGATGGAGACTGATACAGGGTGCCTCCGCCTCTGCCCACCTGCCTTCCTCCTCTTCCTCCGCCTCGCCTTCCTCCTCCGGGCGCGGCGGCTGCGGCTTCTTGCTGCTGCTCTGCCTGATGTCTTCGCTGACCGCCTCCAGCCATGAACGCGGGTGCGGTATGCTGCTTCTCAAGGCCACCAACGCCTCGTCCCCCTCTTCTTCCTCCCCTTCCTCTTCCTCCTCCTCCTCCTCCTCCTCCTCCTCCTCCTCCTCGGCCTCTTCTGCCGCCAGCGCGGGGAGACACGTGCGGAGCTACGATCACCTCCGAGGAGACGTGCGCTGGAGGAAACTCTACTGCTTCAACAAGTTCTTCCTCCGGATTGAGAAGAACGGGAACGTGAGCGGCACCAAGAAGGACAATTGCCCCTACAGTAAGTGCTTTGCTCTCTGCCTTGACTCTCAGGGGGTCTTCTTCGGCCGCCAGGTCTCAGGCACCCTGTATCCCCCCCTTCTTAGTTAAATGCAGTTATTAACTTGGTTATTAACTTGAAGTCATTCGCGGGGACAGGGCGGCGAACTTCTGCCTGAAGTCCATTCCGAAGGACTCGGAGCTTTCTCTCTGGTCGGTGGGGCAGATCTGTTCTCTCTCCCCCCTCCTCCCACGCCCGCGAGGCACCTGAAGGAGCCGCTTGAGGTAGAAGGGGGGGGAGGTGGCAGGCCTTTGCACATGCTCAGAAGCTCTACACCCTGTGCGTCTTCCTCGGCTTTATTCAGTATTGTTTTGTCTGATTATGGACAAGTTGAAGTCTGGCGCATCTCGGTTGGTCCCAATAAAGGTCGTTGGTCCTGATAAGGGTGCTGGGTTCCCCTCTCCTTTCCCCCCTCTCCCTGCTTATTTTTCCTCAGATATAGACTTTTCCTCATCACTTTCGGGCTGACACCTTTAGATCTCGGATTTTCTTGAATCGTCTCAGTGGATTAACGAGCTGGAATTAGATGGAGGGAGAGGTAAATTGGGTTGTTGAACGGAAGGGAGCCGGCAGATTATACTCCAAGTTAAATTTGACTAAACCTGGCGTACCCTAGCTCGCATCTGGCTCTTAGTTACCCATCTCCGTCCACTTGGAGTTTGTTACTTTCCTGGGCAGTTTTGATCACCTCGTTTGGTGCCTGGGGTTGCTGGGATGCACAATCTATTTTACAGGACTTGGAGGGCGTCAAGTTTTAATTACTTGGAAATCATCAGCACCACTGCCATCGCTCCGTTCCTCCCTGCTTAGCGGGACCGTAAGGTGGGGATGTGGCAGAGAGAGAGAGAGAGAGAGAAAGACAAAAAAAAACAAAAAACCTTTCTTGTTGCCCCGTCTGGTACCTGCCCGCCAAGTGCGCTCCTGCCTAGTGGCTTCCCCGAGAACAGACGGGAGCGCCAGCTTCGAAGCTGTGGAATGCCCCCTTCGCGTGAAACGTTGACCGCCTTTCCTTCCACAAATCACAAAGCAGAAGGAAGGTTGCCTGATCTTCAGTAGGTTAAACGTGCAGAGAAGCTGGCGGTTGGGCAACGGGGCGCTGTTCTTCGAATAACCGAATCTTTTGGGACACTTAGGTGGCCGGTTTTCGATTTAGAATAACCTCTTGAAGAAGAATGGAAAGTGGTGGTTCTTGGCGGTTTGTTGTTGTTGTTGTTGTTTAAACAGCAGGTTTAAATGGTCCTTTCTTTTATCGTTAACTAGCTGGACAGCGCAGATCTTTTCCCCCCCTGGAGTGTTTAATTTTTTTAAAGTGTATGCTTGGGAGAAAGGCGGCTTGGAGGCATTTAACATGAGTTTTTGCCTGGGTTCAACGGGACATTGTTTGTGTGGCTTGGAGGCATCTGTCATGGATGTGCATTTGGTCAGGTTTTCTACACTGCCCCTTGTCCTGATTAAGGGTCTCAGGCTGCAACTCTGAGAGAACCCCTTTAAACATCTGGCACTGTAAGGGAACTCACACACATCTCTTAATCAAATCTATTCAGATTTAAAGTTAAGTAGGACCTGTCTTGGCCCTGGAGAAACTTCCCTCCACTTGTCTGCACAATCTCAGCAGAAGCAACTGTTGTAAATCACAGCCTGTTTCGTTATACTTTTAAGTGACTCCATGCTGCTGAAATTAAATAAATAAATAGCATGTTGGGAAAGATAGCCTCTACTAGATAAATATTTGAATAAGCTTCTTTATTGCCTCTGGATGTTGGGAAGAGCAGCTGGTATTTCCCCTTGGATTTCTACTTATTCCTACCCAGACCCTGCCTTTTGTCAAGAATTTCCAGATGAGAACTTTGGGGTTTCCCTTTTTTATCCTTCCAGTAACTCAGTGAGGTAAACTAGGGACATCAGCATACAGCAGGGCTGGCTTTAGTGTTGGCAGCTTCAGACAATTATCTTAGGGAGCACAGTCTGAAAGAGCTAGCACCGTTGCCTTGTGATTGACACTATTGGGATGTCTCCTTTATTAGAGGACAAAATTGTGTGGCCTTCAAACTTTTCCTGCACCAGGCATGCTGACTCAGGTCTTTTAGATGCCACTATTCAATCTCCAGTGTTAGGTAGCACCTTTTAATTTTATTAAAAGCATAAGATTGTTAACACAATACACTTGTTATCTGGTAAGATGCTTGGAACCTATCTTACATGTCACTTGCATGAGTATAATGCAAGTGCAAGCTTCCCACACTTCTCACCTTAGTTTAAATCCTATATCAGTCTAGGATGAAGTGAGCTGCAGATGATGAAAGCTTTTCAATAAAGGTGTTAGTTGGAGAAGGTGCTACCAAAGTCCTCCTGATAATTTGCTGTTGACTAACACAGCTCTGCTCCTACTCTGTTAAAATGAGTTAGTGGCCATCAGGAGTCTTCTGTAGCCAGAAAGAGAAAGATGACAGATTACTTGGGCTGGCCCTGTTGTCATGTTTATTTCAGGATGGAAGCTCTTTCCCCACTTGCCAGCAACCTTGGCACAAACCTTCCTGGACAACATTTTCTTCTGCTGTCTTCATCTCTTCCCCAGTCTGTGAATTCAATTGTTGTTGGTACTGTCACCAACTGTTACTACTTTACCTTTACGTATATCTCCACTCTTATTATGACCTTATCCAAAGGCTGCAGCCAGGAGTATAAAATCTCATGGGCATTGTTACTTCTTACTTAGAAGGAAATCAGAGGACTGCATGGTTGGGAAACAGAGTAGAGGCAGGATAGGAAGCAGCGATACAACAGCATAGTTTATGCTACAGTGGTGGACAGAATTTCAACTCATCCTGAGATGCAAATGCTGTGTTTTCCCCTATTCCAAAGCTCTACAATAAATAGCTTTGTTTTTAAACTCCTTCCAATAGAATCACCTAAAGAAAGTACCATGGCTAAACTATTATTCTACCTGTACAGAGCACATCAGTGTAACCCAAACAAGAAGTGCAATGAAATGGAGACAGAATCATTTTGATTGATTGATTGATGATTTGCCATCAAATTGGTGTCAACTTTTAGTGACAGGCTTTCTCCAAGATGAAAGCAGAATTTTCAAAACACAGGTTTGGAAAGGGCTATTCAAACCAGTAAGCCCAATCACCCACTCAGTTTAAGGATCCAAATTAAACATAGCCCCAATAGGTGACTGTCTGATATTTATCTGAACATATCCAGTGAAGGAGACCATAATCACTTCTCTGGGAAACCGGTTCCACTGTCAAGTTGTACTTACTGTTCAGAAGTTTTCATTCAATTAAAATTGGCTTCTGGAAACTCAGATCCATTGTTCCGGCTCCTGTATTCAAGAACATCCAGGTCGATGTTCTTTAGTGTAGCATTTTCTCAGGCCTTTGAAGAATACTATCATACCCCCACCTCAGTCTCCATTGTGGGTGCTCCATCACTGGAGGCTTTTAAGAAGAGATTGGACAGCCACTTGTCTGAAATGGTATAGGGCTGTGGTGGCGAACCTATGGCATGCAGAGCCCTCTCTGTGGGCACGTGTGCCATCGCCCCAGTCCTAGGCCTGGGTTTTATAAAACCTTTTCGTTTTAGGCCTCTGCCGCTATGTGCAAAAAAAAAAAAGTTCAATCAATCAATCAATCAATCAATCAATTTCAACTTCTTGCAGGAAAAAAAAAGATCTTGCGAAGTTGAAATTGATTGATTGAACTTTTTTAGTCCCACCCAGTCTGCCATCACCACCACAGCCACGCCCACCCAATGGGCCACGCCCATCCAATGGGCCACGCCCACCTGGCACACGACGATACATAAGTGGGTTTTGGATTGCAGTTTGGGCACTTGGTCTCTAAAAGGTTCGCCATCACTGGTCTAGGGTCTCTTGCTTGAGCAGGGTTTGGATTAGAAGACCTCCAAGGTCACTTCCAGCTCTGTTATTCTGTTGCTCTGTTGCTCTTTTCTTTTTATTTCAAAGCTAAATCTACCCAGTTGCTGGAATCCTATTCCATACTAACTTGAAACAGCAGGCATAATGCAAATTTGAATGACATTTATTACTGGACCTAAGTATAATATTGTGTTGACTTGCTTAAAAGTACCTAATTTTTAGTTTCTTTATGCTCTAAGGCTTTTATGCTTTTCTGGAGATTCTGTGTCATCTACTGTTGGCTTTAGTTATTTACCATGGGTGTGAGGGAATGCTCAGTCTTCTGAAGAGCTAGTCTAAAGCAGGGGTCTTCAAACTTGGCCCTTTTATGACTTGTGGACTTCGACTCCCAGAATTCCTCAGCCAGGCATGCCTGGCTGAGGAATTCTGGGAGTCGAAGTCCACAAGTCATAAAAGGGCCAAGTTTGAAGACCCCTGGTCTAAAGTCATTATTTCACACTTTATGAAAAGACTGTACTAGGAAGCACTCATATGCCCACCCCATCCCCAAAAAAGGATTTCTTCTTAGGGCTATGCTGTATTTTAGATTTGAAAGGGAGAAGATGCTTCAGAGTATATGGGGGTTGGGGGTTGTTCATGTAGCACCTATTTGCAGCCCTTTAAATTGTTGTATGCTTTCTAAAGATGATTTAGCGGCAGCATAATTCCAGAAAATGGACCTCAGGCTTAAGGAACTGATGACAGGTGCCAAGTGTCCATCCTCACATACTGCAGGACATCTTTTCCCCTTCAAATCTACAGCACTGCACAGCCCTATTATTGAATTTACATGGTGTCAAAACTTTTTGATGCACCACAAGATAATGTGATACACAATATGATCTACCCAGGGGGCCAATATGCTGATAGATATTTTGTCTGGCACCTTTCCTTGCTCCATGTGACTTTAATTGGGAGGTGGTTCTTTTAATTAAAGTGATTAAATAGGAAGATGGCATACTGCATCTTTGTTTCCAAGAATACAGTATACCAGACTCCAGAATAGATCTGTATGCTTTCTTAGAAAATTAAAAATAAAATGGTATAGCCTAAGATTTGCTTGGAAATATTCTTTCCTGCCCAGAATACTGAAAGAAACTGGTCATTAGACAGAATTTATCACTTCTTTAAGATTCCAAACATATGACCTCAGCTTGGCCTCTATCTAATAAGATACAATGAATTAATGGTTTCCAGATCAACCCTTTGGGTAGACAGAATGAGGCAGCTGCCTTAAACAGTACATTCTTGGAAATGTGGGATTAACTATACACTTGTCAGTGAAATAAATTAGGGTGAGAGGTACTCATTGACCCAACTTGTAAGCATTATCATTGGAGAACTATGCAGTTAATTTGGACACATATACTGTGGGGAGGCAGTGTTACCATTTACCTCAGGAACTATTATAATAATTATTAGTGGTGTTTATAATCCTGCCTTTCTTCCAAGAACTTAAGGAGGTTTATTTGTGATTCTTTCTTCATTTTATGGGCTATGCTGAGAGAGACCACCAAAGTCAACCTACCAAATATTTGTGACTGAGGGTAGAAGACTGTAACCTGTTGTCTCCAATCCTAATTTAGCACTTTGAAAATCAATACCACAACTTGTCATTTGGATCTGGAGCCCAATACATCTCCAAGAACACAATGAAGCTTACAATTTCATAGGAATAAAGTGTACATAGACAGTGAAAAAAACAATCAAAATATTCCCTTGAATAAAGGGAAAGATATTTCATGATTCATACTAATAATAGCAAAAGCAACTAAAGTAACAATAATAATCACTTCCAGTTAGATTAGTGCAATGGGTACTCCATGGGGCTGTCCTTGTAGTTTCATCCTGAAACTACAACTGGCCAGTACACTGGCTTTCCTTCCAGATGTAGGTTATCAGTTTTAAAACTGCATGGCATTAGATAGTACTGCCAATTCATGAGCAAATAGGATAGTGCCTCATTTCAAATGTTGTCATCGAGTGGGACCTTGGAAGCAGACCTTCTCAGTAGTAGTCCCTACCCTGTGGAGCACCCTTCCCCTGGGATCCAACAGGTCACCACTCTGAGTCTTCCAGAAAGCCTTAAAAGTGGTCTTGTCACCAAGTATTGACATAGATTGAGGTTCAAACCCAGTAATAATGACTTTTTATGTATTGGAAAGTATTATTTTAGAAAACTGAGAAGTTATTTTAGGGGGGAGGTTGGTTTTTATTGTATATTCTCATAATTGTCATATCAGTGGTTGTTTAGCATCCTGGCATATTCTTATGACTGATGGAGTTGCAAAATTCATGCAGTTAACTTTGGATTTGTGCTCAGTCTTGCACATGTTTTACTATGTATCAAATCAGCTGACACACAAACCAAATAATCAAATTTTAATTATCTTTATTCATGTAGTCATCTTTTCTTGCAGCGGTTATGCTTATGAAAAGCACAAAACTGAAGTACAGTATAACTTTTCTTTGTGACATGTAAGCTTTAAAGTAGAATTGCTGCTACTGTATATCTTTTATAAGATGCTTTAGTACAGGTAATCCTCAACTTATGATGGCAATTTTCTGGCAGTCCCAACTTTCTGTCACTAAGCCACTCAGTCATAATGTGTAACTATATAGATCTTGAAAGGTGTTCAAGGGGGTATGCAAGAGACATGGCATGATCTGAGAGGACAAGGGAGCCACAGCAAGGGTTGGTGAGAGTGCATGATTGGCTAGTGCAGGGTGAGCATCAAGGAGCCGGGAGAGACTTACCATAGCAACTTGCAACTTTCCCTGCCAGCTTCTGCACTGACTTTCTGGGAAAGTCATCAGGGAAGGTTGCAAATGACAATTACATGATTGCAGAGCGCTTCAACTGGTTGTAAGTGCAAACTAGATGCCAAGCACTAAGATTGCAATCATGTGACCACAGGGGTGCTGTGACAGCTATAATTCCAAGGACTAATCATAATACTCATTTGTTCAGTGCCTTCCTAGCTTCAGTTGCTAAACAAATATTCATAGGCTAAAGACCACCTGCAGGCAAATACTGAACATTGTTATAGAAAAGCCCTTTTTTAGTTGCTTTCTCAAGACATTTTGAATTAAAGTTACTTCCATATTCTTGCTCTAGACAGCTAAATATATTGAGCTAGTGTTACGGATTAATGTACTCAGGCATACTGTATTTACCCAGAAGCGAGGTAATTTTGATGGCAAGAAACCATATTGTCTAGTGTCTGTTTAAATTATGTTTCCCTGTTGATCAATCAGTCTCAGGAACAACAGGCACAATGGCTGAAAAACAGGTTGTCAGAGGTGCAGTGTGTGGTAATTAAGACGTGCAACTTGAATCACTTGAAGTCCCTATTCAACTACTGAACTCACTGGGTGACTTTGTATCAATGATTATATCAGTCTGCACCAGGGGTCTTCAAACTTGGCAACTTTAAGACTTGTGTACTTCAACTTTAAGACTTGTGTACATGGCTGGCTGAGGAATTCTGGGAGTTGAAGTACACAAGTCTTAAAGTTGCCAAGTTTGAAGACCCCTGGTCTGGACACTTCATAGAGTTCTAAGTCCTATAGGTTAAGAGATTGTTAGCTTTAAAGGCAATGACTATATAAATGCTAATACAATTGAAGTTGGGAAGAGGGAATACTCAATGCCAGATTAGTGGACATATTGTTTCTATTTAGCTTTCAAAGGAAATTGGCCCAGTTCCATTGGGCTTCTACCACTCAGGCTTATGGCAATTGTGTTATTGGACCACAGTTCTCACTGAGGGTGCTCTCTGAACTTGGTTGTTTTCTTGCAGATGTTTCATTATCCAAATTAGGTAACATCATCAGGGTTAGTGTTCAGGGCTAGCATCAAGATGATCAGGACTAGCACTGATGATGTTACCTAGTTTGGTAATGAAACATCTGCAAGAAAACAACCAAACTCAGAGAGCACCCTCAGTGAGAACTGTGGTCCAACACATCTTGAAGGTATTCATTTCAACCCTGAGCTACAAATATTTTCCTTTAGTAGTAGAGTTTTCATTACTTCCAGCCAGCATGATACAAGAGGGAGAAAAACTAGTTTACGCCTACAGAGAAAGAGAATAAAAGACTTAGGATTGATGGGAAATATAACCCAGCTTCAACAAGATTCATTTTCAAAACAGGTTTAATGTATAAATACTTTATATGAAGCCCCTAATAAAGGTTTACTTTGGCAGATGTTTTTCAACTTGATTACACAGAGCTTACATCAGCCTTTTTCCTACCTTTAGGATAATGGGAAAGTGGGATGAATTATGGTGGTTCTGTCAAAAGTCTGGGACAGCTTGCATAATTTAGCATTGCTGGAGTATATCTGTCACTTAAAATGTGTAGGATGGCTTGAGTTTTGTTTTATTTTCTTTACTGCTAAAGCTTTATCCTGAAACTTGACCACTTGGCTCTCCTTCTTACCTCAGTGGTGCAGCTGCAGAAGTCTTCCTGGGAAACTGCTCTTGAGAAATGAATTTCTAGGGAATAAAGCAGCTGTAAGGCTCTATCTTGAAGACTGCTAACATATGCAAAGTAAATAGCCAAGAATAAGCACTACAGCTACTAAAGATTGCCTAGAAGGAGAGGGAGAAGGAGAAGGAGGAGAAGAAGGAGGAGGCGGAACATAGATATCCAGATTCTGGGAAGTTTTCAGTATGTTTCTACTCATGCTTATTCTGAAATAAACTTACTGGCTATACTTTCAAATCAATGTATAGAAATCCATTGGGATTATATCCTGATCTTTCAGGTGAGAGATACTGCAAAGGGCTTAGTAGCCCTCTCTTTGCAACATCCTTTGCCCCTGTAGCCCCTTCTAACTGCTATTGTAAGTTAATTACAAACTTGGTCTCAACACAATTATTAAAGACTGCAATTTTTGACTAACAAAAATGCTCAAGAAAAGAGATTAATATAGAATATATGTAAGCAAAAAGAAGAACGGTTGCAAGATTTGTGTTTGGCTAGGATAGAGAAAAGAAGGAATGGGGAGGGACATGATAGTAATATTCCAGTATTTGAGAGGTTGCTACAAAGAGAAAGGGTCAATTTATTTTCCAAAGTACTAGAATGCAAGAAACAATGGATGGAATCTAATCAAGGAGAAAAGCAACCTGGAATTAAGGAGAAACCTCCTAACAGTGAGGACAATTAACCACTGGAGCAGCTTGCTATCAGTTGTGGGTGCTTCATCACTGGAGGTTTTTAAGAGACTGGACAGTCACTTGTCTGAAATGCTATACAACAGGGGTGTCAAACTTGTGGGCCATGGGCCAGATGCGTAGTGCAGATTACACCCAGCTCCACAAAGGCAGAAAACCTTGCGATACGTCACGATACATCATGTGATGCGATTGAGTTTGACACCCATGGTATAGGATCTCTTGCTTGAGCAGGGGGCTGGACTAAAAGACTTCCAAGTTCCCTTCCAGCTCTATTCTGATTCTTAACAGCTACCATATTGGGGGAGAGCAATTTGGAACAGAGAAGCATAAAGAGTGAAGTGCCTAATTTTTTTCTTCTCCTCTCTTTTTTTGTGACATATAAGCCAAATGTTTAGTGATTCAAATAATTCCTTCCTGATGTTTTCTGCATCAGCAGTAGATGATAGATAGATAGATAGATAGATAGATAGACAGATAGACAGATAGACAGATAGACAGATAGACAGATAGACAGATAGACAGATAGATAGATAGATAGATAGATAGATAGATTTAATTTAGTCATATTTAATTTATATTTTAATTTGTTTAAATTGAGTCCAAATTTGTGAGCTTAAATTTTTCATATCTGAAAGCAACTTATTAGCCAGAGGTATGATGGTTATAGTTCAGAGCTTTTCCATGTTTTTTCCAAAATACCATTCTTTTTTTCTTTTTCTTTCTTTCCTTCTTTCTTTCTTTCTTTCTTTCTTTCTTTCTTTCTTTCTTTCTTTCTTTCTTTCTTTCTTTCTTTCTTTCTTTCTTTCTTTCTTCTTCAACTTCTTCACTGAAGTGCCTCTTCCTGTTGTTCCATGACATATGCATTTCCAGAGAATTTGGAAATTCAGCTCCTCTGAGCTGAAATGTGGTTGGCTAGTTTGTAGCATAGCACAAGGGGTGAACTCAGCCAATGTAGTGATGTTTCAGTGTGTTGAAAAAACTCAAGACAATTTGATTAATTCAGGGAATCATAAGTTAGTATGATATTTTATAGCATGTTGTTTTACATTCTGCCTTTACTACTGCTTCAAACAGATACTTCCCTGTTGCTGTACAATTTAGGAAAATCAGTAATAAAGATACATTTCAAATTCTTGGCCATGCTGATTTCACTGAAAAATTTAATAACTTTTTTAACACAGTTGAGATCACCGCTATGAAAAAAACAATAAAATTTCATAGAATCCCCAGCGTCTGGGTTGAAATCCATCAAATAATGCTTTACAGATAAGATGTGTGTATTGAAGATGTGTCTGTTTAGTGCCATCATAGAATCTGGTTGTGAGACATTTTCTCTTGATTCTTTGCTTTCCTTATTGGAGTGTTTCACAACCTTGGTGGCTTGAAGCTGTGGCTTGAATTCTGGGAATTGAAGTCCACACAGCTTCAAGCTGTTAAGGTTGAGAAATGTTGCCTTATTGTATTATTAAAAAAAATGTAGTTGGCTTATAGTTAAACTTGGATATACGGAGTGAAGAAGGTCTACAAATTTAAAATGATTGTATTAAGTTGAATGGCTTTAACTTGAATTTTTTTTCTTTGTTTACATGTACAAACGGATATCTAATAATAAAAAATTAAAAAAAATTTTTTTGAAGACAACTGTAATTAGCAAGGCTGATTTTGATTGATTATATTAGATACTGGTTCTTAGGGATTTAAAGAATTGAATTACAAATTAATCTTAATTTGCTTGCTTAAAACACTGATGTAAGAAGCCCAATTAGTTTTCTATACCAGAGTTAATGTTCTATTCCTTGGGCTCATTGCCAGTATTATACACTTCAATAACCCAGAAATATATCACTTAGAGTTGGCTAAGTTAATACTGTCCGATAGATAACTTTAAATGTAACCTAAGAGCAATAAAAGCACTGTTTAACTCAACATCTCTTCAAAACAGCACCTTATTATTGCAGTACGCCTTCAGATTAAATGATTTATATTCAGTCATGTTTAATCATATTTAAAGGCAACCTGATGGTTTGGATGATGGCTAATTCTTATTTAAGGAACATCCACTGACTTCTATAAGTGTCTATTAAAACTAAATCTGGATACTACCCATCAATTTAGAAATAGATCTTAGAATTTAGTTTTCTCGATATTGAAGCTGTAAGCTTTTTGTTTCTCGTTTAAGTCTGGATTGTTCCTGGATTTAAAATCAGCAACTTTTGCCTGTGGATATTTGGGATTTATGAATGGAGAAAGGATTGCACTCTATACTATTTACACGACACTCCTGTTAATTTTTATTACGTTCCCATAGGATAGATTCTGCTCATACATCACTAGAATTATTATATATCTGCTAAAATATTCAATTGTAAGGAGCCTTTGTCATCATAAATTTGATTTATAGCTACCTGCTAAAGATGGCTATGAAAACATTTGGTAAAAATTACCTTGACAACCTAAGAAGAATATGACACAACAGCCAAAGAAGCTCAGCTGTCCTACAGTATTTCAACAGATTTAAGCTTATGACCCCTTACATGTATTATAAATTCATCTTTGATGAGAATTTGGTCCAGCTAAGGAATTCCAAAATATAAGCTTGGTCTAAAGAAAACCAGCAATTTTTCATACATTTTTTCAAAAGTTAGTGCCTTTCAATGATGTGGAACTTTGTCCAGTGGTAGAAGTTGCATAGATGTAGAGATGCTATTTAAAAGTTGTCCCTTTGCATGGTTTAACTTAAGGCTGAATCCTTTGGTCTCCTTTCAATTTTGTGGCTGATTTTGCAAAATATGGATTTGACCAGGACTACTCTATTTGACTATCCAAAGAAGGTTGGCTATCTCAAACATATTGATTACTTAAACCTAATAATGATCTTCATAACTCATTAGTTTATAAACCAGATCAACTATGTGGCACAATGGTTAGAATACAGTATTTCAGGCTAAGTCTGCTATTGCCAGGAGTTCAATCCTGATGGGTTCAAGGTTGACTCAGCCTTCCATCCTTCTGAGGTCCAAGATTGTTGAGGGCAATATGATAACTCTGTAAACCACTTAGTGAGGGCGGTAAAGCACTGTGAAGCAGTATATAAGTCTAAGAGCTATTGCTATTATTAAAATAGCCATGCCCTTTACTGAACTTCAAATACAAACATTTCTTTCTAGCTTTAAGTCACCTGATTAGATGTAAATATTGATAATTGAGAAATGTAGGGTCCATACATTATGAGCCTGCCCTAATATGCTCTTTAAGCTTACAAATAAATATTTTATACCAGTAATATAAAATAACCTTTGGGTATTCCTCATGTTTATTTGCTGGGGATTGTCTATAAGTAGTAATACCTTTGAAGCAATCAATTTAATGAATTGCTCTCAGCTGTTACCTAGAAATACGAGAATTAACATTGGGTTAGATTTCATGGAGTTCAAATAAATGCTTCAATCAATACTGCATTTGTTAAAGGTGTCATTTGATACAGTCTGTTGATATCCTTGTTGATCTACCGTATCTATTCTCCTTTACTGCATTTTTACACTGTTTTATTGATACAGCATTTGTGTCAAATGCTGAAAGCTGCAGGTTTTTTGTGATAAGCTGTATACCAAAAATTACCCAAAATAACTAAATTACTCAAAATAATAAAGACATGGTGAGAAACATAAATGATTCTACGGTCTCAGTCTATACCTAGTATTAATCTCCACACTTCAGCATGCCTAGATAGGGACATGTTCTGTATTGTTTACCCAAAAATTTGATGCGTAGGTCTCAGCTCTTAGTAATTTGATTCCTATTTAGTGGCAAAAATATTGTCCACCTTTCTATTCTCTGTTCAAAGTTACAGCTAATCTTGTATGACCAATTTTTTAATCTGATAAGGTCAGAATGGTTGTTACCAGAGCATGTATATTTGTAGTTACTCTGCAATTATTTGTGCATTTCATTTCTATTTAAGTCTACCCCAAGTCTTTTTTGAAGAACTCTACTCCATATTACATGGAATTTGAAGAATAGGTGGGTAGAGAATATAAACAATTTCTGATAAATCAAATCCTTCTCTTATGATTGGATTGCTTAGTTAATTCCACATGGTCCTGATATTTACTGAGATGGGATTGAGGAAATGTGGGAACATTTATAATGTGACATGTGTCACATATATAAAGAATGCCTTTATGGACACTTTTTGCTTTTCAGTTGGGTCATCAGCATTCTTCCTTTGAACATTCTGTTCTAATTGTAGCTATAAATCACTGAAGATACAGAATAGTTTCCCTTGTAAGGTGGAAAACTGGACATTACCTTTTGCTGCTCTGGACATATGCTGCAAATTCTGTTATTGCCTGCTAAGAGACATGGTGTCAGAAAGAAAGCATTGCCTTTTCTTTATTTGGTCATAATTCAGAAGTTATCTTTGTCATTCATGGTCTTGTAATAAATGAAAAAAGGCATAGCTGTATGTAAAGACTCTGGTGCAATAACAGCTTTATGTGCACAAGTTGATTAAATTAGACAGAGGGGAAATAAGATGTACATTCAGGTAGCATTTCAAGAAAACCTATATGGAAGAGAGTTAACAGCCACAAATAATGGTTTCCCTCATGCATTTGTAGGTCATGACCCATTCATCCAGCAAATGCTTGCAAAGAATTCCCCTTAGGTAGTTGATTTCTGATGTTCTCCTTTTGTGTCCTGTACCCACAGATTTCTGCTTCTTATCTGGATGGGGAAGGGAAGGTCTGGAAACATTCCAAATTAGAAAAGAGGGGGAGGATTTTATTTTTTCAGAATCCAACATGGAAAAAGATGAAGAGGAGAGAGGAAGAGAAGGTTGTACAGAGAAAGTAAAATTAGGTTGATTCTACTTTAAGAATTTTTTTTTTGAAGGATTGCTTATCCAGCCAAAGAATTTTCTCTGGCTTTTTCAAAACTAATGTAACAAAAATATCATTAGGGGTTTTACTTTCCTGAATTGATAATCTTTTCTATATTTATTATTTTCTTATTCACAAGTGCTGCAAAATGATAGATTTAGATCTGTTAGAATGCAACATCTTAGATTAGGCATGTCAAACTCGTGACGTCACGTGTCGTTGCGCGACGTATCGGAGCTTTTTCTCCATTGCCGGCAATGGCGTGGGTGCGGTTTTGGGATGACACGTCTGGCCCACAGGCTGGCAGTTGGACACCCCTGTCTTAGATCATTTAGAGTGTATCTTTTCATAGTAACACTAAATATTACAATTTCTTACTTACTAAATTAGATGAACAGAGCTATTTTATGTAATGCTATAGAAGTGACCATCAAAGTCTCTATCCCTGTAGCTACAGAAGTATAACTTTTAGTCACAATATCATTGAGGTTCTGCAGATAATCCTCAATTTATGATCATAGATGAGACTAGAATTTCTGTCACTAAGTGATGTGATGAGTTGCACCCATGTTTACAACCTTTTTTTGCCATGGTTTGCCATGGTTAACTGAATCACATGGTTGTTAAATGAATCCAGCTTCCCCCACTGATTTTCCTTGGTGGAAATTTGCAGATAGCAATCACATGACCCCAGGACATTGCAACCATCATAAATACATGAAGGTTGCCAAGGCCCCAAATTTGGATCACATGATGTAAGTCAAGGACTATGTATTTCAGGGGTTTTCAAACATATTCAAGCCCTAAAACCTAGTAGGTTTTTTTTTAAAAAAATCCTAGGACCTCTGATCAAGATGAAAAACTTTACTGATCAAAAATTGGCTGCATTGCAGTAAACTATTTTTAATTTCCCTTTAGTGTCTCATGTAACCATCAGACTCTGCTCTACCTGAAGGAGCTTTAAAAGAATGTTTATATGTGACTAGCTATTTGAGAGTGTATCTACAGAGAAGGAAGTAAAAATGTCTTCAAATGCCCATAGGACTTGAAAATATAACATTTTAACTGACACCTTGATATAATTTTTTAAATGGGCATTTGTTCATACTAGCACAGCGGTTCTCAATCTTTTCCAGTCTGCGACCCCGACCTGCGGCGTGTATGCGTGGCGCGACGGCCCACATCACGCATGAGCGGCGCTCACGCGATGGCCCGTACTGAGCATACGCAATGCGACTGCCACATCACACACGCGCAGCGTGCACACAACGGCCCATACCACTCATGCGCAGCACAACGGCCCGCATCGTGCATGCATGGTGCTCGCGCGACAGCCCGCATCGTGCATGCGCGGCACTTGTGCGATGGCCCATACCGCGCATGCGCGGCGCTCGCGCGACGGCCCATGCCACGCATACGCGACGTGACGGCCTGCATCGCACATGCGTGGCGTGTGTGCAATGCTACCCCGCGCATGTGCGGTGCTGCCCCCTGCGCCGGCCGAGGGGAAAGGGGGAAAAATGGCAGACTGCGGTGTTTGGCGACCCCCGTGAAATGGTCGTTCGACCCCAAATGGGGTCGCAACCGACAGGTTGAGAACCGCTGTACTAGCATATAGTGCAAGTAATACATGGATGGAATGTAGATTTTATTGGGAAGGTCAAGTGATTAATTAATTAATTCTCAGCTTAATTTCAAAAACCCTGTAGCAATCATTTCAGATGAGTGCCAGGTGGACAACTGTTCTTGAAATTTCTTTCTATCTTTTTTTTAATTTTTTTATTAAAGCAATCAACATTAATCATAATAGCATATTAAAAAACAGTCAACATAAGTCATAAAATACAACAGTAAGTATTAGTCTTTGTACATGTCAAATTTGGTAAACATTCTTCACTCCTCACGTCAAACCTCAACTATACGCCAGATACATTTTATTTGATTGGTGTTTCTCTTGTATATATTCTATCCCCTGTTTCCAGTCTATCATATATTGTTCATTTGAGCGATCCTTCAAATATGCCGATATTTTCGCCATTTCTGCCAAATTTATTACTTTTAAAGTCCATTCTTCAATAGGTGGTATCTCTGGCTTCTTCCAGTATTGTCCCACCAGCAGTCTTGCTGCTGTGATCAAGTTCAGAATTAAGTTCATCTCCGTGGTAGTGCAATCTTTTATGATCCCTAACAGAAACACCTGAGGTAGAAATCTATTTTTTTTATGAAAAATAATTTCCTTTCAAAAGAGTGGAGAACTTTAGATAGATTCTTATGATGTGGCATTCTTGCATTTATTTCATGTAGCATAGATGTCCAGCTGAGAATGTCTACACTTTCATTATATAAACATTTCTGTAGCAGACTCCCTTGCTTCTCACACTTCTATTAAAATCCCAAGGATATTTCTTTTCTGGCTTTTTTCTAGTAGTGACACTATTGTGACCACCAAGGGGTCATGCTCTCTAGTAACAGTGAAAATGTTTACTTTCCCTAGAGAAATCCAGTGAAATTTTCCACCCAATTTCTTTGCCCATAAACCAGTGAATAATTTTGAAATATTGTTCATATCCAACTGTTGTTCAGATTTTTAGCAAGAGCAATTTATCCAACCAACAAAAAGCAGTGTACTTGTAGCATTATCCAATAGCATTCCCAAGGGGTGGATCAATGTTCAAAATAGGCAAGAATCACAACCATACTGTGATTCAGGACCTTCCCTTTTTTGTAAGCGCTTCAAAATAAACAGTACTGCAACTATCATTTTGTTTCCTCCATCTGAGAGCCAATTGGCAATATGAGAAAGAGAGATGAATGAAAGAAAAGATAGAGAAAAAAAGGAGAGGGACAGGGAGAGAGAGAGAGAGAAAGGGAGATGGAGAGGCAGAGGGAGGGAGGGAGAGAGAGAGAGAGAGAGAGAGAGAGAGAGAGAGAGAGAGAGAGAGAGAGAGAGAGAGAGAGAGAGAGAGAGAGAGAGATATGCACTTTTTCTATCCTTTTCATTACCAGCCAAGTGCCCTCAAGGGAATGCAGCCTCCAGACATAAATAGTCCCCCCCCCACTTGTTTTAAATGGATTAGGAACTTGGTCTTAGCTTTTTAAATGAAATATAATTTGATAAGTGTGTATTGTACTGTGTATAAAATAGGAATTCCCATAATGTCTGCATTTTATTCTTCAGTGGTGTCCGCAACAGAGGAAAAGGGTTCTGTTTAATTGACCCCAATACACAGCAGATTTTCAGAAATTTTACACCTCTAAGCCTAATATGTACGTGTCTCAGAGTCTTGGATTCAGGCCAAGGCTGAATGCATTCAACAACTATGTTTGCTTTGCAAGCATATATTAGTGGAAAATAGCAGCCTCCTGTCTAGTCAATTAGACATTTCAGATCTTTCCTCTTCTGTCATTTCTCCTTCCATTCTTCAGCATGATTGTCCATCCTATCCCATCCTATTACTCCATTTCATGAGATCATACAAATGCCCTTTGCATGACTTTGTTCCAATCATATGCCCATTAACATGGGAGTAGATCCCCCTGAAATTAATCTGAAATACACCTGAGTAAATAATGCATTGAGTTAAACTGTTCATTTGTCAGGTTTTATTTTGCACTCATCAACTGCTATCTAGACTATAACTGGGAAAAGCAGCACTTTATAAAATAATCTAATTCAAAAATTGCTTAAATACAGGTAGATTATTGCAGTTACATGCCCTAGCTGGAAATCATGTAAACTATTGCTGCTACCAGTGGCATACATGTAGTCCTTGACTTACAACCATTTGTTTAGCGACCTTTGAAGTTACAATGACATTGAGAAAAAGTGGCTTATGACCAGTTTTCACAATTAAAACCAACATTCAAAAGCTAAGCAACTGGCTCACATGTATGATGGTTGCACTGTCTCAGGATCACATGATCATCTTTTGCAACCTTCTGTCTATCAAGTCAATGGGGAAGCCAGATTCACTTTACAATTGTGTTACTACCTAATCAAGAGTGATTCACTTAACCATGGCAAGACAGATCATAAAATGGGGAAAAACTCACTTAATAACTATCTTGCTTCATGACATAAAGTTTTAGCTCAATTGTGATTGTAGGTCAAGGATTACCTGTACTTTAGCATATCTTATGTTAAAATTTTAATGCATAGTTCTTACTAGGTTTTTGAGAACTCATTGGACATATTTAGCTGCTGCTGATTTTACAGGTCACCTATACACGTTTCTAGCGCATGTGAACACATGGAAATAGATCAAATTATTCCAATGGGAATTGAAATATGATACGGGACAGTTTTTATTATATACTGACAATGTTTGTGTGTGCTGATGTAAAAAATGCTACATATTTGCAAAATACATCTAAGTGGCAGATAGATAGGATTTTCCCAATACCATTTTGCCATGCTTGTGTTGCAAAGGAGGAAATAAACTGGGAATAATTCATGGAACAATGATCTGGCATATAGCCAGGAAGTGATTTAGCAGTCATGAACTGTTCTGGTAGTGGCTGATAAGCCACCTTTAGTGGTGGAAGTGTGGAAGGTGTTTTCATATTTTCTCTCAGGCATTTTCATGATAGCTGCTAAGCCTGCTTAATGTTGAGACCAGGTTATATTTCCCAGCTGCAGAATCTAGATTTTAAGATTTTTACCAAACTTTGGTGTTTTGCTTTGACAATGTTTCAGGCAAATCATTCCTTTGAAGCTGCTTACTAAAGCAGCACATACTGCCTTGTAAAAGCAAAGTGGCCACATTGCTTCATTTCAGGCCTTGACTAAAATGCTTCTCACAATGCATAGGAGCTTCTACTGGCGGTTGGAACTGCTAGCAAAGGCCTGAGTTCAATACAGAGAACCGAGACAAGGCAAGTTTTATCACTTTTGTGGAATGATGGGTCTTCTCAGGGCAAAGCATAACTGCCTTGCACAAGTCTAGTGGATATATATAGACAACATAGATACATATAGTTATATAGCTATATAATTCATCCATAATGCTGGATGTAATTATTACAGAATCTCTAATTTATGCTTTTAAATTCTAACAAAAAGACTCTTCACTTGGTGTAAGGAATAGAATAGAATAGAATAGAATAGAATAGAATAGAATAGAATAGAATAGAATAGAATAGAATAGAATAGAATAGAATAGAATAGAATAGCTTTATTTGTGCAATAAATAAAGGAATTTGTCTCCAATACAGAAGCACTTGCAAAACAATAGAGATAATAATATACAAAAGTGTACAACCAGTAGTAGGGGGAAATAAGAGACAATAAAAGGATAAATAATACTACAGCCATAGTATATGGATTTTACACAAGTAGATTCCAACACCACTCCATGATAGCTGCTAATTCTGCAATTCTAATTCTTGTGAGAAGCCACTGCATTTTAACTGTTATTAACCTATTGCACAGAAATAGAATCAAGTCAGAGCATCTTTCTCTTACTCATAGTGGCTGGATAGCACTGAAGTTCTTTTTAGGTATGAAGCACTAATGAGGAGCAATTTTTCAAAAAGGAAGTTTTGCTCAGGAGCCCTGTCCAGTGCAATATTCACTGGATTTTGATCATGAGAAGAAGACATAATTATGGGCAAAGTAAGATCTGCTAGTAGATGCTTTTGGTGACAGTAACACTACAATTGGTAAGTCTAGTTGCTACAGTGCTTATTTTAATTTAATTTCTATGATAAGCAGAAATTGATTTTGAACAGGAACCAGTAAATTAGCACATGGAAAAGCAAGAATTGTGGATGTTTCTTTCTTCCCCTGTTCCATTAGTTCCATTGGTATTTCCAATAGTTGTGGACTATGCTTAACATTTTAGGGCTAAGAATAAACTGATGAAGCTAAGTGGCAGTGTGCTTCATATACATGGTGTTGGCCATGTATACAAGTTTTTGTAGAGGGTGTGTGGGGAATCTTTAATTTTCCACAACTGTACAAGTTTTGTTCTATACACTACTTAGAAATCATAACAACATATTTTGACAATGATGGTCAGAGGCTGCAAAATTATATATATATATATATATATATATATATATATATATATATATATATATATATATATATATATATATATATATATATATATATATATATATATATATATATATATATATATATATATATATATATATATATATATATATATATATATATATATATAAAATATAATATAAAAAATTTAAAAAATATAAAAGAGGTTACAAGAAGTTACCAGCCTCAGTCCTCTCCAAATCCTGTGTAGTATTTGCTGCTGATACCAAGGAGAAGGCTGGCAGTTCAGACACATTTTTGGCCAGCAAGCCAAAAATACAACCAAGGTCCAATTTGACACTAGGCATGGTCTCCTATTAGCATTTCAAATTTAGAGACACATTTTAACAAGTAGGGGAATATGCTATGAAATGACAAAGAACATTGTATGAAAAACTGTGTAGATGAGATAAAAGCAAGGATAGTTTACAAAGATAGAACAGTACGGGGATATACACGGAAGAGTATTGATGTAAACTAGATTCAATTAAATTTCCCTTCTTTTTTTCTTACCTCCTACCTTTGGTTTCTTCTCTTACTATTTCTCAATCTTCGCTGCTTTGCATGACATTGCTTCTCACAAAGAGGTAATACATGCTGGGCTATCTATGCAGTTTATGAATGTGCCCAATTTCCCAATGCTGATGGGAAAATATATTGCTTATTTTTTCCTGTTTAGATGAGTAAATCCACAAATTCTTTCTAATAGTATTCTACAAGTACAACTAGTGCTTTGGAACAAATTGTACCTATTGGTACATAAAAACTACAAGCATCCGAGACAACTATCATTAACGCAATAAGGAAAAATTGATTCTTGGGAGAACTGATATTTAAAAGATTGTGTGGAGTGTATGTATACATTCCGAAAATGAAGCAGTCAACATTTCCCAGTGGGAAATATTGATCAAGCAGATCTATCCGTAGAATTTATGCTATGTCTACAAACAGCATCATAGGCAAGAACCCCTATTTTATTGTTCCTTAAACTGCTTTCTGTGTTGCTGGAGTTTATTATTTTTTATAAATAACCCAAGGTGACAAACATATTAATATTCCTTCCTTCTCCTATTTTCCCCACCAAAACCACTCTGTGAGACAGAGTGACTGACCCAAGTCACTCAGCTGGATTTCATGTCTAATTGGTATATTCTTGGTCACAACTTATTCTTTCTGTCAACTACTTGACAGTTCATGGAATGCTAAATAAAAATATTAGTCAATGTGTATTAGGGAATGTGCATTTGGTCTATGCAAAATAGCTAGAGATAATTCTTGGATTCAAATGTATATACATTAAGACACCTTTTCAATGCTAGCTTGACTCATTCATATTGTTGTTGGTGTTAAATGTATATTAAATGTATATAGTGTTAAGTGTATATTTAAGTGCATAAAGAACTATGTAATTCATAATATTTGAAAATAAGGAAAACCAGAATGTGTTTTACACTGTAAACTGTAAGTGACTCCAAATAAAGAGGGAGCCATTTTACTGGACTTTAATTTAAAAAAAAACACACCAAAAATAAATAAATAAATAATTCAACAAGTTAAAAATTTGCTTGAGACTTTCGGTAATTAAACTCATATATTTGAAACACTGAGATGAAATACTATATCTTTTCATTAATATCAGAAGGTTACATCTAGTTCTTTGTGTTTATTCTGAATTGTGTTGCATTTTAAAAAAAAGGCAAGTTGAAAGAGAAAACTACAGTTTATCCTGCCAAGCACAGAAGTCTGTAAGATGCCAAAGTAACTATGTTTGACATAGTCCTATCCAGTTCTGGAACTAGGTAATGAAATTCTAGCATGGCCTGGTTGGGATTGCTTGAAAACTGGGCATCCTACAGCCTCAAATGTTTCTTTAGATTGTTTATTATGGGAAGGTACATTGCCTGAACGTTTACTATACATCCTCATTTTACAAGACAAGAATGATATTCAAGATATTGTGAATAAGTTGTAACTTGGGTATTGTAGACAATATACAATCTTTAGGTAAGACCTAAATATTAATATATTTAGCATAGTATAGCATAGTATAGTATAGATTCTTTGGGAATCTGTTTGACCATTGTGAATATGTTGTGAGAAAAAATGGCTGCTATGGGAAGTTTGCCTGTTCACAAAATGGTTGCCCCATTTTGACAGGTGTGACCAGTCAAAAAATGCCACTTTACCAGAAGTAATCCTAATACATATTTGGTTTGGAGTTGCCAGTAAATCCAGCAATGAAATAAATAAACTTCCCCAGAGTACTCATTATCCTCACAGGTCAGGTTTGGTTTGGGGAGGAGAGTTAGTCCCTTAAACTTAATAATAGGATTTAAATATTTGAACAGTTAGTGATACAATTGATCAAATGGGTTTTTAATTGACTTTTAATGGATGTTTCTGACTATTTACAAGTATGAATATGTGGGTACACCAAAATAGATGCCAAAATAGGAGGAAAAACTTCATTTAAATGTTGGGTGCATTATCTAAAAATAATGAACAGATTTTCTTGACTGGGTACCTACAAGCTGTATTGGGAAATATGGCCTGCTGGAACTTTCAGTCCAATTCATCTGGAAGGAATCACATTGAAAAAAAGTAACAGTGAAAATAGGCTTTTTTTCTTAATAAATCTTTTATCAATATGCATATTTAGTAAGTAAATCTATTGACCTACTAAAGCCCAAATAGTGGCTCATTAAAATTTATTTCATTGAGTTGCAGTACCAGAGTGGAGTTAATGACTTGTTTTGAATTAATCCTAATCCTATCCAGACCCCAAAACCTCAAACAGACTTGGTAAAGCAAGAATCTACAGTGTACAAACTAACTCTTTTCCAGCTAGTATGATTTTTGATCACAGATTTTTGCATTGTTTTTAAAAAGCTTAGCACAAAACCACATGTTGAACCTTTCTTATCTGAGACAAACATATTCCTAAAGCTATATGTTGAAATTGTGTCTGGTTTCTCACTATTCATTACACTAAAATGTGATTAGCTACTTTATGATTCAGCATGTTGTGCAGATCCCATCCCTACTGTTAGCTTAATAGAGAGGAACACACTGTACAAATCTAGAATTTGTATTAATTGAGAAAAGGGTGATCTAATTAAATATAATACATGTGTGGTACAGCATAGCCATTCTGGAGTGGCAGATGTTGGGATGAAGCAGTTTAGTGTAGCTTCTTCTGACACTTTTTGTTCTTCAGCAAATGTTTCTGCACTGATGATGTTACCTAGTTTGGGTAATGAAATGTTGTAAGAAAACAACAAGCTCAGAGACGCACTAAAGACCCCTCAACATTTCCCAAGGTCCTCTTCCCCCCCCCCCCAAAATAGTAGAATGGGTAAAAGATCTATGCTGACTGAGAAATTCTGGGAGTTCATTCACAACATGTCTAAAGAATTCCAGGTTGGGGAGTGTGGGGTCCTGCAGAAAGATTTCCCCTATTTCTTCTCCCTCGCCATTGCAAATATGTATCTCAAAATTTGAATTAGGATTATAACATTATCATATCTTTGTCAGATTTCTCTGAAGAACTGTTCTATGGACATAGCTCCTGGTAACTAACTTTCTGAATAATTTAAAATCAGTGCCATTCCAATAGTCCCATTCTTTTTTTCCCCTTCTCCCTACTTTTAACCCCCCCCTATATTTCAATGGTACATTCTGTACCATGTCCATACTAATTAAATTCCTCTTTAAAATGACTTTTTTCACATGTAAAGGTTCATACATACATATTATGAAAGAAAAAGTAATAATAAGATTTGTGTAATTGGTTATCTGCCTTGCAACAAGCATTGACTTCTCTTTATGCTTTAAGAGACAATGCTGCAACTGTGTTGTCAGAAAAATGCAAATTTTCACTGTAGTTTTGCTTACAGCAATTCTTTGCTTAGTTATAATTTGGAACCTCCCCTTTAGGCACAAACACATGACTTTAAGGAATTTCACTAGAAAGTAAGAAAAGTCCATTGACTAGAGAGTCAATACTAGGGATCAGTTTAGATCTGTAAAATGTTTTCACCATTCCACGGTCCTCCTGGCTGGGTTTGACAATATACTTCCAATGCTATTTGGAGGAAAAGTATCCAGAAGATGAGTAGGCCTCTGTCACCATGTTACAAAGCACCCTAGGGGCCTCTGGTTGACAACTATGAGGAAACAAAAAGCTGGATTAAAATATACCTTGATCCAGCAATCTATTATATTCTTACAGTATATGTAGCTATTAGGTAATTGGACCTCACCCTGTCAATAATAGGAAACTTTACCATAGTTCTACATAGAGAATTTGAGCTTGAGAAAGGAAGGGAATTGTAGTATAATTTTGAAGTTGTAACCCTTTCCTTTCCTGTTATTTTTTATTTTATTTTCTGTACTTCTGTCTATGCCCACACCATTTTGTTAGACTCTAACATTAAACCTCGGGTTAATATTGATGTCTTTTCCTGATTTAATGGGAATTTCTTTGGCATTAAATGTGCTTAGCTTTAGAGTTGATATAACTTTAACTATAGTGAGATGGGATGGAATATTCTCAAGGTGTAAAAAACTGGGGAAATAATGTATGATTCTTGATATCATGTAAAGTGATCTGACGGCATTCTAGGAGTGCTGATTTATTTATATAAATTAATGTACTGTATTTATATAAATTGGTGGCTAATGTATTTATATAAACAGCTCTCATTCTATTACCCAAATGCTAAATCAATTCCTTTCAAATAAAATCCCATAAAACAGCTTTCTCCAATTTGGTGCCCTCTAATTCTCGCATCTGAAGGGCAGTGGATTGGATAAATCTGCTCATTTTTCTTGGGGAAAAATGCCATTCAAATCAAGTCTCATTAGTATAGGATCACACAACAATCAGATAGTTATTAAAACTCAAGATGAAAAATTAACTTGAAACCATGTTGCCTTGAAATAGATGTGCTTTTGTTGTGAACAAACTGCCTTGATGTTCTTTGCTAATAACGTTTTTTTGTGTAAGAAAATTAGTACTACTCTGGTATTGTAAACATGATGAGTTTCATTATTAGTGTTTAATGATGAGCTTCATCATTTTTGCTATAAATATATAGAATAATTGTAGGATTATAGACTGAAATGATTTTGAAAGTCACGTAGTCCAATTTTTTGCTTAATTTGGAACTGATTGATTTATGTGCCATCAAGTTGATGTTGACTCTTAAAGTCCACATTGACAGATTTTTCTCAACAAAAATCTGTTCCCAGTGTGTCCTTTCAAGGCTCCCAATAGTGCACCTATTACCAGTATAACTGAATCTATCCATCTTGTTGCTGGTTGTCCTTGTCTCTTTTCTTCACCAACCAGCATTTCTCCAGAGAACTGGGTTTTCATATAATATGTACAATATATGGTCATCTGAGCTTGGTCATTTGTGCCTCAAATTTGTGAGTACACTGGCTTGAGTTGTTCAGTCAACTTCAAAGGCATCAACAGTTTTTCTATTCTGCTTCTACAATGTTCGTAACAAAGAATTTAAGTACACAAATCTGGAATGGATAACTGTAAGTTTCTACATTGAACCTAGATAGGTGGAAACTCTAACCAGGGGTTCTCAACCCTGGAAACTTTAAGACTTGTGGACTTCAACTCCCAGAATTCCTCAGCCAGCAAAGCTGGCTGAGGAATTCTGGGAGTTGAAGTCCACAAGTCTTAAAGTTGCCAAGGTTGAGAACCCCTGCCTAAGCCAACCTTGTCTGATATTAGAAAAACAAAGCAGGTTCGAGGATGTCTAATATTTTGATGATAGATCACCAGAAAATCTTAATTCTATATATTAAGAAGTTTTTTAAAAAAGATCAGAAGAAGGTAATGACAAACCATTTCTGTACTGTTCAAATATCTATGAAATAGTTAGAAATCAGGTGTGATTTGCAAGAATTGTTATCTTTAGTGAAATATGTTTAGGGATATTTATTTATAAGTATTTATAAATAATGTATTTGTGTCCAATCCTTTGAATGATTCAAGTAGTCTATATACAGTCTAAATTATATTATTTAATTATAATATTCACCTTATTCCTTTAGTGCTGATATGGGAGGGAGGGAGAGAATACTGGTTTGCTTAAAGATTACGGAGACCAATATAAGTACAAAGTCATAAACCTTTGAATTTATGATAGAGTACTGTATGTGATAGATATGTAAGTTGCCATTCTTGATCCATGCCTGAAATAATGCAGTTCAAATCTGCCTTTGTTTACCTTTTTGCAAGTCCTAAATATTTATTTACAGAAAATCTTGTTTGAGTTTTAGGGCGAAGAGTCATCACATCACGCAATCACTGACCAATGAGACAATCTTAGAAACTCTGATTATCTACATTTAGGCTTCTTAGATATTTTCTGAATTAGAAGTTTATCTTCCAGAATGGTACACTATGGCAAAATTGCAATCAGAGTTTTCGTAACAAGGTAATAGATATACGATCCTGGCTACCTGTTATGTTTTGAGGCAGGGCCGTTTAGTACCCTTTGCAACTATAAAAAATATTGAAATTTAGGCTGGGGTGTTGCATCACAGTAGAAGTTGCCTATGGTCATCCTAATCTCCCCATGCTACCACAAACTTTCTTACACCTTTTCCAAATCTTTATTTTATTATTTTATTTTACTATTTTATTATTATTTTATTTTACTATTTTATTGATTTTATTACATTTTTTTTTGCTTAAAACCTGCTTCTTTCTTTTTTCTTGGTGCCCAAATAAATATCAGCTATTTATTTGTTGGTTGGTTTGCTTGCTTGCTTATTTAGAAACCATTTTCCTCCAGGCAAGGACCATAATAATTTCCCCCTTCAGCAGAGAAAATAAATTTAATGGCAAAGTCGAGATTTGAACCTAGCCTGAATCAGATCTTGCCCAAATTCCAACTATACCACACTGGTAGAACAATAGAGAATTCCTAACTCCTTTTATTATCATCAGCCTCACAAATACATTTCTAATAGCTTTTGTTTTCAATGTCTCCTTTGTTTGCTTATTTTTCTCCTTCCTCCTGTCCAACATTTTATCACTCGGCATTTTTTAATGTATAATATACAATTCTATCCCTCCTATTCTACAAGGAACTCAAAGCACTAAGGATCTTTGTGCCAATTTTGCTGTTGCAATACTGTAAACCTGTAAGTTAAATTAAACTTAAATATAGTAATTGAACAAAGTATTTTGTCTTAGTGAATATTTGAACTACATCTCATCAATTCCAGTCTGAAATATAAAATACTGCATCACGTTGACCCACTTTATTAATAAGAGAAATAATGGATCTGGTTTTAATTTTTCCCTTAGTCCTGCAATTTGGTTTTGCTGCAAAATATCCCAGAAACGCACTAAATATTGTTCAGCAGAGAGGAATGGAAAAACGAGAGACCTCTCAGAGTGAAGGGTGGAGATGTAATCTTGATTGGATAATTACCTTAAGCAATACAATAAAATATAGTGGGGAAATTTCACTCAGCACAGAGGCCCTGTAGTAAGGTTAAATAAGGTTCATTAATAAATCTAAGTTAGAAATCAAATAAAAATGGAATCATTTGCTTGAAATAGCCTTGAAAAAAATCAAAGAAACTCATTAATTTAAGAAGTGAATGTCATAAAACTTTTTGGAAGATCAATTATGTGCCAAACAGAGATACACCAGGATTGTTCATTCTGTGACCATAGAAAATGTTCAAAGTAAAGCAAAAATAATAATGGGAAGGCTAAATAAGCAACCAGAAATGTACCATATTTGGTTACTACTGACTTTGGTCATTCCACAGACTGCTCACTATAGTAAGAGTATTTTAGGTAAATTAATCCAATACAACATACCAAGGGAGCAAAAGACCATTTTGCATGGACCCCACAAGCTCCTCACCTTCCAAAATTGCTGGCAGCCAAGCACAAACACACACATCATACATACACACACAGAAACATTCCAAGTTTGGGGACTTTTATATAAAGAGAAAGCAGAGGTCCTTCTCTCCAAGTCCAGGCATGATTGACAGCTTGCCAGCTCAGATGTGGACAAAAGTCTCCAGTTTGGAATGGTGTGTGGGTGTGTGCAGCATGCCAAAGTTCTTGGTTGAATTACAAATATCTCTGAAGAAGGAGGGGTGGTGGGAAGCTGCATGAAGAAAGGCTATCCCAACAAGCCAGCATCCTTCTTGAAAGGATTCCCTTTCAAGGCAAAAGTTTGACTCTATGCTTCCATGCACAGCAGCATCACCCTCCACCTCCTGCTTTGCCAGGAGGAGGCACTGGCCAGGGAAACGCCAATGGCCAGATGTCTGGGATTTTCTTTGGCATGTTGTGCGCATATCTGGACACACACACACCTTTCCAAGTCTGGAGACTTTTATCCACATCTGAGTTGGCAAGCTGCCAATCATGCCTGGACTTGGGGAGAAGGACTTTTCCTTCCTCTGTGGATAAAAGTCCCCAAACTTGAAATGCAGTGTGTGTGTGTGTGTGCGTGTGTGTGTGTGTGTGTGCGTGTGTGTGTGTGTGTGTGTGTGCACGTGCTTGGCTGCTGGTGGTTTGGGGAAGCGAAGAGCTTGTGGGGCACCGAGTTGGTGCGACTTGTTCTGTGCCAACTCAGCTCTCCCGAGGCAGTAAGGCCAGGCCAGCTGCACCTACCCGATCACGCCTACCCAGCCATGCCCATCTGGCCACTGTGGGTTGTCATAGACCCATGCCAGCCTGCCCCTGTGGCTACCTCTGCCGTACAGCTCCATGTGTTGGAGAGGTTCCGCTGCCCATCCTCTGCTAGCACTCTGCCAGTGACAAGACACCCAAAGAAGCAAGGAAGTAAGTACTCAATCACCTCCTCCTCCTAGTCTGCTTGCAGGCCAGATCTAAACATATGGCGCGCTGGATCTGGCCTGCGGGCTTTGAGTTTGACATGTCTTCTCTAAAGGAAGCATCCCTTTCTTTGAAATGCTGCCATCTATTGAAATATGAACTAAGGCTTGCGACCAAAGTCAAAAATAACAAAAAAGCTTCTTTCAGCATGTAGAAAACAAGAAAAAAGTGAAGGAAACGATTGGACCATTAGTGGGGGAAAGTGGTAAGAAGGTGACTAGCAATAGGGAGAAAGCAGAACTATTTAACTCATTTTTTGCATCTGTCTTTACACAAAGGGAAAAAGCAGACCAACCTACCAAAAATAGTGCCATAAAAAACAGAATAGAAATGCAAATTAAGATAGGCAAGAAAACGGTAAGTGAGCACCTGTCCAGCCTAGACAAGTTCAGATCGTCAGGACCAGATGGATTACACCCCAGGGTTCTCAAGGAACTGGCAGATGTGATCTCAGAACCATTGAACTATATTTTTCAAAGATCCTGGAGCACTGGGGAACTACCAGAGGACTGGAAAAGAGCTGATGTAGTTCCCATCTTCAAAAAAGGAAAAAAAAATGGACCCAGGAAATTACAGACCTATCAGCCTGATCTCGATACCTGGGAAGATTCTGGAAAAGATAATCAAACAACGAATCAGCGAACAGATAGAGGCAAACAAAGTCATTACTAAAAGCCAACATGGGTTTGTCAAAAACAGATCATGCCAGACAAATCTTATTGCATTCTTTGACCAAGTGACAAAATTAGTGGATCAGAGGAATGCTGTGGATATAATTTACTTGGACTTCAGTAAGGCATTTGATAAAGTAGATCACAACCTACTACTTGATAAGATAGAAAAATGTGGGTTAGACAGCATCACCACCAGATGGATCCAGAGCTGTCTGACTGGCTATAGTCAGCGTGTGGTCCTCAATGGAACCGTATCTACATAGAGGGAAGTGTGTAGTGGGGTGCCCCAGGGCTCTGTTCTGGGCCCAGTGCTCTTCAACATCTTCATCAACTATTTGGATAGATGGGGAAATCATCAAATTTGCAGACGACACCAAGCTGGCATGAATAGCCAACACTCCAGAAGACAGGCTTAGGATAAAGGAGGATCTGGACAGACTTGAACACTGGGCGCTATCTAACAAAATGAAATTCAATGATGAAAAAAGTAAGGTTCTACATTTAGGCAAGAAAAACTAAATGTACAGGTATAGTATAGGGGTACCTTGGTCAATAGTAGTAACTGTGAGAGGGATCTCGGAGTCCTAATAGACAATCACTTAAATATGAGCCAGCAGTGTGCTGCAGCTGCCAAAAAGGCCAACACAGTGCTGGGCTGCATTAACAGAGGGATAGAATCAAGATCACGTGAAGTATTAATACCACTTTACAATGCCTTGGTAAGGCCACACTTGGAATACTGCATCCAGTTTTGATCACCACGATGTAAAAAAGATGTTGAGATTCTAGAAATTCTAGAGATTCTAGAAAGTACAGAGAAGAGCAACAAAGATGATTAAGGGACTGGAAGCTAAAACATATAAGGAAAGGCTACTGGAATTGGATATGTCTAGTTTAATGAAGAGAAGGACGAGGGCGGATATGATAGCAGTATTCCAATATCTCAGGGGCTGCCACAAAGAAGAGGGAGTCAAGCTATTTTCCAAGGTGCCTGAAGGCAGGACAAGCAACAGATGGAAACTAATCAAGGAAAGAAGCAACCTAGAACTAAGGAGAAACTTCCTGACAATTAGAACAATTAACCTGTGGAAAAACCTGCCTCCAGAAGCGGTGAATGCTCCAACACTGGAAGTTTTTAAGAAGAGACTGGATAGCCATTTGTCTGAAATGGTATAGGGTTTCCTGCCTGAGCAAGGGGTTGGACTAGACGACCTCCAAGTCCCTTCCAACTTCATCATCATCATTATTATTATTATTATTATTATTATTATTATTATTATTATTATTATTATTATTATTATTATATTATGAAGGAATAATAACAATTGTTTACCAAACTTTTATCCATTCTGAAGGGAGTTAAACATATTTCTCCGATTGTCTCTGACTTATTCTGTTCTTTCCAAAAAGTTCAGATTTTGATCCTGAACAACTCTTATAATACAGGCATCAATAGAGATTCCTTTCTAGGAAAAAAAGGTGACATGACATTCCCAGCAGACTGCAATGCAAGTTGATGGATTAAGCATAATTTTTGGCTCTCTTTATCTATTTTTGTTATACATTGCATAAATCCACTTTATTTCATGCAGAAATAAAACAAAGTCACATTTTTATGTATTCCGTGTTATATATTTATCAGCTTGGTTCTCTCCAACTATCAAGATGCTCGATTATTCCATGAACGTCTGCATATTGATGAAAACCTGTTGATAAAGACATTCAAAAATGGGGAAGGGATTAATGGACACTACTATTAAAATTATACTGCTCTCTTCTTTCTTCTCCTATTCAGTCACTTCTCCATGACTTTGGTTAGTCTGCAGACTAAGTGGGAATATGCAAAATCTATTTCAACCAACAAAAAAATCAAATAAAAAACATTCTATGGCTTCATGCCTCAGACCACACACTAAACAGCACAGAGAGTAGCATCCAGATTTTGCACAAAATTTACCATGCTGGCTTTGCTTCTCACTTCTGCCACATACATATTTGTGGACAGAGTCCACAGCTGATTCAGCTTAAGGAGCAGGAAGTGTTTTGCAATGGTGAAAGGTTCATAAAGGGAACTGTAGTGAGAGAATTTTTGCAAAAGAAATAGAAGGCAACTGAAAATATTCTCTTCATTAATGCCACATGTGCCAATTTGACTTACGTAATATTTGGAGAGATGTTCGATCTTATAAGAAAGGTATAACATTCTAAGTACAGTATAATAAAAGTGGATATGTTTATTTGTTGTCCAGAAGGAAAGATCTCAGGAGCTTGAAGTTATGTTCTAACTCAGTAGTGGCGAACCTATGGCACGGGTGCCAGAGGCGGCACTCAGAGCCCTCTCTGTGGGCACGCGCGCCATCGCCCCAGTCCTAGGCCTTCAGATGGGTTTTATTAAACCTTTTTTCTTTAGACCTCCGCCGCCGTGTACACACACACAAAAAAGGTTCAATCAATCAGTCAATTTCAACTTCTCGCGGGGAAAAAAAGATCTTGCAAAGATGGAATTGATTGATTGAACTTTTTAGTCCCACCCAGTCTGCCGTTACCACCGCAGCCACGCCCACCCAATGGGCCACACCCAGCCAATGGGCCACACCCACCCAGCACCCGACGATGCATAAGTGGGTTTTGGGTTGCAGTTTGGGCACTTAGTCTCTAAAAGGTTCACCAAAACTGTTCTAACTTCTTCTACCATACTTTTATCTTTAGAGATTTGTGATTTGTTATTCAGTTAGGTTTTGGATAAAGACTTAGTAGAATTCAGATTTTTCCCCCCCAAAATTGGAGAAATATCACATTTAAGCATACTTTAACATGATAAAAAACACAACAGACATCCAATTCTGCCACTTTTATTCTTAGTGATATGCCATACATTTGATACAAGTCATCATATTCAGCTTTCATTGTCTTGCAGTCCTGCAATTTGTAATATTCTTTCAATTAGCAGTATTCACTATCTATCTTGTTCAATCTTACAATCATAAGATTGTAATACTGTAGTGTGGCATCTGTTCTGAATGACCCCAATTCAGGCCTTTATGAGGGATATCCATTGTGAAGGAGTCTGTCTGAGAAGTCCAGTGCTAAATTTGAAGCATGCTGAAATTTAGTTACTGATTTAGATTTTCAAAATGATACTTTTTCATAATAATGTTAGAAAAATATAGTGGGAAAAAGAGAGAAATGAAGGAAAGCATAGCTTATGACTGACAGCTCTTTGTTGTCATGGCAAATAATTTGAGTTCTCCAGCCATAGTTGGTGGATTATAATATTGTTTGATAATGCTAGATCAGCGGTTCTCAACCTTTTTCAGGCCATGACCCCGATCTGCGCGGCGCGACCCCGACCTGCACTGCGCATGCGTGGCGTGACAGCCCGGTGCTGCCCCCTGCGCCGGCCAAGGGGAAAAGGGGAAAAAATGGCGGACTGCGTTGTTTGGCGACCCCCATGAAATGATCGTTCAACCCCAAATGGGGTCGCGACCCACAGGTTGAGAACCGCTGTGCTAGATTGTTCCTGTATTCAGTAGTTTTCTTCACAAGTAGCAGTTTAAAAATGGTTTGTGGAGACTGCAGTTTATAAAAATTGCATCCTTGCTTTAAAAATACACTCTTCTCCTTCTCTTTTCCCTATTGTATAAGCCATATTTCAAGCCATATTTACCATCTACCCTAAGAATTGGTTAAGGTCAACTCTTGGTGGATCCACAGATAGATCCATTTAGTTTTGCATTGCTTTTTCTGAGATGTTTTTTCAAGTTTCCAGTCTAACTTGCAGAAGAAAAATATATTAAAGAACAGATTAGCAGTTTTTTTCAGATATGGGCATCATGATGTGCAATTCTACAGTACATGACAATGAAGAAGTCATAATATTGTTATTACATTTCATCACACAACCAAATGTTTAGACTGAATTTGGCATTTTTAACCACTTATTGAATCCTTCCTGGTATAAGGAGATGTAGTTTGATGGTGTTAAAGGTACTGCTGTGGTTGTGGTGTTGGGCTTGAAATTTTGCAAAAATATCAAATCTCTTGTAATCCTATCAATTTTAATTATATATGTATACCCAATAAATCTGAAATATTGCAGGCAATATGGTTTCTTTTCTTCAATACCTCTGCCATTCTGAGATTTTGTGAGTTTCTTGGCCAGGGACAATTTTGTGACACCTTTTATGGATTTTATTGTAATTTCTTGGTTTGGTTGTTGTGATCTGCCTAGATTTTATGACGCTGAGGCTACATACAGTATAGGTTTAATGAATTGTTGTTTATGCCATTTTCATACAAATTGCCAGACAAGGAAAGGAAATGGAGAGTAGGCAATAAAATTTTAAAAAATTCCCCTATCACAGATTTTTTTTAAAAAAGTATATGTTAATTGCCACTATCTTAAGGTAAGATGGATAACCAATAAATTAGTTAGTTAGTTAGTTAGATAGTTAGTTAGTTAGATAGTTAGATAGTTAGATAGTTAGATAGATAGTTAGATAGTTAGATAGTTAGATAGTTAGATAGTTAGATAGTTAGATAGGCAGGCAGGCAGGCAGGCAGATATATCTACTTAAACAATGGCACTACTGAGGTTGTGTGATTCCAACCACCATCATCCCTTGCTGTGGTAGACTGATGCATATTGAAGTTCAATAGTATCTGGAAAGCCACAGGTTCTTTGTGTCTGTTCTGTATAGCAAGCACACTCATGTAATTTGAGGTCACATGGAGGTATCATCAAGCAGGGGTGAACTTTCCTTCCCCGATTTTCCCTGTCTGGATTGATTACTCTCCATTGTTTATTTTAACATGAAGACTAAGTCACGGCAATGATAGCACATATAATTCACAAAGGGATGCAGTATCATTTCAGCTTTAGGGAAAGTGCTTTTCCCCCTTCCCCCAACAAATATTATTTTGTACAGCTCCAGTTGCGCAACAGAATTCATCAGAAGTGCTTAAGAGTCTTGGCTGTTTACCGCACTTGCTATTAACTACAATCTGTAGACGATTAAGGGATGTGGAGGGCTGATCAGACTAATGAACTAAATGTGACTTGATGCATGAATAAACTCTTCTCTCTTTTTCTGGGAGGATTGTTGGGGAGAGTTATGGAGCTTGAGAAGACAATTTGTTATATCCTACTAAGTTACATCTAATGCTATAATTGGCCTAGTGCCTCTCTATGATGCCATTTTGTTTTACTTCTGACATCCAGTTTACACAATTTAAAACAAATGGGATTTTTCCCCTCCGCAGGCATTCATTTCCCACAAGAGCAATTTGCATGTGTATGCAAAACCCTGGGATATGAAATTTCTGCTCATACTTCAATCTAAACAGGTAGCTCTAAAATGATAAAAGCAAGGCAACGTTCATGCATCTAGAAGGCATGAACCTCCATGCCTGTGAGTGAGTGAGTCTCTCTGCTCATCCAATATCTTAAGCAAACTGGATATTGGTGCTGGATGGCTAGGGTGATTAGAGCTGAGACCCAATTTGCTTAAGTGTAGCAGGAGGCAGGAGGCAGGAGGCAGACAGCTCGCAAGGGTAGGGCCTAACTCCAACATTTCACTGGATTGCAAGCCTGGTCAGGAATAGTTTCAAACCTGATAAACGTTTCCCATCCTCACAAAAAAAGCTATTTAGATACTAGCTTTGTAGAGTGAATTTAATCCCATGCTTATTGTTTCCACGTCACTTTTGTCAATATGGTCTTGTATAAAACTAGCAAAGCTTCAAGCAGAAGTAGAAGGTAACTAAGCTGCTCTCCCTAAATGATACTAAATCAAATGCCTTCTATGACAAGAGGAACATTGACAGACTTGTGTGACATCAGGTTTTCCTCCATCTTGGTAAAATTACACCATGCATGATGTGAGCTGGTACAAATATATACAGTATTTTGTATGTTATGTGAGGTGATACTAATATTTGAAAGACATAAAGAATATCTAAAAGAACCCTAAATTTGACTTGGTAAGCCCCTTCCTACTCCAGCAAATATTCTTTCCTTATATCAGTTATCTTGTGGAGAAATAAGAGAAGGGGTGTGGTGGTGGGGTGAAGCATTCACATTCTATGTACAAATGATAATTTGTTTTCTGTGGTGTGAGAGCTGCCACTCACAAATCGTATGTCAGAAGCCACTAAAAGTGTCAGAATCCCACAGCGGGCCTTTGGTGGCTTATTAATATCTTCTCTGTCAAGGAAGCAGCCTAATTCATTTAGCTGTAATAAAAGCCATGCCCGTTTGGGTGAAGCCTCAAAACCGTGACAGCCTCAACAAGCCCAGCCTTTTTTCTTCACCTCCTTTTTTGGCTTTAGCCCTTAAACAAGAACTGTGATGTTTTTGTGTCTGTGGTCTCTCAGATGTCACAGATGTAAAAAAAAAAAAAAAAAAAAAGAAGAAGAAGAAGAAGAAGAAGAAGAAGAAGAATTTGTAGTTATTGCAGCAGGGAAAAATATACATTTACGATTTTTTTTTCCATTTCACTCCGTTATTTTTCTCTTCTTTCCCTCAGAATGATTGTCTGCACAGTGTAAAATTGATCAGCCGAAATGTTAAATGGATAGACCAGATGTATTCCTAACCTTTTGCCCTTGTCATTTGATTCAGCTTTCATTAAGTCAACCCCAAAATTGTTCCAAATAACAACTTAGCAGCAAGAAAAAAAATTAAGTGTCAAAAATTATATAAGTAATTTGACAGACAGGTTGTACAGAATATAAAATAAAACCATTGCCCATTAAATTTACAAATAGAGATGGCCCGATACCATCCTCATACCTCTTCTATCCAAATACTTCCCAGAACATAGCAATAAAATAGTTATCCTGAGGTGAACAACTGATATGGTTATTAATCTTTCATAGTGGTAAGAAAAACATCATAACTTTAGTACAAACTTGCAGCACTTTAATTCTATCACCACCACCACACACTATATGCCATATCTGCAGCCTTCATATATTTTTGTACTATATTAAGTCACACAACTGGAAGTAATTGCATGGGGTAGATGGAGAGAGAGTCTCTTAGGATCAGTCTTCAGGGGAAAAAAAAATAATCCTTACCACTCAAATACTCAGAGTACTGTTTGAATGAGATGCATGTTTACAAACCACAGAAATCTTTGCTAAAGATGTGTTGTGGAACTAAATATAGATTCACAGAGCATCTGCAAATCTGGTTTTCAAGTACTGTATGTGTCAGCCCTTTATCACTAGATGATACTTTTGAAAGATAAATAGCTAGCTGCTGACAGCATCAGACAATACCTGCCCTTAAGTTGTCAATATCTATTTTGCAGCTAGAATAAAAATCAATTCAAAATTCTTTGGAATCCATAATAGCTCCAGTACCAATAAAAAAATGTATGTAGCTCAAGTTTGAACTGTTCTTGGTACTCCCATTTGATGTTTGCTTGCAGACATTTCATTAGCCAAGGAGGTTACATCATCGGTGCTAGTGAGTGTGGGGTTTGCTTGCTGTTTATATACATTAGGTTACCCTGCCAGTGGGGGTGTTATTTTCTCTTGGTAAGTCCTTAAGTAGGTATTGTTTTCTGCTTAATTGTCTGGTATTAATCCCTGCTTATCTGAAGTTGGTTGTTGGAGAGGAAGTATTCTGATCTAATTGTTCTCTTCTTAGTTTTTTATTTCCTCTTTTAAATCGTATGTAAATGTAGTTCATCTCTATATGTCCATTCATGGCTGATGTTCTGAATTCCAAGTTTGTTCTTTTCTTTTTCACTTATGAATTTTATTACTTTGAAGGTATTGTTAACAGTTTCATGTGTCTTGTCTAGTTCTTTTTTTATTATGATGGTGTCATCTACCTACTAGATCCATACTTTTGCTTGCATATGTGGAGTGCTATAATTTCTAGATGCTACATTACAGTCTTGCCTATGAGTCCTGGGAGTGGTGATTTCATGGGTGATGGCGATCCTCTGACTTGTTTGTATATTTGTTCATCACAGTGAAACTAGGTAGAGAGACAGATGTTGGTGAGGTCCATGTTCTGGGTATTTCAGTCTCAATGTATTTGGCTAGATCAAATGTTACAGACTCAATGCGGTCATAACCAAGGACTATTTGTACACTGTTTCCTATGATGATCAACTGCAGACTCTGAAGAAGCCACAAAGAATAGTTCTCCCTGTTTTTATAATTGAGAACAAATCTGAATACTGAATACTGGATTTCACTTCTAGCAAATTCTATGAGGGATGGACAGAAACATGAATTATTATTATTAATAATCATACAGTCAGCCAGATGTTCAAACTGGGTTTAGCATTTTTGTCTACCTATCAAGTCCTTACCAAGGACCTGGAATAGGCAGATCTGGATGTTTGATGGTGTTACAGATATCATTGCAGGATGGAAGCTGTTCCCAGTAAGGCCGCCTTTTGCAATTGACTGATGGTGAATTTGTCAATGCCAATTAAGTTCAAGTAGTGCTCTAGTTGTTTCGGGATTGCACCCGAGGCACTTTTTTATTGTTGTTATTGTCGACATCATCATCATCATCATCATTATATTTATTATTATGTTTATTATGTGTATATTCTATTCCCCCCAAAAAAAATAATCTTGGGGATTTGCACTTACTTTAGTTTGCGAAGTGGTTAAATCCTTAAAAAAAATCTCAGCCACCTTGTAAAGTGCCACCTCATTTGTTCTCACATTAAATTGGATAAATTTCCTTAGATTTTTATTGAATAAAAGTCCAGAATTTGTTGGATTAGAAATCTGTCCATAAAAACCGACTATTAGAATGAACAATGTCTATCAGTAATTGACTCTGAGGCTGGAGATCAGAGCTCTTTAAAAGCTCTTTAAATTAGCAACCATGATATCTCAGAGCAGCAGATTTCATGCGGGTGTTTCATGAGTAAGGGAGGCTCATTCATTACATACTGCACTTTCCAAGATACAATTGCTCGGGTTACTTTAAAATCAAACATTTGGAAGGAATTAATCTTTGCATGCCGAGACTCAAAAATGACTCCAAAATAAAGGGTTGGGGGGGATTTTCCATGTATACAGACATTCCATGGCTTTCTACTTATTTGGTTATGGACACTGAATTACAATTCCTTAGGCTATTACACTGACACTAGCATCAATGTTGTAATAAGTAGTTTGATGATTCTTTTCGGCATTTCCTGTTTTTCTCCAGTAATGGATAAAACAGGTATAAATTGGACCCCAGGGCTAGAAAAAAAAAACTGTGTTGTGTGGCATACTCAGGTTAACAAATCCAAAGTAGTATTCCAGCTTTGAACTGAGAGGGTGGGCTTGGCCCTTGATTTTAAACTTGCAAGCCAAATTCCTGATCTTTTGTTTTATTTTTCCTTTGTACTTTGAACTTGGCAAACCATAAGAATTAAAATGTTCATGCTGTGAGTTTTGCATCTACCCCACATACTTTTATGGGAAGGGGGAAAAGGATAATGATAAATTTTGCCAATTTGACAGAAATTGGGAGAGCATGGCACATTACAATATAATAGTAAAATCGCTAGCTGCAGGAGAGGAAGCTATAGAGTCTAGACTGTAAGAGAGCCCTTCCCAGATCTGATTCCTTCCAGATTCTTTGGATAATAGCATAGCTGTTGGTCATGCATATTGATATGGATGGTAATTTGAATCCAAAGGCAGCAAATTGGGAAAAGTTATTTCAGCACTACATGGGATAAAGTATAAAAGGGAATTTGAATCCACTGTTTTGGAGTAGATTATTATTCAGAATTCACTCTATATTTGCCAAAAATACATAGGAATGGTCAATATCTGGCAATGTGCATGCCAACTCCAAGTTTAAAAAAATCCTTTCTTTGCTTTCTACTCAATTGGAAGAAGAGGAGGAGGAGGAGCAATTTGTAAGATTGCTTTTCCCCATATTTTTCTCATCTCCATTTCCATGTTTTTTTGCAAGTGGAAATATAGCACTGTCACAGACTTAAATAACCTAGACAAGGTAGAGAAATCATAAAAGTAGAGTGACAAAAGGCAAAAGGTAAGAGATGAAGAGTGTGCCTTTTTGCAGTTTGGGTAATATTTTTTGAAGCTGGAAAAATCTTGGTAAATTATTTTCTTCGTTCTGATGTAAAGTCTGATCATTTCTGAAATACCCACTACCATTTATGAATAAGCCACTGAAGTTTTATAGATAAAATAATATTGGGGGAGGGGGTAATGAATCTCTGCATGGAAATTTTCTGGTGATACTGATCAAAAGGAATGCTCTACCTGATCTTCTCTTAATGGAATTATAATTATACAATTAAAGTCGGACCAAAATACTATTGGTGGACCAAGTACTATTGACAGGCAAGGGAACTGTGTGAGAATTAAAATCCTGATTTAAAAGCACCTCATGTGGCTTTCAGATCATAATGATTGTCTCATAGTTGTACTGCATGATTTTACAAATGTTCTGGGGTACTTTAGATGCATAAGAGAATGCATGGATAATGCTTGGAATTATATAAGGCATCTAGATAGGAATAATTATTAGAAAGAAAGAAATTCTTCTAAAACTACTTATTTTTATAGGAATCAGCCAGGCCAGTTTGATCTATTCAGGAAAAATGATTAGCAGTGCCCTTCTTAAGTGAAACGGTTGATTTTCAATAGCTATGCCAGTTCTTTGGCATAGTCTTTCAATAGATATCTGGTTGGCTCCTATTCTAACTGCTTTCCAGAAGAGCAAAATACTGCTGTTTCAGAGGGCACTTGGGCCTTGCTTTTGTTATACTTTGGTTTGGTTAATTTAATTTTATTCTGTATTTTTCATTAGTTTGTGGACCTTTTAGCTTTATACATTTTGCTTATATTGCTTCTTATGTAATTTATCAGTGAACTGCTGATAGCCCTTACAGATCTAGCCATCTGTAAATAATAATATTAATTACTGTAATAGGTACCTTGGGTGCAATTCCAGAACATCTCAAGCACCACTTGAATGCCATTAACATTGAAATAATCACCACCAGTCAATTGTAAAAGGCGACTTTACTTGCAACAGCTTATGTCCTGCAACAATACCTTTAACAGCATCAAACAACAACATCTGTCTATCCCAGGTCCTTCGAAAAGCTTCTAGGATCTTCCATCTTCTTACAGTATCTGACTTTATATTATAGAACACATGTGATTAAGATGAGCCAATATCCTTCCATAGAAAATATGAAAAAGGTTCATGTCATTCTCAGTTAGAAACATAGACTCTAGAAAGAGTACAAAGAAGAGCAACAAAGATGATTACGGGACTGGAGGCTAAAACATATAAGGAACGGTTGCTGGAATTGGGTATGTCTAGTTTAATGAAGAGAAGGATGAGGGGGGACATGATAGCAGTATTCCAATATTTCAGGGGCTGCCACAAAGAAGAGGGAGTCAAGCTATTCTCCAAGGCGCCTGAAGGCAGGACAAGAAGCAACGGGTGGAAACTGATCAAGGAGAGAAGCAACTTAGAACTAAGGAGAAACTTCCTGACAGTTAGAACAATTAACCAGTGGAACAACCTGCCTCCAGAAGCGGTGAATGCTCCAACACCGGAAGTTTTTAAGAAGAGACTGGACAGCCATTTGTCCGAAATGGTATAGGGTTTCCTGCCTGAGCAGGGGGCTGGACTCAATGACCTCCAAAGTCCCTTCCAACATTATTATTATTATTATTATTATTATTATTATTATTATTATTATTATTATTATTATTATTATTATTATTATTATTACTACTACTACTATTATTATTATTATTATTGTCTCATATGTCTGGGTTAATCTGAGGATTCCCATCCACAGCAGGGAATTGAACTAGAAGATCTCCAATGTCTCTTTCAACCATAGGATTCTGTGATCTCCATACAAAGTCTTCCTACATTAATGTCCCTAACCCACCTTTGTCTAACAATACTATAAGCATTCCATATGTCCTTATCCATAAATACATTAAACAACCAAGGGAGCACCACACATGTTTGTCTTACTTCTTGTTCAGTTTTGAAACTATTATAAGCATTCCATTTATTCTTATGCATGCTTTATTTCCATCGCATACCATTCTTAATTGTATAAATGGCTAATTTCACACCACACTTAAAGCCAAAAAACATGGCTGGATTTATATTTTGGCCTTGTTTGGTGGGTGAACCTTGTTATATAATAGACATATTGTAATATCTAGGTGAAGGTTTTAAGTTATGCATGAGAAGCAGGACACACATTAAGGTTCCTATGAAAGATTTTAGCTCTTCCATTCCTTTAGCTTCATTGTTTCCATCTGTTAGGGTAATTGCTTTGACAGTCAATTCTATATGTTCAGGATATCAGTAAGATGGGAAGAATAGTTTTAGCACATCCCACATTGATGATGATGGGGGAGAGAAATGTGTGTATATGACCTCTTTCTAAATGAGCCAAACAGCATAAGAACTGTGAAGAATCTATGGCAGGAAAAGACCAATTGAATGAAACATCACCCAGGCATTATTCGTCTGCATATATTCTATAATAATTACAAAAATGATGAGTTTATAAAATTATCTCTTTTATCTCTTTTTCTTCCCATATAGTCTGTGAGATGTTCCTGGGGGGGGACAACCCTGAGTTTAGAAATATGATTGTATTCCAATTCAAAGTCCAGGTATTGCAACCATGTTTCTTTAGCTTTGTGTGCATCAAAGAAAAGGTGGGGGGGGGGTGGAATGACAAATAGTAAAAAGAAATGTATATGGTATGTAAGTATGCTGCAAGATAATTTAGTTGACTCTTCAGAATGTTTTGATTTCTGTATGAATAGTCCAGCTATACAGTTTGCATCATTATTATCATTATTCCTTCCAATGAAGCCCAGAGCAATTTACAAGGGAACAATAAAAGTAATCTTCAATCAACAGTAAAATCACATAGTGCTTTAAAAGAAGGCCACAAAAATTCAAAAATAAAAACAAAATTCATTTTTAAAAGGCCATTTAGGGCCATTTAAAAAGAAATCTAAAAGATACTGATTATGCATGATTCCATGTTTATTTGTTTATTCAATTTCTATAGATTCCCAAATCAGGGCAGTTGCCTCAGTTATTGCCAGTCTGCAGATTTCTTCATATACTTTATTATTTAACATTACATCTATCTATCTATCTATCTATCTATCTATCTATCTATCTATCTATCTATCTATCTATCTATCTATCTATCTATCTATCTATCTATAATTAATCTAATTTATCATCTATCCTATCATGAGAGTCCATGGTAGTGGTTAAGGCATTAGGCTAGAAACCTGGAGAATCAGAGTTCTAGTTCCATCCACTCTTTCACCCCTAGGAAAGAGGTAATGGCGTTTCTGAAAAAGATCTTGCTAAGAAAACTGCAGGAACTGTCTCCACAAATGGAAGGAAAAAAAAATCTGTCATAGCATTCAGGATGCAAAACCTCCCCAAATATTACTCATTTGTAAGTGACTTAAGAATTTGTACACTACAGGTGGTCCTCGACTTATGACCACAACTGACCCCAAAATTTATGTTGCTAAGTGGGGGGGTTTTTGTAAATATTTTATTAGTTTTATAATTATATTATAATTATAATTATAAACAAAAAATCAAATTAAATACAACTCAACTTAATACAATCACTTTCAACTTTCTCTCACACAAAACAAAACATACATTCCTTTAAAAACTTACCATAAAATAGAATAACTATGGGTGTTGCTCGGCAGCACCCCCTCCACCACATCCCCCTCTTCCTTCCTCCCTATCTCCTACTTCCCTCCCCCTCCCTCTCTCCCTCCCTCACTCTCCACCCTCCTCTCCTACAACCTTCCTACTTCCCTCCACTCCTTTACTCCTCACTCTCCACCCCCTCCAGATGTGGTCCAGAGGTACTGCCCGAGCAACCCCTCTTATATCAATAAATATATCATTCTTATATATTGCAAGTTTACAGTTGAGTGCATTATAATACATTATTACGCCCCCCCACCCACCCCCCGACTTCCCAAAGTGAATACAGGGTAAAACAAAAGAAAACCCACTAAATTAAACTAAATTATTATATAAATCCTAATAAAAATTTAACTATATGATAAATACAATTTCTTAGATTGATATTTCGCTTGAATATAGTCTATCCATTTTTTCCAATCCAATATATATTTTTCATTTGAATGATCTTTCAAATATGCAGATACTTTAGCCATTTCCGCCAAATTTATGACTTTCAAAGTCCATTCCTCGATGGATGGTAATTCTGCCTTCTTCCAATATTGTCCAACCAACAATCTCGCTGCTGTAATCAAATTCAAAATTAAGTTTGTCTCTATGGTGGTGCAATCTTTTATAATACCTAATAAAAACAACTGTGGTGAAAATGAAACATTTGTTAAGTGAATTTTGCCCCATTTTATAACCTTTCTTGCCACAGTTGTTAAGTGAATCACTGCAGTTATTAAGTTAGTAACACACTTGTTAAGTGAATCTGGGTTCCACATTGACTTTGCTTGCCAGATGGTTGCAAAACATGACCCCGGGACACTGCAACCATCATAAATATGAGTCAGTTGCCAAGCATCTGAATTTTGATCATGCTGCAACGGTCATGTTAAAAACAATCATAAGTCACTTTTTCAATGCTGTTGTAACTTTAAACAGTCACTAAATGAACTTTTGTAAGTCAAGGACCACTTGTACTATAAATTTCAGGGTAATCTGTGTCAATGAAGATGCAGATAACTTAATAAAGCAATTACATTGACTAAAAGAAATACTGTACATTCTCAATCCTTCTTAAAAGCCCAAATTCCCCATTTGCAAGGGAAGTACATTTCCAAGCTAATAGATGGTGACTAAAATGGATTTATCACCAGCTGATTAATAAAGATAGTCCTTGACTTATGACCAGTCACTTAGAGACTGTTTGGAAGTATGATATACACCCCCCCCAAAGAGTACTCATGAACCGGTTCCGCAGCTCTGATGGCCAGATCAACCCCATAGGCCTGGGCATTCAGCAATTGGGCTGCGTTTACAGCTGTTTGTGGCATTCGTGGTCACCATGAACATGATTTATAATGTTTTTGCTGAAAACCAGCATTTACTTCTGGTTATCAGTAAAACTGCCTATAGCAAGCAATGGGTTCGCTTAATGATCACAGATTCACTTAACAACTGGTGATTTGCTTAATGACCACCACAAAAAATCAGGTTGGGTTAAAATCTAGGCACATCACACACCTGTTCATGTGCCTATGCACACTTGTACATGTCAAATATTTGCACACATTAAATTCAGCAAGGTGGCATCCATCAGAGCCCTGAGAAAACTAATTGTTCATAACCTCTTGTGAGATCTTATATCAAAATTCCAAAATCTTCTGGGAATTCAGTCCTTTTGGATAGCTGGAGATACCTGGACTTTAAGGTTTTTAGCCATAATAAAAATTAATTAAAAGATTCTAACAGGCAATACAGAATATTCTAAGCATGTCATAATTTGATCATTTAAATCACACATGTCCCTGAGCATCTATTTCAGCTTGAGGCCTGCCAGCTGCAAGGTAGTCTAGTCAAGAAGCTCACCCAGATGTACTAGTTCTAACTTTATTGTAAAGTTACATTAACAGAATCTTGCAAGCCTGAAAGTACATCTCTGCCTCCTTCACCTTTGATGAATGATGTAGTCTGCCATGCCCCCATTCCTTCTGGGGACTCAGTTGCTACTTGTCTAACCATTGTCTGGTTTGCAGCTCTTCTTCCTGTTTCCCAAGCTCATTTCCACATAGCATTACAATGCCCTGACAAAATAGCCACTATTAACATGGCATGTTTAATTTGCAAATATACCACATGACCTATTTTACTGACAACCCAAAATAAAGATGCTTCCCTCCTCCTCTGTTTGCTTTTTGGGATAAGCAAAGTTTTGTCTCTAGAACAGGGGTGTCAAACTGCCACAGGCCGGATGCGTCATGCCAAAACCATGCCCAGCCCACTGCTGGCAATGGGGAAAAAAGTCGTGATACGTCACGGCACGTCACATCACGTTGCGAGTTTGACATCCCTGCTCTAGAAGAAAGCAGGCTCTTTGGCAGTTAACCAAAGTTATTTTTTCCCAAACATAATACTCAGAGTTCTCATTAGAACGATTTATCGGGATGAAAGAGACAGGATTACATGAATTCCAGCAACTGAACTTAAAACATTGTATACTTTCTGATTTTATTTCTAATAGTCTTCTGTGACCCAGCAATTTATTAATAATGGAAAAGATCACAGCCAGTTGTTTATTTAACAGTCTCCTGAATATTTATTAGTTTGAAAACCAATGATTACATCTAAGAAGGTAATGATGAGTGACTAAGAAACTTTGCTGCCATAATTAACCCCTATAACTGCTGAGGCAATTACTCATTTTATTTAATGGTAGTATGTCTTATCTTTCCATTCCTAAAAGACCATCTTGTCTCTAGATAAAGTGTAAAAATGCTGGTGTTCAGCAATATATGAAATGTATTCAGTTACCAATCTCTATTCTGCACCATTAATTCAATCCAATTAAAATATAAATTACAAATTTATATCTTTTGATATATATTATATTGAGTTACCAATCCTAGGGAAAGAATTGCACTTTTACAAATGGATATATATATGAAAGATACATAATATTCTTTTGCTTAGTATCTTGTTTCCATTATAAGACTTTATGGATAATTTGAAATGTATGACATATAATCTAATTTGGATTAAAGTTGAAATTATGGTATATAAATAAACCAATAATACACCATAGCAAAACTACACCTTCGTGTTACCATGTTATGCAATTCTTGCAGTCTCTAAAGCAAAAGGAATCAGGCCACTCCCCAAGCAATTAAGGTGAAACTGCAAATGGACTTTTTTCCCTCGCTTACAAAATCTGATCCTGAAGGCCTCCCAAAATCCACAACATGTTTTGAAGGCACAAGGGGGAAAGAGTTTACAAAGGGAGGGAGAATTACCTTTCCCTCAATCTGGTTCTGCTGAGGGAAACAGATTTGTCAGCAGAAAAACTGCACTGGCATTTCACCTTCTATCTATAGTCACCTAAACTTCTATTATAGAAGTAAAGTTGATAAATGTGTTTTCCTATTGTGACAGATCTTTCTAATATAATATTTCCTGGGGCCAGTCTGTGCAATTTTATCTGTTCATCACTTTTCCTGACAGATATATCAACAGGGAATATTCTCAGCAAACTGGCTTTTAAAATATGTCATGAGTAGAGTGTTCACCATTACAAGCAATGTATACAGATAATGTACACCACATGGACATAATTCCATCTTTGTGTCTGGCTTTAATCATTGACTAATCCATGAAATGTTGCAATCTTGAATTGGAGGAGCCATTACACTCTTCTGTAGAATATAACGGTGGATTATAGGTGAACTGCATAAACAGGCTACAGAAGTTAATTATGCCTGAAGGTTTCCAGGGCTATCTGGTTCAGCTGACACTCTCAGAAAGCTGTAGAAGCAACCTAGTGACCATTATTATACTGTAAGAAATTAGCTGTTTTTCTCTAGTCTGCAATATGGTTGGGAAGTTGCCCTGCCATTAAATTAATAAAATCTCACTAACCAGCCTTTGGCACGTACCCATTATAGAGGTCCCTCATTGTATGCTCCCTCATTTACCAGATCTTTGTCTTATAGATCTTGCCAAAAATTAGTGTCCTCAGATGTATTAAGATTACATGTTCCAAAAATCTCTTCCAGGAGCCATCAGAGGAAATAGGATGAAAAACACTTGGTCTAATCAGCATGAATCTAATGTTCTTCTTACGTAGGCCTGCATCCAAGTCAGCCACTGATCCAACCTAATCTTTTCACTAATGGTTCTTAAAAAGCATAAATTCTTTTTTTTAAAAAAAGAAAAACATTATTTGTGCAATATAGTACAGAGAAGTGTCTGCTTTGCCGTGAGATTTCATGGTCCTTTGTTTCTGTAAAGCCAAGTAATTTTATAGCCCGCTTTTCATAGAAGTCAAAATATTTGATGCTAAACAATGTAAAGGCTACCTTGGCTCTTGAACAAAATTCTTATTCTACTCTTCCATTTTTCTGCTCAGAGGGCAGTCAAGGCAACAAAAGATTACTCATCATTTACTAAAACAAATGGTTGTAAATTAAGGACTACCTGTCATAATGATGAACATAGTATTGCTAAGATTTATAAATTGTTATTGAATTTGAATATGGAAAATGAATATGTAAAGCATTGCATGATTCAGTGGACAAGGAACTTTGGATATAATGTAATGCTTGAACAATGGGAGAATATGTGGACAAAAGGTTTAAAATTTACACTAAATTATAATTTAAGAGAAAACTTCTATAAAATGATGTATTGTTGGTATTTAACACCAGACAAGTTGTCAAAAATGTATAAAGGTATTTCAAATGAATGTTGGAAATGTAAAAGTAAAAATGGGACTTTTTATCACTTATGGTGGACATGTGAAAAAGCAAAGAAATATTGGAATAGGATTCACTTCCTATATAGAAGATTCTCAGAGTGAATATAAAGATAAAATCAGAAACTTCTCTTTTGGGTTTAATGAAAAAAGACTTGGGGAAAAAATTGGAACTTTGATGTTATATATATTGACGGCAGCAAGATTACTTTGTGCACAAAATGGGAAGGACACTTTGATTCCCACAGTTGATGAATGGCTGCAAATGTTGATGGAGTTAGCAGAGATGGCTAAACTGACTGCTTTGATTAAAAAAAAAAACGTGCTTGGAAACCACTTCTGGACTTTGTGCTTGAAGTGGAAAAAAAGTAAAATTTTGATTTTGGGTTTTGCCAATTAGATAGGTTATTATAGAAATGGCTAGTTTACACTATTATGTAAAAGTAAAAAGTTGAGGTTTGATGTTATTATCTTATTCTACTGCACCAAATGAAGTTGGAAGTCAACACCTTTTCTTCCTTCTTCCCCCCTTTCCGACACTTTTACCTTCCCTTTTCCCTCCCCTATCTTTCCTATTATTTTCTTTTGTATTTTACATTACAAATTAATAAAAAAGGGAAATGAGTAAATTAAGGACTACCTGTATAACATAATGTTAGAACTATTATAATCTTTCATATACAAACCCAACTGTCTCCTGAAAAACTGATGTAATTCTTTTTGGGGGGGGAATTAGTGATATTTAAATGAAGGCAAAATATAATGAGCTGAAAATACACACAATCACTGCATAATCCCTAATGAAATGGCAATGGCAACAAATCACATCAAGAAGAGCCACAGTGTTCAATCCCCAATATGGCTTCCAACTTTTAAATCTTTATTTTATGTCTCAAGGGCCAGGATAATTTCTTTGTGTAAAAGAACTAATTGAATAAGTTGTACAATAGGGCAGACACTATATTAAAAGCTGTTATAAAGAATAACATTAGATATACCTAGTTCCTGCAACTATTCATCATATCTTTTAGCCTCCAGCCCTCTAGTCATGTTTGTTGTTCTTTTCTGCACTCTTTCCAGAGCCTCAATATCTATTTTATATCACAGTGACCAAAACTGGATACAATATTCTAAGTGTAGCCTTATTAAAGTAGTATATGGGTACTAAACTTCATACAGTATGATCTTGATACTATTCCTCTGTTAATGCAGCATTGGCATCTTTGGCAGCTGTAGCACACTGCTGGCTCATACTTAAGCAGTTGACCACTAGGACTCTTAGATCCCTCTCACAGTTACTGCTTTTGAGCCAGGTACCACCTATTCTATACCTGTGCATCTGGTTTTTCTTGCATGAGTATAAAACCTTACTTTTCTCACCACTGAATTGGATTTGATTGGAGGCTAAAACATATAAGGAATGGTTGCTGGAATTGGGTATGTCTAGTTTAATGAAGAGAAGGACGAGGGGGGGACATGATAACAGCGTTCCAATATCTCAGGGGCTGTCACAAAGAAGAGGGAGTCAAGCTATTCTCCAAAGCGCCTGAAGGCAGGATAAAAAGCAATGGATGGAAACTAATCAAGGAGAGAAGCAACCTAGAACTAAGGAGAAACTTCCTGATAGAACAATTAACCAATGGAACAACCTGCCTCCAGAAGCGGTGAATGCTCCAACACTGGAAGTTTTTTAGAAGAGACTGAACAGCCATTTGTCTGAAATGGTATGAGCAGGGGGTTGAACTAGATGACCTCCAACTTTACTATTATTATTATTATTATTATTATTATTATTATTATTATTATTATTATTATTATTATTATTATTATTATTATTATTATCGATCATCGCACAGTCAGCCAGATGTTCAGACTGGATTTGGCATTTTGTCTACCTATCAAGTCCTTGTCAAGGACCTGGGATAGGCAGATGTGGATGTTTGATGATATTACAAATATAGTCGCAAGATGGAAGCAGTTCCTAGTAAGGCCGCCTTTTGCAATTGACTGATGGCAAATTTGTCAATGCCAATGGTGTTCAAGTGGTGCTTCAGTTATTTTGGGATTGCACCCAAGGCGCCTATTACTATTGGTACTACCCTTGCTTGCTTTTGCCACAGTCTTTCTATTTCTATTTGTAGGTTTTTGTATTTTGTTATCTTCTCCAGTTCTTTCTTGTCTATTCTGCTGTTTCCAGGCACTGCCACGCCCACTATCCAGACTTTTTTGTCTTTCTTATCGACAATTGTTAAGTCTGGGGTGTTATGTTGCAGGTGCTTGTCTGTTTGAATTCTGAAGTCCCAGAGCAGTTTAATTTTATCATTTTCTATGACTTTCTCTATTTTATGATCCCACCAGTTCTTGCTTACAGGCAAATGATATTTCTTGCAGATCTTCCAATGCACCATTGTTGCTACTTTGTCATGCCGCTGCTTGTAGTCAGTCTGTGCGATCTTCTTGCAGCAGCTTACCAGGTGGTCCATTGTTTCTTCAGCTTCTTTGCATAGGCGGCACTTACTGTTTGTTGCTGTCTTCTCAATTTTGACTTTATATGCGTTTATCCTTAAGGCTTGGTCTTGTGCAGCCAGAATTAGTCTCTCAGTTTCTTCAATTTTCCTGCTCTTAGCCATTGCCAGGTCTTTTTATTATCTGCTTTCCCAGCTATTTTTTTAATGTACTGGCCATGTAGTGCTTTATCTTCCAATGCCTCCATTCTGTTCTTCATTTGGTCTTTCTTGTAGGCCAGTTTGGTCTCTCCAGTAGTCAGTAAGCCTTCCTGATATACTAATTTCAGTGCATCTTCATCACTGTCCTTCAGATATTCTTCCAAAGCCATTTTTTCTTCTTCAACCATCTGATGTACTTGCAGCATTCCACACCCACCTATTTGCCTTGGTAGATAAAGTCTGTCAATGTCACTGCATTGATGAAGGGCATGCATGATTCATTGTCATTATTTTTCTGGTCTTCCTATCCATTACTTTTAGTTCTGCTTGAGTCCAGTCCACTATTCCAGCTGTGTATCTAATGACTGGAATTTCCCAGGTGTTGATTGCCTTTATGGTATTTCCTCCATTGAGTTTGGACTTTAAGATCTTCTTCACTCTCTTGATGTATTCACCTCTAATCTTTTTCTTGACTTCAGTATGCTTGATGTTGTCAGCTTGAAGGATACCCAAGTATTTGTAGTAATCTTCCTCATCCAGACTCTTAATGTAATTTTCGTGGAGCCTCTTGATTCCTTCAGTTTTCATTATTTTTCCTTGTTTGATAGTAAGTGTGGCACATTTGTTCAACCCACTCCATTGCAATATCTTGGCTATATATACAGAGAGTGTTGAGCAGTGATTCTATTTCAGATGATGTTTTTCCATACAACTTCAGATCATCCATGTAAAGGAGGTGGGATAGTCTGGTAGATGTTTTTGATGTTTGATAGCCATGTCCTGAGTTATTCAGTATTGTTGACAGAGGAAACAGTGCAATAACAAATAGTAATCATGATAATGAATCTCCTTGAAATATTCCTCTCTTGATATTAACCTCTCCCAATCTCTCACCATTGATCTGCAACTGTGTCTTCCATTTTGCCATTGATCTTCGCTCAAATTTTCTGATGTTTCTACTGCCTCCTGTTATTTCTAGGCACATAATTATCCAGTCATGTGGCAGAGAGTCAAATGCCTTTTTGTAGTCAACCCATGCCACATTCCTTTTCTTGCAGTTTTCCAACATCATTTTGTCTATTAGCAGTTGATCTTTTGTTCCTCTGCTATTGGGGCGGTTTCCTTTCTGCTCAGGTGGAAAGAGATTGTTTTCAACTAGATGCTGTTGTACTGCATCAGCTACCACACCAGTTAGTAATCTGAAAGTTGTTGGTAAGCAGGTAATTGCCCTGTAGTTGCCTGGTGTTGCCCCTTTTGCTGGATTTTTCATTATTAGGTAGGTTTTCCCAGTTGTTAGCCACTTTTCAGTTTCTCCTCCTTGTATTATATTGTTGAACTGCTTGGCAATGAGTGGGTGTATAATAGTTAGATGTTTCAACCAAAACCCATGCAGTTCATGTTCACCTGGTGCTGACTAATTTTTGATTTTCCTTGCTCTTTTTTCTACCATTTTTGTCGTTATTACTAGTTTTTTCATTTCAACTTCTGTTTTGTATTTCTTTGGGTTATCCATATTTGCTTCCAGAACTGCACTGTTTCTTCCTTGTCAGGTACTGACTGATTCATTGCAGTTTCTCCATTGATGGATTGGTAGAAACGTTTCTGATTGGATTGAAATTGGAGGTTCTGCCTATAGTTTGCAATTCAAGCTTCATATCTACTGATTTTCCTGGCTATAGCTGTTATTTGCTGCTTTATTATTTCCAGTACTTCCTTGATCTTCCTTGTTTCTAAGTGGTATTTCTTGATTAGGTATTCTTTGGTCTTCTCGTTCTTCAGCTTCCTTTCTTTCATCTGTTCTAGCTTGCTTGCATGTGATCTTAACTTGCTGATCTTATTTTCTAGTCTAACCTTCCATTTTTGTGGTGCACTATTTGTTTGTTTTTCTTCTTTGTTGATTTTGCATCCCAGGTATTCAGTTATAACTGCAGCTGTGCTGTACATTAGTTGGTTTGTTTCTTGCAGTGAATTGGTGCTTATACTTGATATTGCAGTATTTGCATCTTTTAATGCTTGTGCTAGCTGTTTCTTTGGAACAAGCTTCAATGCAGGCAGCCTTATTCTGTTGTTTTTGTGCTGTTCTAGATGCTTAGTTATTCTTTGTTTCAATTCTTTTATTTCTTTAGTTAGAGGGTTTTGTTCTTCCTGAGGAAGAGGTGCCTGGTTTCCAAATGAGAACAGTTGTATATCTCTACTGGATTCCTTCACTGCCAACTCCCCCTGGTTTGCCTCTACATTCTGAATTACTTCTGGTAGGGCTTTGATTTCTTTGCCCTGGGTAAACCTTTGCAGTTCGTCCAATTCTGTTTCTGTGAATCAGCGTTGATCTGCTAGTCTCTGTTCTGTTATTTCTGATTCTGGATGTTGTTCTTTCCAGAACTGGTGCATTTGTTTTAGATATCCTCTTCTTGTTGGACTTGATCTGTAGTAACAGATCATTATTTCTTTGTTTTCAATCACTGTGTATCTGCAACGAGTAAACACCTTTTCTTCCAGTAGTTCTGCAGCTGCTGGCCCTAGTTGCTCAGCTAACAGTCCTGAGTCCTATAACCCATTTTTCACCAGATATCCAGGAACTCCAATATCTAGTGCGGACCTTGTTAACCCGGGCGACATCCGAGCCGGTATGGCATTCTGAATTTACATCTCACCATATTTTTTATGGGAGAGACACTCTTTTTCTGACTCCTCTGATGAGACCTGTCCAGTATGGTTGAACTTATGGCATAGCTCTCATCTTCCTCAGAGTACACAAACCCCACAACCACGTCAAGGTATTATTGTTGTTGTTGTTGTTGTTGTTGTTGTTGTTGTTGTTGTTGTTGTTGTTATTGATCATCGCACAGTCAGCCAGATGTTCAGACTGGATTTGACATTTTCTCTACCTATCGAGTCCTTACCAAGGACCTAGGATAGGCAGATGTGGATATTTGATGTTATTGCAGATATCATCGCATGATGGAAGCAGCCTAGTAAGGCTGCCTTTTGCAGTTGACTAATGGTGAATTTGTCAGTGCCAATGGTGTTCAAGTGGTGCTCCAGTTGTTTTGGGATTGCACCCAAGGCGCCTATTACTATTGGTACTACCCTTGCTTGCTTTTGCCACAGTCTTTCTATTTCTATTTGTAGGTCTTTGTATTTTGTTTTATTATTACTATTATTATTATTATTATTATTATTATTATTATTATTATTATTATTATTATTATTAGGGATAGGGCCCAATCTATCTAGATCCTTCTAGATATTGGACCTATCTTCTAAAGTGTTAACTATTCCTCCTAGTTTGGTGTCCTCTGAAAATTTATAATTTAAATTTAAAGAAATCACTTGTGAAGATTTGAAGAGTACTGGGGCTAAATAGAGACTTGGGGTACCCACTGCATTTTTCTCTCCATGTAGATATAGTTGCATGTTTTTCAGTCAATTCTGAATGTATCTGGTGATGATGCTATGTATCCCACATTTTTCTATCTTACCAAGAAGTAGGTTGTGGTCTACTTTGTCAAGTGCCTTACCAAAGTCCTAATATATTATGTCTACAGCATTTCCTGTGTCCACTAAGTTAGTCACTTTGTCAAAGAATGCAATAAGATTTGTTTGGCATGATCTGTTTTTAACAAGCCCATGTTGGCTTCTTCTAATAGCTATGCTTGATTCTAGGTGTTTGTAGATCTGTTGCTTGATTATTTTTTATAGGATCTTCCCAGAAGTGCTAAATTGTACTGCCTTAATGCTTTTAAAAAGTAGCATTTTAAGTAATAGAGCATACAAAGGAACATGTTTTTTAAAACTTTCTTTGATACAAGTACATATGTATGTTAAAAACTAAAAATAAAGCTGACAGTGATAATTACAGTATATTAAAAAAGACAATGCAACACCTCCCAATGTCAAAATATGATTAGAAAGTACAGCAAATGCTAGAACAGTGGTTCTCAACCTATGGGTCGCGACCCCATTTGGGGTCAAATGACCGTTTCGCAGGGGTCACCGGACACCGCGGGCCGCCATTTTGTTTTGTTTTTTGTTTTTGTTTTTTTTTGGTTGTGCGCGTGCCCTGCATGCCCAGATCGGCCCGTCGCGGTTCGGGCCATCACGGGCACGCCGCGCATGCGTGGATCGGCCCGTCGCAGGCCGCCATTTTGTGTTTTTTGTTTGTTTGTTTGTTTTTGGGTTGCGTGCGCACCGCACATGCGCGGATTGGCCCATCGCGTGTGCACGCCCACGCGCCCGCGCGCCCGCGCCGGGGTCACACCACACATGGGCGGAGCAAGTGGGGTCTCAACCTGAAAAAGGTTGAGAACCACTGTGCTAGAAGTATGTTATTTAAAAGGAAGGTACAAATCTTGTGACTGATTAGTGTTTGTTTTATATAAGGTGACCAACTTTTTTACAATGAAAAGGAAGACACAAATAAATTGAAGAAAAAATATCGTAAATAAAAGAAACATTTTATTCATTGCAACAATAATACAGACAACTTGCATGCGCAAAGTTTGCCAGCCGGGTATTTTGGTGCACTCAGCAACAATTCCTATTGGCTTTTAAAAGCCAATAGCGGGAGTAGCATAGCTCATGCAAAAGTTGAAAAAAAAACATCAAAAAAGGTGCCAGAACACCGTTCTGAGCGTTCTATGAGAAAAAAAAGCCCTGCAGATTAGTCTTCAAATATTGAAAAGGAGGACATGTAGGAGGACACTTTTCGAGGGAGGACAGAACTTACAAAAGGAGGGCTGTCCTCCCTAAAGGAGGACGGTTGGTCACCTTATTTTATATTTGTTTATGTATTAATTCTGCATTCAAAATCTAACATGGATGTGCTGTGCTGTGCTGTGCTGTGCTGTGCTGTGCTACTTGGTCCTTGTACTGAAATCTCCCACGCCAAAAATCATGTACTGTATACAACATTTTAATGTGATGTGTAAGACAAGAGTTGGGTAATTCTGCTAATCAAATGATTAATCTTTAATTTTGGCATGTAAAGTTCAGTTTATAAATTTATAAATGGTTTAATGTCAAAGTAGCAAACAGTCTTGCCTATTGATGAAATGAAAAGCACTTCGAAGGTCATTTTAAGAAATTATTTTATTAACAAAGCAACATAATAACAGCACTGATAACTAAGATGACCAACCGTCCTCCTTTAGGGAGGACAGTCCTCCTTTTGTAAGTTCTGTCCTCCCTCGAAACGTGTCCTCCTACATGTCCTCCTTTTCAATATTTGAAGACTAATCTGCAGGGCTTTTTCTTTTCTCATAGAACGCTCAGAACGGCGTTCCGGCACCTTTTTTTGATGGTTTTTTTTTTCAACTTTTGCATAAGCTGTGCTACTTCTATTGGCTTTTGAAAGCCAATAGGAATTGCTGCTGAGCACGCCAAAACACCCGGCCGGCAAACTTTGCACATGTAAGTTGTGTGTAGTAAAGGCGAATTGGCAGGAACTTTACACCCCTCCCTGCTACCCAACTACACCATCTCCTAGTTAGTCCCGAAGATACCTGTAGGAGACTGGAGCGGAGACACCATGGTAACCTTCTCTTGATCTTCGGCCCTGCTAGGGCAATAATGACTGTGGGCGCAAGAGACAGGGGTGGCGGGGCTGCTGCAGGCGGGGGTGTGAGGGGTGGCGGTGACCAGCTGCCCCCATGCTGTAGGAGCCGCGGGGCCTGCTCTACATGGGGCTGCACAGGGTGGGCAGTGGTGCTGGTGGGGCAGCTGCAAGCGGGGTGTGTTGATGGCGGGCTGCCCCCCAGGGCCAGAAATGGTGCAGCTGGTGATTTGGGAGCTCCGGGGCCTGCTCTACACAGTGGGGCAGCAGTGCTGGCGGGGCAGCTGCAGGCAGGGGCGCAGCATGTAAGCATAATTACAATATAAAATATTATTGTTACAAATGTTTTTATTATGCATTTATCATGTTATAGTGTATTCTGTATTATTGTTGCAATGAATAAAATGTTTCTTTTATTTACGATATTTTTTTCTTCAATTTATTTGTGTTCTCCTTTTCATTGTAAAAAAGTTGGTCACCTTATGATAACCTCCCCCAATTAGTTAATGCCCTTTTCCATTTTAAAATAGGAGTCTTAGTGTTGTCTTAAATTCTACTGGCTGAAAAAGGATGGCACATATAAACACTTTTCTTTCTCCCTCTGCTTCTTCACAAATAATGCCAATATTCAGTCCCAAAAGGGGATGGCAGTTTCAGCCTATTTGAAAGTAAGGAGCGTGAATCTTATTTTATAATGTAATTTGAGATTACATTTTTGTTATATTTGTATTTCCCCTTTTTTATTATATGAGGAAAGTTCTGAATAGTACAATTATGCTATTCAAACTCTTATGCCTTACTATCCGGGTAAGTGGCAGAATTTGAGCAGCTCTACATACTCTATCAGGAGAAAGAATTCCAAAATATTATTTCTTAGTTTCCTAGGTTCAAGATGCATGTATATATCTGCATGCAGCCCTCAATTGGTACATTATAGTAATTTATCCCTTCATTTGTGGTGTGCATATCAAGCTTTACAATTATAAAAATTGTATTATGAAGACTGTTTTTGTCCTCTGATTAACTATGCATCTCCAACACGGACCATAGTTCAACATATTCAAAAATACACAATGTTTGCACAAAGAGTTTCCTGTGAATTGATATGAAATATGGAGATCCAACCAAGGTAGTGAGTTTAGTTGGAAGAGAATTTAATTATGATATAATTCAGTCCCTCCCTCACCATCCTGTTTCTTCATCCATTTTTCTGGTTCCCTTGTTGACAGGTATGTTGGCAGGCCTTTTACCAAAGCTGGCAATTAATTAGACTGTAGAGTGGCTTTTGCTTCAGCCCGATCTCTTTCAGCAGTACATCTTTGAGACTGTATGGTATATTCAAAGTTATGATGAAGTGTTCCCCCGCCCCCCCCCCAAAATTTACAACCTTGTTCTGATAGCTGCACCCCCATGACCACATTTTGGCCTGCTTTTTCAGCTACTTGCAGCATCCAACAGTCACTTGACCATGATTTATGGAAATCAGCATATTATTATTAATATTTTTGGAAACCAGCATTTGCTTCTGGTTTCCAGTAAAAAAAACTCCCATGCTGAACAATTCACTTAACCACTGCAAAAAAGGTCACAAAAGCATATCCAATCAAATAGTGACCTGCTTTACAACCATCATGGCTTACAATTGTAATTGCCAGTCTTGATTACAGTCATACATTGAGGATTACCTATATATAATATATTTTAGAGTCAGAATGGGGTATGAGTTTTCCTGTTGCCATAGAACTAGTGTTTCTAATAACTAGTATTATTAAGGAATTTTATCTTAGTGTCAATCTGTGAGAGAATATGACGAATAGCTATAAAGATGTGCTATTACAAAGCTTGATGCATCATCAAAGGTAATGAAATCCAGATTAGACCCAAGTAGTATCTGAAAGTGGCCTTCTTAACAGCAGATCAAAAGTGAGCTAATTATTGGATTAGAGCAGGGGTGTCAAACTGCCAGTCCGCGGGCCGGATGTATCACACCAAAATTTCCCCGACAATGGGGAAAAAAATCACAATATGTCGTGACACGTCACTTGACGTCGTGAGTTTGATACCCATGGATTAGAGTCTTTTGAATGGATGCTGCTGTATATAACATAACTAAGAGAAAGCAATGGAACATCCATTGTTTATCTATTATAAACTCAGAATTTTAGTTGCTTTGCATCTTATAAAAAACTATTTGTATCAAGTGAATATCATATTCATCCTTTTGCTCCATGTTTGCAGAATCATCAAAAATGCTTAGGCATCAATCTCAGCATTTTGGTGAGTTTAGATAAGAGGATACCCTTGTAATGTTTTCTTAAATGTTTTCTTAAATATTACTATATATTAGTTAAATATTACTAAATATTTAAGTATTAGATATTGCCTTTGTTGGATTTGTTGAAGTTTTCATGTGCTTTATTGTCTAATGAATTGTATAAATGTCTTTTTTAAAATCTTAGGTCACTTTCCTGCTGCCTGAGACATTTTGTCAGAAATATTTTTATGCCATTCAAAATGCCTTGAAAGCTTTTCAGAGCAAATTACCTAGGCTTGCTCTGAAGTTTCAGTTTACGCCAAATTTAGTGACCAGCTTCCCCCATTAACATTGCTTGTCAAAAACCAGTTGGGAAGGTTACAAATGGTGATCACATGATCCCAGACACTGCAACTGTCATAAATACATGACAGTTGCCAAGTGCCTGAATTTTGATCATGTGACCATGCAGATGGTGCAATAGTTGTAAGTGTGAAAATACAGTCATAATCAAGGCTTTTTTTGTCATAGAACGCCCAGAACAGAGTTCCGGCACCTTTTTGGGATAGAACCTTATAGGGTAGGCAAGGTGGGTTGTATGACGCGTGTGAGTTCCGGCACCTTTTTTTTTTTTTTTTTTTACAAAAACAGCACTGGTCATAATTGACTTTTGTCAGTGACATTGTAACTTTGATTGGTCACTAAATGAATGGTTGTAAGTCAGCTACCTGTAATTACAAAGACTGGCTTAAGACGTAAAGATTTTGTTGCTAGATAGCCACTTTATACTGAAAAAATAAAAAAAATAAAATAAAATAAAATAAAATAAAAATAAAAAAGTTGGAAGGGACCTTGGAGGTCATCTAGTCCAACCCCTGCTCAGGCAAGAAACCCTATGCCATTTCAGACAAATGGTTGTCCAGTCTCTTCTTAAAAACTTCCAGTACTGGAGCATTCACAACTTCTGGAGGCAGGTTGTTCCACTGATTAATTGTTCTAATTGTCAGGAAATTTCTCCTTAGTTCTAGATTGCTTCTCTCCTTGATTAGTTTCATCTGTTGCTTCTTGTCCTGCTTTGGAGGATAGCTTGACTCCCTCTTCTTTGTGACATAACTAATATAACTATAATATAACTAATGATGCCTTTGCTAAGGGGTTTGGGGAACAGAGTCACCTTAAGAAGACTATAAAATGACAATATGATTTTGAGAACGTAATTCTGTTATTCCTAAATGTTCTTAGCAAAGAGGGTTATGGAGATAACCCTGGGCTGGGAAAAACAAATATGGTTTTCTGCTGTCTATTAAGGACTCAAACTATTTATTTGTGGGTGTATCCCACTTAGTTATGATCTCTTCAGTGTAGGATTTAGCCAGTTCGCACCAGTTCAGCAGAACCAGTAGCTAATTTTTTGTTGCCCAGGCCCAGAATGGACTTCCGGAAGTGGCATCCACACAGAGAACCGGTTGTTAACATATTTGAATCCCACCACTGGGTATCTCCCCTTCTTCTTTCTTTGAATCTGTTGGTAGGTCAGTACTTTTAGCCACAATAAAATATATTTACATGAGATATATAAAGTATAGTTTTTGATATATAAAGTATTGTTTGGATCAGTTTTCATATTATAAGAATGGATCTATGAGGGCAAAAGGACATTTTGAACTTTCAGATTTTGTATTAGATTCTGGCCCATTAGTAGATTAATAAATGTATTAGCAATACAAAAATTCATAGAATCTCAGCATTTGTTTGTGCAAGAAATTTTAATTATAATGCAGTACTTAACATATTTAAAGATAGCCTTACACCCCATCTGAACTCACATTTAAATATATTGATATTTAAACATGTAACACTTATCTAATAAGCTTTTAAGAATGTATGATTTTCTGGCAAGGCATAGCCATTCATCAGGCTAATTATATCAAGCATTTACACTTTACATTTATAAAAGCTTTCAAAACATAAACTAATTAATGTTGCAGGAGCACAGGAAGCAATAAACCTTTAATAGGGGTTTAATATGGGACAGAGCAGTGCAACTTTTATCAGTCTATTTGGCTAAGTGGAAAATTAGCTTAACTGAATGCCATGGTATGATATTCATTCGCTTTTACAACTGAAGCAAAAAAATTCTGTAAACCCTTGTCTGAACAGTTTGCTCAGTGATAGCAGCAATATTTTTTTTTAAAAAAAGGGGAGGGAGGCACATAAAGGTAACATGTGAATGTACCATGTTACTTAAAAAAAATAGTATATTTCACATCAACCTCAATGTATAAGGGAGGAGGCATTGAAGAAAATTTGTTAGTTGCGAAGTCGTGTCAGACCCATTGCGATCCCATGGACAACATTCCTCCAGGCCTTCCTGTCCTCTATCATCTTCTGGAGTCCATTTAAGCTCACGCCTACTGCTTCAGTGACTCCATCCAGCCACCTCATTCTCTGTCGTCCCCTTCTTCTATTGCCCTCAATCTTTCCCAGCATTAGGCTCTTCTCCAGTGAGTCCTTCCTTCTCCTTCTCATTAGGTGGCCAAAGTACTTAAGTTTCAAATTCAGGATCTGGCCTTTTAAAGAGCAGTTAGAGTTGATCTCCTCTAGGACTGACCGGTTTGATTGCCTTGCAGTCCAGGGGACTCGCAGGAGTCTTCTCCAGCACCATAGTTCAAAGGCCTCAATTCTGTTTCACTCAGCCTTTCTTATAGTCCAACTTTCACAGCCATACATTGCATTGCATCTGGGAAAACTATGGCCTTGACTATATGTACTTTTGTTGGCAGGGTGGTGTCTCTGCTTTTTAGTATGCTGTCTAGATTTGCCATAGCTTTTCTCCCCAGGAGCAAGCATCTTTTAATTTCTTGGCTGAAGTCCCCATCTGTGGTGATCTTGGAGCCCAGAAAGATAAAATCTGTCACTACCTCCATTTCTTCCCCATCTATTTGACAGGAATTGAGAGGGCCAGATGCCATGATCTTGGTTTTCTTGATGTTGAGTTTCAAGCCAACTTTTGTACTCTCCTTCTTCACCTGCATCAAGAGGCTCTTTAGTTCCTCTTCACTTTCTGCAATTAGAGTGGTATTACTTGCACATATTCTGCTGTGCCTTGTATTCTTCAGAATCAACCAAACTAATTGATTCCAGAGTAAAGAATTAGTATGTGTCTCAGGCAATAACTTAAAAGATGCTCAGATTACAACACTAATTCATTTTATTAAAGCAGAGTACATATATTCAGGAAAAGGCACATAAATTGGCAATCCTTTGGTGAAAAAGGGAACTCGTGGCTTAGCATAAGGAAAATACAGGTTCCTAGATTCGGAAAAGCCACAGTTTTGCATTTGAAAACTAGGAATGTATGAATCTATAAAATTCAGCCCTTTTTAAAAAAACTTACAGTTGGTTTTATCTTAATTTTGCCTGCAGATCAATCGGTGGGTCTGTCTGTCTGTCTGTCTGTCTGTCTGTCTGTCTGTCTGTCTGTCTGTCTCTCTCTCTCTCTCTCTCTCTCTCTCTCTCTCTCTCACACACACACACACACACACACACACACACACACACACACTCACACAGACCAGGGCAATAACTATTTTGAGAAGTGAAGCAAACAACTCTCCCTCCCAAGCATATTCCTTTTATCCATGAAAGCATCCGCAGCTGCCTTTAATTGTTACAGGCTGATTTATATGTATTCACTTATTCGGCTTTTTGATTCTGCTAAGTTTGTCCAGGATGCGACCCATCAAATTGAAAATAGCATGTGAGTCATGGATGATCATCCAACCATATAGGTTAAGAAAAGTTTTAGTTTCTTTTGCCTCTTAGCAGGTGGGGGTGTGAGGGGGAGTGAGTTAGTGCAGAAATATGCAAACTTTGATGACAAAAATATGTACACTTATTACATGGTGAATTCTCATAAAAATTTAATTGAAGAATTTCATGGGATGTTAATTTGTATTAGTTAAATCAGTCATTGCTAAGTGTGCAGATTTCATTTTTATAGAATGAATGAATGAATGAATGAATGAATGAATGAATGAATGAATGAATGAATGAATGAATGAATGGCACAATTGTTGATAAGCTGTTGTACCCACATAGGAATGTGCCAAAATAAAAATCACATTTTAAGCAGTGAGAAGGGATTTTCAAGTAAAAAGAAGTCATTATTTTTCAGGGTTCTCTGACTGGAATCCTCATATTTTTGAACTGTAAAATTATTTGGTTGTACTCAATCACAGTAAACTTTTATTTTGCATATTCTTTGATAGCATTTATTATCTATCCATACTAAGAGGATTCTAGGTAGTTGACAACAAAACCCAAAATTAAAACCTTAATAATGCAGACACACTATAGAGCAATGCCTGAAATGTCTTCATTTTATTCTTGCATATTTTTATATTTCATTTTCTGTTAATGAGTTACTCAAATAATTTAATAATTTTTTATGATTTCCCATGTTTTATACATGACTAATCACATAATGACAGGATAAAACAAACAAACAACATTTTGAAAAACTGCATCAATAACTCAGATTTTTTGGCATGCTCAAAAAAAGGGGTTATGGAGGTTTTTAAGTAGGGGTTTTAAATGTTTTTAAAGGGGTTCTGGGGTGGGGGGTGGGAAGATTAATAATAGTAATGGTGTAGGCCTGGGGGGAGGTCTACAAGATAAGGGAGGGTTAGGGGGTGGGAATAAGGAGGAGGAGAAACATGGGCCAGGCAACGGGTGGGACCGGAACCACGAGGGTGCGGATCAGGGAGGGGGCAGAGGTAATTTAGTTCCCATCGGTTTTGTAAGTGGGAGGGGCAGATATGGCGGGAGTAGGGGGCCACATCAATTTATGGGAGCACGCCCCCGCTATCTTCGAGCGGTGCTGCACTTCGACCCCCGCGGCTCTACTTGTGATTTGGGTTGTTTAGAGCCAAAGGGCTCGGGTTGTAGGCTGATGCTGTGCAACACCAGGTCTGTGGTTAATAAGGCCCCCCTGATACAAGATTTAATTACAGAGGGGGCTGTAGACCTGGCGGGTATTACAGAGACCTGGTTGGGACCAGAGGGTGGTGTCCCTCTGGTGGAAATGTGCCCTCCAGGCTTCCTTGCATTTCACCAGCCGAGAACTCAGGGCAGGGGTGGGGGAGTGGCGGTTGTGATTAGGGAAGGTCTCAGGCCAAGGGAAGTCACTGTTCCTCAGACGGCAGGCTGTGAATCCCTCCTTGTGAGGTGGGACCTCGGGGGTCCGAGGGCTGTGTTGCTCACATACCTGGCTCCCTGCCACGTGTCAACCGCCCTGCCCGAACTCTTGGGCATCATCGCTGCGGTGGCGGTTGAGGTCCCCAGGCTAGTAGTCATGGACGACTTCAATCTGCCGTCTGCGGGCGAGGCATCTGGGGAGGTTCGGGAGTTCATGGCTTCCATGACAGCCATGGACCTGACCCAGGTAATTCAAGGTCCCACACACACGGGGGGGAAACACGCTTGACCTGGTTTTTGTCTCTGGTCAGTGTCTGAGTGATCTGTATACGAGAAATATAGTTATTACACCTTTGTCATGGTCAGATCACTCTCTCCTACGCTTGGACTTTCGGACCGCTACACCCCACTGCAGGGAGGCGGAACCAATTGTTTGGTACCGCCCCAGGCGACTGATGGAACCCGAGAGGTTCCAGACGGAGCTTGGGCGAATACCGGAGGCTCTAACACATATAACACACAACTCGGTCGGGGCGCTGGTAGCTGCTGATGCCTTGGATAGGGTTGTGCCTTTGCGGCCTCTGAACCGCCGTGGTTTTCGATCGGCTCCCTGGTTTAACGGGGAGCTGAGGGAGATGAAGCACCGGAAAAGATGCCTAGAGAGCAGTTGGAGGGCGAGTCGCTCTGAGTCTGACCGAACACGAGTAAGAGACCATATTAGGACTTACTTAGTGGCAATAAGGGCATAGAAGTGTTCTTATGTCACTGCCCTTATTGCGTCATCAGATAACCGCCCAGCCTCCCTGTTTAGGGTAACCCGCCCCCTCCTTCATCGGGAGGTAAGGGGGGACCCCCTGGAGGGAAGAGCTGAGGATTTTGTGCAATACCTGCATGACAAAATCGCTCAGATTCGGGAAGGCTTTAACTTCAACGAAGGCGGTCCAGCAGAAGTGGCTGAGGCCGGTCTTGAGACTGCTATCTGGGCTGAGTTTGACTACGTGACACCTGATGACGTGGACAGGTTGCTGGGAGGTCTTAGAGCAACCACATGTTTATTGGACCCGTGTCCCTCCTGGTTGGTACTGGCCTCCAGTGAGGTGACGCAAGGCTGGCTCCAGGCAATTATCAATGCCTCGTTGAGTGAGGGTGTCTTCCCCGCCACCCTGAAAGAGGCGGTGGTGCGACCCCTCCTCAAGAAGCCCACCTTGGACCCGGCTGTTCTATCTAATTACTGTCCTGTCTCCAACCTTCGCTTTGTTGCGAAGGTTGTTGAGAGTGTGGTTGCTCGACAGTTCCCTCAGCACCTGGAGGAATCGTCGTACCTGGACCCATTCCAGTCGGGCTTCAGGCCAGGTTACAGCACAGAAACAGCTTTGGTTGCATTGGTGGATGATCTCTGGTGGGCCCGGGACAGGGGTTGCTCCTCTATCCTAGTGCTATTGGACCTCTCAGTGGCTTTTGATACCATCAACCATGGTATCATGCTGTGCCGGTTGGCGGGGCTGGGTATAGGGGGCACCGTGTTTCAGTGGTTCTCTTCCTTCCTCTCTGGCCGGATGCAGTTTGTGTTGACAGGGGGTCAGAGGTCGACCCCGAGGCCCCTTGATTGTGGGGTACCTCAGGGGTCCGTCCTCTCGCCCTTGTTGTTCAACATTTATGTGAAGCCACTGGGTGAGATCATCTGAGGTTTTGGGGTGGAATTCCATCAGTACGCTGATGATACTCAGCTGTACATTTCTACCCCGAACCACCCAAATGAAGCTCTTGACGTGCTGACCCAGTGCCTGGAGGCCATGCGGATCTGGATGGGGAAGAACGGTCTCAAGCTCAACCCCTCCAAGACTGAGTGGCTGTGGTTACCGTCGTCCCGGTACAACCAGCTCACTCCATCGCTGTCTATCGGGGGCGAGTCAGTGGCCCCCACGGGAAGGGCTCGCAACTTGGGAGTCCTCCTAGATTCACGGCTGTCCCTTGAGGAACATCTGACAGCCGTGGCCGGGAGGATGTTTTACCAGATTTGTCTGGTACACCAGTTGCACCCCTTCCTAGATAAGGACGCGCTACGCACGGTCACCCATGCCTTCATCACTTCCAGACTGGACTATTGTAATGCTCTCTACATTGGGCTCCCCTTGAAGTGCACGTGGAGGCTTCAACTGGCACAGAATGCGGCCGCGCGGGTGGTAGTGGGGGCACCCTGGCGGGCACGAATGGCCCCTATCCTGCGCGAGCTGCACTGGTTGCCGGTGGCTTTCCGGGTGCGCTTCAAGGTACTGGTTACCACTTTTAAAGCGCTCCATGGCATAGGACCCAGTTATTTACAAGACCGCCTTCTACCAGTAAATACCTCCCATCAACCAGTTCGCTCCCACAGAGAGGGCCTCTTCAGGGTGCCATTGGCTAAGCAGTGTCGGCTGGTGGCGCCCAGGGGGAGAGCCTTTTCTGTGGGGGCACTGACGATGTGGAACGAGCTCCCCCCTGAACTCCGGACATGTCATGATCTCCGCACCTTCAGAAGAGAGTTGAAGACTTATCTCTTCAATCAAGCTGGCCTGGTCTAGATCTCCTCGGGTTTTAAATTTTTAAACAAGGCTGTTCGGGTTTTAGAATTGGGTTTTTTAACAGGTTTTTAGTAACAGCCTTGTATTTATTTAATTTAATTTAATTTTAAATATTTATTGTTTTATATGTTTTTATTGGGTTGTAAACCGCACCGAGTCCTATGGGAGAGGGGTGGTATAGAAATTTAATAAATATAAATATAAATATAAATATAATATAGAATACTTGCCAAGAACATCTCACATTCAAATCAACTATGAAACAGGCTCACCAATACTGTCAGCACCCCTGGCTAGATGGCAAAACCAAGTTTTTAATGCTTTGTGAAAGGCCAGTAAAGTTGTGGCAACTCTGACCTCAGGGGGGAATGGCACAAGACTAAATGACACTGGATTTTGGAGTCCACTGATTCTAGGACTATATCAGATCTGGTGCTGAATTGGATTGCACTGCTCCTAACAGACCCTGTGAAAAAAATTGGAGGCCCTCCTGGACTCATGAATCCTGTTCAAGGAGAAGGTGGCAAGCATAGCTAGAAGACCCTTTGCACAACTTTGTATTGTGTGTCAACTGTACCTGTTCTTGGATCAAGGGGCCATGTTCATGGTCATTCGTGCCTTTTGTAAGGAGAAAAAAAAATCTCATGGGTTTTTTAGTCCAGGTGTAGGAATCCTTGTTTGCAGTCATGGAAATTGCTTTGTTTAAAAATATATAGTGGGGCTAGTGAGGACCTCAAGAGATGTGGAATAGCTTTTAAAATATTTGACCCAGTTATTTGTTTTTGCCTTGTTTTGTTTTTGAAGAATTCAAGAGCAATAGGGTGCAAAATAGCTTTTTTTTTGTTTGATTTTACGATATTATTTCATTAAAAACAAATTGGGAAAAACCATTATGCCACTGTGTTGCCAAAAATAGATGTGTTGAACACCAAAATCTAGTAGAATAATCTGGGAGTGCACTGAAGGCTACAGAAATGGAGTTAGGGGCTGTATTGGGTCCAAATGTTGTGGTTTATACATCCTGGTTTACTGGGTCACAAATAATATAGGCCTATAAAATGTAACTCTTAGATTCAAAACGCTGAGCATTTTGTCTTGTGACCCTGAACTTGCCACTGACAATTCAGAAGGTTTGTTTCTTTGAGCACATCTTTATCTCAACAAAAGCCCTCTTGGATCCTGTTAGCTATTAAGGTTTTACTGATAATTTAAGGTCAGGTCACTGAAATGACCCTTCTTTAACCCCTTCATCCATAGTTTTTAATTCTTTCTCAGTCTGTAATGAATTGTGTCTGAAGATGATAGAATGGAGTAGATTATCTGGGACTTAATTTTTTTTTTCTTTCTTAGTGTTTTCCTGCAAGTGCAGAGTCCACTATTTTTTAGATCAACCAAGTATTGATCCATTGGTTGCAATTGGAATTGACTGACCAGCTTGTTGCCTGACCAATTTGGCTCTCTATCTGGGTATCAATCTTTCCATTATTTAAACTAATTCCATGAAGATAAATGCTATGACATGTTGGTCTCAATTGCAAATCTGCCAAAAATAGTGAGGTTTCTATGTTGATTCATGCTTTCAAACCCAAGAAAGATTCTATTGTATAACAACAATTTATGATTTTTGAAAAAAAAACCTCTGGTATAATTTCCATTATATGTGTGTGTCTGTGTGTGTGTGTGTGTGTGTCTGTGTGTGTGTGTAGGTCTTTGGTTCTTCAGGTTTTCTCAGTTAAAAGGAAGAAACAGCTACAGTCACACATTGCTCCTAGAAGCACGAAGCCGAAAGCACCAGCCTGAAGATTACGAATGAGACTTCGTCGAAACGTCGCCAAGACACTTCAAATTCTATGTGGGAGAAAACCCGAAGAACCAAAGACCTACATACAAACACCCGCGAAAACCTCAGAAAACATATATTCGTCATTATCAGGCTGGTGCTTTTGGATTCGTGCTTCTAGGAGCAATGTGTGATCGTAACTGTTTCTTCCTTTTTTTTTTTTTTAAAACTGTTTCTTCCTTTTAACTGCCAGTGGGGGTATGAACTGATTGGGTGGGAGCTTGGCTGTGTTCTGATTGGGTGGAGGTGTGTTCTGAGTGGTTAGGGGCTTGGCTGTGCTCTGATTGCATGGGGGTTTGGCTGTGCTCTGATTGCATGGGGGAGTGTTCAGTTTGGGTGGGGGCTTTGTTGTGCTCAGGTTAGTCTGAGTTGCAGGGGGATTTGAGATGATGAGCTGCGTTGCTTTTGTTTGGCTTCGTGGTCATGCCTCATCTTCATGGTGGGTGTCAGTTTGCTTCATGTATGGATTGGAGGGGTTTAAGGTGGCTAATGATGCAGCTGTGGTCTGGCTTCTGGTTTGTGATCGTGCCTCATCATCGGTGTGGGTTTGGGTTTGCTTTTTGCATGGATGTGTGGTGGTGACATCCTGTGTGGTTTTCGTGAGTGTGGGTCTGGTATCAATCTTTGTGTTAGGGACTCGTTTGTCACTAAGGGCAGGTTTCCAAATGGACATTGGAAACATGACCACAAACCAGAAGCCAGACCACAGCTGCATCATTAGCCACTTTAAACCCCTCCAATCCATACATGAAGCAAACTGACACCCACCATGAAGATGAGGCACGATCACGAATGCGAAGCCAAACAACAGGGACTTCATCGAAATGTTGCCAAGAAACTTCTAATTTTACGTGGGAGAAAACCCAAATAACCAAAGACCTACATACAAACACCCGCGAAAACCTCAGAATATATATATATATTTGTGTGTGTGTGTCTGTCTATCTCTCTGTGTGTGTGTATGTGTGTGTGTGTGTGTGTATATATGTATGTATGTATGTATGTAAAATTATATATTATCTGTAGGTGATATCCTCACAAAATTGTTTACTTAAGAGCAGTCATCGATAAAACTAATCAAAGCAGTAAGACAAAGTAAAGCCAGAATAAAACTATTAATCACATTTAAAATATACCAAAACTTGAATGACTAAAAAAATGTGTCTTCTGGTCTTCAGAAAATAAGAAACAATGAAAATGACCTTTCCTGGTAACATAACTCAATATTCTTGGTGTTCATGAAAACACCATACAGCATGTTTTATTTAACCATGTGCAACTGTTGAGGGAAACAAAATTATTGCAACATGTTACATAAACACAGTAGTCTGAATGGTTTTTTTTAGAGAAGCATATTTAACTTTTTTTTCCTTTTACTATATATGTAATCATCTCCTTTTCCTCTGTACATGAGCAAAACTTTTACTGTACCAGAACTATGGTACCTATGTCTATTTTAATGCAGACACAAGAACTTTATTGTATTTCATGTGCAATGCGGTTGGCAACCTATTGTTTGCAAATGTTCAGGCATTACTTATTTACTTATTTATTTAATTTATATGCTGCTCTTCTATTCAAATTGGCCAGTGGCAAGGGATTATGGGACTTGTTACATAAAATAAAACATCTGGAAAGCACAAGGGTGCCTGCTCCTGTTCTTTAGGAATAGAATTAGATTTGCTTATATTAGAAATTGCACTTCCTTTGATAGTTGGCAACCTATCAACAATATTCAGTACCTTCCTGACAACTTAGTAACTGAAAAGTACTGAACATCTATTCTCCCATTAATTTGGAGACAAAAGTATCATCATTTTATGGTGATCAATTACTAATCCTTTTCAAATAATATTGTATGCTTTAATAAGCAGGGCCGCTTTCTGACTCCTCTAACTTGAAATTATTTGGGACAGAGACTAAATCTGAGACCTGCATATAATCAGCAGTTATAGCCCTATACTACCTTCTTACACCATTTTTAGATTTCAGTAGTTGATTGAGGGGTTATGAGTTCAAATAAGCTCAATCAAAAGAGATGAGAAATTTGGTTTACATTTCAGTGTGAGCTTTCCTAATTTTTCCATTTCAGACCAAAGCATGAAGCAAAACTTGGATATCCTTTGAACTTTGCTCCAAATCTTGTGATGCAGTTTTGTAGTCAAAACATGCATGGATTGTAAAGTACAAACATTAAGCCAAAATACTTACAAAAATGTATCTATTAGGATAAAATTATAAAGGCATATGTACACATTTATATATAGGTACACATTTTTAAAAGTACTCACAAATTGTGGAAGTAGATAAAAATCAATTCTTAAGACTAGAGAATTAGAAGCTGAGAAAAGCAAATGCATTAATGGTATTAGAGTATGCATGGATTTTTTTAAAAAAAACATGCATTCTTTAAATTTAGCTTTCAGATCTCTGATTTATATGCATATAGAATACAGAATAACAGAAATGGAAAGGATCTTGGAGGTCTTCTAGCTGAACCTAGTTCAACGCATGATGAAGATGAGACTTCTGGCTCCCTATAGCTAAATGTTTAGAAATAGATTAAGCCATTAGATGTCAAGAAAACACATCTTCTGGGAAAAAAACAAATCCCATCTTCTGGATCCCTACTGAATTGGGTGACACTGTAGAAGCTATTTTGTCTGGCTCGCTCTGCTGAATAAGAAATTGTCTCTCTTAACCTGCACAATTGTACTTTGCAGTGCAGCTACAAACCCCGGGACTCATATTATCATACATTTTTTTCATTTTGTCTCTTGACACCAGAAGTCCATTGCATTTGAGTTACCCTTTGGAGTTGATGTAGTACCTGGCAGGCCACACAACCCTGACAGGTAAAGAAGGTGTCAAAAGCTCCAAAGCACTTGAGAGCAGAGGCACTTTAATCTGTCAGCGCGCAATCATTAGGCTTATGGTGTGTGGCATACTTGTGATCACAGCCTTTGCTTTAGAGCTGATCCCTTGGCCTGCAGTCAGCTATTTATAATTTGCTTGCAGAGTTGCAAATCAAATATTGTTGAATTAAGCCAACCCAAGGCTTACAGCTAGGTATAGGATTTGAACTGAGATATTTTTTTTAAAATATATATTTATTTTTGGTCAGTGTTGCTTTGCTGAAACCTTCCCTTGGGAGCTAAAATTATTCATTGCAAGTGGGAAGATTTGTTATGACTGGAGCTGAGCTGAGCTTCTGGCTTATATTTAGTCTTCCAAGCCACTTTGCCATTGATGGGGCTTAGGATAGGAAGCAGCAGCTGAACCTCTTTCCTCTTCAGAAATTTTACTTTTTTTTTAAGCAGGGCTTAGAGCAGGGTTCTGCAACCTTGACAACTTTAAGACTTATGGACTTCAGCTCAGCTATGCCTATCTCCAACACCTGGCTTAGAACAACCTTTCTAAAGTATAGGAGTATTGTGTGTGCATGGATGTGATTCCATTTGGACAAAAAAATACCAGTTGGACCTTTTCTGGATTTTACTACTGCTTTTCTCATGTGTTTCAGTTTATAATTGCATTCAATAGAAACAACTACAAGTAGTCCTCAACGTATAACCAAAATTGAGCCCAAAATTTATTTGGTTAAGTGAGACATTTGTTAAGTGAGTTTTGCCCCATTTTACAATCTTTCTTGTACAGTTAAGTGAATCACTACAGTTGATAAGTTAGTAACTCAGTTGTTAAGTTAATCTGGCTTCCCCATTGACTTTGCTTGTCAAAAGTTTGCAAAAGATGATCACGTGACCTTGGAACACAACAACAGTCATAAGTATGAACCAGTTGCCAAGCAACTGAATTTTGATCACATGATCATGCGGATGCTACAATGGTTGTAACTGTGAAAAATGGTCATAAGTCATTTTTCAGTGCCATTGTAACTTTGAACAGTCACTAAATGAACTGTTGTAAGTTGAGGGCAATAGCATTTCCAAATAAGCCTTTTTTGTTTCTGTAATGGTGGTGTGGAATTGTTTCCCCTCCCAAAAAAAAAATTCAGATGGCCTCAATCCTACTGGTTTTCGAAAAGACTCTGAAGGCTTGACTTTACTCTTGAGTGTTGGGCCAGAATGTTGAATGAGTTCATCTCTAGGAAGCGTCTTTAGTTGTCAGTTTGTTTTGTTTGACTTGATATGCATTGTTTGTTATGATTGTTTTTGTTTGTAAGCTGTCTGGAGTCAGCATGACTTGGACAGCCATACAAGTTGAAGGAGGAAATAAATAAACCATTCCCCTCAATGCTTCCATTAATGACTATATTCCTTGCTTGGATTAACTTTCGGAAACATTTAGATGTAGCTTATTTGGCTCTCTAATATGAATTCCAAATGTATTCCCAAATACTTAGTTTCTAGTCCTTCACCTTGTCTCATTCTTCCAATAATAACATTAAGTAACATTATCCTTCTTCCTCCATTTTGCATGGGCCATGTACTAGATGTTCATTAACAGTTCCCTTCCAAATCTAGAGTATCCCCAACTGAACGTTATGCCTTTTAGTGTTTAGTCTTCCTTTTTAGTTTCATAGAGCTGGTAAAATACTGGTTTAAATCATGTCCTTTTGATATAACATACTGGATTTCTTCACCTGGGGTTTGGTAGAGAAAATTATATTATTTTCAGAAAACTTAATAAATTACTTTCTATTACATTCTTGCTTGTAAAAAGTGATAAATTCTATGGATTATACCATTTAAATCTAGTGGCTTTATTTTTATCTTCATTGTAATTTCTTCTTGGCAGCATGTATAAAGATAGTACATTTGAAATATTTGGAAACAAGTGGTAAATGATTGTGTGGTATCAAATAAAACTTTCTAGATCTTTCAAGTAATAAAATTGCTCATAAATATAACATTATATCAGTAATCCTTAAATCCAGTCTGTAAATTAATACTGCTGCCTTATTGTAAAAGAGACCACTCTCATTGAAACAAGAAATATTGCTTAGAGTTAGAGTTAATTGTAAAGATGAAAATCTGACTGTGGTTTTATTCATAGTTCAAGCAGTTTTTTACATCAATTTTTCATATTAGCACCGGGACTTTATAGCTCAATCTCTGATCAATCCTGAACACTAGAGACATGCTACTGTTTTGATAATGATAGTGTCTAGGTTTTTATTTCTCCCCTAATATTTTAAATCTGTAGAAGCCATAGAACCTTAATTGCATTTCCTTTGTTCTTATAATTCCAGCTATAATGTCTTAAAACTTCTTCCCACATTCAAAAGTTAGGTGGAGAAGGACATATATTATTGATTTAAACATCCTCATAGAGGTGCACATCAGACTTTTATAATTATCCATCTCATCCCACCCTGAGGGATGAAGGAATGAGTGCTAGATGAAACAAAACAGTCTAATCATTACCCTGCTAAAATTAATATACTAGACTGCTTTGGCTTTGATGTGAAGGTATTTCAGACACTTTCTATTGCAATAGTTCAAAGAAATAAGGAAGTGTTGGTTACAACTAGCCTCCTCGTACTTCTTTGAACTTCTACCTCAGTGAGGGAGAAAGACAAGAAAGTGCTAAGTACATCAAAGATTTAAGAAACTAAACACTTTGTGCGGATGCATTTGTCAACCTGAAGCATATTTCCTCTTCCTACCTTCTCATAGAAGGAGGAGGATGACTTATACAGCATGAAGATAACAAAGAATTTGGGCAAAGACTAATCACTGGATCTGCCAGTTCAAGTCATGCCATGCATTCAGTACTTAATGAGACTATGTTGAAGCAGCATGTTCTGGTAGAACTTTCCTGTAGGTGGGAGTGTCTTCTCTCTTGGCCTTCTTGCACATATTCCAGAGAAAAACAAAAGAATTGGGAAAATAGAAATAAACTTTATTCAATGGGCTATGGCTTAGTTTATTTCAGAAGAAATAAGAATTGGCACTAGAATTGTGCTTGATAAAGGCAGACTATTTTCCTAGAGCACCGCAATCCCGGTACTCCTGGTTTTGATGCTCTTTTCCCTTGTTAATATGGTCAGTTTTCTGAGCCATGCATAAAATAATCCTCCCCACCACAAATGCGTAAAATAATCCTCCCCACCACAAATAAATAACATTTCATGCTTGAGAGTTTGCAGCTAGCTGTGCCGGCATGAAGGCTTATGAGATTTAATTTAGAGAGTGAAAGTGATTATCTAAGGCAGTGGTTCTCAACCTTTTTAATGCCGTGACCCCCCAAGCGGTCGTAAGTCGAGGACTACCCAAGCGGTCGTAAGTCGAGGACCCCAACCGATTGTAAGTCGAGGACTACCCAACTGGTCGTAAGTCAAGGACTATTTCCCTGCCCGGGAATGCCGCGTATGCGTGGTGCCGCCCCCTGTGCCGGCCGAGGTGTAGCTGGAAAGGGGCAGCGACAGCGCAGGGCGACCACCGGCTGGGCCACCAGCTGGCCCAGCCCAAGGGAGGTAAGGCACCCACCGGGCCCCACGCACGCCAGCAACCCTCCCTGCGCCCACCGGCCTCCCACCTCCCACCCCTGGCCCTCTTTTACTTACATTTTTAGTAGTTGCTCAGTAGGGAGGGGTGGAAACTTCCAGACAGCTCGCCTTTGCTGCAGACAACTTGCAGCACCGTTTGCAGACAGGGACTTTTGGCGGGCTCAGCAGGGCAGAGACAGCCTGGACAATTCCTATTGGCTTTTGAAAGCCAATAGAATTAGACTCTATTCAAGAGAGTCTATTCTATTGGCGTTCAAAAGCCAATAGAATAAGAGGGAGTAGCACAGCTAAGGAAAAGGGGGGAAAATGGTGGACTGCGTTGTTTGGCGACCCCCGTGAAATGGTCGTTCGACCCCAAATAGGGTCGCGACCCACAGGTTGAGAACCGCTGATCTAAGGTGTTCTGCTCCTAGGAGCTGGCATGACTTTTATAAAACCCTATTTGAAACTAGAATTCCTTGACCCAAGTAACTATTTAAAAAAGTAAGTTGGGGGGAGAAGCCAGTGGTTAAGACCTCAGGCTAGAAACAGGAGGCTGTGAGTTCTAATCCTGCCTTAGGCATGAAAGCCAACTGGGTAATTTTGGACCAGTTACTCTCGCTCTCTCAGCCTGACTCACTTCACAGGGTTCTTGTTGTGGAGAAAATAGGAGGAGGAATAAATATTAGATATATTTTCTGCCTTGAGTTCTTTAAAAAAATAATAAAGGTGACTTAGAAAAATTTAAAGTTAAAAAAAAAAAAAGAACTTTGAATTGGTAGGTCGACTATTTATTGGTTTCTTTAAAGCCATGTTTTATTCTGGCTGGGGAATATTGAGAGTGTCTCTTAAAGTTGTCAGGGTTGAGAAACCCTGCTTTAAGTATATTTACCTCATTCTTTAATATCCAGAACACCTTACCTGGTCACAATTTTCTACACTACAATTTCTATTTCTATTTGAATTAAAGTCTTTTTTTCTAAATTGTGTATTCTAGAGGTCAGCAGAATGGCATTCACAAATGCTAGGGTAACTGTTACCATCAGAATTGAGTTCTCAAACTTCTAAAATCAAATTAAAATAACTTTAAAAGTGGTTGAAATATTCCATATACTTTGTGATCTTCTGAGGCTTCAAATTATTTTGTAAATTATGTAAAAGTTACATGTCAAAAGTTACAAGTCAAAAGTCCCTTTGTCTTTTTTTCTTCTTCTGATATTACATGTTGTCTGTTCTGGTAAAGCCAGTTGCCATTCTAATAAAAGTATTTGTTTGAGGCTTGCTTGTGGGAGGATGAGGAGGCAGAAAAATCTTCTATTTCAGAAATGCTCATCCATAAAATATAATACTGCTCTGTTTCTTGGCCACAGTTCTACACACAAGCAGTTCATAAATAACTGCTTTTTAAATTGCAGCTTCCAAATATCTCTCATTTTCCACAATGGGGCCTAGATTGCCCTCTCTTTATGGAGAAGAACAGACAATCCCAAATAAATATTTTTATGTGGAAAATAGTCTAAAATCCATGTGTTCTTGGGGAGAAGACAGAGCTGACGGATTCAATTAAAAATCGAAAATAAAGATTCTCCATTCCAAATCAGTCCATTTTCAAGACCAGGATTCCTAAGACCATCCAGTCTCAAAAAAACAAATCTGTTTCATGGCCACATAGATTATAACTATGTGTCAGCCATATGTGGACCTCTGATCTGAGTTAAAACCGTCCTCTGTACCATGTTCTTGAGAATGTTTGACTCTTGTTCCAACTTAGGCATTGATTTCCTGTTCATTTCCAAGCCCAACACAAACTACCACAAACTTGGTAGCTTTTAAATGGCATAGCAACATGGTGCTAACATCAGTGGTGGGTTTCAGCCATTTCGTACCAGTTCAGCAAAACTGGTAGCTAATTTTTTGTTGCTCAGGCCCAGAATGGACTTCTGGAGGCGGCATGCACACAGAGAACCATTTGTTCACATATATGAATCCCACCACTGGCTAGCATGTGGCATTTTGGGGAGTGACAGCTAATCAATTAGCCCAGCTCATCAGGACTATGAAACATCTTTTTAATTTCCCACAATATCTCAGAAGAATGTTAGGTACAATGAATATTTGTGAGAAATGTAAATTGTATCTTCTAGCTGACCTGAGAACAAGAGGGTCCTTGCCCAGTAGGCAAAACCTTCCTCCAATGCAAAGTTAGCCTTTTGACTGAGTATTCAAATACCTATAGGACAACCTCTTGTCATAAAATCTTTTTCATTGAGAAAAAAGAATAGAGCTTTCTGAAGCAAAGAAATGAAATCCAGATTGGTATACATGTAGTATACCTCAACTTATAACCGAAGAATGAGTCTTCGGAGAGGAGCGGCATACAAATCCGAATAAATAAATTAGGCCTGCAATTTCTGTCATAAGTTGAGGCAATCTTAAAATGCATCATCATGTGTTGCTAAGTGAATCACATGATTGTTAATCAAATACAGCTTCCCCAGTTAATGTTTTTTTTGTTGGAAACTGGCTGGGAATGTCGCCAAATTTCAATCGCCACAGGATGCTGCAACTGGTCATAAATACAAGCTGGTTGCAAATTGCCATCATGTGACCATGGGAATGATGCAATGGTCTTAAGTATGAGGACAGATCATAAATTATTTTTTCCCAAGGCCATCATAACTTTGAACCATCTTTAAATGAATGGTCATGTGTCTAGGATTGGGATGATTAAAGCTTCTAGACTAGAAACCTAGATCACAAATTAAAGTTCTCATGAGGCATGAAGTCAACAGGGTGACTATGGACCAGTCATTCTCTCTTAACTGTTAAAAGAAGACAAAGGCAAACCATTCTTTTAAAAATTGCCAAGGAAACTGCAAGGGTTTCTAGCAGAGACTTTTCAGTATTTGTATCCAACTTGTGAACTTTCTCAGTTAGAAAGTTGCTGATTGATAGTCAGATACCTAACATCAGATCTTCAAAAAGGCATTGGTCTGTACTCTGTGACATGTCCAGCCTTTGTTCTGCTTCTCTCTGCCAATTATTATTTACTAGATGAGGTGGTATTTGTCATCCAGAAAGCTCTTACAACATCAAGAGATACTTTTCCATAGATAACTATAAGGAGGAGAGGACATACTTTCGGAGTGAACATAACAGACCAACATGTGCTGGAGTTCACCATTGCCCCATTTTATGTGTTCTGCTTTGATTTGATTTGTGTGGTTTTTGCTATGAAGAGGGGATTATACACAGCTCAGAGTCCATTGTGACTGGAGCAACCTGTAAATCCCATAAAATAATTTAAAAAATGAGGATCTAGCAAAATGCTTTCCATTTCATTGTACTCTCTTGTATCCATTCTGGTTTGTTTTCTCCTGTAAACACTCATTTCTTATATCATTTCACTTTTTTCATATTCAGGATTGCATTTTTAATGACCTTGTTTTCCAAATGCTAGCAGTTGCATTCTCCCACCATTTTAAAATGTAACATTTCAGTCCCCACCCTTTTGTATGCATGCATGGACCTTAGAATAAACCTTGCTTTAACCAGACATGAACTAAGAATGTCAACTTTGCTTTATTCTCCTATAATAAAAATCACAGCCTTTAATGATTACCAGCAATATTAATGGCACACTGGTGTTTACATCCGGAATATGCTTCCAATTTTCACAGTCAAAGGCAAGTTGTTGGCGATATCTTAGTGTTTTGTTCTCTCTAGGCAGTTAATGCCAAACCTCAAGGTTATGATCTTGAACTGAATATTTCCCAGATGTGTGGAAAAGTGAAAGGTGGCACGCCTAACAGAACCTGACTTTCTATCTGCGTTGGTCTAACTTAGGTAAATTTTAAGTCAGGCTTAATTAAAGAATGAGCCTGACAAGCTTTCACCTTTGCATGGCTTCAGATGAAAGGTTCCTGGAGCTTGTATGCTTGGTAACATAAGCCACATGTTGGGCAGTGGAAAAAAAAAGAAACTTAAGAATTAGTTGTTGGTCCTGCTTGGTTTATGGAGACCCCATAGTCATTTTCCTGCCAAAGGTAAATGGATTTGGAAAAACGTGTTGTACTTGTATCTTCTCAATTCCAGAACCTTTCCTTGTTTGCATAAACGAGGCTTGCAAACTCTGATGGTTTGCCATGATCTGTGGAATTCTGAATTATAGTCATTTTAGTTTCTTTCAAGAAGTACCTGAATATGACCCTGTCTGCTCTCCTATAGATTTGGAGCTACTACTACCAACAATTTCAGTGACCTTATACCTCAAAGGACAAACATTTGGCACGTGTTTTATAAAGACTGACTGTGTTGGCAGTTACTAAGATTGGTAACTGCCAACTTTTAAAAGAAAATATCATTCTTAAAGATCTTCATGGCTACTGTGTTAAAAAAATAAATAATTCCTGAAATGTGTTTTAGGGTATGCAGAGGCAGGCAGATGTTGGCATGTAAACTATCGCAGGGTAGGCAAACCTTTGGAACTGGTGAATACAATTGGAATTTAGAAATAATTTTTGTGGGCGCCATCATAGAATTTGCTTTCATGTGTGCTTCCTGGTGACAGTCTCCAGTAGGTCTATAATCATCCAGACAAAGATTAACTTGGTCTTTTATTTTTATGCAGAAGTAGATAAAAATCAAGACTATTTTTTTGGCCTTCATGGATGCCTACTGAGCACAGAAGCATTCTTGGAAATAACAGTAATGTGAGAGATTGGCACTGTGCTTCCTAGCATGATACATCTAATTTGTTTTTAATTTAAACAATGTTTAGAAAGGCAATAGTTATGGAAATAGCCTGATGGATGTCAAAGAAAGGTGACCTCCATACTATTCAGTGCTGAGATAATTTATATTTTGAGCTAGATTATAGGAAAAAAATCCATTTCCATGGGCCTTTTCTTTTTTGAAGGTCAGTTACATTGAGCAAATGTAATTTTGTGAAATGTAAGGAATCTGAGTTGGGCTGATCCATTCATTTGCGCTTGGTTTGAAGCAGAATTTTAATTGAATGGTATCATGCAACATCACATCATGTTGTAATGATGCCTTAGGATTATCCAATGTATCACATCATATTAGAAATCGGAAAAGGAAGACAGGAGCAGGGGGACAGGAGGAAGAGCCACTGCCAAGACAATGCTTAGGTAAAAGAAACCTGACTCCAATGCAGAAATGTAACCTGGGAAAACAAAACACTCCCTAGTTCTCATGAAGACAAAGAAGAAATGCATTCAGACTTGCAAGATTCTGTTACTATAACTTTACAATAAAAGTACTATTGCCTTACATGATTGTAGTCTTCTTTGCTGGTCTACCTTGAAGAGCTGATTGAAATCTACAAAATGAATTTGTCATGGCCTCATCTAAAGCAGTAAAAGAAAATGGCTGACTAGCTCAAACATCCCCATGTTAAATTTACATTAACAATAATAATTGTTTTTGTGGTTGTTCATTATTATAGATGCATTTTCATTTCAGCCTAGAGGTCAGAAAAGTATCAGACTTAATAATTAGGCAATGTTAAATTCTTGGGATCTGTGCCAAAAATCTGTGACTATATGGAAAAAGTGTACATTTAACAGAGGGAACAGAAATAACAAGCATAATCAAAACATGAGAATACCTCTTCTGTGTTGTGTCTGCCTGAACTCATTAGTCATCTTTAGACTGCCAGTTTTAGATATCTCCATCAAGCAAAGGGAGCTAGATGGCTAAAAGGGAGAGGGCCTTTGGGATCCTTGGTGTGCATCAAGGACTTGTCTTCTCCCAGCGTTTCTCTATCTTTCTCCTCAATTTCATTTTAAATTCCTGCTATTTGCTGAAATAATGAACTTTATCTGGCGTATTTGTTTCTGGGATATTTATGTATTAATTGCCTATTATTGTTTTATGGCGAAGTTTTTCTTTACATTTGGAATAGAATAGAATAGAATAGAATAGAATAGAATAGAATAGAATAGAATAGAATAGAATAGAATAGAAGCTGGAAGGGACCTTGGAGATCTTCTAGTCCAGCCCCCCATTCAAGCAGGAGAACCTATACCATCTCAGACTGTCCAGTCTCTTCTTAAAAACCTCCAGTGATGGAGCCTCCATGATTTCTGAAGGCAAGCTGTTCCACTGGTTAGTTGTCCTCACTGTTAGGAAGTTTCTCCCTAATTCCAGGTTGCTTCTCTCTTTGATCAGTTTCCAACCATTGTTTCTTGTCCTGCCCTCTGGTTCTTAGGAAAATAAGTTGCCTCCCTCTTCGTTGTGGCAGCCTCTCAAATACTGGAATACTGCTATCATATTTATTTCTTCTTTTCTTTAGACTAGCCAAACTCAAGTCCTGCAGCCATTCTTCATATGTTTTAGTCTCTAGGCCTTTGATCATCTTAGTTGCTCTTCTCTGAACTTTTTCCAAGATCTCAATATCTTTTTTGTAGTATGGTGACCAAAACTGGTTGCAGTATTCCAGGTGTGGAATACTAGGGTTTTACAAAGTGGTACTAATACTTCTCATGATCTTGATTCTATGCCTCTAATACCCATGATTGTATTAGCTTTTTTGGCTGCTGCTGCACATTGCTGGCTCATAGTCAAGTGATCGTTTTAAGGAGCTATTGTCATCTACAAGAGGACTTTGAACTGTTGGCCAAATTTGAAAATACATTCATAAATGCTTGCATCCAATTCTACAGAAAGGAATGGCAGGCTGTTACCTGGCTCAATGTCAGTAGAGTAAAACAATTTCAGGATCAATTTGTGTGTTTTGATTGCTGAAGAACTTTAAAACTATTGGGCTTCTCATTCCTGCCTTCCAGAGTATTTGGAAAAGCTAAGACTTTACTTTCTGATCTTTTTTTTAATGAAGTGTTGAAAGAATGTTTAGGGGGCACTCCCTAAAGCTCATAGCTAAGAAAGTGAGGACAAATAAAGGGAAATATTTCTTCACCCAGAGGGTCGTTGATTTATGGAATTCACTTCCAGAAGGGGTCGTGACAGCTGTCAGCCTTGACAGCTTCAAGGCAGGGCTAGATAGATTCATGGATGCCAAGTGTATCGGTGGTTATTAAAACGGATGTCCATGTGTCGCCTCTATGTTGGTTGAGGCAGGCAGGATTCCCTTGAGTACCATTTGTTGGGGGTCAAGGGAAAGGGAGGGTTTTGCCTTCTCTTTCTGCTCAAGATCCCCATGTACAATTGGTGGGCCACTGTGTGACACAGAATGCTGGACTCGATGGGCTTTGGCCTGATTCAGCATGGCTCTTCTTATGTTCTTATGAAATGGTGCTTATTATTATTACAATGGAGAGAATTAAAGTGCTTTCTCCAGAGAGATAGGCAGCATAATCCAGACAAAGAGGAGCATATTGAGTATTCAAAGATAAAAACACTGTAAAAGGCATGTGCCTGATCTATGCAATGTAGGTATACCTGGAAGATATTGCAGGTTTGGTCTTGGACCACAGCAATAAAGTGGATATGGCAATAAAGCAAAATTTATTATACAATTATTTTTAGTTTCATAGTGCATATAAAAGTTACACTTTACATGCTTTATTAAGTGTGGAATAGCATTTTGTCTAAATAAACAACATATATGCCTTAACTAAAAAATATTTCATTGCAGTAAATGCTAGTCATCATCTTAGCCTTCAGTAAGTTGTTGTAATCTCTTGACTGGTGGAGGATTTTATTAAAAAAGTGCATAAGATGAGGCTTGAATTATGGGCTACTGTTTACATAGGTACACAGAAGAGCTAGCCTTGAGTTGCTTTCAATGCTATTACATAGGGAGGTTAAAAAAGAACCATTCAAAGTTGCCATCAGGGTACCAAGGTACAGATAACACAACAGAGCTGAAAATCAAATGACATTTTTTATCAAGGTGCAATTTTGTCATTGTACCTTCTCTCATGCTGTGGCGTTAGAGAAAACTTCTTATTTATCTATTAAATTTATGTAGGATATTCTTCATTTTTGCACATCCCTATTTAGATTTAGAGCATTTCCCAGCATTGTTTCCAATTATACAATAACCAATAATGCAAAATATATTTACATGGCTATATGGAGTATTTCACTCCAATCATTTTATTCCTTATTATCAAATATGCTAGCTGAGGTTTAGAAAATTTCAAACTTTCCTACCATGTCTTCACATTCTTAGTTAGACAAGCAGCATATGATAACAGTAACCAGAACTGATTAAAGATTTCCAGAATCTGATATTCATCATTTTGGTGACTGATAGCAATTTTGATAATTGGTTTGGTAGAAGAGTTTTTTAAGTACCTTTGTTAGCCTTTGTAAGGCATTAAAATTGGGGAGAGAGTATACATTCTGGTATTTTTCTAGCTACAGCAATCCACAAATGATAGAGGTGGTCCCATCCTGCAGAAGTCTTAATGATCCACAGAGGTGTAGATTGATTTTTGCAGCATCCAATATTTTGGTGAGAAACAGTCAAAGCGTTAATACAAGTTTAACCAACTAAAGGGCCTCCATTCTCAATGTTCCGGAGTTCTTAAAATATTTAACTTGGTAGGTGACCATCTGGAGAGATAACAGGAGTTTTGATGAACTCTAAGACAGCTGATAACAAGGCCTCCCTGAAGTAGCTCTGCTACAGGGAAACCTGTATCTTCTCAAATCTTTGCCTGTCTTTTGACTTAATATAACAGCTGCTTTATCAGTGGTGCTTGTCACCCAGTTGCTTTGAAAGAAGGGAGGAAAGGAAAGTTTCTGGTCAGACTCTTAACTGAATTACTATTTAGCTACATTAACCACCAAATGAATGACTTATAAGGAGCATTTCAGGAATTTATGTGCAGTATAATGAACAAAATATAAATGGTTGGCTAAGCTTGCTTATGTTTACAATTGTTTCAGGATTAAGATGAGAAGGGAGAAAAACAATTAAGAGTACCGTAGATTAGTAGTAGCCATGGATGGATAGAGATGGGAGAAACCTTTACTACATATATACACCTTTGTCAAATCTGCTGAATTGTGCTTAGTCAAGGAATAAGGGATAGCTGAAATACCACTAGCTGTTGCAGCTGAAACACAAGTAGTCCCAATCAGATTATTAGTATGTCTAATACTTATTGATTCTGACTGGAAGTAGCTGACTAAAATTTAAGACTTTTTTCTTTTCTGGTCTGTGTTTTACTGCTATCAGCCCTTTGAGTTAGGTAACATCAAGAAATAGAATTCCAGGAATGTGCTTTATTGTTGTAGGGTAGAATAAAATCTTGAAAACTGTCCAAGTTTCAATCTGCCATATTTTATACCAAGCAAAATCAAGATATGATTATTTTGAGTTTTTTTTCTCAGGACTTGAATTACTGTTTCCTCTTTCCTTAATGGTTCATTGCTCTCTTCCCTCTTTCCAAGGGCAGTGCTACATTATTTTACAAATATTAAACCAAAGATAGATGTTAGACAACTTAATATGACACAGAATTAGGCCAGCATTGCTGTATCTTGCTTTTTAGTACAATTGATGTGGCCACTTGACTCAGAAAAATTGAAATGAAAGCACATTAAGACATTACTGGTTTGAGCATATACAATGTTGTACACTAGGTGGCACTTTCTCATATTCTTGACTAGACTGGTAGCAAAAAAAAACTAAAAAGAGTGACTAAACCAGAGTAACTAGTTCTGTGTGGGAGTTAGAGGACTTTAACAGACAATTCACAGTATCATAAGCAAACTGTAATTTCCAGATGTTTTATAAGGAAACTTCAATCAATTGGAAACAGGCTTCAAAATGATTTGTGTTTGCAATACAGATGTGTCCTTATATTCATGCGATGAATATAATTCTTCAGGTGATGTCACTGGCATATACTATTATTTTTAACAAGAGCAGACTTCATTGGTTATACCACAATAATATTTTTGCTACTGTGTAAAGGAAAACAAAGCAAAGCAAAGCAAAAAAATCCACACAGGATGGAAAATTGGTTCAAAAATAAGTCTTTTTCAACCTGTCATACTGTTCCAACTAAAGACAACATTCAGATCTCTTCCTGTAACTGTTGGGATGAACGAATCCCTTAGAAAATATTCACTCATATATTCAAAGAGCCCACCCATGACAGCAACTGTGAAGAATTCATACATTGCTCATTTCATTTTAAACCTTAATACGTCCTTCTTTTTTTACTACAAAAAAGAAAATATATTCTCCAGTTATGTTTGATTATGTCTCCTGTTTCTCTTGCCTCATTCTGAAAATTTAACAGTTTATTTTAAAGATACTACAGCACAGCCATTGACAATTAAAAGAGATCTGAATTTTCAGCCTTAGTCAATAAATGAGATAGATGAGAAAATGCAATATTTTCCGAAGAGTATCACCTGCAGGCTTTAATCTAAATCTTCAGAAGAATGAGAAGCATCCTTGCAATCTCAGATGGGCAAACAGGTGGGAATAACACCATTTCCAGATGCGTGCTTTGCACTGCTCTAGAATCAGTTCCAGAATTGATTTTGAAATTAAAAAAGTATAAAGCTCTGCAGAGCTTGTGGGCTTTTCCTGTTGATGGAAACTTTTACCTCACCCCACTCCTGATTACTAGGCTTCAGTTGAGGCCATATTCTGTTTATAACAAAGTTTCTCCCCAATTCCATGCTGCTTTCACTCCTTTTTTAATCCAAGTGCACATGACTGTAGGGCAGGGGTTCTCAACCTTGGCAACTTTAAGACTTGTGGACTTCAACTCCCAGAATTCCTCAGCCAGCAAAGCTGGCTGAGGAATTCTGGGAGTTGAAGTCCACAAGTCTTAAAGTTGCCAAGGTTGAGAACCCCTGCTGTAGGGTAATGCAGATTGGTCTACCAAAGCTTGTTCCTCCAACATAGCAGCCCAGGCAAGGGAGCTCAGGTGCAACTCACATAAATTCTATCCCTTCTGTACCTGGAAATTTGTCTTCATTTTAATACAACTTTTGTATAATATTGTGAGATGTGAACTCTATAACAAAAGTTTATATATAACTCAGTTCAAGTTAGCTTATGTGCTTAGAAAATACTATATGGTCTTTTTGTTACAAAAAACATCAAATGTCATGGGTCTGACCATCTCATTTATTTTCAAAGGTAAGGTTTTTTTTTTTTTAAAAAAAAATCTTTGTCCCTCCCTAAACAAACCAGAAAACATATGTCAAAATCTGGACATATTCCTTCTAAAGCAAAATTTATCCTTCAAGCCAAAAAGTAAAAAGAATCAGATTTACCCTGATTCACACATTCCAAGTAGGGGAAGCCAAGGAAGATGATCAAGAGATTTCAAGAAACAAAAACTACTGATACAGAGCCCATTCCCCTGAGCATTAGTTTGGGAGAAATTGTTTGGAAATCCATATGTGGATTCCATAAGCAAGCCGAAGTTTCAAATTTCAGTGCACAAAAGCACAATCTGCTACACTATGTAGACTTTAGACATGTTGAAAAGTATATATTCCACTTCAAAGGTAGATTATTTGATGCTTAAAGATTAGACTTAAATTAATGGCCAGTTAGGAATATTATACGGATTTAGTTACTGCACACCATGTAGAGACAGCCAATATTATATGAAGTTGAACATTTGTTGGACCACAGAGGCTGAGAATGTGCATACAGAATATTCTGATTATGGTTTTCCGTGGGCATTTTTGGAAATCTGAAGCCTACAGCTAGCTCTCATGCAGATCCTCATCAGAAGTCAACAACCTGTGAATATTTTCTAAGCATATAGTTCTGCAATCAAAGCAAAGCATTCCTTCCCCAAGTTTATTCATATTCATTTAATATATTTGGGCATTTGTATCTGTCAGTCAGTCATATTCCAGGCACATTTAGTGAAATGCACAAAACTCAATAATCTTGTATCCATTCCAAGTGTTTAATCCTTTTTCTTTTAAGGATAAATTTAGAGACTGGAGGATAATGAATAGTGTTACAATCAAGAATACAATCAAGTGGCTGAACCTTAGAGCTAGTATTATCTAACTAGTCTTAATAAGAATTAACTAGACTTCTACCATAGCCTGTGATTTTCTGAAAGTGTCTTTCATTTCTCTCACCTTGTTTAATAAGAATATAAACAAGTGTGGAAACAATGTATAAAATCACAGAGAATATATGATAAGGAGTCCTCTGTATGCAGCACATTAGGCAACCATTCTTCATTTTTTTTGTCATTTTGGTTAAAAAGAATTTGTTTTAATTCCAAAGGGAATGTTGATTTTAGCTAGTATATTTGATTGTTCTGGAAAGTATGGTCCTGAGTGATAGATCTATAAAGCAAGCATTTGCAATGTCTACAGGACACATCTCATATTGATATTTAAAATGTTTCTAACTAACGTAAGTTGGAATGGTTCCAATACTGAGAAACCTGCTTTTATAGTGGATGTAGGCAAGTAGGATTAGCCATAATTGTTGCCATTTTCTGATGTTAAAAAAAGGATGAAAAAATAGTATATTTGCCTGAAAACAATTAATATGAGGATTGTATTTCAAGATAGTTCAAGCTTGAATTGTGCATGTACTACTGAGAAATACCAAAGCTGTTTTCCTCTTTTTTCTTTGTTGTGAATCTTCTATGGAGATGCTCAATCATCCAGGTCATGGTTGTTCCAAAAGTGCTTTTTCAAAAAGAATGGTAATGAGCAGATAACTGCAAGGAATATAAATCCTTCCAAACTCCACCATTTCGTCAGAGCTGAAGAACCTTCTTGAATGAAAAGTGAAATGTCTTCAAGAAAAAAAACAAAGTCCATTTACCTTGAAAAAACACTTTGGGGTTTGCTGTTAACAGTAAAGTCATCTGGTAACACATTTTTCAAATACTTTGAAGCAGCAAAGAGAGGGTTTTTTTTGTAATTGATTCACTCTTATAAGTCTTTATTCATAGAAATATCCCTTCACAAAATAAAGGGAAAACACCATGTTAATGAAACCATGCTTATTCATGACAAAACATACACAAAGTATTTCCTTTTTGCTGATTTACATACTTAGTCAAACAAGAAGACAAACGGAGAATTCATAAGTAGTAAAGATTATATTTGGTCACATTTGTAAAATTGACACACAATGGACTATGGAAATATATGCTCCTATTTCACTTTTTAGCTGTTCGTCAGAATATTTTGCTTGTTTATCCCAACTATAATAAATCCCAAGAACAGGGTACAAATAGAAAAGCCATTTTATACACAAAAAACTCTTCTCAAAACTGAGAAGGGATTTGAAATCAGGAGTAGCTAAACTCATGGTCTTCCCACATGCCATTCTGGTTGAGAGCCTTCTAGAAGCAGCATAAAATATTTCAGACATCACATCATTTGAATTAAGCAAGCTCTTTAAAATTTCTCTGTTTGTTCCATTGTACATCTGGAAATATTCATAAGGAAAATTACACTAAACGGGATGATAGATTATGATAGTAGAATATTAGATTATGCTATTACATATGAAGAGAGGGAACATATTTTAAATATTTCCTGGGTTTTTCTTGGTTCTGGTAAATATTTTCAAGATAGGAAGGAATACATCAGATTTTCACCAATCTACCCGCTGTGCTTGTTTACAAAATAAAAGCATGTCATTACATGGGGATATATACATCCGTGTGTGTGTGTTTATGCACTAACATGCATTTTAATGTGACACCCAGCTTTGTGTCTGTTAAAAATTGTCAGTAGATTATCTCAGAAAACATGGTGTCAATAAACTTTCCTGATTTATTCCTTTCTTACCAGTTCATCTAGAAATCAGATTTAGTCTAACAATGGGATTTGTATAATTTGCAACTCTGAACCACAGCTACAACCTACCACCAGTTTTTCTACTTTTTTTTTTTTTTGCTTTTGTTTTTGCCACTGCCCTTGCAGGACAACAGGTTTGCAGGATTACAAATTAATAAATGGAGACCAGATCCCCAGAATTGGAGTTGAGGCCACCTGTGGATATGAAAACCAATTCCAATTCATCTTTTACATCACAAAATCCAGAATTCATTTAAGTTCAATCAAAATTCCTACTATTATTAAATCTAGCTTAATTTAGACAAACATAAGGGGGGGAATCCAAATTTCATTCTATCACTATGTGGGACAAAGATCATAAATTCTGATCAGCACTACATAAATATGAATATAATTGTTTCATTTGATTAAATGGTCCAACTAGTCACACTGTATTAGTTGGTTAAATATTGGGTCAAAGCAAAATAAGTTGCTGGATCCATTTGAACTGCTCTACTTGCCAGCTTCATACTTGAACATGTTATCCAGCTCAAAAGTTGAACAGATGTCTAGTGCTGCAAAATGATACTTATTAGTTAATAGAAGTGCAGTTTATTTAAAATGTTGCAATCCTTATAAGCAAAATAAGATAAAAAAAATTAGACAATTGGCACATAAACTAATAAAATTCCATGAAAATGTTAATGCAACAAGGAATTAATTCAGTCTGGCATTACTACAGAGGCCACAGCAAACAAACATATCCTTATGAAATAATTGTCTACGTTCCCTATTGCTGTCTGACAAGCAGCAGAGTATTGATCACAAAAAGGAAAATGAGCCAGTTCAAGCTGCAGTGAGACATAAATACTCTTTTGATGAAAAGAAAACTGTATTGCTTGGTTTACAACAGGGGTTCTTAATGCAAATCATCAAACTGGCCATTTTATACCTCTTGCTAAACAAAGATAGATTAAGGTGGACAGGACCATTTTTCCTCCTTGTTTTAAAGCTGGAATGACAGTTACTACAATCCTTATGTGTCAGAAATCAAATGGCACCAGACTGTCTGTAAGAATTTAATATATGATGGACTCTACAATCCCTACAAACCTGAAGTATCACCATAAATGTGTCATTTCCAGGAGAAGAAAGCAATAGCTTTATAGTTGATTTTGCATGAGATTCTTTCTGTAAAAAAAATAATTCCGATTGATTCCAACTAGAAAACTCAGAGCAGATTCTATTTATTTTGTTCTCACTTCCGTATCTTGCCCTTTCTCCAAGAATTTAATGGTCAACAATTATTGGACAAAAGAAAATATTTCACATGATTACTTCCTGGAGTTCACTGTCACCAGATGTGGAAATGATCATTAGCTTAAATAGACTTAAAGAAGAAAAATTCATGAACAATGGATCTTTATGTGGATTGTGGGACTTACACAATGAGCTAGCAATCTGTCACTGAGTATCAGTTACTATAGAACAGCAGAAGATAACCTGTGCATAAACAGCTTTCAGTTCTTTCCATCTAAAAGGCAGCTATGGGAATAGAAAAATCAGGAGCCTGATACATCTGTTGCCATTATCAAGTTGGAAGATGGTATAGCAACTGTTATAGGAGAAGTATGTACCATATCATTAATGAGCATATTTTTAAAAAGGAAAAACAAATTGCCCCAGACTCAGAGCTGGTTCTAACAATATAGAGAACAAGAAACACAATGTTGACTCGGAATGACAATGTTACATTAGATGACCAATAAAGTTTTGAAGCAAATAAAACATTATTTATGAATGTTTTATTGCTTATATTGTAACCTATTAAATATGATAGACTAATCAGATGCTAGTCATGGTAAACAATTCGCAGATCTTGTGGCAGAAAGGAAAAGAAAATTGTTTTGCCTAGCCCCATTCATGTGGATTGCATTAATTGCTTATGTCTGACAAAATGGATGATTTATTATTGGAGAAGAGAACTGTGCCCCACATCTGATGTCATTATGAAAACTACACAAAATGTTACTAAAAACAAAAATCAGTTCTGATTTTTGTTTACTTCCTTTCATCTCATTATATTACAATATTAGGGTAATATATTACTGGGCCCTGAATGGATGCAACCAGGGCTTTTTTTTTTTCATAGAACGCCCAGAGTTCCAGCACCTTTTTTGGATGGGACCTTGTAGGGTAGACAAGGCGGGTTGTATGATGTGTGTGAGTTCCAGCACCTTTTTTTTTTTTTACAAAAAAAGCACTGGATGCAACTGAAGAAGTAAGTGATATTAGAATTAATTTCTATGCTAATTATTATGAGTGAATTGCATAAAATTAATACTGTAACATAATAATAGCCCCAACAAATTTCCAGATGTATACAACAGAAAAAGCATCACTTTTGACTTGTATATTCTGAAGTTAGATGCAGACAACTCTGAACTCAGGATTTTTCTAAAAATCATCAATTATAACTGTTTTATTATGACTTTACTCAAATGCTACTAAGTGAAAGGCATGTATTCTCATTACATATTGTATATTCTCTTCCATCACTACATTTCCCATCATGTATTAAAAGTGCACAGATGGAGAGAGAAGAGTTTGAATGGCAATGGTCATTGTTAGCATTTTTCCTCCAACTGCTTGTCTTTCTAATTTCTAATATTTCTTTCTTCTCCATTTCCTTTCTCTTCCTACATCAGAACTAAAAAAAAATAAGAAAACAAAATCCAAGGTGGAACAATTTGAATCTGTAACACAGCTGTCCTCAAAATCCCTATTTTTTTTTATTTGTATCACCAATGTAGATTAACCTTAACTAATGCTACAGCCCTGGTTTGGAATATTAAACTATTACACACAACAATTCAAACAGCCTGTAGAAGAAGCTGAGCCCATGGGAGGGGGTCAAATACATAATCAGTCATGAGTCCCTAAGACTCTAAGTCCAGTCTACCTTGAATTTCTTCTTAAATCCCACTAATTTCCCTTGATTGTTAGTAGTTCAGATTCTGGAGAAACTTAAGCTTGCAATAAATCCTTATACTCATTTGAACTGCTTGAATCTCCTGATTTCCCAGGTGCTTGACACAGCCATTATGAACCAAATAAATAATATATCTGTAAATAGGTGCTTAGACTGGACAGTTAATCTGATGTTTCAAAGCTATATTTGGCTCCCAGTAACTTTGGATGGGGCCTCAAAAATCTCTCCAAAACTTAGCACCGAATTGCAGTTTTCAGTATGAATAGAGAGTAATCCATTTAACTGAATATAATTAATGTGATTTATGCTCAATTAAAATTAATCGAAAATCCATTTCTTTGACCTCTCTCCACCTATTTTTTGAAATATGACTGGCAGGTGCCAGTGAAATGCTGAGTATAAACCTCAACCTGCAAATATATTATGTACTCCTGTGACAATAATTTTCCAGGATATCTGCTTATAATGAGGCATTCTGTAGACTGGGAAGCAGAATCAATATGCCTTTTCAGTTTAATGTTTATTGCAGCCAATGACTGGTTAATACAACAAAACAAAAATTACACAAACTACATGACAAATTAAAATATGCAGCATGCTATCATGCTAGAAGAAATGGGATAGAATATAAGCAATTTGAAATATATCACCTGGCCAAGATTTGAAGTTAAGTTGTTGTTAATATTATCATTAAATAAAAATAATATTGCTTACTTAGTTTGGGGAGATGGGGGGATAGAGAAAGAGCCAAAGACATCCACATTCCACAGAGAGGAAACTCTATGGGTTACTTTTCTCAAATAAAAAAGGTAAAACATATTTTATTGAAAATGAAAACGACTTTTATGGTATTTGAGAAAACAAGACAATGTGAACCATCAGATTTAGCTTAGCCACATTCTAAAATATAGTTGCAAAAAACGTAAAGTACAGCCAAGAAATTTAATTTTATCTAAATATCCTATAAGGAATAAAGTGCTTACCACTGTTTCTGCCTATCATAATGAATCTGCTATTCTATTGACATATGCTATAAATTTAATTCAATATTGTGGTTTAGATGTCTCTTTTGATAAATTTCAGTGAAAATCTGTGCTAAGAAGAGTTGAGTTGTTTCACTAGTTAAGGAGTTTGAAAGGCAGAGAGAGGAAAGGAAAGATGATAATTAAAACAATGTTCATGCAAATCCATGCCATAAAAGTTTCTGGGGCTCATTGCCTGGTTGTTTTGGACGTTAAAAGAATTTGAGTAGTTCTTGATCCTATTATACAAAAAAAAAGTTTATCTTGGTTTCTCTCAATCTTTTCTTTGTTAGCTCCAATGTCTTAGATCTTGATCTGTGCTTGTCTGACTTTCTATCTGTTCTTGTATTGTAGGCATATTGGAAATAACATCTGTGGAAATTGGAGTGGTGGCTGTTAAATCCATTAACAGCAATTATTATCTTGCCATGAATAAGAATGGCAAAGTCTATGGATCTGTAAGTATATTTCATTTGAGTTCAAATTCACCCAGTGAGCTTCTGTACCTACAGGACTTGCAAGACAAGTTGTTATATATATACAGGGAGCAAACCCTACTAATGATGTTACTATAGTTCTGTTGTCAGACAATGCTCTTCAGACTGATTGGAAGAAGTTCATGAGTGAAACATAGATCTTCCACATCCAAAGAAAATGCTCTTCAATTACTTATATGCCATTACTTCAAACTGTTGTTACCCCTTTCCCTCATGGACCGGGAATAACCCTCTATAGCTCAGAAACATAGAACATTTTTTATAGGTTGCTTTTACCTGGGGTAGCATTAAACCAATGTTTATAGCTCCAATAAATGTTTTTCATTTTTTCTTGGATTAAATGGCCCCAAATAGCAGTATTTAAACTTTACTCTGTCCATAAAAATAAATTCTGCCCTGACAGCCATGTTTCAAAGTTATAAATAATGTGGATATTATTTATATGTAGTATATCTATCTATATACTACTCAAACCTGTAATCTTTAACTGGTTGAAATAGGGCAATGATTTTTGAACCAAGGTTCCTTAAGTGGATAACTTACAGAATGTATCCAAAATCCAGGAGTCATGACTCCCATGAAATGGAAATTTGGCAAATTTTATAAAACATTTTATGAATAAAAATTATCAAAAAGAGTTTATAACATAATAAAAAATGTCATAAAACATTTCCTCTGCTAATGTTTGTGCTATGCAGTTCAACATGGGCTACTTTCAAGACAGGTACATCTCTGGAGAATGGGACAACTTACCGTAGCCAACTTCCCATGGCCAATTTGCCATGGCCAACTCACCACAGAACAAGTCCTTGTGGGACAATTCAACAATTCAATTTAATTATTTAAAATAATTTAAAAAATATTTTAATTTTTGTCATTCACATTTTATTTTTTCCCTTCTTTGGCATTCCTTTCTTCAATGATTCTATTGGACTATTTCTTTGATATATTAGTGTAACTCTTGTTCTGTGGTGAGTTTTTCCATAGTAAGTTGCAGTGGTGAATTGGCCATGGCAAATTGTCTGTGGGAGTTGTCATAGACTCTGAATGTATCCCAACTTTTCCAGGGAAAACAGCACATTGTCACTGTTGAAGACATTGAGGAATCGGATATGGAAATATCTCTGAAAAGATGACACAAGAATGGCAGGTTGTCTAGGTTAATAATAAAAATAATGTTAAAACTCATAAAAGAAAATTCAAGTACATATTTAGCTTTTCTCTATCTAATTTTTTATCCTTTTATCAAGCTTACCCTGATATTGATAATGATATTGATTATATGATTGATGCAACATTTGGATTTAGAGACAGTTCATATAGCTTACAAATGTCTGTTATCCTGGGAAATGTTTAAAAAGGTAAACAAATAAATCAGATTCACAGATCTATTATTTTATCCCCTTCTATATTAGAATATATTTAATTGGAACCCACAATACCATTCCAATTTTATCAGACATTTTTCTTCTGGGAATTTGTCAAATCATCTGATTTTTATAGGCTTTGAAATCCAATAAATCCAGAGGATGCCAGAGTGGGGAAAAAACTAATATACAATGTATAAAATATTTGTTCATATTTAGTTTAGATCTTCTAATAAAAGCAGAGTCACTGATTTTTGTGCAACTTTACAAATATGAATAATGTCTTAACTGATGTTGCACATGTACAACTTTCACAATGACAGGATCCAATAAATCATATTTAGCATTTATATAATTCATTATATTAATAGTCCTTAGCAGCCTTTATAAATTAATTTGCATTATTATGTTCATCTGCCAAACTCAGTACAGCAGATTTGAGGCTAGCAGATAATTTTCTAAAGCTACTTGCTAAATTTATGGCAGAAGCAATATATTTATAAAGCAGAGTAGACTAATGACTTTTATTTTTGCATTTTATTTTATCTATGATATAAAAATTGAAAATGTCCCAAAGATGGGAAGTATCACATGATTAATTTAATTAATTTGTTGCTGCAATAGTCAACATCTACCTGATGAGTCTAAGGAACTCCAAATGTATTTTTTTTTAAATGAAATCTCTCAAGATCATTCAGTATTATAGAAATGTTGGTGATCTTGCATGAAGTCTTGCAAGATTTCTGAATTCTCATATGATATCAAATTATATAGATATTATGGGAAATGAGCAAAAAAATAAAAATGACAGGAGAAATTGCATGGTGAAATTGTTTTGTATGCATGAGATATATATTAAAAGGGGATGAGGCCTATCATCTTGACTTTTCTTAACCTCACCCCCAAAAAACTCCATCATATAAAATATTATAAGTGAGATTAGCAAGCTTCTTAAGATTTGACTATCCATAAGATTTTGACCATTTTAATTTGTGTGGAGGAAATGGATCTGTACAGATAAATCTGAATATATTTGTAGAAATTAAACATTCTAAGAAAAACAATTTTCATTTGGAATATATATATGTCACATATATAAATCTTCTAAATAAATAATAGATAATTTACTTCCTTTGGTTTAATTTTAATTTACATTCAAAGATAAATAATGTTTCATATTTATTTAAAATAACTTTTAGTATTGTAACTATATGGTTTGAGCCATTTAAAAAGACTATGTACCATCACAAAAATAGTGATTCATTTATGCAGCAACTTGGTTACAGAATTTCTACACAAAGGGACTGTTTTATGGGTTTGGTTTTTCTTTGAAAGTAGGTTCCTTAGTTATACCACTTCAGCAAGTCTTTCTGGGAGTGATAAGCAGCATGACAATACTTTTATAAGTGAAACAATAAATGTAATAGATTAATCTGATTACTTGACTAGACTGAAATTCTAGAAGGAAGGCTGTGTCCCATAACCGTCAAAGCCCCTTAATATAGAAGTCAAAAATATCATACTTGAAATGTTATTGCATTCCCCTAGTGTTCATATAAACTTACCAGAGATTTAATTATTCTTTTTCCACAACCAAACAAGGAAATGCTGCTAAAAATATTTGTTTTTTTCCAGAGGTCATCATGATTGCTTAGATCCACCCTGATCTCATCTGCTATGATTGTCTAGAACTGAAATCAAAATACAGCTTTAGTTTGTAAACTACTTTCCTACTTAGGATTCTGGCTTACATAATATTCTGTATAAAATCAATAATTATGTCAGAAAGATTTCTGCAAAAGTTAAGATTCCTACTAAGACTTTCTAGGGTGGTTACAGAGTGATATGATAGAGCACTCTGGCTTTTAAAAGCTGATAGATACTCAAAATAGCATCAATAATTTTTTCTTTAATTATTTTTCAACACAGCTTTTTTTTTTTAAAAAGGAGTATATGCACTAGTATTCATGATAAATACAGTCAAAGTTGTGTTTCTGATATTTATCAACTTTTCTCTTGAGAAGGAAGATAGAGATAGATGAAAACAAGAATAGCAAAAACAACAAAACTACTTCAGAAAAATGAAATTAAATCTGTTTTAAATCCATACGTACAGTAGTTCATGATAGAACTTGTTTCCTAGATAATTGAATCAATTACCAAAAGTTCTGAAATATATTTCAGAGCCAAGCTTTAAACTAAACATGATGCCAAATGAATCAACAGAAAGCACTTGTGTTTGTTTGTTTTTAAAGTAATAAGAAATAAAGGGGAAATTTTAATTAGAATTGCAAGGGATGGAATTTTAGTTGAAATCGACCAGATATACATCCCCCATATATTAATGCATAACTATAAGAGATAGTTGTAAATCAGATTATGAATTCTGGAATTTGAAAACCAGATAATTCCAGGATTGTATTCTTAAACATAATTTAAAAGTGCTTAATGTTTTAGAGCAGACATGTCAAACTTACAATACCACGTGATGTCGTGTGATGTATCGGAACTTTTTCCCCATTGCCGGCAATGGGATGGGTACAGTTTACTCGTGATGCGTCCAGCCCATGGGCCGGCAGTTTGACACCCTTGTTTTAGAGAAACATTGTATTTGATTTGTCCTTCACTAGGTCATCTCACAAGTCAATCAGTTCACTAATTCTATATACTATTTCTCTTATTTAGAAAATTGCTAATTCAGACTTATCTCAATGTCGTTTGAAGCCTTCTTTTTTCTTTCTCAGTTCTTTCATCTTTTCCTTCCATAATCAACAGCCACTTTTATTCCTAATTTCCAGATTCCCAATTATTTGAAAAAGTATAAAGCATAACTTTAATAAATGTAGGGTCTAAATGGATATCAAACCTTATGATAAAAGTGAAGTTCAGATTGAGAAATGATTACAGAAGAGCAATCACACCTGTGCTTTTTTCATTGTTTTTGAAGAGTTTTAAGTTGCCTACTTTTAAAAGTGGCTTAAGGGCTTAGTATGTTTATTGTGCATGCTAAAAAGCAAGCATATATGTGAAGAGAGAGAAAGAGATTAGTGATGTTTCTCATTACAAAAATAAAAGCATTTCCATATTTGTTATTCAAGGAGCAGTTTGAGATTAACCTTGCACGTCACCTTCTCTCTCTCTCTCTCTCTCTCTCTCTCTCTCTCTCTCTCTCTCTCTCTCTCTCTCTCTCTCTCTCTCTCTCTCTCTCTCTCTCTCTCTCTCTCTCTCTCTCTCTCTCTCTCTCTCTCATTCTCTCTCTCTCTCTCTCTCTCATTCTCTCTCTCTCTCTCTCTCTCTCTCTCTCTCTCTCTCTCTCTCTCCCTCCCTCCCTCCCTCCCTCTCCCTCTCCCTCTCCCTCTCCCTCCCTCCCTGAATGTTATCCATTTTGCATTTTCATCCGCTGCAGGTCTTAGTCCACCTATCTACAGTGATGTTAATTGTGATCAACAGACATTTAAGTTTGCCTGATCTTGCTCTAAATCAAGCAAAACATTCAAGCTAAATACTGAACATGTCATTTAGAAGAACTAGATCTATGAAATGCTGCCTCTACATTCCAGGCAAATGTGCCATGAGTTTGCATACATTTTACTTTGATCTTCTTTGGCACGTATGGTTGCTGCTGCTGCTGCTTTGATACAGTTGCTGCTGCTGTTTCTGCGGCACAATGAGGCTGTATGCTGCAACACTAATTTTTGAAACTAAGTGGCTAGGCAAATTATCTATTCTAACATGTGCACTGCTTATTTGTTATATCTGTTTATCAAACAAGAATGATACAAACAAGGGAGAAGAGGAAATGTCCAAGAAATGTTTATTGTAAGTTTTGAAAGTTGGGTCTGAAGATCCCTTTTCAGAGGCAAAAAAAAATTACCATTTATGGTCAATAGCCACTCTGGCAAAAAGAATATTTGACCTTTAAAGTGGACCTTTTGGTCTGAAGCATGTTGGGCCATAAAATAAATGTTTGCTTGGATACTTTGATGACCATCTCTATCTCTGTGCTTTTGGCATCTACCCTGTGGTTCAAGCCTTAATAGTGCATGGAGGGACACAATCCTACAGAAAGGATAGCCTCCCTATGTATAAAAATCAGTTCTAAACTGGTTCTCCTGCTTGAGCAGGGGCTGGATTAGAAGACCTCCAAGGTCCTATTCTACTCTGTTCTGTTCTATTCTATTCTTACCCTGAAGTTATACATTTCTTTTGATTGTACTTAGTGGTCTTCACTCCTCATCTTCTGATATTGTCTATGTTTTTGTCTGCTGTGTTTTTTTTTCCTCTTTTCATACAGAAAGAGTTTAACAACGATTGCAAACTAAAGGAGAGGATAGAAGAAAATGGATACAATACATATGCCTCATTCTCCTGGAAAAATAATGGAAAGCAAATGTTTGTGGCTTTGAATGGAAAAGGCGGGACAAGGAAAGGACAGAGGACCAGGAGGAAAAACACTACTGCTCATTTTCTTCCCATGGTAGTTGACACACAGATAAAGGACCTCTTCTACTGATAGCAGCTGAACCAAAGATTTTGTCACAAATACTTTGTACTCCTCTCAAAAGGCAAAGGCAAAAACAGAGCAGATGTCTGCTTGACAGAAAAGGGGAAGTTTCTCTGCTCTGTTGAATTATGAGTACCTCTAATTAGTTACGTGTCATATCCTATAATCAAGACACAAGCTGGATCAAATGAGAACAGAGCTTTTTCCAGTGCAAGGAAATTATGATTATTATTTTTTATCTTGCCGATAGAACTGAAAGGATATGAGACAATGTATGGGGAAAGTTGGGGAAAGTTATTTATGGAATACTAACTCAAATCAAAGAACTTCATTCAAGCCTAATGATCCAATGAACAGTTAAGCATTTACTGTAAGCACATGGGTCATATGCAGAAAAAAGAAAAGATTTTGGAATGGTCTCATATGGAAGAGATGATTAGGATTAAGAAATATAAGCATATTAAAATTGTTCTAACAAAATAAATAGTATTTTCCCCATCTCTTTGTATGCTAATGCCATGCCTTTGTATTTCTCCCTAAGTTATTTATTTAATAGGATGTTAAATATCTTTCTTCTCTTTTTTTTGATTGTTTGAAGGATTTTCTTAGTTGCTTCCTCTTGCATAATAGTTTTTTTCCTGCTGTCTATATTCTTTGCAAGATTGACAAAGTCAAACCTTGAAACCTTGCGCAAATTTCCATAAATACAGAACAACACAAAAGAAAAACATAGGATTGTAAATTGTGTTCAGTTACCTTTTCCCTTTTTTCCCCTCTTGAAACTTATTTTTTAAGATTTGCACTTAAAATCAACAGGATCAGAAATGAATGGAAATGGCAACAGGATCTGTGTGTATTTTATCAGTATCTTTGATTACTGCTTCCCTCACAGATCCAAAACTTCCTATACTATATTATCTGAAGAGTTTTGCTGCTGTTTTGAAATGGGCAGAATTTATTTGGATACTCAAATGTCATTTAATGCCTGACCTCAAAGGTATTGAAACTGAATCATAATTGTTCTCTTTTTTAAATGAGGCATAACTATGGCCATATGTTATACCAGTATTTTTTAACCTCAGCCACTTTAAAATGTGTGGACCTTAATTCCCAGAATTCAACTCTGGGAGTTGAAGTCCACACATCTTAAACGTGGATGAGGATGAGAAAGGCTCTCTATACTAATGCAATTTCTTTTCAGAAAGATATTGAATTAAGTCTATTGAGCTGATAACATCTGAGCAGATATTCCTTTACATCGCTACACCCAAAAAAGTAAAAAGAAAAAGCCATTCCTTTGACTGCAGCCTACTTCAGAAAATAGCCCTGAAATACTTGGTGTTGAAAATTCCATCTTCTTTTTTAATTTTTACAGAAAAAAGAAACTACTCAAATCAAATCATAGTGTTAAAATAAACAATCATCCATAAACAAAACATAAATACATTTTTCAATACATCAAATACCAATAGCTCAACTGAAAATAATCATGCCAAACAATTAACAATACTGCCCGGTACCCCCACCACCACATCCCCCTAACCCTATCCTTCCCCCCTCACTTACCAACTAGCTACCTACTTTCCTCCCTCCTTCTCTTCTCTATACCCACCTATCCCTACTCATCCCCCTTCTTGCCATCCTTCTTTCTACTTCCTTTCTACTTCCCTCCATCCTTCTCTATCTCCATCCTACTCTTCCCCCTTCTTATCAACTTCCACTTACATCAGCCTTCACTCCTCCTTCCTCTTTCCATCAGATGTGGTGCCCAGAGGCCACCCGAGCAACCCCTTAATGACAGTAATTACATATTCTTACATCAACCCCAATTACAGTTGAGAAAACATCATATATAAAATTATAAACCCTCCCTAACCCTCCCCCCCCGACTTCCCAGAGTGAGTACAGGGTACAACAAAAGAAAACCCACTACATCAAACAAAATTATTATATAATCCTAACAAGAATTTTAAACTATATACTATATGCAATCTCTAAATCAATTCAGTCCATTAAACAAAACAAACAAATCATCTTGTTAAGAATAATAATTTTCATTTACATATCTAAACCATCAATCTAAGTCAAACCTTAAATCACTTCAATCCATTGAGAGGTTATATAAAATCACCCAAACAATCAAGTTTTATATACATCTTCCAGTAATCAACCTCTTTCAAACCATTAAACATCAAAAAAAATATCATCTTTTTAGAAAAATAAACAAATAATATCAATAAACCCCTCAATTCAAACAAAAGAAAAAAGAAAAAAAATTTGTTCTTAATCAATTTAATATATCTTCCATTAAACATCCTCTCTTACATCTTACTTATAAAATTGGTCTTTGATTCAGCCCATAGTCTTAGATTAGCCTTAATTCCTTTCATTTAATTATAAATTTCATTTCTTCAATCGATTTCTGGGCTTTCTCATCTGTCAAATAAACCTCCATAACCAATACAGTCTATTTATTCCATTTCTAACTTACATTCCTTCAACTTTATCCAATCAGATAATGCTTATCTATCCCATCAATCAATCAATCTAATATCAAACCTAGATCATTTCAAAGCAAATACATTCTTCATCAATTTAATTATATCCATTAATCATCTTCTCTTACATCTTACTCATAATCTTAGTCCTTAATTCAGTCCATAATTTTAAATTACCCATAGCTCCTTACATACAATTTTAAATTTCATTCCTTCAATTGAATTCTAGGTTTTTTTTTCAACCAGGTAAACCTCCATAACGAGGCCTCCCTTCCAAATAATAAGTCTCTCTTCTTTGCTTCTTCAGCCCCATAAGTAAGTTGCTTCTTAAACTGAATCAATGTCTCTTTTTTTTTCAATTAAATCCTCCTCTTGCTGCTTATCTAAAAGGAATAGCCATCCCTTCCTTTCTTGAAACAAATCCTCTTCCTCTCCATAGATGAACTGTTTATCAAGCAAGATCCATTTCCCTTTATTCTCTTTATTCTCAGTACTATCTTCTTCTTTTTCTTGTTCTTCTTCTAATTTAGATTGTATTATAAAATGTTCATCAGTCGATTGTAAATCAGTTTCCTTTGGAAGAAAGAATCTAGTTAATTGTTCTTGTTCTTCTTCTTTAGATTGTATTATAAAATGTTCAGCAGTCGATTGTAAATCAATTTCATTTGGAAAAAGGAATCTGGTTAATATTTCTGTAATAGTCTCTTTCAATATTGCTTTAAACTCTTGCTTAAAACTCTTCACTATTTCAAGCCTTTCTTCATGAAATTTATCAATACAGTCCAAAATAGGTTTAACATTTGAATGTAACTTCCACTCCATTTTAAATTTAAAACAATCACTCTGGCTGTAAATCAGTTCCTACAGCCATCTCTCTGGCTTCGCTTACGAGAACAAGAAGAGAGAAAAAAGTAAAGAATTCACTTTCACTTTCCAGCACTTTCCTCTAACAATGAAAGCAGTGAAAGCTATACGCCATTTTGAAAGCATTATGTTGATTGTAGAAGTTAGAAATATATAGCCAGAAAAACAATAAAAAAAATACTTGCAATCCATTAAGAACTCCTGTATTCACTCAGTCTGCTTACAGTCTCTCCTGTGTTGTATTTTTTATAAGCAGAAGCGGTCGCGGCGTCTTTCTCTGTCTGATGACAGAAGCGTCTCTGGGCAGGAGCGTCCTCCGGAGCTTTAGGGAGCTCACACTCTTGATCCCTGAAAACTTTTTTTTCAGGGATTTAAGAGGAGCTCAACCCTGCTCCCAATGCTTTACACCTCTCCTTTGCCCGAAGAGGGGATTTTTCACCGCAAAAAAAAAAGCTGGTGTGCGCTGTTTTTTGCGGCTTTACAAGCCCAGAGAACGGAGCCTCACAGAGGAGACTCTAGCGGCGCCGGCGGAGCCACCGGAAGTTTCTTTTTTCTGTAAAAATTAAAAAAAAAACCAATAAAATATATTTTAAAAAAAAAAAGAAAATTCCATCTTCAATCTAAATAAAAGTCAATTCAGGATAGTTTCAATATTACATAGGAATTGCAGAAGAGAAAGGAAATTGCATTTACTCTATCAAACCCAATGCAAAAGCATATTCCATAAACTCTTGAAGAGATGTCTTTCTTTCAGAATGTGTTATCTCTTTGCAGGAAAATGTACACTTTCCTGTAATGACTGGAACCATGTGCTATCCATGCTGCTCCTCTGTAGCTGTTTAATGTTCTTGAGCATATCAGTTTAAGATCCCTGTACTTGGTTCTATTAAAATCTTACTGTTACAAATGGGAATAATACCTTAATTGAAGAAAAAAGAATTGGCTGAGCATTGGATATGAGCATTCACCTTTACTTAGGTGTGCTGTATTCCTGGGAACCTTGATTTTAAAAGTTTTAGAAGTAGTATCTCAATTGATGATGCTGAAAAACTTTCCACACAAAATGTAAAAGACTGATGGAAGAATATCGGGATCATATTGATCAAAACAAGTGATTGTTCCCTTTTTATTTTGGTCATTATTTGCTGTTAATTTTTAATGCAGGGGTGGATAATCCATGAATCACATATTCCTATGCTCCATGTTCCTTTTGTACAATTTCCGGAACCTTTAGGGCAAAACTACCAAACAATTGCAATGTACTTACCACCACCACAATCCTGCGACATAAACTCTCAGCCATGGACCACCAATAAAAGTGGGTTCAAAAACAAAAGGAAGGTCCAAATCTTGCTCCAACTCTTCTGTGACATCGTTTCAGTCTTGGCCTACCCACTACATCCCTTGGCCACTAGGAGAAAAATAATTAGGCATGGCTTCCTAAGCTAAGAAATTGAGCACTCCTACTTTAAAGTTGAGAGCAGGGGTTCTCAACCTTGGCAACTTTAAGACTTGTGGACTTCAACTCCCAGAATTCCTTAAAGTTGCCAAGATTGAGAACCCCTGGTTTAGAGGCTAGGGTTTTTTGTGTTTTTGTTTTTTTGTTTTTGCATTATATATTCAAATAAGTAATCCTAGCTCCAACTCCTGTGGATTGTGGGTGTATGATCTAGAAAAGGCTTCACAATGTGATACAGTATGTTGTCAATGTGAGCCCCAGAGGGAAAGAAATGCCTTGTTATCTTGGGGTGAATATTTAAGTTCCAAAATGGACAGTGATGATCATACAGCCATTTCTGGCCATTTTAGCATAGTCTACTATAACTATATTGATGAAAATGGATCTGGTATAAATTATTTGAGGATTGCAGCCACTATTTTTCTTATGTGTGTATATAACTCTTAAGAACCAATCTACAAGCAACATCTTGCTTCATCTATCAAAATATAAGCAATGGTTCTAAGGTGTAATATTGGACATAACTTTAATGGAGGGGTTTTTTTTCTTCATAGCTTACACTGAGTAATGCAGTCTTCAGTTAAACATAATATCAACTTATTTCAGTCTGAAAAAACCTGTATGAGTTTTGTTTGTTTGTTTTATTTTTTTCTCTTTAACATTAGAGAACTATGGATCAATATAACCATAACAAGATTCATTTTTATTAGAACAAGTTAAGTAGAAACTGTACATCCAACCAGCATGTAGCACTCTCTTCACAGTGTATCCCACTAAATAAATGAAGAAATGCTTATGTCTTTTTTGCAGTGTCTATAGTGAAGAGCAAATGTAGTTTGTTGTTTAATTAATATTAATATTCAAAATACAGTAAGGGACTAAGTGTATTGATACTGCAGGGTTTTTTTTCTTTAGTATTTTTTTTTCTCACAAAAAGAATGGGTTGAAACTGTAGTTTGGTACAGATGCTTTACAAATAGGGTCCTTTTTGAAATAATCATAACTGTATAGTGTTGATCATGTTGGTGATCTTTACTGTGCTCTTCTCCATTCTCCAATTCCCTGGAAAATCAGCTAGAACTGTCCAGTGGGGAAGTTATTCCAGAGTATAATTTAGATTGGTATAAAGTTTATACAGGTAGTCCTTAAGTTATGACCATAATGTAGCCTGCCCATCATGATGGTAATTCATGATGGTTGTAAAATGTGACCGACCTGATTTTATTACATTTCTTATGGATGTCGATAAGCAAATCTGTGGTTGTTAAGTGAATGCTGCAGTTGCTATGGGCGTGGTTTTGCCAAAAACTGGAAGTAAATGCTAGTTTTTGCAAAAAAGTTGTAAAATGCAGTGATGTGACTGCAAATAGACAAAAATGCAGCCTGGTTGCCAAATGCCCATAGTGAGGTCACATGACTGGGGATGAAGGGATCAAATCCAATAAGAACCCCCAGTTAGATCCGTCAGAACTTCAAATGGTCACTAAGTCTTCAAATGGTCTACTACCTGTAGAACAAGGAAAATTCATCCATAATAAATATAATATATAATATAATATAATAAACGCAGTACAACTACATTTCCTGTGATCTGGCATAGTACAGCGCCTGTACTATATCATATTATTCTCATCTCAACCTCATCTTTTATCTGTTATACAATATTATTTGAAGGATTTTTTTAAAAAAATGTTCTGTGGAGCCCATTTGCCAGCTTTCCCTAACCTAAGTGCATTCTGGAAAAATAGATTTCAAATCCCAGGATTCTTCACCAGCCTGTTTGTGTCTGGGAAATCTCAAAATCAGATCTGACTAGAGATCACTGTGTGTGGGAAGGGATGGTGGGGGGAGATTGCCCTATGCCAATCATCCTTATTTAGACATAACACCTACCCTCGGATGTATTTGGCCTTGCAAAATGTTCAGACTGCAGTTGCTTAGCCTTAAATATAGCGTGCTTTGCCTGGGTGTTCCCTTATGCAAGCCCCCCAAGAAATATGAGATGGTGGACTAATTGTATTGCACAGCTCCCCTGCTTTTCACTAGACGTTGCCGACTGACTTCTGCTTCAAATCACGTGGGCAAAACAGTATTTGGCACAAGGCACCTTTCCCTGCCTGATATAGTGAAATGCAGCTCTCAGAAGACTGAGAATTACACCAGACTGGGAAAGGCTGGGCTAAAGTATCTCTTTTTTTCTTGTGGTTGAACAAAAATGCTATATGTAAAACTACCAATACGTAGTTCGATTTGGAGCTGATGCATAATGAAAGGCTTGTCCTATTAGGAAAAAGCTCTCCTTGTGTTACCTTTGTTGTTTTGTTTTCAAAGTGATAATTGCAACTGACAAGGCATGATGGACCACCCACAACAAAAAATAAATGTTTGGTTGACAAAGAAAGGATTGGATGACCACTCTCCAGAAGAGTCGATATGGTACAAAGAAGGTTCTCATGTCACAGAACGATTAGCATTGGTTTGGGGTCTTGGGGAAGGGAAGAAGTGTATACATTCATAGTTACAGGACTTCAAAACTTTGTAGAAAAGCTTCTTGTGGAAAAAAAGATTGGATATAAAAATATTTATTAATAAAACATAAAAGTTAAGGTGAACAGATGTAAATATATACAAAGTGGGAGGTTAGCAATGTTGCTCTCCTTATAATAATGTCTATACTTTTCTTTCCAAATGTCTTTGATGTTTATTAGAGAAGGAAAAAGAATCATTTTTTTCTGGTTTCAATTTGCTTTTACTGTGCAGAATATAACAAAGTCCCTAATAAATTGAGCTATTGATATATTTTTCTGAAAGGAAAAGAATTTTTTTTCCTCTCTCTCAATTCATTTGCCTCTAAAATGAGAATTATGTGTGCTGAAAATACAGTACATTAACGAAAGCAGATTTTTAGAACTTGGGAGTTTGAATTCAGAGTCATCTTCTTTTGAACAGGTAAAGTAATTGAAAAGGTTGAAAATAAGGTAATTTGGTGGGGAAAAAACTGAGAAGGAATGACTACATGTATTCAGAGTCTGCTTAGGTAGGTTTTTGAAAGACCTCTCAGCAGAGGTTCACAGCTGTTTCACTGATCATTGAGCTTCAAAAAAAAACTTTAAAAATCCTCCAGAGGTAAATGTGCTTTGGTGCCCACTGTAGCAGTTCTTTGCTGAAGCTGGGTTTTTCAGGAGTAATATTGTTCTCCCAGAAATGGTGCATGTACAAGGAACTTCTCAATGTGAAATGTTGTTTGAAATGAATCCAAGCACTGATATGATTCCCATCCATTTTAAAGGGACTTGTGCTAGAGAATTCTTGGGTAGATGTAAAGTATCTTTCTGTATCTACCATAAACCTGAGACAATCTGATCATAATTTTAAAAAAGGATGTGCACGGTATGTGTGTTATTGTGGTTATTGTTGTTTTTTTAAAAAATAGGTTGAACATGTACAGTATATTTAATTAATAAAAGTAAAAAATAACTACAGTTCTGAGAATAAAGACTGATTTCTTCTTTGTTCAATTATTCTCAAAATATGAAGTGAGATTTTTTTTTTAAAATGACACTGAAATTTTGAAGAAAAATGGCAAATTTGATAACCTCTATGTGACTTTAAAAAAATCAAACCATCAAAATACCTGGCTGTGTTATTAGCACCAACAAATGGTATTCATCTATATCTGTCTTCCACACTTGACCTGGCAGATGGACATAAATAAGGCCGTCTTTTTTCACCATACAGGTAGTCCTCGACTTACAACCACAATTGATGCTAAGTAAGTTGCTAAGTGAGAAATTTGTTAAGTGAGTTTTGCCCCATTTTACAACTTTTCTTGCCACATTTGTTAAATGAATCACTACAGTTGTTAAATTGGTAACCTCGTTGTTAAGTGAATCTGGCTTTCCCATTGACTTTATCAGAAGGTCACAAAAGGGCATCACATGACCCCAGGACAATACAACCAGTTATCAAGTATTCAAGTAAATCATGTGACCACAGGGATGCTGCAATGGTCATAAGTGTGAAAAATAGTCATAAGTCACTTTTTTCAGTGCTGTTGTAACTTTGAACAGTCACTAAGCAAATTGTGCTAAGTTGAGGACTACCTGTAGCTTAGAACAGTGATCTCAACCTTAGCAATTTTAAGATATGTGGACTTCAACTTCCAGAATTTCCCAGCCAGCATACTGGCAGCATGCATGAAATACTAAGAGTTGCAGCCCACACATCTTAAAGTTGCCCAGGTTAAGAATCTCTAGAACAGGCATGTCAAACTTGCGATGTCACGTGACATTATGCGACGCATTGTGACTTTTTCCCCATTGCTGGCAATGGGATGGGTGTGGTTTTGGCATGACACATCCGGCCTGTGGGCGGGCAGTATGACATCTCTGTTCTAGAACAAATCAAATTGGGTAACACATGATGTAATTCAGCTCTTACACCTGAATCAACTAGGGTTCTGGGCATATAGGCTCTCTTCTGAAGAGTTTTGTGTCATGATCACAAAACACACACCATCAGTTCAAAGCAGTGTTTTCAAAACTGAGAATTTGATAGGGTTTCATGAGAAACTAAGAGGGAAAAAGTTCAACCATATTCTATCACTAGAATTTGCGTAGACCTATTCAAATACCCATCTTTCCACAATGCAGTAGTGCAGTTACATTATGACACTGTAATATTCTAAATTGTAGAGCCATTCAGCAACTATAGATGAAAAATAAATAATGTGCTGCAGTGCAAAAGAAAGGTATTTCTTGGTTCCTTTAGAAACAAGATTCACCTGTGAATCAACCAAATGGTGGTTTGCATTAAGAAACAGGAATGAAAAGAACATGTTCCTACCTGACAATGGAACTCTTTCTTCCATCTGTGAAAGTGCTACAATTTAATATCCTGGAAAGTCTTTGCACAGAGAGAGAACCTTGAAAAATGTTCAATAGGACACTACTTGGACATCTGCCCTTGCTTCCTTCCTATACGGATGATATCAAATAGTATATAAACCAGCTCACTTTGCCTCTGATGATCACATTAGTGCTGCTTGTAAGAAAGAGCAGAATAAATGTGGTTCAACTGGATGTGAGAAATGAAGCAGACGGATAGTAATTGGGTTCATGTATATATGTGCATGTCCGTATAGCCCAGGAGTTGTTCCAATGGGTCCTGGCCCCAGATCGCTGCAATATCTTCAATAAATGCAATCCATAAAAGATTTGCTAATAAAATGGCCTCATATGGTCTATGCTAGAGAATCCATTGCTTTCCAGCTGCTGTTGAACCACAATTAGTAGCATTTTGAAAGAGGCTATTGGAAACTGTCATTCATAAAACGTAGAGAACAACAAATGGATGAGCTCTAATCCACACTATATGAGGCTGAGTCAACTGGATTTAGTCAAGTGTTCCTCTATCTTCCTAACTGGTTCATTCATGCAAACTCTGTGATCTTTCAGTAACTGCTTGACTTTTCCTCAGAAGTCAACTGAGTTCATCAAGAACAGGCCTTCTGGTGACCCTGATTGATTAGTAAATCAGCCTAATCTTGAGAGTATTATCTCATCCATCCTTATTTATCTTGGTGAAGTAAGACTTCATCAGTTCTTGTGGATGGGATTCTGTGCTCTCCTTTGGCCAAAAGTTGGGGTTTAATGAGCTGGCTAAATGCCTATTATGTTGTATTACTGAGTTCATTAATTTCAAACAAGAGGCAGGCCAAAATCCTGACAATAGCTATTAGTTCTCCACCCAATGTAACGAATACCAATGATCATATACAGCTTTGTCACATGATTTTGAAGATTTAAATATGGATTGCTTACTATACTGTCCCAATTTAGTGTTACAAACCCTACATTCACATACAAACTGATGCTCCTCAGATGATAAAAATGCAGTTTTATTTCCCCACAAATTACTTAGAGGATTCTTTTTCTTGATAAACTTATTTCCAAGGAATTTAACTTAAGTCTTTAGTATTACATTATAAATGGATTCTTGTTAAATCTGAATCCCACAAGTAGGGAAAGGGGCAAAATGTTACATTTTAATATATCATGCACTGGGTTCAGAGGCTATGAAATAATAAAAAACCAGATGTTTGTAAGAAAGAGCTCATGCAGTAGAAGGTAGGATGTTAAATCTTTCACGGTGCTTTATTTCTCCACTGAGACAAGATCTTTGGCACGCTTATTAAGTATGACTCATATCTGACAGTTATCTTGAAAAGACGCTCAAGGTGAAACACAATCACTAAGACAAAGACCACTTTATTATTTTCTAACTGTTCCAGTTAGCAAATGTGATTTTTGTTGTCTGCTTATTCAGTTTTTTGTACTGATTTGATTTTGACTTGTTTGACATCTCTTGCCTTGACATTAGAATGTTTGATCAAAAATGGAAGATATGATAGTTTTGGCAATAGTTTCTCAGAAGGGGGTAATTCTTCTGCAGTTCTCTTCATTAACATCCATTTCAATTGTGGCATTTCCTTCTTTTTCTTCTTTCTTCTCCTAGTGCTCATTTTGGTAGGAAAGTTCCCTGTCTGTGTTTCTTATTTAGACAGAAAAAAATCTGAACAAATATCATCAAACTCAATTGGGTCAATCTGGAGATTGCATTTTCTGATCCATCTTGTCAAACTTTCATCAATTTTCTGTTTGTCAATTATCTGTCTTTCCTAATATATAGTGGAACCATCAGGTGGCATAGAATTTGAGTACTCAAGGAACTGCAAGCTAAGACTTGTTTTGAAAGATAAATAATGTTATACATATTTTTAAGGAAACACAGGCCATTCATATTTCATGGATTATTCAGGAAGTATAATCTCTAAGTCTAAGATATGTTCCTCAAATAATTTGGTAAAATTCTAATAGATTTCTGATCTTTCTTCTTGCTACTCACATATTATATTCACCAAATAGGCTGCAGAATTTCTTCTATTTTTAGAAAATGAGCCAATCTGCTATATATTTGTAGAATCATCAAATGTCTTGTTCTTTTTGTTCTTTTGCAATAATATGAGTCAAGGTGAGATAGCAAATTCTTGCTTTTTGGCTTCTTCAGTTGAGAAGTACAACAACTAGGAGGTATCATCAAGATGAATGTAATATACCATCCACCAAAAGAACTTCAAAAGAAACTCTTAAATGGCTTAAATATAAAATTAAAGTCCCTCCCCCAACTAAGACTTTTTTTCACAGACAAAGGTTTTGTTTTGTTTTGTTTTGTTTTGTGAAACCCTGAGGTAGATTTCAGCACAACAATATTGTTATCATTCACATCAAAGAATGATTTTCAGTGGCTGATAGCAGCTTTTCCACTATGCTTCTTGATAAATAAAGCTATTGGCAGTTTATTACCTGTTGGATGGATGGCAAAAACAAAAATTTAGCTTCTATGCCTATGTAGCCCTCAACATCTATTGAGACTACTAGTCAAATTCAATAGTTGTGTCTATTTTATGATATGATATGATATGAAGTAGGCTACCTGTCTACAGGGAATAAGACTGAGACCACCAAGCATGTAGTCCTATGTAAAAACTGCTACACAGTCAGTATTGATAATAGTTTTTATCGTTACCAACATGGGGTCAAATAGAAGGCAGCAACTTCAGAGAGGAAGTGTGCTATATCCCATTACAAATCTCTTGAGCCTTCCAGTCTCCCAGAATTAAGTGTACAAAAGTGCTTAGAGAACCGAAAGCTTGGGAAACTAAAGCAGCTATGGTTTTAGAAACTTAAAAGGAATGAAAGCAATTCACAACCAGTTATATTCAAGGGGTTTGTGTTGATGGGGAGGTTGGGGATGGGTTGCTTCTGGAATTCAGAAAAAAATACCTCAAGAGAGTGAACCCAAGACCTTCTATTGCTATTAAGCTATAGTCCCATCCTAATGAAGTCTACACTTCCAAAATAAAATATACTGTCAACACAATTATAAGAGCATTTCCTTATTACCTTTCCATTCAGTGTTCAAAAGTTCTCTCCCTGCCTCACAAAAAAATTAATATAAAATGGTTAGAAGAATAGTAATTGGCCAAAGTAAGCATCATGGCCGACTGGGGAACGGATTCTAGATCAGGGGTCTTCAAACTTGGCAACTTTAAGACTTGTGGATTTCAACTCCTAGAATTCCTCAGCCAGCCAACTCTTAAAGTTGCCAAATTTGAAGACCCCTATTCTAGATCTTTTTAGTCCTATCCCATACTCTGCACCAAGATAGATAAGAGAAGAGTGATCTCAGTTCACTGCTCACATACCCAAAGGCCAATGTCTGTTCTCTTCTAGACCAAAGCATTGAATTGTGGATTCCATTATAGAAAGATACATTTCCATTGCATGTTATAAAAAACACCCTAATGGTGGGTACAAATAATGAAAACAACTGCTATGCCTATGCAGATCTTCAAGGGCCAATTTGTTTGAAGAGGTATACAAAGCATCTCTTTGAAACTGCTTTATGAAATAGCATTCATGCTATTAAAACAAAAGGAAAACTGTTCTATTGCTTTTCTTTGGTTGCATCACTCTGAGTCTCTCATTCAGTGGATACAGATTTTCTACTGGAAATACAACCCACAGCTCACGAGTGGAACTATCTCACAGAGTCTACCCTAATTATCAAAGGTAGTAGGTTTCCTTTATTATTAAAGAAGAGGCTAGACAGTTATCTGTCAAGAATACACTCCTACAAAAGCAGGAAATTGGATTCAATTCCTATTCTTGGGATTTATTATTTTATTTCTGAAGACTGAACTCTGAAAAGCATTATAATGGTAGTTTCTATTACTAATATCTTAAACAAAAATCCTAAGATCAAGAGACCTTGAAAGAGTGTGGCAAACGGTATGAACTTGAAATATAAAGTGGGTCTACCTGTTCTCATTAGATTCCCATAAGGAAGTGTGGTATGGATAGAGAAGTAAAGATTTATTCTGTGTCCCTTCTTTTTTATTACTCTTCTGACTCTGTATCTGACAAATTGCTTATCTAAGGTAACTTCTTGCTGACTTTCTTCTTGGATTACCCAACCCCACCCCAGTATGACAAAACTAGCTAGGATTGTATGTTCATTTCTGCAAGCAAATATTTTTTCTGCTACATTTGTAAAGCATGATTTACTCATCTTTTTTATGTTAGGTTCTCTTAGGAACACATACATACACATACACAGAATATTCAATTTCCATCACATGGCCCTTTCAGTTGGACAAAGAAGGAATCTATAAAGAATCTGTTTTACTCTTACCTCCCAGAAAGTCCCTCAGCATAGTTATCTCCTCAAGTAGCAGGTGGCAGTTGTGGCCAGGAAGGCTTTGCGCAACTGTGGGTTATTAAGGTGACCAACTTTTTTACAATGAAAAGAAGGACACAAATAAATTGGGAAAAAAATATCGTAAATAAAAGAAACATTTTATTCATTGCAACAATAATACAAACAACTTGCATGTGCAAAGTTTGCCAGCCGGGTGTTTGGGCGCGCTCAGCAGCAGTTCCTATTGGCTTTCGAAAGCCAATAGTGGGAGTAGCACAGCTCATGCAAAAGCTGAAAAAAAACAACCATCATAAAAAGGTGCCGGAACACCGTTCTGAGCGTTCTATGAGGGAAAAAGAAAGCCCTGCAGATTAGTCTTCAAATATCGAAAAGGAGGACATGAAGGAGGACACTTTTTGAAGGAGGACAGAACTTACAAAAGGAGGACTGTCCTCCCTAAAGGAGGACGGTTGGTCACCTTAGGGTTATGCACAGTGATGGGATTCAGCCAGTTTGCACCAGTTCAGCAAAACTGGTAGCTAAATTTTGCTGCATTCAGAGAACCGGCTGGCTTCCAGAAGTCCAGTCTAGGCCTCAGAGGCCTGGAGGAGGCTTCCCAGGCCTAGAATGGCCCACCAGAAGTGCGTGGATGCCACTTCCGGAAGTCCATTCTAGGCCTCAGAGGCCCAGGCCTGCATCGAATAAGAAACCGGTTGTTCAGGTATTTGAATTCCACCACTGGTTATGCGTCAGTTACACCCATTCCTGGACCAACAATCCATGCTCACAGTTACCCACATCCTGGTCACCTCTTTTCTTCACTATTGCAAGGTGTTCTCTGTGGGGCTGCCTTTGAAAAATATTCTTTTTTGGTTCAGAAAGTAGGAGCCCGCTTGGTTTTGTGCAAGCCTAGATTTTCACATGTATCAGCTATCTTGCAAAAGCTGTATTGGCTACCAATTTGTTTCTGGGTACAATTCAAGGTGTTAATTTTTCAAAGCCCTACATGGCTTGGACCATCTTTTCCCATCTACCCAACCAACCAAAGTGGAGAAGTAGGGAATGCTACGAGTCCCTTTTCCTAAGAGGGCCATCTAGTGGGACCAAGAAGAAAGGGCTTTTCTGTAGTGGCTCCCTTCCTGTGGAACATCATCTAAGATAAGATTGGCCCCCATTATAACACTCTTTCACAAGGCCCTATAAATGTGGTTCTATCAATGGGTCTGGTGACCCCAGAGTGATATGAAACCCATCAAGTGGCTCATCTGATTGTTATCACTAGGGAGTGAGGGGTTATGGTTTTTTGTAATGAGGTTTTATTAATAATAATAATAATAATAGTAGTAGTAGTAGTAGTAGTAGTAGTAGTAGTAGTAGTAAAGTTGGAAGGTACCTTAGAGGTCATCTAGTCCAACCCCCTGCTCAGGCAAGAAACCCTATACCATTTTGGATAAATGGCTGTCCAGTCTCTTCTTAAAAACTTCCAGTGTTGGAGCATTCACCGCTTCTGGAGGCAGGTTGTTCCACTGGTTAATTGTTCTAACTGTCAGGAAGTTTCTCCTTAGTTCTAGGTTGCTTCTCTCCTTGATTAGTTTCCACCCGTTGCTTCTTGTCCTGTCTTCAGGCACTTTGGAAAATAGCTTGACTCCCTCTTCTTTGTGGCAGTCCCTGACATATTGGAACACTGCTATCATGTCCCCCCTCATCCTTCTCTTCATTAAATTAGACATTCCCAATTCCAGCAGCTGTTCCTTATATGATTCTTGCTCAGAATCACTGAGAAAAAGTTAGGCAGCTATATAAATTTTCTTAATAAATAATAAATAAAACATGATCCTGGAGAACTGAAGGACAACCTATCCTGACTTCCTCCACAAGTCATAAAGGGAGAAATTGTGAAGGACTTCTTTTCATTCTCTTTTTAGATTGGGCTGAGTAAATTTACAGTGTGAAGGAAAGTGATAATACAGAAATCACTAGCAGTTGTAGCTTCTAACACTTCCAAGAAAAAAGATCAAGACACCACCAAGGTAGATTTGAAGAAAAAAATCTTAAACATCCTAAGATAAAAAAACAGAAGTGTCTTTCATAGGAAAAGAAATATTTAAGGAACTGTAAAGCAGATTTTTAGCACATCATTAATTCTGGCTTCCTCCATTAGCCAAACGAACAACAGCTATAATTTCTATTTGGGCAGGAGTGCCAAGAAGAGATCAGCCCAGCCTAACTGCATTTAATTGCCTGCATATTGCTCATCGCTCCTTTCCAACCCTGAAAAACTATCTCCTCCTTTCTTTAAGAGAAAATAAAGGTCTGAAAAGTAAGATTAAAAACAAAGTCAATTCATGAATTCTGAAGTTATAACTTCAACAGTTAAAAAAAAAAGACAAACCAGGGGTAGTGTTTACTAGTGAGTTTGATCAGAAAATCTGTAGATCACTAAAGTGTATGAAGCATATTTGGTACACTGTTTTCTTACCTGTTGGCTAAAACTCAGAATTATGAAATGAGAAGGGAGTTAAGAGTTAACATTCCCAATACTTCCATATACTCTGCTATTCTTGTTAAAGTTCACAAAGTTTGGGTCAAAATTCTGTGCTATCTACACTGCTTCTCCTCTCAGCAACAAGCATCAAACTATTTGGTTTTAATTATTGATGTTGTCTTTGTTTGTTTGAGGCCTTCCCAGTTTCTCTATGTTGTTAACATTTCTTCAGCAACATTGCTCTGTTTTGTGTAAATACAAAGAATTTTTTAAGCTGAGCCAGATCACATTTAATACTCCATCATACAACTAGTGCAGCCCTAATTAAATAGAGGACAGATGGCAGTCCTTGTGTAATAAATAGAAATCTTGTGAGGTTTGCTTTTTTTTTATTGAGCATAAAATACATAACAGATTTCTTGCCACCTAGGTAGAATTGAATGAGATACAACTTTCCTCCACCCTCCATCAAGTCTTCATAAAAAGCAGAAAGCAGCTTTGCAGAACTCCACACACACTAGAAATGGCAGACTACACTTCACATAATCCCCAGCCAACATAGTTGGGATTATGAGTTACATTCCAACATCTGGAAGGAACCCATACTGAGTCCTTTGGAAACCTGTCAGGCAAGGCAAATTCACATTAATTTAAAGGGAAGATTAGGAGATATTAATTTTTAAATATCTCTGATTAAAGAAAAAAGAATGAGAGTTAAGATATCACTTTGGAAAACATTCAGCTGGGACTATTTAGGGGGAAAATAGATATAGCATGATATAGATGATAGATAGATAGATAGATAGATAGATAGGTAGGTAGGTAGGTAGGTAGGTAGGTAGGTAGGTAGGTAGGTAGGTAGGTAGTAGATAGTGGATAAACAGATAGAAAATAGTCAGGTAGACAGAGATAGATAGGAGAGAGACAGCGAGAGAGCACAACTGCTAACAAAAAACAAACGCATGGATTTTCTTTATCTAAACATGGGCATCCAGGAAAGAAATTTTACACGTCTTATGTGCAAAATATTGAGCTCATGGATCTTATGTAAAGATTACACTACAACTTTCCTGCAACCAAAGGGCATAAGCCACATCTGACAAGAGGCCCCACGTATAACAATATCAGAAAATTTCCTTGTCTAAATCATAATTACAGAAAGTGAACAGAACCCAGCTGTCTTTGACCTATATGCCTTCCATACATGTGGCTAACTTCCAGAATTCCACTGTCTGCGTGGCCATTGCTGGACTTTGGGGGAATGAAAGCCCATACTTCAAATGAGTAGATGGGGAGGTCTCAGAAGAATGGAAATGGTTGTAATAGAAAATAAGAACTCCAGAGGTAACATATCCTCTACGACCTCGGGCCATAAAAAAAGTTCAAAACTACATCAGAAAAAAATAGAAAGAAATTCTCAATAATCCTGAGAAGTAGATATAAAAACAGAAATCTCATTGCCAGGAAAAGAAAATATTTAAGAAATTGCAAAACAAACTTCAGCATAGAATTTCCTCCAGGACCAGAGGCTATTGAATCCAACTCCTGGGTCAAGTAAGGAATCCAAATTAAAATATCTCCAGTAAATTGAGCCTCTACTAGAACAGATTCAAATTTCCACCTCTCCAGGTAATTAGCTTTAATATTGTTCTTATTGTTAGGAAGTTTTTCTTGGGCAAAGTGGTTTTCCTGTAACTTAGATCCCATTTTTTGTCAGGCAATGTATTCCCCCATAAATAGGATTGGGGCACAATTGGGCCACAATTCTCAACATTGATATCCTCCAAATATCTAACTCCATCGCTGAGCATTTAATGAGTTGAAGTCCACACATTTGTAGGGTGCCCAAAAGTAACTTCCTGAAAACAATATTGGTTTCACTTATTTTTGGATCTGTCACTTCTCTCTCCTTTTAGTTTTGGTCTCACCATCATGTACATCTCTAAGTAGAGGGAGGAATTACACACTATGTTGTTACCAGTCACCTAATCTGGAAAAAAAAATCTTTTGAAGATCTTCACTCTCCACTTCAGTTTTCTTCATCCTGAACTATTTGATTGAAGAGATCTATGGGACCCTCAATAAATTACCACTCCAATTAATATGCTGCTTAAGCTTCTAACAACAACACATTCTCAACCCTGGTATCCATGAGTTGAAGTGAGTAGGTCAAATGTCAACATGGTGGCCATAAGCACATGATCAAAACCCTGTCCTTTGTACATGCATGTGACATTATATAGTCACAGTTGCCTTTTTGACTTTTTGAACTCACCTCTCCCTCAGGCAGATATCTGAGTGTAGTGATTAAGAAAAAACTTCTGTATCCCTACAGCAGGATGTGGAATTGACTTTGTATATGATATCAGCTGCAAATATACTTCATGTATCCTGTTTGAAATAATACATAATTCCTTCTCTAGAAAATGGCAGACCAAACTGACAGTATACATCAATGACAAAAATAACTTCATGTTCAAAAAACAAGTCTTAACTGAACTGCATTTAATGTGGAGCATTTATAGATTATAATCTGTATGGAGGTTTATCACATGTAAAGTTGGGGTTCTTTTAACATAAGGATTTTAAATACTAGATTGTGCTTGCCTTTTTAAATTAGATAGAAACTCTTGTTAATTGTTTATTCTGATCAGTTATTCTTATTCTATTGCCTGTATTTGTTAGTTATTGAATACTAATCTGATTTTAATAATGGCCTTGTGATGCCAAATTGATATATGATCACTTTATATATAGTATTAATTTAATGTTACTCCAAAGATCCTTATTCAATTGGATATAGCTTATAAATCTCTGTTTTCTGTTGTTATTTTTTTAATTCCTTTTTCTGATCTTTTCCTTGGTTGTGTTTTCAAATATCTCTATCGTCCATCTATCTATCTATCTTTCTATCTATCTATCTTACCTATCTTACCTATCTGTCTGTATGTCTGTCTCTGTCTGTCTTTCTGTCTGTCTATCTATCTATCTATCTCTATCTGCTTTATTTATAAAATTTTAGATATGATATGATACAATGATATATGATATTATATGATGATATGAGAAAGTCTCAGAGAACATTGCAAATAAAATGACTGGAAATATTTAAATAGGTTACTTCTATCATAGGTCAATGCTAATAATAATCCACAAATACAGTTCAGACTGGAGGGAAGCAGGTAATGTAAATATCAATAAAACAATCAGAACCCAAAAGCTTATTAATTATGATTGTTTTTCCTTAAACTCCTTTGAAGGATGATGTTGAAAAAAATAGCTGTTCCCACTTTTAATACAGAAGTTTTTCTGATCAACTCAATCTTCCGAGAATTCTATTCATTCCATAAAGGTTAGGAGAAATAATGCTAGACTAATCCAATGAAAAACAGAGGGGAATCAGGAAATAATAACTTCCCACTCTCCTTTGCTGTAGCTTGGAGAACTTATTTAAACGGTTGCTCCATGATTGACTCCATGGTCACCAGAGAGTGTATGCAATTGGTAACCAAAGATGAAAAGCAGCTAGTTGTCCCAAATGTGCTTTTTTCAAGAGGCAATTAAACTTTCTTTGTTTTTCCTTGAAGACATTTCTCTTCTCATCAAGAACCTTCTTGGATAAGAAGTGAAATGTCTTCAAGGAAAAACAAAGAAAGTTTAATTGCCTCTTGAAAAAAAGCACATTTGGGACAACCATGACTTGGATGGCTAAGAATCTCCATTGGCAAGCAGCTATACCTACTATTTTTTTTAAAAAATGTAGTTTTTCTTTTTCTTAAGAAAAGAATTATGATGCTCTGTAAAGCAAAGCTGCAGTCTTTTTTTCCCCTTTTTTTTCCCTTTTTTCCGGCCAGCCTCTAAGGGAAGGAGATATGGAGAAGAGCTTTAATTTCAGCCTACTTCTAAATCCAACAGCCCTAGAACTGAGACAAAAACTCTATCCTTAATAGCATTATTGCTTCCCTGCGCTGGGACATTAGCATGTCCAAGTCACAAACTTCTAAACAGACATCAAGGAGATGTTACCCTAGGAAGCCATAGATCTGTCTTCATCCTGTTTTTTACATTACATAATGAGAAATGCATATTCAGGCTTTCCTTCCCCCCCCCACCCTTCAGGAACAAAGGATCAAGTTCCCTTAGAGCTTCTGTTTAGTTCCCAGTGTCTCTCTGCACCTGTGCTGTTCAGGATAGCTCACATCTGCACTTTGAGCAAAAGCCTCTGTTGTTACACACATTGCTAAATCTTTTATGAGAACTGATCATTCAAAAAAGAACAACCAAGTGATGGTGTATTTGCAATGGTCTCTTCTTCCATTTTTGTTTTGTTTCCATCATTTTCCAGTGCTTAATATTTTTTAATTAAAACAAAATCAAAATGAACCCCCTGTCCCCGGTTATCAGAATTAAAGCAGCATGGGAAACTTTAGGACAGTTGTGCATTTGAAACATGAGCCAAACTTTGTTTGCTCAGACAGAGACCACAGCAGATTCAATGGGACCTACTCCTTTGTAATTGCACTACAAACTACTGGCTTAATTCTAATTGGCACAATAGGCATGGGGGTCCCTCAGTTTGTGTACTGATGTATGTGGCATGTATCAACCTTTTTGAAATATCTTATATTGAAAGGTTATTAACAATGACATCATTTCTTGGATGCTCATGTATCCCATTGTTTCCATAGAGTCAGAACCAGTGCACACACATTTCATAACATTCAGGATTCTTGGAAAATTGGAATTCTTGGAAAAATCTTCAGCTTTTTTCAAGCATAGTTTGACCTCACTTAAGCGAAGAAGAGCTTACTTGGACTAAATCAGTGCCTTTACAGTCCATCCATAATGATAATATTTTAAATATTAATTTAAATGTAGCAAAAACTACTGGGACCATCAAATTGAAAAGGTTTTGGAAAATGAACAGGTTAAGGTCTTATGGGACTTTAAGATCCAAACAGAAAGTATCTTGTTCATAACATGACCTGAAGAAGAGTTATTGTAAAGAAGAAAGTCTGCTTAATTGATGTTGCTACAGCAACTGATGCCAGGACTGAGGAAAACCAATTGGAAAAATTATGAAAACAATGGGACCTGCAGATCAAAACCGAGCACACTTGCAGATCAAAACTGAATATTTATGGGGGGGGGAGATCCATTGTTACACAAATTGTGATTGGAGCCATTGGAGTGATACCTAAAGGACATCCTTGATATTTGGAAATAATGAATTTATGAGATTGAACACCTTCATTTTACAAAAAGAAAACCCCATCCTGCTTATAATAGTGCAACCCTATCCAGGACCAAAGACAATAAACAACTGGACACAGAAGGCCAAGCCACTCTGTCTTACTATGATTCAGTTGAAGTCCCCATCCAGAGCCCTACAGCCTCCAGCACCTCGAAAAAGTATCCACTGCATCACTCACTTCACCTGGGATGAAGAAATATAACTGGGTATCATCAGCATTTTAATGATACCTCATCCCATGGTTATGATTCATTGGACAGAGCAAGATACTAACAATTGCCCTAAATATTCTAATATATCAGGGACTTCCTATTGAATCAACTGTGTCTTTGCAGGCTAAATATTGTAACAAGATTTTTTTTAAAGTTCCCTATATTTTATACAGACAACTCTCAATTTATGACAATTTTGAGCTTAGTATTCAGGTTGTAAGTTGTGGTTGTAAATTCAGGCATCATGTGATTGGATTCAAATTGATGAATACTTTTTTAAAATACAGATAAAGTGAGCATGGCAGTCGTTAAGTGAATCCTTTTTCCCCAATGGGAATTTTTTGTTGGAAGCAGGAAGTAAATGCTGGAAACGGGCAAAAAAAATCACAAGTCATGGTGACGTGACCAGAGGATGCTGCAAATGGCTATAAAGATGAGCCAGTTGCCAAGCAACTATGTGACAGTGGGAGGATATGTTTTCAGAGGTCATAAGAAAGTGTCTGGGGATATCCATCATAATTATTTGTCATCATAGTCATCAACTGTACCAGCTGTACATTGAGATCTACCTGTAAAACATTCAAAGATCATTTAAAATACTTGATATACAGACATATGTTTAAAAGACCACACATGGTCTTTAAAAACATTCATATATGATGTCATTTACTGGCATCTCATTTATCATTTCATTTGATGCTTTTGTAATATTAGCACACAGTGCCAGACTAATGTAGTTTGATATTCTTATAATTTCCAGCCTTGCCTTGCTGTGAGAAAGTTATGGAAGATATGGCCTAACATATTTGAAGGCATAAAGCCTAAGTCGGTGGCTCATTTAAGTATTAAAGTTCACAGATTTTCCTACAAAAAAGTGGGGAATGTGTGCCCCACCCTGCCAGTTAAGTGTTCAACTTAATATCCCTAGTCATTGGGGATAATTGTAAAGAATGGTAGAGATTGTAATTAGAGATAGTAACTAGCAACAGTATTCAGCTGCATCTTTAACAACATTGTCCCCAATTTGTGCTACATTTTATAGTGTTTCTTTCCTGCAAAATTAGCTTCTTGCAAAAGCCAAGTGCCACAAATATATTAATTTTAACTGGAAATGATAGCTTTCGAATAATTCACTTGCTTAATTCCCAAACAGAATTATTATTAAGTCAATTATGTCTTCAATAATTGACATATTTTGCATAATCTGTCATAATATTTGTACTGCCAAGCTTCTACTGTGAATTCAGCTCAGTTTCTTGGGGGTGGGGGCACAGAATGGCATTTGGGAGTTTTCAACCTTAGGTGAACCCTAAAGTAGATGTGTCAAAACAAACTTAGAGAAGCAGTTCCAAAATGGAGTGATAATATTCATGCAAAATGTGCCGAATCCAAATATATCAGAAGATGGATGACATATTTTGAGTTCAAAATGAATTTGAAATTGAGCAATCATATGTGAGACCCGCTTCCCAAATTCAGCTCCAAGCCAAAGACATCCTTGCCTTGTGGTGTTCCAGATATCTGTATGAGTGTCCAGACCAAATACAATACATGGCTAATAAGAAAACCTTGGTTAGTCATTTCATTAAAGCATGTGGTGAGTTTAATTGCTGTCTTAATGAAACTTAATGAAACTCCCAAGAATCTTTGCAGGATAAATTCAAACGACAGTTCTTACTATTTTGCTTTTATATTTAGAAACCTCACAAAAGAGAAAAGATTAAGCAAAATTTTAATGAAGGGAATTGAATTATGGAGGAAGGGTACAAAGAAGTCTTTAATGTAACCATTTTATGGGCATTTTTTTTACCATGGGTGATTTAAAAATAATTATGGTCTCTAAGATCTAAAAGAGCATTGAAAACATTCAGTGATGGTCCTGCAGGGAGGTAAATTATTTTGCTCAGAACAGAAATCCCACCATTTTGGGATAAGGTCTCAAACAGAGGCTCAAACCTTGTGGAAGCTTAATGTTCAAATTTTCTCTAACAAAAAATGTACCCTATAATTTGCCATTTTAATAGCAAAATTCACACATGAATCACAGGGAATATTATCAATACAAGATATATTTCTTGAAAATCAGAATGACTGCACACATTATTCTCCATTACTAAATCCAAAAATCTAATCATCAAACTGAGCAATAGGATTTCAAAAGCAACAGGCTTGGTTTGCTGCTTACTAAAATTAATACAAATTACCTTGTATATTACTAACCTCAAATTATAAAATCCAGAATCTAAAATTTTCTAATACCATTAGGTTACTTCAGAAAAAACATACTGAGTTATTAAGGAGAGTTTTGGCCAGTGCATATGAAAACCTAACTTGTTCTATATAAGAGTCCCTTGCTTTAGGCACAAGTCTTTAGTAGGAAAATTGCTTTGTCCAGTACTGATTTTTCTGCCAAGAAGTTATCTTTTTGGGAATCACAGATGAATACAACCAACATTAACTATTATAATTTTTAATGATTGTGCTATCAAGCCATTTTTATCTCTTGCAGACCACATACATAGATTTTCTCTATGATGATCTATTGCTAACCTGGTCTTTCAACTCTCCCAACAGCCTATTCTTGCCATTGTAACTGTTGCTGTTGGCCATCCTCTTCTCTTTCTTTCTTTCTTTCTTTCTTTCTTTCTTTCTTTCTTTCTTTCTTTCTTTCTTTCTTTCTTTCTTTCTACCTTTTTAAGTATTAGAGCCTTTTCCAAAGATTTTTTTTTAAAAAAAGTATAAATAAATAATGGAGTTCTCTCCATTACTACTGAGCTATTCTTTCTCAGGGTGAAAGGTCAGCTTAAGTAAGAATTCTAGTCAAACCATGTCTTTATTACTGAGTTTTATGGGACCTTATTATCATAACAGAAACAAAAATCAAACCATTTACTAATAGTTTAAAATAGAATAGAGAATAAAGTGTGGAATCAGTTGGCCATTGGGTTTCCAAAAAAGGGGGGAAACCTAATAATTTTTAAAAGACTTAACAATACAGGTGAAAGAAGGCATCAAGTTCCATCTTCTTTTTAAGCTGTTGTATATAAATGACTGTAAACTATTGTAGCAAAATGTTTTCTTTTTCTGATTAAGAATTAAGCCTGCTGAGGGAAAAATAATGGTTAAATCAAATTGTCTGCAGTTGTTTGTGTGTGTGGCAACAATAAAGGCCCATTTTGCTTTGTAGAATTTGTTTTTATAAAGAGGTTATTACAACGACCACTTGTAAGAGACACACAGCACTCTCTCTCTCTCTCTCTCTCTCTCTCTCTCTCTCTCTCTCTCTCTCTCTCTCTCTCATACACACACACACACACAGAGAGAGAGAGAGAGAGAGAGAGAGAGAGAGAGAGAGAGAGAGAGAGAGAGAGAGAGAGAGAGAGAGAGAGAGAGAGAAACTCATACAAAATAGAATTTTCTCTCTCATTTGCCCATCTATCTTTTCATCTTCATGCCTTCTTCCAATTATTTCAGGACCTTCTTGTGGTTTCCTGAACAAAATTATATCCTGAGGTCTAGCATTTACCATAGACAAGGGATCATTTTAAAAAATCAACAATAGAGAATAATAAAGTTTATATATGCATTAAACAGTACACAAGCCAGGAAGATATTAGTAAGTGGCACTTAATTAGGGTATCTTTAGTTTCTAATCATATTTTCAAAACTAAAAGATCTTCCATTGACATCATTTTCAGAACTGGATGCACAGGTTGCAAGATAAAACAACTTCATATAGAGTCAAACTGTTCTCTTGATCTAAAAATCAAACTAGCCTATAGCTTAGTTACAGATTTCAAGAGATCATTGGCAAAAATGTTTTGTAATAGAAGCAATATGAAACAAAATCTACTTCCAAAGAGAAGTGATGCTTCCCCCCCCTACTAAAAGTCTTCAGAAAAAAATTGGACAATAAACCTATGGTTCATAATTTTGCAATTTCATGTACTAAACAAAAGTTTGGACCTTCCAACATTACAATTTCCTAGAAAGGTACAAGTATAATGCCAATTGGGGCAGTCAAGAAGCAATTTCCCAACAGTACTTGTTCTGCTTCTTTCAAAAACCAACTTTCCAAAGAGTGATAAAACCTGAGTTTATAATGAGTACATACAAGACAAGAGTAGTGTTATTGAAAAGACCTGGGGAAATGCCTCTGCAGAAGTTTTTCCTATAAATGGTCATAATGCACAGTGCTTATGACTAAGTTCATCATGCTGAATATATATATATAGTAGTGGCCAAAATTGTGGAAACCTTTTGGGAAAAGTGTATTTTTGAGGTTTGATGGCTAATAACACCACTTTTTTGGGGGGGAGTAGTAGCATAAAATTATATATCAATGGAAAGATAATTTAATCAAGAATGTAATGCAACAAAGTTTGTTCAATTATCTGTACTGTATTCTATGAAAGGTTATAGTCAAATAACCAGAAAAAGGAAGCACAACTTGCTTAGGTTGATATCAGGTAGCTTTCCTTCATCTGATTGTAGCCAATGAGCATGAGTTTTTAGACAGCCAATCAGATGTCATCTTGTTTTGGCAATGGACCAATCAGATCACAGTAGGATTCAGTTATTGATGTCATGTATTGAAAATGAGAGGAGGATATTTGTCAGTGTGTTATGTGATCGCTATCAAGTTGGTTGGGTTTTTTGTGTTCTTTCATATAGTGAGCTTGTAAAACATAATAAAATTAAAGTAATGGTCAAAGCGTTGATTGATCACCCAGAAAGTGATGTAAAATAGTATTATTAAGTGAACAAGGCTGAAGTTATAAAGAAATTAGAAGAAAAATTGGTGGAAACTTAACCAAAGGTGGCATTTCTACTGTACACTTTTCCCAAAAGGTTTCCACAATTTTGGCCACTGCTGTACTTTATAGCATAAATATTCACAGATATTCCAGATAAACTAATGGTCACAATATGGCAAGGAACTGCCAAATCTCTAAGCATATAAATCAGAAAACATTAGCTGGAGTATTAGCTGCTGTTCCAGCAAAAGCCTGCAAGCAACTAACAAAAGGCCTGGTTTTTCCATAGCTCCATTTCTGTTGAGTACTGACTGTGTTTCTTAGAAGACCATGGCATAATTCCCATACTCTACTGAAGTGAGAAAGTTGTAGAAAGGGATGTTAAAGGTTTGACCTATATGAACAAACATGAAAAGGTTTGACCTGTATCTTGTTAGATCCTGAGCCACTCTTGGTGCGATATGAAATCCAATCCAAGACACAGTATAACACTTCAAGATACAACTCTCAGATATGACCATTTTTTGGCTCACTGAATCTCCAAAACAGATTTATTCTTATGTAACATACTTTTTCATGTTATGCTTAACATACTTATTCTTCAGCTCTGTCTGGCAGGAAAATATGTTCTTCTTGGGAGTAGCCTCCAATCTATCTCAAAAAACATCTTCCAGATGATGGGCGAGAAAGCATCCACTGATTCTCGGCAAGCAGTCAAATTCAAAGAGGGTTACTGTTCAACTGTTCTACAAGCATACTCTCAGTTATTGTGTATTTTTATCTCCTGAAGTACTGGTCCACAAGTTCCATGTTAGAGTGCCTGCAAAATTTCAGTGTGAAAAAACAAAGTAATGTTTGAGTTATGGAAGTGTGGAGGAACATCTGAAAGTAGTAACTTCCTCCTTCCACCCCCCCCATGTTGTTTGCTTTCTTGTATTCCTATAATTTAAAAATAGACCCACACAAATTCAGCTAAATGGGTTCCTCTTCTCAAAACATTTTGAAAATAAATATATAGTCAGGATAAATGCTTCTGTTCAAAGCATCAACCACAGAACACATTTGTACAAGAGTGCCACAATTCATTCCTCCAAATAGACAGTTGTAGAAAAAACTCAAAATAAGGAACACATTTTATCATGATGCATAGCATTTCTGAGGCCTCTTCTGCATACTCTGTTTGCACCGGTCTGGGATTGGTGCCATGACCCAGCATTCTCATGACACTGGACCTTGTTAGCTGCTCTTGTGCAGCTGAGCCAATAAACTTCTGGCTCAACTTTAGGGCAGGATCAAACTATGTGAAGAAAAATGTGCAGAATTAATGCAGAAATTGTGAGATAGGTGTTTTCCTTGGTTTTGGTTACCTCTTAGATTCTCAGTGCCCCTTTGCATTCCCTGTCATTTCCCCCTCTCCCCTTTCTGAAAAATCATATAGAACAATATACGGACAGAGAAACATGCAATAAAGTAATGCTAATTAATGCCCCCCCTTCACCAATTGGTCAGTTAGATGGAACTTATTGGAAGTACCAAGTATTTCAAAGAAGACAAGAGGGAAGATATGTTTTCTGAGACTTGGAATGTAAAACTACTGGCTATCTTGAAAAACTTTATAGATTTGCACCTGAACTGAGGACCATACAGGTAAAATTCCATACTTCATCTATTTAAGGCAGCGGTTCTCAACCTATGGGTTGCAACCCCATTTGGGGTCGAACGACCATTTCACGGGGGTCGCCAAACACCGCAGTCTGCCAATTTTTCCCCCTTTTCCCCTCGGCCGGCGCAGGGGGCAGCACCGCGCATGCACGGGGTAGCAACGCGCATGCGCGATGCGGGCCGTCGTGCCGCGCATGCGTGATGCATGCTGTCACGCCATGCATGCGCAATGCAGGCCATCACACCGCGCATGCGCAATGCGGGCCGTTGTGTGCGTGCCACGCATGCGCGATGCGGGCCGTTGAGTGCGCGCCGCGCATGCGCGATGCGGGCTGTCGTGCCGCGCATGCATGATGCAGGCCGTCGCGCCACGCATGCACGATGCAGGCCGTCGTGCCGCACATGCGCAATGTGTACCGTCGCATGCGCGGTGCAGGTCGGGGTCACGCCGCGCATGTGCGGCGCACGTCGGGGTTGCGGCCTGCAAAAGGTTGAGAACCGCTGATTTAAGGGCAGGAGGTCAAGCCTGTAATCCCTGATTTGTGGAGTCCTACAAGAGTTAGCACTCTCCCCATTCTTGTTTAATGACCACACCCTTTCGCTTCATGCATTCAGATCATTCAGCAACATGAATGAGGTATCATCAGCTTTATATCTCCACCCAGCCAATCAAGCAATGTCCCAGAGGATCTGTCTATTTGGAAGGTGTCAGCCCCCCAGAGAAGGAAATATTAAAAGGGCAGAAAAATATATTTCCTCAGAAGGATTTTAAAAGCAGAAACCAATACTGCCCCCAAGTCTCTCTGTCCCAAGCAGAAGCCAGCTCTATACAAATGTAGATGTAAACCATCAGAAAGGCCCCAGCTAGGAGATCAAGAAGACAAAAACACCTAAAATCTGCATACCTCATCCAAACTCTAAGAGTCATTACCCCCAGCACCAGGGAAGTAGGATATGACCTTTGGGACATATCTACCACCATCAAGAATACCAGAAGTGCATACACAGACTCAGGTCAGAATACGTGACACAGGAAATACAAAACCCTAAAACAGGAACAGGAAACTACTCCAAACAAAAGGCTTCAGAGGGTATAAAAACTTACTCCCCACATGTGCTCAGCCCTTTTTCTCTCCTCTTTACTGCCAGAACCATCTTTCTGTCTGGCTCTTCAATAAACTGCAACCTTCTTTCTAAAGCAGTCGCCATATTGTTTATCCCCAGCTTGGATGAACCAGGATGAAGATTTTTCTTTCAAAAGAGGGTATGGGATATTACTTGAACACTTTCTATAAATAGATTGTAACAAAAGATCTTCAGAGTACAAAGATCTTCATTTGTATAAACCTAAAGTTATTTATGCTTGACTTCATACATCATACTAAGCTATGAGGAGGATTTCTTATTCATTTTGACTCAAAAGATGTGATAAGTTTATAAGTCATGGTTTATGGCTTAGGTAGAATAACAATTCCAACTAATATATAGTTTATCCAACATGGTCTATGTAACCATGGCTTAGTATATTATACAAATTTGGCCAGCTGCCAACTCTAAAATAACCCCAAAGATCTCCATATAAGTATTGTGCATGTCCTGAAAATTTGTAGAAAGAAATAATCTCAAATCAAGGGATTAAACACCAACTTCTCAGGCATGTCTTCAGAGTTTTAGAAAGGTTCATCAATTTGTTCTCATTATCCACCTTTAATAAGCTGACTTTTTTAAATGTTATGGACTTTTAACATGTATCACTGAATAATGCCTGCTTCCAGATAGAATGTTATCTTCCTTTATCATCTATAGTTTTTTTCATCAATCCTGTAAGCAAAATTAGATAACTAAGTTTGAATCTTTTTCAAATTGGTTCCCCATTTTTGGCCTGTGGCTCTTTATTTTCTAGAAAATGGAAAGCACAATAATAGAAGCAAATCCTTAATCAGAGATTGAAACTAATAATTTTTGATGTGCTCATCACAGCAGAAAAGCTAGCATTCTTGCAATGTATTTCAGCCTTCACATTTACTAATAGTTTCTTATTGAATTAAGTGTTTAAGTACCAGATATTTGCCTCACAGAAACTTAAAAATATTTTCTGGCTTTAGTGTTAATTTTTTTCTGGGCAAACTGATGATCCAATACAGCCATTTTTAATTTAGTTAAATTAAAGTTTTTAATTTAGGTCAATCTGTGTCATTAAATGATTAAATATAATTTAAACCCAGAAAGAATCAACCTGCAATTTGGTTGTGACCACAACCAGCCACTCAACTGTTTGAACAGGCAAGAGTACAATTAACCCTATCAGTACTGAGCAACAGCTCAATCTCAGAAGGACATTTTTAAACTATCATAACACAAAGTCCTATATATCTCATCTAAGCTTCTTCTGAAAATGCAGTCATATTTGCTTATGAAGTTTATTTAGCACTGGGCTGTGAAATCCATTTTAAACATTTGTTTACTAGGTTGTTGTTGTTGTTGTTGTTGTTATGGCTCATCTCACAGTCAGCCAGATGTTCAGACTGGATTTGGCATTTTGTCTACCTATTGAGTCCTTACCCAGTACCTGGGATAGGAAGATGTGAATGTTTGATAGTATTATAGATATCGTCGCAGGATGGAAGCAGTTCCTAGTAAGGCTGCCTTTTGCAATCGACTAATAGCGAATTTGTCAATGCCAATGGTGTTCAAGTGGTGCTGTAGTAGTAGTAGTAGTAGTAGTTGTTGTTATTATTATTATTATTATTAGTAGTAGTAGTTATTATTATTATTGTTATTATTATTATTGTTATTATTATTATTATTATTATATACTCCACTAAATTTGGACTATTGCCCTTGTCATCTCCTGATTAGGAGATACAATGGGTACTGGCGTTTGAGCATTACTTGCATAGCAGAGATTACCAATAAAGGAGAATATTTGTAGTTTAGGGTTGAAATGAGGGGTCCTTGGTGCTCTCTGAGCTTGCTTGTTTTCTTGCAGATGTTTCATTATCCAAACTAGGTAACATCAATGCTAGTAAGGCGTGCTCTTTGCTGTCAGTTTATATTCTGGTGGCTTCTCTGTCAGTGTTGGTGGGAGTGGTTTAGAGGTTCTTTGGTTGGGCTGTTTACTATAGGCTCTTTGACAGTGTCTTGATTGAGGTATTGTTTACTTGATTGTTGGTCTGAAGTTAACTTTGGAGTTAATCTATGCTAATCTGGGTGCTGATTGCTGTGGCAAGGTGCTTAGGTCTTTTTGTTCAGTATAAAAAGTGGAAAGAGGGGCATGTAACTAAGGCAGAATATCAGCAAATAGCCCAAGCCCACAAAGATGAAATGAGGAAAGCTAAGGTTCAAAATGAACAAAGGCTTGAGACAAAAGTCAAAAATAACAAAAAGAGCTTTTTTCACCATGTAAAAAACAAGAAAAAAGTGAAGGAAATGATTGGTCCATTAGTGGGAGAAAGTGGCAAGAAGGTGACAAGCAAGAGGGAGAAAGCAGAACTATTTAACTCATTTTTTGTGTCCAACAGTCCAACCTATCAAAAACAGTACTGTAAAAAACAGATTAGAAACACAAGTTAAGATAGGCAAGAAAATGGTAAATGAGCATCTGTCCACCCTAGACAAGTTCGAATCACCAGGACCAAATGGATTACACCCCAAGGTTCTGAAGGAACTGGTAGATATGATCTCAGAACCACTGAACTATATCTTTCAAAGATCCTGGAGCACTGGGGAACTACCAGAGGACTGGAAAAGAGCTGATGTAGTTCCCATCTTCAAAAAAAGGGAAAAAATGGATCCAGGAAATTACAGACCTATCAGCCTGACCTCAATACCTGGGAAGATTCTGGAAAAAATAATCAAGTAACAAATCAGTGAATACCTAGAGGCAAATAAAGTCATTACCAAAAGCCAACATGGGTTTGTCAAAAACAATTCATACCAGACAAAACTTATTGTATTTTTGACGAAGTGACAAAATTAGTGGACCAGAGGAATGCTGTGGATATAATTTACTTGGACTTCAGTAAGCATTTGATAAAGTAGACCATAACCTACTACTTGATAAGATAGAAAATTGTGGGTTAGACAGCATCACCACCAGATGGATTCATACCTGCTGATCGGCCATACTCAGTGTTTGGTCCTCAATGGAACTACATGGAGGGAAGTGTGTAGTGGGGTGCCCCAGGGCTCTCTTCTGGGCTCACCTTCATCAATTATTTGGATAAGGAGATAGATAGGGAACTCAGCAAATTTTCAGTTGATACCAGCCAGGTAGGAATAGCCAACACTCCAGAAGATAGGCTTAAGATACAAAAAGATCTTGACTGACTTGAACATTGGGCGCAATCTAACAAAATGAAATTCAATGGTGAAAAGGTAAGGATTTATATTTAGGCAAGAAAAACCAAATGCACAGGTATATTATGGGCAGTACCTTGCTCAACAGTAGTAACTGTGAGAGGGATCTCAGAGTCCTAGTGGACAATCACTTAAATATGAGACAGCAGTGTACTGCAACTGCCAAAAAAGCCAACACAATCCTAGGTTGCATTAACAGAGGGATAGAATCAAGATCATGTGAAGTGTTAATACCACTTTACAATGCCTTGGTAAGGCCACACTTGGAATACTGTATCCAATTTTGGTCACCACGTTGTAAAAAAGATGTTGAGACTCTAGAACTGGATGTCAAACTACCAGCCCACAGGCCGGATGTATCATGGCGAAACCGTGCCCACCCCATTGCCCGCAATGGGAGAAAAGTTGCAATATGTCGCAACACATCATATGACATTGCAAGTTTTACATCTCTGCTCTAGAAAAAGTACAGAGAAGAGCAACAAAGGTGATTAGGGGACTGGAAGCTAAAACATAAATGGAATGGTTGCTGGAACTGGGTATGTCTAATTTAATGAAGAGAAGAACTAGGGGTGACATGATAGCACTGTTTCAATATCTCAGGGGCTGCCACATAGAAGAGAGAATCAAGCTATTCTCCAAAGCACCTGAAGTCAAGAAGCAATGATGGAAACTAACCAAAGAGAGAAGCAACCTAGAACTAAGGAGAAATTTCCTGATAGTTAGAACAATTAATTAGTGGAACAACCTGCCTCCAGAAGCTGTGAATGCTCCAACACTGGAAGTTTTTAAAAAGAGACTGGACAACCATTTGTCTGAAATGGTTTAGGGCTTCCTGCCTGAGAAGGGGGTTGGACTAGATATTATTATTATTGTTGTTGTTGTTGTTGTTATTGTTATTCACACAGTCAGCCACATGTTCAGACTGGACCTAGGATAGGCAGATGTGGATGTTTGAATTGATGGTATTACAGTTATCATTGTAGGATGAAAGCCGTTCCTAGTAAGACCACATTTTGCAATTCACTGATGGTGAATTTGTCAATGCCAATGGTGTCCAAGTGGTGCTCCAGTTATTTTGGGATTGCACCCAAGGGGCCTATTACTATTGGTAATAGTAATAGTAACCTTGCTTGCCTTTGCCATAGTCATTCTATTTTTATTTGTACGTCTTTGTATTTTGTTATCTTCTCCAGTTCTTTCTCTTCTGTTCTGCTGTCTCCAGGCACTGCCACATCCACTATCCAGACTTTTTTGTCTTTCTTATTGACAGTTGTTAAGTCTGGGGTGTTATGTGGCAGGTGCTTGTCTGTTTGAATTCTAAAGTCCTGGAGCAATTTAACATTTTCATTTTCTATGACTTTCTCTATTTTATGGTCCCATCAGTTCTTGCTTGAAGGCAAATGATATTTCTTGCAGATCTTCCAATGCACCATTGTTGCTACTTTGTCATGCCGCTGCTTGTAGTCAGTCTGTGCAATCTTCTTACAGCAGCTTATCAGGTGGTCCACTGTTTCTTCAGCTTCTTTGCATAGGCGGCACTTACTGTCTATTGCTGTCTTCTCAATTTTGACTTTGTATGCATTTGTCCTTAAGGCTTGGTCTTGTGCAGTCAGAATTAGTCCCTCGGTCTCTTTCTTCAACTTTCCTGCTCTTAGTCATTGCCAGGTTTTGTTATTATCTGCTTTCCCAACTATTTTTTTTAATGTACTGGCCATGTAGTGCTTTGTCTTCCAATGCCTCCATTCTGTTCTTCATTTGGTCTTTCTTGTAGGCCAGTTTGGTCTCTCCAGTAGTCAGTAAGCTTTCCTGATATACCAACTTCAGTGCATCTTCATCATTGTCTAGATATTCTTCTAAAGCCATTTTTTCTTCTTCAACCATCTGATGTACTTGCAACATTCCACACCCACCTATTTGCCTTGGTAAATAGAGTCTGTCAATGTCACTGTGTGGATGAAGGGCATGATTCATTGTCATTATTTTTCTGGTCTTCCTATCCATTGCTTTTAGTTCTTCTTGAGTCTAGTCCACTATTCCACCTGTGTATCTAATGACTGGAATTGCCTAGGTGTTGATTGCCTTCATGATATTTCCTCCATTGAGTTTGGACTCTTCACTCTCTTGATGTATTCACCTCTAATTTTTTTCTTGACTTCAGTAATAATAATAATAAAGTTGGAAGGGACCTTGGAGGTCATCGAGTCCAACCCCCTGCTCAGGCAGGAACCCTACACCATTTCGGCCAAATGGCTCTTCAGTCTCTTCTTTAAAACTTCCAGTGTTGGAGCATTCACTGCTTCTGGAGGCAGGTTGTTCCACGGGTTAATTGTTCTAACTGTCAGGAAGTTTCTCCTTAGTTCTAAGTTGCTTCTCTCCTTGATCAGTTTCCATCCATTGCTTCTTGTCCTGCCTTCAGGTGCCTTGGAGAATAGCTTGACTCCCTCTTCTTTGTGGCAGCCCCTGAGATATTGGAACACTGCTATCATGTCCCCCCTCATCCTTCTCTTCATTAAACTAGACATACCCAATTCCAGCAACCGTTCCTTATATGCTTTAGCCTCCAGTCCCCTAATCATCTTCGTTGCTCTTCTCTGTACTCTTTCTAGAGTCTCAACATCTTTTTTACATCGTGGTGACCAAAACTGGATGCAGTATTCCAAGTGTGGCCTTACCAAGGCATTGTAAAGTGGTATTAATACTTCACGTGATCTTGATTCTATCCCTCTGTTAATGCAGCCTAGCACTGTGTTGGCTTTTTTGGCAGCTGCAGTACACTGCTGGCTCATATTTAAGTGATTGTCCACTAGGACTCCGAGATCCCTCTCACAGTTACTACTATTGAGCAAGGTACCCCCTATACTATACCTGTAGATTTGGTTTTTCTTGCCTAAATGTAGAACCTTACTTTTTTCACCATTGAATTTCATTTTGTTAGATAGCACCCAGTGTTCAAGTCTGTCCAGGTCCTCCTGTATCTTAAATCTGTCTTCTGGAGTGTTGGCTATTCCTGCCAGCTTGTTGTCATCTGCAAATTTGATGAGTTCCCCATCTATCCCCTCATCCAAATCATTGATGAACATGTTGAAGAGCACTGGGCCTAGAACAGAGTCCTGGGGCACCATTGAGGACTACACGCTGAGTACAGCCGGTCAGCCAGCTATAAATCCATCTGGTGATGATGCTGTCTAACCCACATTTTTCTACCTTATGAGTAGTAGGTTGTGATCTACTTTATCAAATGCCTTAGTGAAGTCCAAGTAAATTATATCCACAGTATTCCTCTGATCCACTAATTTTGTCACTTGGTCAAAGAATGCAATAAGGTTTGTCTGGCATAATCTGTTTTTGACAAACCCATGTTGGCTTTTAGTAATGACTTTGTTTTCCTCTAGGTGTTCACTGATTCTTTTCCAGAATCTTCCCAGGTATTGAGGTCAGGCTGATTTTTTTTCCTTTTTTGAAGATGGGAACTACATCAGCTCTTTTCCAGTCCTCTGGTAGTTCCCCAGTGCTCCAAGATCTTTGAAAAATATAGTTCAGTGGTTCTGAGATCACATCTGCCAGTTCCTTGAGAACCTTGGGTTGTAATCCATCTGGTCCTGGTGATTTGAACTCGTCTAGGCTGGACAGGTGCTCACTTATCATTTTCTTGCCTATCTTAACTTGTGTTTCTATATTATTTTTTTATGGCACTATTTTTGATAGGTTGGTCTGTATTTTCCCTTTGTGTAAAGACAGATGCAAAAAAACGAGTTAAATAGTTCTGCTTTCTCCCTATTGCTAGTCACCTTCTTACAACTTTCACCCACTAATGGACCAATCATTTCCTTCACTTTTTTCTTGTTTTTTACATGTTGAAAGAAGCTTTTTTTTTTTGGTTATTTTTTACTTTGGTCGCAAGCCTTAGTTCATTTTGAGCCTTGGCTTTCCTCACTTCATCTTTGCAGGCTTGGGCTATTTGTTGATATTCTGATTTAGTTATGTGCCCCTTTTTCCACCTTCTATACTTGTCCTTTTTATCTTTCAATTGGTCAGAGAGTTCTTTATGTAGCTATGCTGGTTTCTTTTGAGAGCTGTTATTTTTGTTGGTATTGAGCTAGACTGGGCTTCTATTGTCTTGCTTTTCAAAATTTCCCAAGCTTCTTGCGTTGTTTTCCCCTGGAGGATTCTCATCCATGGAATCCTTCCCAAGCCCTCTCTAAGTTTATTGAAATTAGCTCTCTTAAAGTCCAAGACTCTAGTCTGACTATGTTCAATTGCTTGTGCTTCCATAATGTTGAATTCCAATACTGCATGATCACTACCTCCCAAGGTTCCTGTGGCTTCAACTATCATTTCATCTCTGTTACTGAGAATTAGATCCAAAATGGCTAATCCAAGTATTTGTAGTAATCTTCTTCATCCAGACTCTTAATGATATTTTCATGGGGCATCTTTATTCCTTCAGTTTTCACTATTTTTCCTTGTTTGATAGTAAGTGTGGCACACTTGTCCAAGCCAAACTCCATTGCAATATTTTGGCTATATATACGAACAGTGTTGAGCAGCAATTCTATTTCAGATGATGTTTTTCCATATAATTTTAGATTGTCAATGTAAAGGAGGTGGGATAATCTGGCAGATGTTTTTGATATTTGATAGCTATATTATTGTTGTTGTTGTTGTTGTTATGTTCCCTTTGGGGCTGGTTGATTATCTTTTTTGCATAGTCTATAGATGTTGTTAATGTCTATGTGTCTATTGATGGCTAATTTGTCAGAGTTTCAGGCTTCTAGAAATTCCCTGGTGTTTTTGTACTTGGCCTGGTCTAGGATTGTCACATTTTCCCAATTGAAACTATGGTTAAATCTGTCTATATGTTGTGAAATTAAAGAATTTTCATCATGTCCTCTGTCTGCCAGTTGTGTTCATGGATGCATTCTGCCAATCTTCTGCCAGTTTCATCTACATAGTGGTTGTTGCAGTTCTTACATTGTATGTTGTAGATGGCTCCTATTTTTTCTTCTGGGGTTGCTGGGTCTTTTGGTTTGCTTAGGATGTTTTGAAGAGCTTTAGCAGGTTTGTGTGCTATGCTGATTCCATGTGGTAGTAGCAGTCTGTTGGTGGTTTCTGATATATTCTTGATGTATGGTATTGTAATTCTTTTTTAGGGTTTGTGTTGGTTGTGCTGTATGGGTTGAGTGGTCAGGGACTTTTTGATAAAGTTGCATGGGTATCCATTTTTTGGAATGTGTTGTATAAATCAGGGCTTTTCAACCTTTTCATCCATTGTACCACTTTTAGGATATGGCAATATCCGAGTACCACCAGTCGCCTAGCAAGGTGTCAAAAACTTGATGACCAAAAAAAAAAAAGGAAAAAAGTGTTAAAGTAAAGGTAGTCCTCAACTTACAACAGTTTGCTTAGTGACTGTTCAAAGTTACAATGGCACTGGAAAAAAGTGCCCCCCAAGCCACAGCCGAGCAAGACACCTGCCTGCCCACCTGGGGCTCTTCCTCCTGTCTGAGGTTTTCATTGTTGTGAGCATTTCTGTTGAGGGTTGGCAGTGGCTGTGGGGTGGGGAGTGTTTGGTTTTTATTCCCCCCGTCTTCTGAGTGGTTGCAGCAGGTTTTGGTCACTTCACATGACCCTGAGACACTGTGACTCTCATAAATATGAATCAGTTGCCAAGCATCTGAATGTAAATCACAAGACCCTGGAGATGCTGCAACATTCCAGCTGATCAATGCTTCTTCTGGGCTCAGCTGAAGTGCCAGGATCAGTGCTGCTTTCCACCTGATTGGTGCTTCTTCAGGGTTCAGCAGTAGCACCAGGATCAGTGTGATCTCCAGCTGGAGCCTGGCACTGATCCTGGCACTTCCACTGAGCCCTGACAGCCCTGCAGCTCCAGCCATCTTTTGCTCAGGTTTGGGTGGTGCTGCCACTGGTTCAGCTCATTCCCCTCCCCCGCTACCACTTTTCTAGGATGGTCGCGTACCACCTGCCAGATGCAATGTACCACAGGTGGTACCCGTACCACTGGTTGAAAAGTCCTGGTATAGATGCTCCATTTCCTTTTTATGCTGTTATGGGTTACTGCAGTGTGTTTGAGCTCGCTTAAATAAAGTCCTTACACAGCTTCTCTTGTGGGAAGTTGGGTTGTTGCTTTGGTAGTGGAGTACCTGGTTAGTATGGGTGGTTTTTCTATAGACTTGTGTTTTTAGTTTGCCATTGTGGTCTCTGCTGATCAGGATGTCCAGGAAGGGTAGTGAGTTGTTTTCTTCTTGAGGTAAGGATTATCTTCCAGAAGCTAGTAAAAATTAATTTTTCAGAAGGTCTTTGATGATAGAGTCTGTGTACCTCTATCTTACTGAAGGTTTTAAAAGCAAATTTTATGCTTATTGCTATGTTAAAATTTGAAAACTACTTGGAGCCCATGAGGATTCAGGCAGGAGATAAATTACATAACCAAATAAACATAACATTAAAACAGAGTTATGCAATATTTTGCTGGAAGCTCACTTGGTAATTTAGAAGAAGGACAAGGGTTGGAAAGTTTAGAACAGGGGTTCTCAACCTTGGCAACTTTAAGGCTTGTGGACTTCAAGTCCCAGAATTCCTCATCCAGCTTTGCTGGCTGAGGAATTCTGGGAGTTGAAGTCCACAAGCCTTAAAGTTGCCAAGGTTGAGAACCCCTGGTTTAGAAGATACTCCATGGCAGGAAAGATATGAGTTCTCTTCCTTTGTGGAATTGATTCTATACCCCAAATAGATTACTTAATAGTTATAGTTACTCGGTTTGGATATTTCCTGTCTTATAAATAGCAAATTTATAGAAAATGTTCAAGTAGTCTTTGTATAAGGCAGATTTTCCCTTCTTGACTTTGCATCTGGAACTATATATATATTTAAATCCCACATATTTGAAGGACACAAGTGGTGGCAAGCTAATTTCAAGGAACTCTGATACCCAATATTATCTTTTAATACTATCCCGCCACAAAATCCCTCCACTCACTCCATCCATTCTTGCTTCATCCTGAGATGAACTCACAGGAAGCTAATTGCTCTCCTTTATTATTTGAAACTAAATATAGTAAACCTTTTGCTGCAAACTCATGTAAACATATAAGCATAAATACCCTTTGGAGTTTCCTATGCTATCATAGATATATTAACCTAAGTCCACTTAGAGAGTGTCATGACAAAATCCCAAGGGCATTTTCCCCATAGATTAAAGAGAAAATAGAAGCAAGATGAGAGAGAAAAGTAAGCAAAACAAAGTCATTAAGTAAATCAGAGTTAGAAGGGGGAGGGGCACATATGTAACCAATTTAGCAGTGTCAACACATCTGGCAGCCAGGCCCCTTTCTCTTAGATTCACATGATAAATATTTTTTATATGTAAACAATACATTATCAAGGATGAGTCAATTTCGCAGGAATAATATTCAGGATAATTATTTATCATCTAGCAATAAAGAACCATATTTATTGGACTTCTTTATAAAATGGGAAGAATCAACAAGAACAAATGGCTGGAGACTGAAGGTAAGCTATACAGAATGCTAATGCTCAACAGAAAATTAATTAAGAAATACATGAATCTCTTCAATTTGTTTCCCACCATCTGCATGCAACTGCATTGCTTCAAAGTCTTAATAAGAAGGTTAAAAGGTTAAAAGCAGTGATTCTGAGTGATGTGCCAGTAGTTAAAAACTAAATTTAATTTAGTACCCAATTCTCCTTGAAATGAAAATTGTTTAAATACAGTAAAGGTGATGGCTGTGGAATTCTGGGAGTTGAAGTCCACACGCCTTAAAATTGTCAAGGTTGAGAAACACTGATTTAGCAGATATTTAATATTTTTTTTCTTTTTTTCAGCTAGTACTGGAAATTCAGTTGTGGGAGGCTCTGTTAACCAGACCAAAAGTTTTGGAGAATTGTTTTTTAAGTTTAGAATTAAGAATATGCAGATCAGAATATAACTACTTGCATTTACTGTTTCCATTAGGAAGGTTGCATTCCAGTCTAAAAGAACAGCTTAGGAATAGATAGACATGGAAAAACTCTAATCCATGTGGTTGCTAGGAACGGAACATTACTTAATTAATCCCATCCTCTTATGATATTTTTACTTTTTAAACAAGTGATCTGCAAAACAATTATATTCCATTTTCCTTAGTGCATACTGATAGTTCATGCTTAACAACCATCACTGGGATGAGCGACTCTGTCACTAAACAACACGATAGTTAAGCAACATATCATGTGATTTCAACTTGCAATTTTACTGCTGGGTTCTGCAATGACACTGCTTGTTGGAAGGCGGGTCTAAAGCTCGCAAATGGTGATCATATGCGTGTGTGGACACTACAATGGTGAGTGTGTGCACTGATCATAAAGTTACTTTTTCAGACCAGTGATCATTTATAACGCTGGCTATAAAAGGCAGTTGTTAAGGAAGGACCTACCTGTATTGTTTTTGTATGCAAATGGCTATAAAGACCACAGGTTGTCATATAAATTATTTCAGGAAATCATTTTATTTACCAATTTCATTCTTTTACACATCAATTTCCCTAGTATAGTTTTTCCAATTATCCTGGAGAAAGTTTGTCTATGTGGTGGTCAATGGCACTTATTGATAGCACATGATCTTTTAAAAAAATTAATTTCTTATTGGTATTTTTCAGAAACGTACGAAGTACTGTGTTCAGTGCTACCATCCATGCTGCAACAGAATTCATTTTGACAGATTACGCACATCCATTTCCCCACATGTCTGCATTAGATTTATTTTACATTCCTAGTTAGAACCAAGATCTGTCTCCCTAAGTACCTATCTAAACATTAAGATCTTCTTGTAAGTGAGTTATCATCTGTAGCTGGTCACTTTTCTCATTAGAGGTCTGATTTTAGAAAACCTTCCTTAAGGGTGATAGAACTGTATCCTAGTATGCCTACAATCTATATCAGGGGTCTTGAAACATGGCCCTTTTATGACTTGTGGACCAACTCCCAGAATTCCTCAGCTCACTTTTGCAGTACACAAGTACACAAGTCATAAAAGGGCCAAGTTTGAAGACCCCTGATCTATATGAATAAACTCTCCTGCTTGTCTGTTAGTAAACTTCAATTGGATGAAACCATGCATTTCAGAGCAATAATTTTTGAATCAACCTACCTCAAATGGATTTACTTAAAGAATGCATCCATTACTCACAAGAGATTGAAATGTGGAAAAAATGTGGCCATTTCATTGCTGCTATACTATTCTCTCATCTGTCTTATTATCTCTTTTCTGTATTTCAAAAACCACAATAAATAAGAGAGGAAACAGTGGGTATCTCTGTCTTATTTCTTTTTTTATACCTCACAGATTTGTTAGATCTCCATTAACAATTATTTGTGCTTTCTATCAAGTATAGATTAATCTTACCCATTTTATAAAATTCTCTCCAAAGTTCATATCTTCCCAAACTTTGAACAAGAAAGCTCAATTCAAATTGTCAAAGACCTTCTTTGCATCTAAGAAAATTAATATGGCTTGCTCTTCATTATGTTGCTCCAAAGTTTCCAAAATGTCCAACACATTTCTAATATTGTGCTTTTAACAGTCTTTTAGGTGAAAACCTACATTGAATTAAATTCTTGCAAAACTATTTTCAAGCTATCAACTAGAATTGTTGTGAACATCTTGAAGTCATTATTCAATAATTATACCAACTTCTAGTTTCTTGTTGAAGTCAAATCTTGTCCCTCTTTAGATATTAGTGCTATGCTGGCCTCTTTACAGCTTTGTGGCATCTTTCTTCATTACAAAATAAAATTTATCGTGTTTTGTAAACATTATAAAAATTGGTCCTCCTACCCAGCCCCCCCCCACTTCCCAAAGTGAATACAGGGTAAAACACAAGAAAATGTGTAATGGTCTACTCAACTGCAATATTGGTAATATATAAGAACGATATATTTAATAGATAGAAGAGGGGTTGCTTAGACAGTACCTCTGGACCACATCTGGAGGGGGTAGACTGAGGAGTGAAGGTGAAGGGAAGTAGGTAGGTAGGAGAGGAGGGTGGAGAGTGAGGGAGGGAGAGAGAGGGTGGGGGGATTGTAGTAGGTAGGGAGGAAGAAAGAGGGGGATGTGGTTAAGGGGGTGCTGCCGAGCAACACCCATAGTTATAACAAGTATTTTAAAAGAATGTACGCTTTGTTTTTTATGAGAGAAAGTTGTAAAAGATTGTATTAAGTTGAGTGGTATTCCATTTGTTTTTCTTTTTTGTTTATGATTATAAAATTAATAAAACTTTTTCAAAAAAAAATTGGTCCTCAAAGTTAAAAGTGTATTTTAGAGAGGAAGCAAAAGGTTCACTCTCTTAAGGGGCAGAGCTGAAAACAGCGCCAAGTAAGTGCTGACGATGGCCCATTGAAAACATAGATTTCTGCTTTACATTTAAAGAAAATAAAATAAGGAAAAGTAGATACCAGCATTAATATATTTGTCTCCCCGTCCCAAACTGTTGACTTCAAAAGATTTCAAGGTTTGGCTGTGATAACCATCCAAGCTTTTAGGTGTTTGTCAGGCTTTATCCAACCTTTTAAAACATTTTAGTCTTTAGAACTAGGCCAGAAATGCAGTAACAGCTTGCCTCGCAGGATTTTGGCTTTCTAGTTACTTGCCTCTGCCAGAAAGCAGGAAAGCAAAGGCACGCAAGCAGTAACTTTGTTATTGATTCAATTTAAAGTTCTCTACAGCCACCCACCCCAACCTCCACCCCTTCTCTCCTAATCTAACCTGAACAAAACATTTCAACTCCAGATCCAGATACATTTCTGTCAAAAATCTGTCTTGGTTTTACTTCTATTATCTCATCCCTCATTTTCAAAACCTTACATATTTTTTGCTCATCTTCTGAGTAGAAACAGATGGCTGTACGCTCACAAACCAGCATTGCAGAAGAAACGGTGACTGAATCAATAGGAACTTAGATCAGCTTCACATGGAAGAAGTTTTGAGACAGCAAATATCTGGAAATCGCTTAGCAAGAGCAAGTAGTGGTACTGTCATCTTGCTCTTTCCATGCTAGCTTTCTGATAGTAGAACTTACCTTTTGAGTGAAATCCAAAATCATAGTCTGCCACCCTGTTGTTGCCAAACATTTTCTGCCAATGGTGAACTGGAAGATGACTTTCACTTCTTCCCTAATTGTGAAATAGAAAGGAATAACTAATATAAAGTAGTCCTAAATAAGTTTGATCTGATACGGTATGACCACAGCTGGAATTTCTGAGCTGCATAGGAGTCCTTTTATTCTACCATCTCTTACAATATTAGGCAGCATAGTATCAACAATATAGACCTTCAAGTTTCTGGGTTCTATAATCTCCCAGGATGTGAAATGGACACCTAACATTAGAACTGTCATGAAAAAGGCACAATAAAGAATATTCTTCCTGCACCAACTCAGACTGCCCAAGGAGCTGCTGATACAATTCTACAGAGCAATAATTGAATCTGTCATTTGTACTTCAATAACTGTCTGGTTTGGTTCAGCAACTAAATAGGCCAGATACAGACTTCAATGGATAGTTAGGACTGCAGAAAAAACAATTGCAACCAACCTTCCTTCCATTGAGGACCTGTATACTGCATGAGCCAGAAAGAACTGAGAAAATATCTATAGACCTCTCACATCCTGGACATAAACTGTTTCAACTCCTCCCCTCAGGACATCGCTATAAAGCATTTCATGCCAAAACAACTAGACACAAAGGCAGTTTTTTCCCCCATGGCATCATTCTGCTAAATACATAATTCCCACAGCACATAATTCCCTACCACATAGAATATCTAACCATGTAGTAGTCTGTATTACTATTATCCTTCTCATCTTTCCTATTACCTATTCTTATTGGTATCTTATGACTATCACTTTGTTGATTGTGTCTTATGATTTGTTATTGTATCTTAAATTTTATGATTTATCACTTTGTTGCTAGTATGTATGCACCAGACTTAAATTCCTTGTGTGTCCAATCACAATTGGCCAATAAAGACCTGTTCTATTCTATTCTGTTCTGTTCTGTTCTATATTCTATCAATAGAGGTATAGTTTCTTTGTTCGCCACTGGCCACTTCCCATGTAAAATAGTTCTGGATACCACATTTTAAAACAGATTCAGAACAGATTTAGTGAGAGGAATAAGAATGAACAGAAGTCTAAAAACTAAGCTCTGTGAAGACAACTTGAAGACATTGGTTAATTTAGCCTTGAGAATGGAAGACTTAAAGGACATGTGATCCTTTCTCTGAAAGGACATTGTGTAGAAAAATGCCAGGAGCTTTTTTTTTTATAATTGCAGAGGGCCAATCATGGAAGACTCAATTTCAGTTATAAGAAGGAACAGTCCAACCTAGTTTGGGGGAGAACTCCTTTTCAATAGCAGAGAAATAAAGCACTGAAGGAAAAGATGAGCTTCCCTTAATAAGTACCAGAAACCATCGACATGGCTACATTTAAGCAGAGTTTGGATAGTCATCTATTAGGGATACTTCATCTAGATTTCTGTAGTATACAAGCAATTGACTCAGTGGTTAAATGGCCACTTGTAACTTCAAGATTCCATGAATAAATAAATAATAAATTCTCTGGCTAGGCACAAGCAGATGAAATTTCCCCTTTTCAGTAGGTAAGAATAGCATCAATCAAAGTTTGCCTAGTGATTGGCAAGCCAGTTTTCAGTTCTCTGCATGAAAATCTCCACAATTCCTACAGTGCATTGTTGTAGTTTTGTTTAATCTTTTTGTTTTCACGCTCTAAGAGTGCAGTCTTGAACCAGAAGCTGGCAGATTAATTGCAGACCGGGAAATAGAAGGGAAGCAATTTGTAAAGTACATAATAGGGCAATTGCAAACATTTCCCATGGCTTGGTGAGATTAGTAATGACAACCAACTAGTAACAAATTTAAAATAGCTTTCTCTTTTTTAAAAAAAGTACAAATTGCTATATAATTTTTCAAAATATCAAAAAGAAACTACGATTTCAAATTCAAAAGGAATGTGTTGCAAATCAGAAGCAAAATAACAAAGTCATAACAAAAGCAAAATAGGGTAGTTGATCCATCAATTAAAACTTGGCATTTAATTAAAGACAAGTTTCAGTTAAGCAATGAAAATATTATGATGATGCCTAAATTGGTTGATGAATCCCAAATTTTAGTACCAATATCAAAATCCTTTTATGAACATGTAGCAAGCTTACCAGTGCATTAGTGTGCTTCTTTAAATTATACTAAGCCTTTATTCCAAAATAAATAAGAAAATGGAGGATGTAGACAAAGTGTTTCTGTGATTTTTTTTCTAAGTGTTTAAAGAATTTCACCAAAATTAAAATAATTTTTATTTATTTTTATTTTATCCTCATATGCACTACTCAGCTTTTTCTAGTAAAACATTTGTGTTAGATCAGCATCATCAGCCTGTATTGTTATATTATAAACAGTGGAAATAAACTGCAGGACAATGTATTATGGAAATCAATCTATGAGACTTCAGCTAAAGTGAAACTGAATATTTAAAATAAACAATATTGTTTATAAACATACATTATAAGATGTATGTATATGCTCCTTTCTTTTGTCCTATGTTCAAATTAGATGTGCTATATTCACATATATCTGCACAAAATGGTATGGATCTTCAATGTTTTTTTTGTCATTGGTGGTTAAATGTAAACATGCTAGTAGCCTATTAGTTCATACATATTGTCAGACCTGACTCAACTCCATAGTTGCACCTGCTGTCGCTTGCAGCTTGCCAAACAGCAAGGAAGGGGGGTCCGCATATTCCTAAAGAGGGAGGGAAGCTCCAGAATTGCAAAAGCACCTTCTGTTGCTGGGGAGATGTTAGCCACCAAGGTCAAGTTATGAAATGTTTGACCAGCACAGACAATCTTTTCCCAAAACAAAAGAACTGAACCCAATTGTTGAACTATGAACTGTGAGTGGCCCTATGGGGCTTTCATGGGAAAAATCCAGAACTGACTTTGCTTCTGCTTTACCTAGGTGGATCTTTCAATAAAGCTACACTCTTGGTCATTTTAAAGAACTGAGAGTTTTTTTGGTTGAATGTGCCAAATGGGACGGTTGATACCTTCCTCCTATCACTGCATAAAGACTGATAAATTATTTAAAGCATTTTTCAAACTTCTGTTAAGAACAACTTAACAGTAGTATATCTATTTACTTGATAAATTTGCCACCTTTCTCACATACATGACTCTGAGCAATGTATAATTTTTTTTAAAAAATACAACAAAATAACCAAAACTTAATAAAATTCGTCAGAAATTATTTAAAAAGTAAAAGCCATTAAAAACCATTTTTTTAAAAAAAATAATTTTTAGTCTTATTTACGAGGAAAGAAACTTTTGAGAATTTGAAAAAGTTATATTGACATGATATCCAAGGACATTTCCAACTCTGTTATTATGTTGCTCCATTATTTTCTTATTCATGAGAAAACACCTTGGAAAGAAATGCACAATTATGAATATCCCAGGATAGGCATTTCCAACCTCATAACCAAATACAGGTAGTTGTCAGCTTACAAGCATTCATTTAACAATGGTTCAAAGTTACAACGGCCTCAGAAAAAGTGGCATACAACCTATCTTCAAAGTTTCACTATTCATGTGATTGCAATCAGGTTCTTGGCAACCAGCTTGAATTTATGACAGCTGAAGCATCTTGCGGTCATATGATTGTGATTTGCAGTCTTTCCAGCTGGCTTCTGACAAACAAGGTCAATTGGATAGCTGGATTCACTTATTTACCTCATTAAAATGGTCATAAAATCAGGTCCAATTCACCCTGGCTTACAATGGAAATTTCAGTCCCATTTGTGGTCATAAATCAAGGACTACCTTTATATTATCTCCCAGAACATTTGGAGATCAGCATTAGATCCATTACTGGGGTATTCATGGGTTTCAAATTCCACACTTGTACGAAATTAATTTGCCTATCTGTTTACAATGTGGTTGCCTGTGGTTGTTTATGCTTTGCCAGAATATAATTGTACAACTTCTTCTTTTAATTAACTATCCTTGCTTAATTGTCAAAAAAAGAAAAAGAAATATAATCAGACTCCAGGCCGTTTCACGGCCACACTCACTGACTTGTTAAATCTGTATGTAAGCAGGAACCAATTTACATAACATTTTTATCCTATCACTATAACATCCTATTTTTTCACATGATGTACTCACTCATCCATGTCTTCCTGACAGCTTTCCCTCTTCATATTCCATTCCTGATCCTTCAAGTCTGTGGTCATGACTTCTGGGTTTTTGCAACTTCCATGTGCTTTCAAGATAACTATGCTTTAATATATCAATATCAAACCTCTTCCCAGTTGTTTCTGACAGCATTGTCAGCCAGTGGGACAGCATATGTCAGACTGAGTCTGCTTGCTTGAATTTCTAGGAGTTGGGATACAATAACCCAAGAGGGCAAGAAAATAAAAAATAAGCAAAGAAATTTCTTCATTCAATGTGATTAGAACCAGCGATGAATTCTTGAAAGAAAAAGAAAAGAAAAAAGAGATGGTGCTGGGCCTTGTACTGTCCTGAACACAAGGGATTTTTAAGTAAATTTTAAAAATTAATATTTAAAAATTTTAAAAAGCTATTTTTACGTACAAATTTCCTAACAACTTCATGATTAATTTTTAAAACTGATTCATGTATACATTTCTAGACAATCTATGAACAAGCTCTGCAGAAAGTAATTGGAGCTCACAGTGGATCCTCTAAAGTCCTCCTTCTCCTTGTTGTATATTGCAGGGGTCCCCACCCACCCACCCCTGTTCCATGGATTAGTACCAGGCCATGGCATGCCAGCAACCAGGCTGCACAAGCAAAGACCCATCCACAAGATGCAGGCAGCACACAAAACCACACTCCTCCAGTCTGCAGAAAAACCTCTCTCCATGGAACAGGTCCCTGGTGCCCAAAAGGTTGGGGATATAATGTCTGTATATAGTGCTTACATTTTAAACAAAACAGAGAATGGAGTACCTTAACTGATTGACTGAAAAGCTTAGATCAAGTAGGTTACCCCAAAATAAGGAAAGATTCTATGTGTCTTCAAAGTCCTCTTAATCTTTCATTTTGCCTCTCAGGTTCCAGGAATTCCTTCTCTGCCAAGCTACACTTCTGGAATTTTGTTAGGCTGCTCACTTGGTGGCTTTAATGTCTTTACTTTGGTAAATCACCAAAGCTATTTTCACATGGGTGACAAATACATCTGTAAAACAAATAAAATACTTAGTTTCAACTGTGAAAAGCAGCAAAGTTTTGAGAATAAAGCATCACTCAATGATATTCACCGATATCCCCAATCCATTTTTAAATGGGGAAGGAGGGGGGGAGGAGGAGGCTGAAATTTTAGAGACCAACTTCTAGCTTGAATCAATTTCTGGGTTTGAAAATGAAATGGCCTAAAGTACAAAGCAGCTTCATATGTCTATTTTTGTTTAGTGGATTATTTTACATGTTGTACTTCTCTCCACAATAGCCAAGGACTATAGATACATATTTTTAGTTATAATAAACAAATCTAAATTCATATTTAAAGTACACTTTAAGACTTCTCCAGAAATGATATTTCTGTTTGAATTGTGTGACACTTTAGCAGACAGTATGTGGTTATAGCTGGCTTTCGTAAAGGGGGAGAGACTTGTCTGTGACCATTTTGAGAACAGCACAGCTGGAAAGACAAATGTTGCCCTAACCTCCACCCACTGGAATCTGGTTGTCGGTTTAGTTAACATACCCGCTGGCTATTTAAACTGATCACTTAAGGAGTCAATAGCAAATTAAGTTGTTGTAAATTCCTTCACTCCCGTCTCCTGCCAACAGCTGGCTCCCCTGCCTTTGTGTTTCTCAATTAACTGACATCCAATTTTGCACAGATAGCGTATGAAAGAATTAACTTTAGGAGACCAGCAAATACATGTGCCTTTTCTTCATCAAAAAGAGAGAAATGCTTCCCACCCGCTCCAAGAGTTTAGCTTGACAATATTCAAATGTCTTGGTTGCAGAATATTCTTTCTCTATCACCTTCTCGGTGAAGGGACCATGCTTCTTTAAAAATATATTAGAATCCAGTCAGAACTGAAGAAGCTTCTTGGATGAGAAGTGAAATGTCTTCAAGGAAAAACAAAGTTCAATTGTCTTTTGAAAAAGCACCTTTGGGACAAGCACGACCTGGATGACTGAGAATCTCCATAGACAGAACTCACAATTATCTCATGTGGTGTGATGTTCACTGGATCTGATTTTCAGGGTCAACTCTAGATATTTGACTGCTTGAATCAGAGCAGCAAATAGGCCCATCTCAAGCCAAGTACTCTCTTCTTCCCCACCCAGCAACAACGAATGAAATAACCAATCATCTGCTAGACTTTCATGCTATATGTTTCTGTACTGGATAGAAGGAATGACCTTGAAGAACAGAAAGAAGAGCTGCTAGGAAGATAATGGTAAGATAAAAGAAACTTGAATCCAGGCCAGAACTTAATCTGAAAAAGCATCTCAGACAGTATTCTTCCTAGTTTACATGAAGCTAAGGAAAAGTAAAAAAAAAAAAAAAGATGTGGAGACTCTAGAAAGAGTACAGAGAAGAACAACAAACATGATCAGGGGACTGGAGGCTAAAACATATAAAGAACAGTTGCTAGAATTGGGTATGTCTAGTTTAATGAAGAGAAGGACAAGGGGTGACATGATAGCAATGTTCCAATATCTCAGGAGTTGCCACAATGAAGAATAGGTCAACCTATTCTCCAAAACACCTGAAGGCAGGACAAGAAGCAATGGATGGAAGCTAATCAAGGAGAGAAGCAATCTAGAACCAAGGAAAAATTTCCTAATAGTTAGAACAACTAATCAGTGGAACAACTTGCCTCCTGAAGTTGTGAATGCTCCAAAACTGGAAGTTTTTAAGAAGAAATTGGACAACCATTTGTCTGAAATGGTATAGGGTTTTCTGCCTGAGTAGGGGGTTGGACAAAAAGACCTCCTAAGTCCCTTCCAACTCTCTTATTCTATTCTATATAATAAAACTAATATTAGGTTATATGACTTTGGTTTCCTAATCTGGTCTATCTTGAAGGGCTGACAATTACCTGTGGTGGTTATCTCCTTTGCTTAACAATATTGGTAGCTCTGCATGGAAAAATGTGTTCCAAAATGTGGAGGCATGCATATGATCCTTGGAAAAGATATGGATAGTTTAAGAAGTTGTAGACAGTTGATAGTTATAGTGTATAACTGCCATACATTCTAAGTCATGTTTTTGCCTTTAGATCTGAAGTGCTCTTCGACTGTTATGCATTGCTGATTTCAGAAACTTCTGTCTTTGCTGGTCCTCTCAAAAAAATAAGCATTACAGACTTCCTATGTAAGATGAAATTATGAGTAAGCCCATAACATTCTGAGTGTATTTTTTTTTTAAAAAAAAACTAATTCCAACAGGATATTCACAATTTAAGTTCTATGTAATAACATAGGCTATTTGTTGAATCAGAATTATTGGCTCAAAAAAGGTCATTTGCCTTGCTCCTGACCAGAACACAGATTTTTTTTCCCCCTCAAATATAAAAGTCTTGACATGGCTTTGGAAAGGTCTGAATGTTTGACTAATTCTACTGTGACTTTAACATGTAACACTTAGACATTTGAGAAATTATGCCTTTATCTAGTTATCAACTCCAGAAAAATGACTTTTACCAATTACCGCAGTTGCTAGCTTTTACCAATCTTTACAATCCAGTTTGGAAAATTCTATATTTAGACCTATTGTTCTTCCATTAGATGCATAGCCTGTGGTTTATGAATAGAACTGGATAGGTTATATTGAAATTGAATAGTCTGGTGGGGTTTTGGTCCAAGTCTGCAGGGTTTCATTACCTAGCCAGCTGTGGTCTCAGAGTCAACATTTTCTTTCTTATAATGTACTATTTTTAAAATGCTGCTGAGAGCCTTCTAATCCAATTATTCTCTATAGAAGTTCTTCACCTTATCAACTTCATCAGCAATTTTCATCCTATGCTCTTCGTCTCTCTGTCACTTGATCTGTTGTGTGAAGGCAGACATTGAACATTCATCATCTCATACCAAGCTACTCCATGCCCTCTTCTACAGAGTTAGGACTTCAGTTTAAAAGAAGGGAAATACCAGTCACAATTGTCTGAATATTTATCCTAGTTAACTGTCTCATAATAATTTTAAACAAAAACCATAGAGCCTACTTTTGCTAGGATGGTGACACAAGGTCTAGAAGACCAGAAGAACCACCAGCAAGTCATCCAGTTCATAGTTGTTCCAAAGGTGCTTTTTCAAAAGGCAACTGGACTTTGTTTTTCCTTGAAGACATTTTGCTTCTCATCCAAGAAGCTTCTTTGGATTGAAGGATGGACAATAGAAGGATTTATATTCCCTGCAGTCATCTGGTTGTTAGAACTCTTTCAGGGAGTTGTTGAGGCCACCTGGAGATTTATCTGTGCCCTCAGAATCACCTGAATAGTGCAAAAAGTTCCACACCCATTTGCACTATTCAGGTGAACTTGAGGGCACAGATAAACCTCCAAATGGCCTCAACAACTCTCTGAAAGAGTGCTAACAACCAGATGACTGCAAGGAATATAAATCCTTCCATTCTCTACCATTCAGTCAGAAATGTCTTGGATAAGAAGTGAAACATCTTCATGGACAAACAAAGTGCAGTTGCCCTTTCGAAAAAGACCTTTGGGACAATCACCCAATGTATTCTGCATTGAGTCAAATTTTGACATATAATATCTATGCATGCTACTGTTCCACTTCTGTGTGCTTATTCTATAGACCAGTCATTCCTAATGGGACACTTTCCAGATATATCTGAAGCTTAAGCAGTATTATAATGTGCTCAAGACTTGTATCCTATATTTAATGGAAGCATAGATCATAATTTAATAAACCCATAGGGAGGAATTTAATGCCAGTGGCATTATTGTACATCCACCCAGTTTAATAATTACAAATTTATCCTTTGCTGTTCATCCTAGCCATCACTTGAGAAATTATTAGCTATATAGCAAGTGAAGTTGGCATTTTTAATGGCCACCAGATAAATGGCATTAAAATTTCTTTATGGCTGTGAGACCTGACTGGCTAGAGTTGAAGTGTGATAAACTATATAGTTTTAGCCATCACTATCTATATTACATCCTTGATACTGGTATCAAATTTCCAATAATGATCTGAAATGAGAAAGTCTGAAGACTTTCATTTGAATCTAATAACTATTTAATGAAAGATTCAGCTATGAACTATAATCAAAACACTTTTATTTTTATTTTTATTTTGGAAGGGGCAAAATTGGATGAAATGTAAAGAATTGGTCAGCTTAGAATTTAATTAAAATTTGGCAATTGAAACTAGATCAGTTGTGGGTTGAGAATGCTTGACAACCAGAACCCAAAGTTGACTTTCACCAGCTTCAATGAATCCCCATTAAAATACCCCTGTGGTGTATTCACCTAACAATTGCTTCTGATCATATGAGTACAGACAAATTATAAAATAAATAAACATCCCTGAGTGGATGAGTATAGACATTAGATAAGCATTACTCAAATTAATGATTAAATACAGTTGCTCTTCTGAAGTAAGACTTGGGGCTATATAGGGCATTATTAATATATTGCTATTATAACTTTGAATTGTAATAAGCTTCTTTCAAGAAATCAAGTTCCTTGAACCACTGGAGGATTATTCTCTCCATATAGACAATGAATATATGTATAAAATTATCAGGCTTGCCTTACAGAATAGACTAGAATATTCTTTATTGGCCAAGTGTGGTTGGACACACAAGAAATTTGTCTCTGGTGCATAAGCTCTCAATGTACATACAAGCAACAGTGATAAATCATGATCATAATCAACATAGAAATACATTCATCATAAATCATAAGATGCAACACTTAGTGATAGTCATAGGATACTAGATAAGCAAACAACGTACATCGTACTAGGATACTAAATGAAACAGTATCAATCGTAAGATACAACAAAGTTATGATCATAAGAAGATAAGGAGATAGGTAATAGGAAAGATGAGGAGAATAATAATAATACAGGTTTACTAAACAGTTTGACAGTGTTGTAGGAATTAGTTGTTTAGCAGAGTGATGGCATGGGCATTATTTGTCATATCCTAATTTCATTAATATATGGTTCACAGGTATCATGCTCATGACAAAAGCAGTATTGTGTCCTTATTCAAAAATAGTGTGTCATAACAAATGAACAAAAGTGGTTCAGTTCCAATGGTCTAATGTTAACCCATTTCACTCTGCTGGTATGGTTTAAATACAACTCTTCATTCTTTAGCTCAAACATAGTTGTCAAGACATGACAAGTGTATCCTATAATCTGCAAAGCAAGAAAGAATATTAAACATACAATGCAATCTCTCCAAGACTTAGGGCCAATCTAGAAGCTGCATATTTAATCCATGATAGATTTCTGTCATCACATACAGTATGAAGTATAAGCCAGGAGCTAGTTCAAATTTGCAATTCAATATTTGAAGATAACAAAATTAGATTTAAACCATTTTTGAATTTAATAACTAATGAAAGATTTGACTTTAGACTACAATCAAAATCTTTTTATTTATTTATTTTTTGAGTGGACAAAATTGGATGAAATGACAGATTCATTAAATCAAAAAATTTTCAACCTCATAGTTATAAAGGTTTATCACAATAAAATTCTGAAACATTTCTCCTGACCGCTTTAAAAGTAAATATAAGGAAGGGACTATGAGCAATTTCCAAACTGTCCAACAAAGAGCTTGTACAATTGATTATGTCAGTTCAGTGAAGAAAATGTACTACTCCAACATAAAAAAAATGCTATTTAAAATATATATTTTACCAAGTTCATAATGTTCACTTGCTTTCTTGGCTGCCAAGTCTCCATGCTTTCTTTAAACTTCAAAGCACACCATATTATGGAAACAATGCAGTCTACATTGCTTCTGTTTTAGTTTCACCCTAACTTCATGTATCATCTAAATCCTAAAATATGGACAACTCATAACTATAATTAGTAAAAAAAATTGTTTCATAATTGGGCTCAATTCGATAAAGCATCTGGAAAAGCTGGCATAAGTCTTGCCAACTTTAACTAGAAAAAACCATTTCATCATTCCATCAGTGATTCTGTTGTTTTTTTAAAAAAAACCCAGACTTTCACTGTTCCACTGATGAACTTATTTTTTAAAAAAAAAAAAAGACTCCAGGATCCCCCCTCCCACTAGACACCTAGGATGAATGGCCACTGAAGGTAGTGACTAGTAACTAAAAAGGCAGAACAGAATAAGGAGTAATTCTGTCACAGCAAACAGCAGGCTCTTGGGGTGGAGAAGATTGCACAGAGTAGAATGAAGTTCAATAGATGAATCAGAATTGATAGGGAGCTGGAAATTCTACTTGTGATGCTTAGCAGGAAACATCTGGCAGAGATTGCCTTCCTGGTGGTCTGGGAGACAATATCATATGTTTTGTCCTAAAAAAAAAATGTTACTCATGCACATGCTAGGATTACCTGGTCATGTGGATTATAGAACCAAAATTCCCCAAAACCAACAACACATTAGGTATTTCTGAGTAGTTTCTATATTAGTGTTTGCCTACAGACAGAATCTTGCCAGATTAAAACATAACCATAGATAAACTATAGATATATTCTGAGAACTGATAGGTGGGGGCACCATCTTAATTCCTCTTCCTACTTACCAGACTTTCCAAGCTCTGCTGTCTCTTTTGCCCTCCTGGGACTTAAAACTACTTGCCCCCACTGTTTGCAGAAACACGCAGACAGGAGGACATGTGAACCCTAATTTAGCTATGATCATCCTCACAGTACTAAACAGTGGTTTCGCATTACAGTACATGCAAATGTAGCCCTATGCACCTCAACCCATCCTTTGCAAGAACTAGAAACTGGATTCCTCAAGTATTTTGTAATATAAACAGTCAGTTTAATAAGCGTGTCATCTTCTGAAAGTATTTTCTTGTGGGTAAAGTAGTTATCATTTTCTGGAAGGCAGCCTAACTTTAATAAAAGTGACTCCAACAGAATGAGAAAGAACTTCAGGCTGGAAATTATGAAAACAAACAATTGACCACAGTTCAATTTTGTGGTGCAGGAAGCGATGAAGAGATGCAAAACTAGAACAAAACCCTGCCAAGTCTTGTGAAGAATCAGTTGATTTTTAAGCACAAACAAACACTCAGGGCATTCATGACCCTGTGTTTTCTAATGCTAAACTCTAATTGCCAAATTGGTAGTTAATTCTAAATTCTAATTACCAAACAATAGATTTTATTTCTATAAATAGTCAGGCACCTTAGGGAAAACATTCAACAAAATATACAGACAACATGGCTGGAATGTTTGATGGACACTATTCCTCCCAAAGACATATTTTATTGCATTTATTATTTCTGTGATAGTCACTAAATTTTTATTCCTTTTGTCTTGGTGTTTATGGCCTTCTTCGTTGCAAACTCAAAATTGGGGGAACAGTTCATTTCTCAAAGGGATCATATTCTAAATGAAGGCAAATCTAATTTTGTTCATTGGCATTATTATATGTCTAGCCTATGCAAAGTGGTGTTTTAAATCTTATACAAAATGAAGTAGATTTTCAAGAATGTTCTGTTTATGTAATTGCTCAGAATTATCCAATAAATTTATCACACTGTTTGGTCCTTCACTGAAATAGACTACAGATCCTTAGCTATTACTTACTGAAGGAATAGGCAAGTTGCCAAATTCAGTCTATTTTCATGTAGCCTTCAACTGAATTACAAAAAGCTGAGCTAGTAATCTGTTCAGAAATCTGTTAAGAGGTCTCAGGCCCTTCCATTCAATTTGCTGCTTGGGAAACAGATGAAAAAGTATTTTAAAGAGTGGAAGAAAAGCCACATTAGAAAAAAAAAAAGTCATGTCCAAACACAGCTCCTAGCCATTTCTTAAACGCTCTCTGCCTATGTAAGTTTCTACATTATATTCAGAGTGCTTAAGAATTTCTTTTAAATTTATATTCCATTAGATTTTGAGTTTGCTGTGTTGTTTGGAGTGTTAGATTATGTGTTATAGTTTTTTGATTGGCATATTTTCATCAATCTGAAAGTTTAATCACATTGCCAACTGGACAACCATCTGGGTGTTAAGGATGGATGATGTGACCTGTATTCTACCTTCTTCCACAGGTGTATTTTCCTGCTGTGCTTTCAAATTATATTGTTTTCCTGCCATCTGTTTTATCTGCAGCATGTTACTTTCTTCCAGACCAATCCAGGGTCTTTGATTGGCTACTTCAGAGGTAGGAATATCTCCTCAATAGATTCAGTGCTTACTACTTAGTACTGCTTGTTCAAAACTTGGATGACGTTGATATTTATTGAGCATATTTCTATACTGCTGCAATCAAAACCATTTTTAATAGCTTCCATAGAAAAAAATGCAATATAAAACATATCCATATTCTCTCTCTTTGCAATTCAAAGAAGACCCATCAAAGGGGTTTTCTCATGTTATCTTTCCTTGCAATTTCACTAAAGCAAGGAACCCATGCATATCTTCAGAATTAACTGTATAACTGGAGATGAAGCTTTTGCAAGTAGATACTAACTAGATACAGGAACACCTATCTTCAGCCCCCCCCCCAAAAAAAATTCCATAGGGCATTTGCCGTCTCAGTCGTGCCACCTTGGAACATTTGGTACTTTTCCAAAATTTCAACTTGCATTTAGTTTTCTATATGTTTAATTTTGCTTAATGCTGAAACAGTTGTGAAATAAAAATCAACATTCTCTCACCCAATAAAAAAGAACAGATGAAATAAAGTAGATAAATAAAATACTGAAATTCCCCATATACACCTACACATCTAGACCCATAAAGTCTTCCAAAAGAAGATCTCATTTTTGAAACCCAAGATCTGGACAAATGGATAATGTTCTTGAAGAAAGGAGCCAACAGTATTCATCTGATAATGTGCAATAAAAACATACCAACCAAGAAGAAGATATAGAATGATGCCCAAAAGCCTGGATTTTGTATTCTAAACTTCACAGTTTCCCTTCTATAACTTTTTCCATAAAGAGCAATAACACATTTCCTTTTGTCCCTTCTCTCATCTTTGAAAAAGTTCCATATTGCTGGAGATGCATCGAGGCATTTCCTTAAACAAATTATGTGGTTTTGTTCTTAACCTTGGGGTACAGGTTCAGCGATGGATTGCTGGAGGACTTTTGTTTCTGGATTTCTTATCATGTACCACCCATGTCTGGATCCAGGTTTTCCAACGATACAGGGTGTGGCTTCCAGGCTGCCATTTAAGATCCAGCATCAATCTTTATTTTAAAAAATCACTTATGGCTACCAGCCATTTCCTGAATGGATCTTGGCTAGCCTTTCCCGTACCATATTTTATAAAACAAATAGAATCCTGGATGCCATTTTCAGTCAGAAATCAAAAGGTTTTAATACCAGACTCACGATGAATAGAAGCCAAAAAAAAAAAAAAACCCTGGGGGTAGGGGGATACAGAAAAAATCCCTGAAAAATATAGGAAAGAGTAAAACTGTGTGTGACATCCAGTCATGTGTGTTTTGAATTACTGTGCATTAATGAAATGTTTTGTGAACCATTTTAAGTAAGTGGAAGAGACTAGTGGAATGAAACAATATAATCCAGTACAGTGAAAACATGCATGCCCTCAGGGAAGAAAAGTTGTAGTTTTGTTTGCCATACCATAGCTTCCCAAGAAAGGGGGGGTGTTGTTTATTATTTTGTATGTGAATTCAGGCAATTAACTAAGGAGCAAGTTTAAAAGCAGAAAGGCATGGCAAGGAATGTTGGGTAGCCACTTTCTTTCAGTAGGAAAACATAAAAGTAATTATATTTATAATTTATGAGTTTATTATCACTCATATAGGTTTTTGTCATTATTGTCTTTAATATTTTATTGCTTCTCTCCCATTGGAGTTGAGCAGCTATAATCAGTCATGTAATGGTAACCTCTAACTGTACCAAAAAACAAAAAAGAAATAAACATAGCTTGCTTTTTTATAACTTTGTACCTTCTTTTTGTAATTTTGCTGTGGGAAACAATAAAGTTGGAAGGAATACATATAAAAGAGAAAAAAATGGTTTAAAATGATTGATTGATTGATTGATTGATTATTTTATTTAAATGTTTACGACCACTTTCGCAAGTACACTATCTCAGCAGATTACAATCCATAAATAATACTGTTAACCTACAATGCAATAAATAACACATCTGAGGCTATACATTAGGGGTGTCCAAGTTTGGCAACTTTAAGACCTGCTTGCTGGGGAATTCTGGGAGTTGAAATCCACAGGCCTTAAAGTTGCCAAGCTTGGACACCTCTGCTGTAAATGAACAGTGTTATTATTATTTTTATTATTATTTAATTGGATTTCTATGCCGCCCTATTCCAGGAACTCAGGGCGGCTCACAACATGGATAGAAATCTAACATTAAAACACATTATAAAAACCCCTCAATCAAAAACCAATCATCCAAACAGACATGCAACAAACATACACTGGCTGGGGCAAGGTGTTAACTGCCCCAGGCCTGTCAGCAAAGATGTGTCTTCAGTAATTTGCGAAAGGCGGAGAGGGTGGGGGCAATACAGATCTCCGGGGGGAGTTGATTCCAGAGGGCCGGGGCCGCAACAGAGAAGGCTCTTCCCCTGGGCCCCGCCAGGCGACACTGTCTAGCTGACGGGACCTGGAGAAGGCCGACTCTGTGGGCCCTAACCGGTCGCTGGGTTTCATGAGGCAGCAGACGGTCCCATAAGTAACCTGGTCCGATGCCATGTAGGGCTTTATAGGTCATAACCAACACTTTGAATTGCGTTCGGAGACCAATTGGCAGCCAATGCAGCTCGCGGAGTGATGCCAAGATGTGGGCATTTCTAGGCAGGCCCAATACTGCTCGCGCTGCTGCATTTTGCATTACCTGAAGTCTCCGAGCATTTTTCAAAGGTAGCCCCATGTAGAGAGCATTGCAGTAGTCGAGCCCCAAGGTGATAAGGGCATGAGCGACTGTGAGAAGAGACTCCCGGTCCAAATAGGGCCGCAGCTGGTGCACCAGGCGAACCTGGGCAAATGTCCTCCTCGCACCTCCCTGGCTTCCAGGCAAAAATGGAAACACCCATTTTAAGTCATAAAAGCCACAAACCTGATAGCAAAGACCCCTTCCCACTTTGCAATGAAGTAAAGTTAGCAATAACATGTTGCTATATTCAAATTTTGCTGCTGGGGAAAATACATAGCAATGTTTTTGGTTCCTTTGAACACAGTCTTAAAAATCAATAATATATGATCTACTGCAGCTCAATCTTTCACCAGAGCATATTTCAAGAACTCATGAAAGCAAGCAATTGCTATAAGTTGTCATTTCCAAATCAATCATATTATGCAATTCATGAGTCCTGGTTGATTCCCTTACCTATTACATAGGAACACAGCATTTATCACATACACATAGACACATGGATTGATTTTCAACTGCATCTTGCCACGCACTATAAACCACTATAAATGTGTCCCATTTAAACATCCAAACCACAACAGACAGCAAAGAACAAAAAGAACCACACACACCCTGCCCTTTTGGACCAAACACCCATACATGGATAATTAGAAGCACCGAAAAACACTCTCACACACAGATAGCAAAAGAAAGAGGCAGCTGTTTGGCCTCGTGCTGCTTGTCTCAACCTCTTCCATTTCCAATTTCACCAATGAAAACTTTTTTTTAAAAAATGGTTTGGAACAATAAACAAGAAAAATTTAATATAAACAATCTGTGGCACCATGAGAATAAAGTGTAAGCAGTCAAAAGTGCTGGGGAGGGTTTATATGTTGTGTTGTGTTGTGTGTTTTTTTTAACTCACTAGTTACTTGAATCATTTTGGAGTAGATTTGTCTTCCCTCTTTGTTAGACAAATGCAGTGCTTTTTTTCTAAAAAAAAAAAAAAAGGGTGCTGGAACTCACACACGTCATACAACCCGCCTTGCCTACCCTACAAGGTTCCATCCCAAAAAGGTGCCGGAACTCCGTTCTGGGCATTCTATGAGAAAAAAAAGCCCTGGACAAATGAATATTAGAAACTCAGTCAGTGGCAGAACAGAGTTGTCCCAAGGAACCCTAGGCCTCTCTTAAGTTCATTTAGAGCATTGTTTCTCAACTTTGACAACTTTAAGAAATATGGACTTCAAGTCCAAGAATTAATCAGTCATCATAAAATATGGAAGACACTACTCAAGAACTTATATTGTGATCATTTTTATAATTTAGGCAAAGAAATGCTAGCTAACCCTAATGTCATTTTCTTCCCTTGTTAGTCTAACTTCCATAATTTTCTCCTTCATGACTCAATCATTCAGATATTCTGATTCCTTCTGTGCCCTCAGAAAAAGAAATTGAATATAATGGGAGCAGCCTTAGGTAAGGATAGGTTTGGAGAAATAAGCCTATCATGGATCACATATATTGCTCTTTTCATGATTGATTGATTGGTTGGTTGGTTGGTTGGTTGGTTGGTTGGTTGGTTGGTTGGTTGGTTGACTGATTTACTTTCCTGCTTTTATCCTTTTTACAAATAACTCAAGGCAGCCAGCATATACAACACACCTTCTTACTCCTATTTTCCCCACAGCAAAAACCTTGTAAGGCGGGTTGGGCTGAGTGACTGGCCCAAAGTCACCCAGTTTGGTTTCATTGCTAAGGAAGGACTTGATGTCGTCGTTTTTCCCACTTTCTAGCCTGATGCCTTAAACACGAGACCAAACTGGAATATACAAATAGTCGTGGAAAATATGGCTAAGGTAGTTGAATGTATAATATAACATCAAACTAAATGAAAGCTATTAATAGTCCAGTCATGGTATATCTACCAGAAAATAGAATTAGATTGTATTTGACCCATAGTTAGGAGACCATTATTTCCAGGGGGAAAGTTTCACTGCTGTTTCTCAAAATCTGTCACTAGACCTCTTCTTCTAGAGCCACACTTTGGTTGTGGTAGAAGCAGCAGCACATTTTACTTGTGTTAATGTGCATCTATTTGAAGATGCCAAGTGAATTAGAAGCTTGGTCTGCAACTAGAATACAAATGAAACCGGGGAGATTCTTACAAAGCCAGAGCTCTAACATTAAGGAAAACTATTCAAATGGCTGATAAAGATAAGTTTCCACAAACTGTTTGAAAATTTACTAGGAATGTGTCCTTTTAACTTTCTTTTGCTTCTGATGAAAAGTGACTCTTATATAGTTAACATTCAGATGGAGTGAAAAATGAATCACTGGGGAACTTTCATTGAGCATAACCAAATGTTAAAAGGATTATTTGGAGGGTAATATTCTGTGGAGTTCTTGGTTTGAACCTGGTTGCTTGCTTGCAAATATATCATTACCCAACTAGGCAACATTATAAGCGCTAGTCAGTGTGGGATACAGTAGATTTATTTATTTAGGTAGGCAAGTTTATATATAATAGCTTGCTATCTATAAGGTAATGAAATGTCTGCAAGCAAATTATCATTGTCTACCTAATCAATAACTGGGCATAAACTTCAGACTAGCAGTTATTGATTAGGGAGACAATGATATTGTTGGAACTTAAGCAGGTGCTTTCCCTTCCAAATCTTTTGTGTGGCAAAATATGACCCAACAAAAGAGAAAATATATAGCTCAGGGTTGAACCGTGGTGCTCTCTGAGCTTGGCAATTTGCTTGCAGATATTTCATTACTTTATAGATAGCAAGCTATTGGAGAAAAGAATCCAGAAAGCATCTCACTCTATTTACAAAACTGAATTAGTATCCATGCTCTTTAATCTTTAACAATAAGATTAAAGTCAATTAACCAGGAGTTTCTCAGTTTTCAGTTGCTTGTGAAACAAGTCACAGCTTAGGCCTCCTCCACTGCCCCCACCCATGCCATCCCTTGTCCTTGATTATGTGGTTCACTATGCTTATTAAGAATATATAAAACTAACCAACTAATAAAACTGTGTGAAAGCATATCCTTGAGCAAAGCAAAAGCAAAAAAATGTGTATGGAAATTAAATTTTTGGCCTTGGCCATAAATTTTGAAAACCTGACTCTCAAGTTAGAATGTTGGTCTTTGATGTTTTTTTTAAAATTTCAGCAGGTATACAAAAAGACACAGTATATATTAAACAGAGCACAACCATGTTTGTCTAAATAGATATGGGCAAATCAGAATATACTGTAATATATTATATTTATTCTTCTTCTTCTTGTGCCATATCCGTTATTGGACATTGGCGATCATGTTGGTGATCATGTTTTTATCAGCAGCCGCACGAAAAAGTGCTGCTGAGTTTTGTCCAAACCAGTCACTTAGATTTTGAAGCCATGATGTTCTTCTTCTGCCTGGACCTCTTTCCCTGGAGGATTAAATGGAGTATGCCGTATTTTTCTGGGTATCGCATCACATGTCCGAAATATTCTAATTTTCATTTTTTAATTGTTTTAATGATTTCCCTTGGCTTTCCCAGGCGGCTTATCACCTCTTCATTTCTGATCTTGTCAACCCAGCTTATACGTAACAGCCGCTTGTAAATCCACATTTCAAATGCTTCTAGTCTCATCAGATGGCTGTCTGCCAGAGACCAACTCTCTACTCCATAGAGCAGGATAGAAAAAACATAGCATCTGACAAGCCTGATTTTCAGTCTTAGGCTTATGTCATGACTGCAGAAGACCTTTTTCATTTTGAAGAATGCTGTTCAAGCTTTCTCTATCCTTGTTTTTACTTCTGATGTCATGTCCCAGCTTTCATGTAGATTAGAACCGAGGTGCATGATCCTTTCAACTTTTTCTAGTGGTATTCCTTCTGAATTTATTGATGGTAAATTATATTTATTGTATAAATATAATAAAACAAGAATACCATTATATAACATTAAACAGATACAGATCCGTTAAGTTAAAACGTATGCAAAACTATCAGTTTTGTGTTCAAAAAGCAATAAATAAAATAAAGCACAATTTGGCCAAATATAATACTTTCAGTGCAACTCCCACAAAGAGACTTCTGACAACTAGAGACTAATGTATTTATTTTCTATAAGCTTGCATTTTTCTGGTCTTATGGCTGCAATAAATGACTTGATTTATAAGCTTGCATTGGAACTAGGAAAGATTATGTAATAATAAATATATTAATCTTTAAGGCAGCCCATTCTATGACCTTTGGAGGCCCATATTCTGTCTACAGTGAAGTTTCTTCTCCTACTTTAAGGTACCAGAGACTTTTGGGAACCTGACAGCACCTTTTCCCATGAACAAATTTTATTCAAAAGGAGAAGCTTTTGTAAACTGCAGCTCATTTCATCAAATGCATGGAGAGGCTGGCCTATTGTTTGTCAAAACTGGCAACTTTGAGATGCATAGGCTTCAGCTCCTAGAATTCCCAGCTGTTTATAGGAGATATAATAATCTATTAGTGTCACTTGCCAGTTTGATTTGTTTTGTTCTAATATGAATTGATTTTGAGAAAGTTCTTCTAAATATTGTTGGTTTCTGGGCCACAAGATAAATAAGAATCCATCTCACAAAATTCCAGGAAATAAGCACTCTGATTGCTGATGAAAATTCAATAAGGTTTATTTCATAAATGGATTCTCAATAAATTCAGCCAATTCTTAGAGGGAAAATTAGTTAACTTTGACAGTTCAATTGTAAATCAGTCTCAGAAAGGATTACAGAATCTCTACTTTTAATTTCCATTCTCCTTTTTCAATGTATGTCAGGCGTGTCAAACTTGCAACATCACATGATGTATCGTGACATATCGTGACTTTTTTTCCATGCCAGCAATGGGGTGGGTGCGGTTTTGGCATGATGCATCTAGCCCATGGGCTGGCAGTTTGACACCCCTGATGTATGGGAACTAAACCTCTGACGAACTCTACCATGCATTTTTTTGAAAGTTTTCTTCTCCTATTAAAAATGTTCCCTCATGTCCCAGAGGTGCTTTTTTAACAGGCAACTGGATTTTCTTTGTTTTTTCCTTGAAGATGTTTCACTTCTCATCCAAGAAGCTTCTTCAATTCTGACTGAAAGATGGAGAATGGAAGGATTTATATTCCTTGCAGTCATCTGGTCATTAGCACTCCCTCTCAGAGTTGTTGAGGTTGCTTGGATGTTTATCTATATGCCCTTGGAAATTGCTGAAAGGACTTTGTTGTAGATAGGTGGTGTCATATCCCTCCCCTTCTGTTGAGAGAGGGCTGTTCAGTTTTAACTTAGGTGGCCTCTTTGACCTCTCTTTCAAACCAGTGGTCCTTTCTGTCCAGAATGTGGACTTTCTCCCATGATTTCTTCCTTCTGATTTTAACTAAACCCAGGAAGCCAAGAAGCTTGCAGAGCACCGGAGATGTTAGTGACATTTGCACACAATCCTTGGTTACCCTGTGACTCAGTAAATACTAGAACACCATAGCCTCAAATTCCATTCCTTGGAAGGAAAATGCAAAGCAAATTCTGCCTCATCCAGTTGAATGGGAATGATAAGGAAAATGGCAAGAAAAGTAGTTGGCACAGCACTGATCTGAATTCAGCTGATCCAATTTTTTTGTGTTTCCTATTTATGATGTTGAAATCAGCCTTTAGCCCCGAGAACAGGTGATGCCACATAATATTGTGGTATGATAGTTTCTGTGTTAAGATATATGCCACAGAAACTGAGAACTGCTTTGGTGTGATTATATAAAAAAATATATCTAGCACCTGTCTACAGTGCCCCCAGCACTTTTCCATTGTTACTTGCTAAAAGTATTTTTTTTCTAATCGTTCTCCATTCATTTTAAGATTCACCCAATTATACTCCAAAAGGTAGTCAACAAGGATCAAGTTTTTTTTATAATGAGAAAAAAGTTCCCTGTGCCTTACAAATCATAATTTGTAAACATACAGCCAAGAGTGAACAAACAAATTGCCATTCTTGGCCAGTCCAAACAACAGAGAGAAACTTGTAGAATCCTTTCTCAAGGCTTAAAGATTTAGGAGATGGTTATCCATAGTTGACTAGATAAGGTGTTGAAAAATGATTATTATTTCTGTTCTTGCATAAAATGGCATTTCTTCCCCATTTTATTTATAGCTAGCTGGAATGAAGGGAATTTTTTTTATTTGAACATAGAAGAAGCACAAATGGTGTTAAATTTAAAGGAAGACATTTTAGAATCACTGGGTTATAACAGAATTTAACAACAATTTATTTGTCTGGAATACAAACGGTTGGTGTCACAACAGATTGATGTAGAAAAGACATATACATTCAGAGTAACAATTCTCTCCTCATTCAACAAGCCAGTATAGCTAACAAGCCATACACTAAAATTTGCTCTAAACACTTTTTTCACTTTCCAAGATGATAGTTGAAAAATCCTAATGCACAGTTTAAACCAGCACCCTTCATATGGCAGTTAGAATAGAATAGAATAATAACTTTGAATGTACACTAATTGGCATACATTAAAATGAATTTTTGTTGCATGCAGCTCTCAAAGGGTTACCACCTCCGATATACACTACGTAAATATGACAAAAAATAAATAAATAAATACAGAATTATGCATATACCCACATATATTATATGATACAGAGAAACAACAGTCTACTTTGGGTTATGTATACATGTGCAGGGTGAGAAAAACAAATCTTGTGAATTTACCCGATGGAGGGCATAGGGAACAAAGCTATTACAAAATCAGGTGGTCCTGCTAGAAATACTTTGAAACCTCCTCCTAGAGGGGAACAACAGAAACAGACCGTAAAGTGGGTATTGGGGTCTCTAGCAATGCTTTGAGATCTAAGCACATAGCACTTATAAGCAGCATCCTGAATACCAGGAAGCAAGCTTTCTACCGGTATGATCTTCTCGGCTGTCCTTACCACTCCCTGTATGGACTTTCTATCTGAGACACTGCTGCCACCAAACCAGACAGTGATGCAGTTTGTTAAAATGCTTTCAACTGTGCCTTTGTAAAAAATGGCCAGGACAGAAGGAGAAAGATGTGCTCTCCTCATCTGATGCAGGAAATGCAGACACTGGTTTGCCCACTTCACTAAGGATGATGTGTTGAGACACCAACCAAAATTGGTAGCTATCTGCACCTCCAGATACTTAATACTTTGATCACCTCTACAGCTGCATCCTTGATAGTGACTATGCTGGCTCTTTCTGAAATCTACAATGATCTCCTTTGTTTTCTGAATATAAGAATAATAAGAAAAATGTAAAAGGAATGTATATTTAACAGGTAAATAAAATACATAAAAATCTGATGTGAGAACTATGGATGAAGATGCCTATTGTATGAAACAAATAATTATAAAATTGTTGCTTAAATGCAGGTTGCTGCAGACTTAATAAATATATTAAGATGTTGCTGTGGTCCAGAAAAAGATTGATCCATTTGTACCTTTTACATGAAAAGCATACAGTCCATCATTGTACCATGGCATATTCTTGAACTCCAAAACTCTTCTCTCTGGAATATGATACATGATAAATTATGGGATAAATGGATGAAATAATGGATAAATAAGATAAAATAGTAGTCCACCCCACTTCTTCTGTCAGAAGGAGCCTACTGGGACTCTATCAGCCAAGGCGATTCATCTGGTGCGGTCTAGGACAAGAGCCTTTCCAGCTGTGGCCCTTGCCTTTGGAACATCTTGCAACCAGATGGGAGATCTAGCCCAACTCTTCTGGTCTTCCGGAAGGGCTTAAAATTTGACTCTGCCGACTTGGGTCCCTCAAGGGGACACTCTAGGCTGGAGGTGGTTGGTGAAGGGACAGAGAAGACTGGTTTTAGCCTATATTTATCTCTTGTAATTTTAAGTTGGTCTCAAATTGATATTTTTATTGTATTGTAAGCCATCCAGAATTACTTTGGGTAGTGAGATGGGTGGCATATAAATTTAATAAATAAAATAAATAGACTTGTTTAACTTAAAAGCTATTCTCCAGCCACTCAAAATGGTTGGCTACCCAATGACCTGTTGTTGTACACTGTCTCTGTTCAAAAACAGAGAAGATACAGTTGCAAAAGGTGCACAACCCAACAATTGGGTGGGACTTCACTCCTCATATGCTTTAAGGGCATTTTTGCTATTACGGTAATTCAGACATCTGTACACATACACACATTTTATAAATATGAAATGGCTAACAGCCAAGACTGAAGCTGTTCAACATGCAGCATATATCCATTCTGGAAGAAGAAAGGAGATTTGCCAAGAAAAAGGAAATGGGCATGAAGCTTATTTATAGCAAACTGACTTTCTCCCATAATTAAAACAAGCCTGTAAAAGTTTTTGTGTGTCCCATTTTTCTGTCAGCAAACACACTATTTTTAAGTTATTTTTTATTTCCTTCTTCTTTTCTGCTCGGCTAGGGAATTATTTGCATACTTTCTGAACATCTTCCTTGTACACTTAAGCTATAAGCCAGGGGTGCAGCCAACATTGAGAAACCATAATAGAGCTGAAAGGGACTTTGGAAGTCTTCTAGTCCAGCCCTCTGATCAAGCAGGAGAGGTCCCCAACCTTTTGGGCACCAGGGACTGGTTCCATGGAGAAAGGTTTTTCCATGGACCAGAGAGTTTGTGCTTTTGTGTGCTGCCTGAATCCTATGGATGGGGCTTTGCTTGTTTGTGCGGACTGGTTGCTGGCATGCCGCGGCCTGGTACCAGTCCATGGATCGGGGGTTGAGGACCCCTGCCCTATACCATTTCAGACAAGTAACTGTCCAGTCTCTTCTTAAAAACCTCCAGTGATGAAGCACCCACAACTTCTGAAGGCAAGCTGTTCCATTGGTTAATTGTCCTCACTGTTAGGAAGTTTCTCCTTAATTCTAGGTTGCTTCTCTCCTTGATTAGTTTCTATCCATTGTTTCTTCTCCTGCCCTAAGACTTGCTGGAACTCTGGGAGTTGAAGCCACAAGTCTTAAAGCTGGCAAGTTTGGACAATCCTACTATAAACTTAAACTTGGATTTTGACTAAAATAGTCAAGATCCGTCAATTATGTTAGTTATTCTTCTCTAGTCCCATTAAAAATTACAGCTGAACCAACTATTAATTGTTCATTAATATGTTCATGCATGATTTATTTTGAAGATGATGTGTACTAATCTCTTACTTTTATCCATGTCAAAGATTAGAAGCCTCTTTTAAAATAGCACTTGCCAACCTCAAGTTCATCATCTCAGTTAAAATATCACTTCAAAACACTCAATTCACTGGGAGATTTTATGCGGCTGTTAAAAAATACTCAAGCTGGGGATAGGTTTCACTGAATTCTATATCACTTAATGTCCTCGACATATGACTACAGCTGGGACCAGAACCTATGTCATTAAGCAAGGCAGTTGTTAAGGAAGTTAGGCCAAAATGTATTATCTTTTTTTGCAGCAATTGTTAAATGAATCCCATGGTGGTCAAATGAATCTGGCTTCCCCCATTGACTTTGCTTGTTGGAAGCTGACTGGGAAAGTCTCAAATGATAGTCATGTGAACTCAGGATACTGCAGCCCTCATAAATACTTGCCAGTTGCCTAGTACCTGAATTTTGACCATGTGAATGTGGGTACATTGTGGTGGTCATCAGTGTTAGCTTGTAAGTCACTTTTTTCAGTGGGATTGTAACAGTCATTAAATGAGTGGTTGTAAGTTGAGGTCAATACACACACAAAAACACACACATTCTGTGTCTGTGTGTGTGTGTGTGTGTGTGTGTGTGTGTGTGTGTGTGTGTGTGTGTGTATCACTGAGAGAAGCACTGTTTGGTTCTCCTGAACTATTTTTTCCCATTCTTCTAGATATCCAAGATTGCTGAATGGTTATCATATGCAGATAGTGAGCTGCCTCCAAAACAGACCCACCTAAGAACTTGTGTGTTGGTGTATATTTTGCCTTCCACAAGACACTCCATTGTTATGTCTCTGCAACTGTTTGAAAATGACAGTCTTTAGTTTGCTCCCATCACATTCCTAGTCAATCCCTCTATCCTGATCAGAACAAGCATATGTCCACCACTCAGCACAGCTAGCCAAAGTATAGCTTGATGCTTGATCCCTGTCTCCATTTCTCTATCAAAGGCACAGCACTTTTCAGAGCAACTGGAAACCATACTGTGAGCCATTAGCAAGGACTTTCCCAAAAGAAGTGACCTTTGGTTTTAGCTTTAACTCTTCTAGGTACGTAAAAGAAAAGTAAGACACCAGCTGATCCCTCCTGTATTCTGCACAATGAAAAAAGCCAATTTGGTGGATGAAGAAGATGCATCCATCAGCTACTTCAATAACTAATGCAGACTGACCTACTCAGCAAGTGCAGCTTAGCTACATTTCATACAATATGGTTAGTTGACTATAGCAAAAGCTTTAAAAGCTGGGGTATATTTGCAGTTAAACCCAAGGGTTGGATGGTATTCTTTGTTCATATTTTCCTCCATTGCTATTGTTCCATAATCTGCAAAAACTAGCTACAATTCAGAGTGTTCTTATGTTCTTTTCCGGTCATCTGGTCTTATCTTCTCTTTTAGAATCTGACTCCTTAAATGGTCTTTTTATCATATTCTTTCTATCAAAGCTGGCTAGCTTGCTAATTGTTTTGAGTCCTAACTGACATGCTCTTTCCAGTGCATCTTATTCATAGCCTCCTCCCTTTCAATGTATTTTCTGGAAGGGCAAGAAAGTCTGGAAAATGTCAGATTGCTCTTTGATATTAGACTTGGGTGAGAAAACCTGAATTTATTAGGCAAAACAAAAAAGACAGAGAAAAACAGCACTTCTCTCTTTTGTAAACTCTGAGTCACTTGTCAGTTATTAAGATGCAAGTTGGGAAGAAGAACAATCAAAACTTTATCTGAATATTCATGTCAATGTGGCAACATGTAGTTTGTCCAAGTCTCAAGAGGCTTGACAGTGCTGCTTGGTATGAGATGCTGTTTGGTACTTGATGTCAAAGTCTATAGCTGAGTTCTCCTACTATACAAAGCCACAATGTTTTAACCATGGCTTTTAACCCTTAATGGCCAAAATCATATATAATTTTACAAAATCAAAATAGGCACCAAACAGTACATTATAGCTTAGTGTAATGTGTAGATCCAATGAAAATTTTAATACTTTCTTTTAAATACTTCAGTGTGAATGAGAGAGAGACAGACAGACAGACAGACAGACAGACACAGAAACAGAGTACATTTCACTCTTATAATAAGTGAAAATAAAGATCACCTTGACCAATAATTCTGTGATTCCATGCATTATCTCTGTAAATGTCTTTCCAAGGGGCAATATTTACATACATGAGAACACAGGCTGGATTTCATATCAGAAAAAGAGTGGAAAAACCCTCACTCTCAATTAATTTGTAGCATAAAATTGGATTAAGTTGGATTAAGTTCAGGCTTTTCACTAGGTGTGGCAGAGATAGAAATACAGTGGCATAGTGGTCTAGTGGTAAAGACGTTCACCTCCCACTTGGAAGGTTGAGAATTCAATCTTAGCTAGTGGAAGATGTTTCTCTCCTAGGACACAAAGAAAAAATATCTGCTGCAAACTCCATGTAAGCATTAGGAAGGACATCTGGCCATAAACCCAGCTGTATCTAGTTGCCCCAAATAGGGACTACAGGGTTGTAAAAAAAGAGTTTTATAGTAGAAATAGAAATGAAAACACCACCCAAAGATTGCAGAAGGTATTCGAGATGGTGTATCTTATTCTTACCAAGGCTTCATAGTGCTTGGTACAGAGTGCCTTTGTAGTTAGAAGTCATGTCCTCAACACACTCTTGACTCTTGTTGATTGCCTAGATTAGTCCCTGCAGTTTTCTTGGCAAGGTTTTTTGGAAGTTGTTTGCCATTGCCTGCTTTGTAGAGCTAAGAGAGCAACTGGCCCATGATCATCCAACTGGCTTCATGACTAAGGCAGGACTAGAACTTGTGGTCTCCTTATTTCTAACTTGGTGCTTCAACCACTGCACCAAAATGACTCTACTGGAGTTTTTTGTGATTTTTTAAAAGTTTTTTATTTATAATACAGTTAAAAACGAGGATGGACATAACGTAACATTCCAAAATAAATATTCTTAACAGTTTGTTCCTCTTAATACATATAATTAATACATAATTATTAATCTCTATATAAACATATTCTTCTATACAATACAGTTATATATACAGTTATATATAATTCTATCTTAACGCTAATTTAAAACCGGAGCAGTTCTCCTTGATTCACACCAGTGATAAAATTTGTCCCAGATCTCGAAATAGTCTGATTCTGTCTTATCCTTCATTTCCATTGTGAGCCTATCCATTTCAGCACACGATAAAATTTTATATATAATCTCTTCTTCTGTTGGAATTCCTTTATTCCTCCAGTTTTGAGCATACACCAATCTAGCAGCCATGAGAATGTGTAACATCAAATAAAACACTTCTCTGTTGTATTTCTGCATGGTTTTGCCTAGTAAAAAGAGTTCTGGTTTTAATCTACCACTAACTTTAATATTTCTTCCAGCCCAAAATCACTCTACTGTTGCTTGGCTCTTTATTTATCTTTCTGAGAACTTCTGATGCAATTTTTTCTAGAATTTCCAGTGATACATGACATGGCATCTTTCTTCAGAACAGGATGAGGTCAAAAGAACGCCAGCTAGACTATGATTCCAGCTGAACTACATGGGTCCTGACAGGCATTTTCCATTTCAAAACCAAACAATGGTGATCCAACTTTTTGCATCACCTCCTGTCTTAGAAATTTGGAGTCATGGTTTTTTTCCAGTTAATCGCCCACTACATTTTACCATCACAGATTATTACCTAAGCTATACAAACTGAAAGTATGAAAAAACATAACACTGAGTTGTATAAATACCACACATATAAATTTTTGAACCAATTCTGAAAACCCCTATTAAGTTATAGAAGTAAATATTCTAGTAAATAGCTGTTTCCATTGCTTGTCTACCCAATTAGGTGTCTTACTATGTCATCATTCAGTTACTGGATATGAACCTTATTTTTCATATTCCTATTTCAGGAAAGTAAAATTGAATGAGTGTTTATGTGCTGCTCACATATCTTCTGCCAACATTATTTAAAATTCCTTCATACAATCTACCACTAATACCCTGGGGCTATGAATGACTTAATTCAATATTCAACTAAGAAAACTGTTTAGGTCAAGTTATTTACAATGCTACACTGTTTGTTTTTAAGCTGGAAAATGCATTGTAAATATATTCAAAACTTATTCTCTAATACCCAATCAGAATTCATCAATAATTAAGATTATTAGTTGATAATTAAATGAAACAGAGTTAGAATTTTGTTAAAAGTTTTGTGTATTGTTTTAATTAGCTTTATCATAATCACTCATCTGTGAATCTAAAAAAATATAACAAATATTAATCCATACACACATCATATAACACAAACAAACAATATAATTATATATTTTTGTCATGACACTTTATCCACTGGAAATCCTATATATACCGTTTCATTGACAAAGGATGATTCGGTACATATCATTCCTTTCTGGAGGGATGGAAGTCCAACAGGCAGGCAGCATTCATTCCCAACTCAGAATAAGTCTAACACCACAAATATCTCAGATATAATGCTTTTTTAAGTGCTTTAGTGTACAGGTGTATGACTATTATTTATCAAATATAAAAGTAATTGCAAGGAATCCTATATATTATATTTAGATACAAGTTCACTAGAATTTGCTTTCAGAAAAGAGACTGTTTTTATTTTATCTTATTTATATCTCACCTTTATTAGTTTTACAAATAACTCAACATAATAAACATATAAAACACACCTTCCTCTTCCTCTTTCCTCACAATAACAAACCTATGAGGTGGATTGGTCTTAGAGAGACTGACTGGCCCAAGGTCACTCAGTTAGCTTTTGTACAATAGATGGAAGCTTCACAGAGGGAGATACAACCTGGAAATAAGGATAAATTTCCTAACAGTAAGGATGATTAATCAATGGAACAGCTTGTCTCCCAGAGTTATGGGTGCTTCATTCCTGGAGGTTTTCAAGAAAAGATTGCTTCACCATTTATCTCGGATGGTATAAGGACTCCTGCTTTGGGCAGAGGGTTGAACTAGAATACTCCCAAAGTCCCTTCCAGCCCTAAGAGTCTATGATTCTATAGCCCAACTAGCAGACTATACAATGAGGACATGTTTTGAAGACATATCAGGGTTTGGAAAGGAATATAGATATTGGAATTCTTCTGAATTAGGAAGAATTTTGCATCCAAGTTGTTGAAATGACATCTCAGTCATAATAAATGAAAGATGCTAGGGTACTAAATGAAGACCAAATAAATCTCATTTGATAGACTATTGAGACTTCATGGATCCTGTGAAGGCTAAGAAATCTTTTAACCAATATAATAAAGTATTTCAATGAATATGAGTCACTTCATTGCAAAGCAGAAAGAGTAAACTGTTGTTTCTTTTTTATTTATTTTTAATTGGTTAGAGAAACAAACATCTTTACTGGATTAGAAGATACCAAGAGTAACAGGTGATAGATATTACTGGATTACATTTTTAGAAAACTGGCCTTGAAAACTGCCAAAACTTTCAAGGCAAGTATTCACAGAGCATACCTACCAATCCCACTTTTTGAAAAAGGACATGCTTCAATATCTCTTGCTCTCTGTTAGAACAATTTATTCTAAGTATCTTCTAAGAAATCCCAAAAGTGTTCTTGAAATGAAGCTTTCCCAAGTAAAGTCTAGAATCCCACTACATTGGTGCTTTTCTGCATACAAATTATGGCCATCCCTATCTTTTAAGTATGTTGATTTAAAATATCCAAGAATATAACATGTGTATTTTTGTAGATATACACACCTTAAAATCTTCAACTGACATTAATTTCACTTATTTCAATAGAGGAGAGTCTTGTGGAGATATTTATTTATGCAACTTATAAGCCATTTATTTAATTATCACCATACAGTTATGCCTGTGGACATTTTCAGTTGTTCATTTGCAAATGAATAAGAAAGAGTGTGATTATTTTCAAACATTAAGATAGAGGCACAAAGATTTAGGTTTTTGACACAAAGATATACTTTGGCCCACCAAGATTTCAGCAGATAAAATTCAGCGCTTGAAGAAAAGCTGCTCTTCAATGCATTTGGAGAAGCATTGTAGCTCAGTGGTAGAGCAAATCTTTTGGCTTCTTGACTATCAGTTAAAACAGAATGGGATGTTCAATTTCAAATGTCAGAACTGTCCTTTGAGTTGTGCTGGAGACGGGATTCCTAAAAGGAAGGCAAGGCCAAGACCAAATAATATATGGGACCTGAAAAAAAAGTAAATTCCAATGCATCTAATTTACACAAAAAAATAAATTAATAAAATGCAGTTATTCATTCATTCATTCCTCTTATATTTAATAAACTGTCTGTCTGATTAAAATTTAAAAGCAATGTTTGGAAAAGTTCTGAGAATGGTACCCATAGTTTCAGCTGTTATAAAAATCTGTCACATAATGAATTTTTGTGTTGTACAAGATTCCTATCACAGAAGAGGTAGAAAAATTCTCACAGTGAAGCATTACCATCCCTAATAAATCAGTCTGAAAAATAACCTGTTTTGATCCAAGTTTACTTCCTGAAATGAAATTCTTTCATTTCCGTAGAAGTCGCATACAGATTTTGATGCAGCGATGGCCTAAAGTCACCTAATAAATTTCCATGCCTAAGTTTGGTCTTGAATCAGGTTTCCGTAGCCCTAGTCTAACAGCCACAATATCTCATTTCTTCTTTTTTCTTCATGACCTAAATATAACAAATCTCAGTTCACCTGTGTTTCTCTCAATTTTATGGTAAAATAGCTAATAATGAGAGTTATTTCATTAATCTTAAAAATATATCACTTCTTCCTTCCACAAATATATTTGTTACCACTGAATCTCTTTCCAACCCATACATGGAAAATGAGGGGCAATGAAAACATTCCCAGTCAGAAAAGTGAGGAAAAGCTTGTGGATTCTCAAGTGTCTGAGAATGCTAGTACTGGCTAGTACTGAGCTGAAAGATGCTAAGATAGATCCGAGGAGAATCAGGAGATACATTTGAAATTGATGGATAAATCAATGTCATCATCCAATATCATCATACAGATAAGGTCCAATCCAAACCCTTTAAAGTTTCTCTTGTCCAAAATGGTCAATGGGAATCCTTGATGAGCACCATTTTCTAAACACCTTATGCAACCTAGGAAGATGTTCCACATACTTTTGATGGCTCACCATTTAGAGTGATGCAAAGCTGCACATTCCTGACTCTAGCGCTGGTTGTTCTTGACAAATGGCTTACATATGGTCACTTGATACAAGTGAAACATTGCAAGCTTGGGTGTTTTGATAAATTGAAATGCCACATACAAATGTTTTAAATAAAAAGCATAAACATACAAATGGGCTCTTTGTTTCAGTGTAATCTTGTTGTAGCTCTGTTTCATGTCCTTTATGGTTGAACGCTAACTGTTTGAGAAACCAGTCATGTAATTCCTGGGTCCTCTTAACTATAAAAAATACAAGTGTAACATTTGACATCCATAATGAGATTTGTCAGATATTTACTTTGCAATCTCACTGGCATTCCAGCAACTGACCAAAAATTAGTCCTTTTAGACAACACATTATCCACCCTGAGCCCTTGGGGTAGGATGGGATATTAATCTCTATATGTGTAAACAATAGTTTGCTTTAGTAGGTTTTCACTTGTATATGCTTTCTGGAAAATATAGAAATTTTCAAGAGCAGCAAGCAAAGGTGGGGTGGCTACTTGCTATGTGCTTTTATCTGCCTCTGGACTCCATGACATTAATTTGTTCCACTGGGTTGACTTGACTGATGAGTTCCTCATGTTGCACAAACCAGTTTACCATCTTTCAAAGTGTTAAAATTGTTTATAGAACATATCTGCTGCCCTTATCATGTAATCATGGAGCATTGTGTTTATAAACCACTACACGTAGATGGGTTATAAAACTGCTTAAAACTCAGAAGAGCATGAAATTTCTAATAAGAAGGTCATTTTTAAAAAAAATTAGCAAAGCTTTCTCTCTGGACTATCTATACCTAATTAACACAAAAGGATCAATAATTTCATCAAACTACTAATTTCAGATCAAAAGCAAAACTCCAGATTGGAGGAGCAGGTGATGATTCTTAAATAAATAGGCAATAACAGATAAAAATGTTCTCCCAATGCATAAACCTTGAGGAAGTTCCTTTGAAATTAATGCCTGCTATTTCAAAAGCATCTCAGCATAGGCTTACAATAATAGCTGGAAAGGTCTGCCTGGGTGGAAGATTTGGGCTTGTGAAGCTTAATATATCTTTAACCTACTTGATGCTCTCCAACCCATTATAAGACAGCAAGCCCTCACACACTACTGAACATCTTTACCAATTTGCTACCTCCTATTGGCAGCTCTTCCAAGACCTCTCTGCAGTCTGGTCCCCACCTGTTTCCCAATCTGCCAAGCAATATGTAAAAATATTATCTTCCCATGTCCTTGGAATGAGAGGCATTCTCTGGCTCACTGTCTGGCCATCATTTTAGAATCCCTTAAAAGCACTGCTCACAGATTTATCATTACCCTAGACCAGTATAAGACAGTTTGGAAATAGGCTAGCTAGCCCCCACATGATTCTCTTGATTCTGTATATCCAATGAAAAGTTATCTATATCCCGAAGGCAGCCAATCAGAAACTTTCTTTTTGAGATTCTGAAAACCAGAGTATGGTGGGGGTTTTCACCATAACTAACATACATTGTGACTGTTCTCTCTATTAAATCATTTGGGTGCATTTAAGATATGCAATTTACTATAGTCATCAGTCTAGATGTAGTTGCCTACTTTGAACATTCTGGATCCTATTCAGCACAACCAGGCTTTTCTTTGGCTGGATGTAATAATGCGTGAAACTAATTCAGTCTCTTCAGCATCATTCCACATGTCACAAGATTCCTCAACAATGCACTGGCAGCTATGACTAAAGGACGCTAAGTTCATTGTGCAAAGTTCATTGTGCAAATTCCCAACACATGGAAAAGACTTCTGATTACTATGTTCACAGCCCTACAGGCAAAAATATGGCCTGTCAAACTCAACTACTCACACTTCAGCCTGGAAACACTAGCAACAAATATAGTTTAATTAAGAAGGAAGTATCAGAATCTTTCTTACCAATAGAGATCAACACCCAGATAAGCAAAGATTAACACTAAGATTAGCATTAGACCAACAACTGAAAAGCAAACAAAACTCAATCAAGGAACTACCAAACAAGCTAACAGCGAATAGCCCAACCAAAGAACCATCAAGATCACCAAGATGTTATCTAGTTTGAGTAATGAAACATCTGCAGGAATACAACCAAGTTCAGAGAGTACCATGGACCTCTGATTCTTTTTTATTCAGAAAAGAGGAGTTGATGAGAACTTTTATCACTGCTAGCATTATTGGATATTATTGCCTAGCCTGATGAGTGAATTGCTGAACTGTAAGAGAAACACTTATGGAAGAAATTTCTATCTCCACCCACTCATCATTACCATCAGAATAGGGCTACCAGATCTGGTCTTCAAATCATTCAGGGTGACCATAAGATAATAGCAAAAAGATCAGAAAACTTATGGTTGCCATTTACTAGTTACCTGGATCTTGCAACCCAGATTTAGTACCTTACACAAACCTGGGAATGTAATGGAAAGAATGTTAGATAAAAACAGTGAACAAATAGGAGACGAGTTCATGAATAGCTTTCTTTATAAACAGCAATTGAGACCCGATTGCAAAAAAGCCTATTAAAAAAAGATTCAAACCCTTCAAAGAGACCCCATTTTAATCAAGTCACTGAGAAATGAAGGCTGCAAAGTCCTGTTGCAATTTCCAAGATTCTGTACTTCATCTCTAATCCTTGCCTTAAAAACCTTCACAATCTGTGTCATTTTTGTTTCTTTGATCATATCTTGCTGTTAGGGACCTGACAACATCTTCCTAGACAAGGGGAAGTACTAAGTCTATGCATTTCTTTCAACCTTTATTTGAACAATTGGGCTTTTCAAACAATGATAATCGTCAGTTATTATGGCAACTTTAGTAACAAGTCAGTTGTGGCTTGTACCTTGACTTACGCCTTGGTCTGTTCTCTGGCTTGAATTATAAAATGAAATATCCTGTTCAGTCAAGGCTGCCACCCATTCCCAGTCCTGGGAATTACAAAGCCTAAAGCCATGTTTTTGCTTTCACCATTAAGAATTTATTAGCTATGTTTCCATATTATTTTATATCAAAATGGTCACTGTGGTTTGGAAACCATGGTTGGTGATCATCTTTTTAATATTAATGTTCTTTCCAAAGGAGTCCAGAGGAATGTACAAAAAGGGAAGAGTTTAAACAACATTTTCAGTGAAAAACAATTAGATATAATCTTCTATCATAAAAAGACAATAAAAGCTGTAAGAATGCAACAATTAAAACAAAGTTCATTTTTAAAAGCCAGTTTGGTTTGGAGTAGTTTTTAGCCTGTATATATTTGGAACAACCAACATAGCTTTCAGATGTTATTTAGGTCAAGATAGTGTGAGAACTAGCAAGGAGGAATGATCCATAAGTGGGCAGGTTGCAATTTATATTTGATAAACCACAGATAAAGCAAAATAAGGACTGTGCATAAACTGCCATTATCTCACTCCAATTAATTTGGCTTTTTCAGCTTCTAAAAATAACTAGTTACGTATTTAGAATCTTTTTATTGCAGGACAATGATTTGAAATAGGAATGGATTTCTCCCACATGGCTATAAAGGATGAAAATCACACAAACCGAGAACCTCACTCACCGTAGCTAATGGGTTGTGCACATTTTGAGAAAAAAAGTCCAGAATAAATTATTTGGACCTTGTATGAGCTCAGCACTGTTCTCCTACACATTAAAAGAGCCCCAGTTTTGCAGTTTTTCATATAAGGCTGAAGAAGAGTTATCATAATTGTAAGGAATCCATTCATTAAAAAGAATATGACTTAAAGTATTATTTTTGTCAGGGTCTCCCTGAAGCATGTATAGCCCTAATAGAATTCTGCAAATTCCTTTATAGCAGTGTTTTTCAAACACATCTCAAAGTTGCCAAGTTTGAAAACATTGCTTTATAGAATGGTTCACCAGTGTTTGAACTGAACATGCATTTCTTTTTGATGGTTTTTTTTACTATATATTGTGCCTTTCATTTTGCACATATTCTCTCTGCAAATGGTTCAGTCATTCTGAAATGAGAATATAAAGGGTTTAATATTGACTTTTAACCTCTTTTGTTTCTGTTACATCTCTTCTTTGACCATTCCCACCCTGTTATTTGTCTCCATTTGTTCATAGTCTTCATTCAAAGATCTTTGGCCTTTCTTGTTTGACATTGGAAGTCTGCCTTTAGTACATCCTTCTTGTTGTCCAATGCTTTAGTCTTTGACTGTCATGATAGCCTGTTCAGAAAACCTTTTGGATTATTTTCATCTTTGACATCTTAGAATATTTTCCCCTCCAGTTTTTACTGTCTCTTATCTCTTTTCATTGTTCCTCAGATTTTCTTTTTCATAAGTTAAGTATACTGAGTTTGTTCCTTAAATTACTATATATTGATCTCTTAGAATCTCTCAGATTATCTGAGTTCTCTTGCCAGTCACATCTACCTGACCCACTAGAGTGGGGAGGCAAGTAATGTTGCGGGTCCCATCCACTAAGGCAGGGCTAGGCAACCTTGGCTCTTTTATGACTCGTGGACTTCAACTCCCAGAATTCCTGAGCCAGCCATGCTGGCTCAGGAATTCTGGGAGTTGAAGTCCATGAATCATAAAAGAGCCAAGGTTGCCTACCCCTGCACTAAGGAGATACATCTGGCAGGACCCAGAAGAAGGGCCTTCTCTGTGGTGGCTCCCTCTCTCTGCAACATCATCCCGAGATTAAATTGGTCCCCACTCTAACACTCTTTCAGAAGGTGCTGAAGACCTGGTTCTGCCAGTAGATCTGGTTCTGCCAGTGGGGAACCCAGAGCGGGATGGAACCCATTAAATGGCTAATTTGAATGTGTGTTGTCGCTGGGGTGGGAGGTGTATTATTTTATTATTTTTTATTCTTTTATATGGTGTTTTATATCTGTGAAAGCTGCCTCAAGTCACCATGTGTGACTAGGCAGCTATATAAATTTTCTAAACAAATAAATAAAATATCTCATATTCTGTCCACATGAATATCTTCATACCAGATGAAACCTTGCTGGATTACCTCCTCTCTTTAATTGTCTAAGTTTAACTCATATATTTAACACCAGAAACTCATGGTCTGTTCCACATCTGTACATGGAAGTGACCTGGCTAAATGGATTGCACTTCTCAATCTTCTGTTTCCTATTATGTATTCAATTTAATTTCAGTGATGTGCATCCAGTGATGCCCACGTATACAGCCTGCACTTATTTTTCTTCAAAAGGGTGTTGACAATAGAAGAAGAGTACATTGGCAAAACTTTATTAACCTATCTCCTACATTTTTTACCTTTACCCAATCCAATCTTCCTGCAGTTCTAGGTTCCTACTCACCTGTTAGTAGCACATCATCATATCATGATACCCATCTAAAGATCTCTTATAATTTGCCATTGAATTCCTAGATGTTTTCCTTTATTGTCTATGCAGTATGTGCATACACTTTATAAAATTTATTTTCTTTGGATATTTACTAGTGCAATACACAAGATTCTCTCATTTTGGAGATTACAGCAATGTCCTTTTGAGTATCACTGCCACTCTATGTCTTTGTATCATCAATATAATTTATCATGTAAGGATCATCCAGAGTCCATTGGAGTTGGGCAACCAAAATAAATTTAAATAAATACATTTGATTTTAATTACCCTTTTCTATTAAGATAAGTCATTCCTAAAAAATACCTAATTTTGTATCCTTCATTTCCACTTTCTCAGTTCTAAGTTTTCCTTAGTTGATGCTGTTCATGTCCTTATAGTCATATCATATAATTAGCTCCAGAATGGAGGCACGGTGGCTAAGTGCCAGTTCGAGACCTAGCACTGCGTGGCAAGGTGAGCCTCAGCTTCTGTCTGCCTAACATTTTGAAAGCATGTTCTATGCAAGTAGATAGATAGGTACAATTTCACTGGAGAGACGAGCTGGTGCTCTGTGCAGACAATTGGATTCCTGACAGCTCTGAACCTTCCCAGTTGCAGTGCCAATTTGTGAGGCAGCTCCAGGAAGGGAGGAGCCCTTGGGTGATGCTTCAGGAAGAGCTGCTCATCTTTTTCTCTGGTGTGAAACCAGCTCACCCTCCTGTGGCACACTTTGGGAAGCATGTGTTTCCTATAACAGGCCTGGTACCTTGGCAAGCCAAATTACTACTCTGAAATAACACTGTGCTCTCCTGGCTACTGTAACTGCCATATGCTACTAATTTCCAGAATAATTTGTGAAGCTTCAGTGTCCTTTCCCAGCAACCAAAGGATACCTTTCACTCTGGGGTTCTCATCACCTAGCATCCAAACATGTCTACATATTCCACTCATGTCCATATATTTTCCTAGCAACTGTGCAATAATTTACCATTTATTTCTTTTAATTGATTTGGCATTCCTTCTAAATCAGTTAGCTTCCCATCTGACTTCATTATGTAGATTATTCATAACTTCATCCCTTCATTTTGACCTTACCAGGAGCTCCCACTTCCACCAGAGTCTCTGCCAGAACCACTAAAATTACTGAGCTCACCCATCAGCAGCCATAGTAATCTTCTTAGGAATCTTGGGGATCATATCCTTGGAGGAGAATCTAGTGGGAACAGTTTATCTCTTCCCTAAACAGCTGATTCCCATCCTGTATTATAAACTTTGTCAGTAGAGTATGGGGATTGCTGCTGTTTGAGAAGAATTATGTCCTTAGTTCCCTTGGGCTCATGGAACTGATTTCATAGTTCTTTGGAGTCTAGCCAGTGTTAATGAATAAAAACAAAATCTTGTCCAATAAAACAATTGTTAAAGCCTCCATAATAGAATGACCCAACTTTTCATTGCTAAGCAGCTGCCAGGCAATGTTTTTTTCTTCCGGATTGAATTACACTTGGGATTCGTAAACAGAATATGTGTCCCCAAGGATGCAAGAAGAACAAAAAAAAAATGTTGATGTTTTCCTTTCCTTATAGAAGCCAAATATGTTTGGCCTAGATTTTTGAAAGTTTGGATGGACCAAAAAGGGCAAAAATTAAACTGCTCTAACATCTCTTACAAATTTCTAAGCTAAGATCAAATGTAATTGACAGTGTGTGTTTGTGTCCATGCAGTGCTTCCAAAAAGTAGCAAAGTTGAGCATTTGATAGGATGAGTCAAAGACTAGCTGAAGGCTGATAAAAGAAAATAGTTGTAGCTCAGGGTTGAAATGAGGGGTCCTTCATTCTCTCTGAGGTTGGTTGTTTTCTTTCAGACATTTCATTACCCAAACTAGGTAACATCATCAAGGCTAGTCGGGAGTAGGGTTTGCTCTCAGTTTGTATTCTAGTAGTTTGTCCTGCCAGTATTGGTGGGAGTGGTCTTGGGAGTTCTTTCTTTGGCTTATTTACTGTTAGCTTAGAGAAGTAAACAATATCCCAAACTACCAAACAGGCTAACAATAAACAGCTAAATGCAATTTAGAAATTTGTCCATGCTGGGAAGGTTAATATTTTTTCTCATTTTATCCAAAATATAGGGAGTGAGACATCTCATTCTTCCTTCAAGCAAAGACTTAGTGACTCTGCATAAAAATGGCCCAATATTAAAACTGATTAAGAATGGGTGTAGATTCCTCTACTACCGTATTAAAGGAATGTGCAACTTCCTATTTGTTGCACCTACGTTACTACTTCTATTACTGGAACTTGAACCCAGATGGAATTTTTTGCATCAGGGGATGTTAGAAAAGTCAAGACTACATTCATTGCCATGCAATCAAAACTATGCCCTTGTCTTATCTAAAGGAAGAGGGCTTCCATCATGCAGTCATGAACATCTTGACTTTTTTGACCTTCTCCCCCCCAGCCCACCAAGGATGCCCCCGCTTTACATTATCAGGGTGCCTGCTTTCTTCCAGTTGCAATCAGATGGCAACTAAAATGTCCATGCCTCCTTTATTTGTGTACTTTTAAATAGCTCATTCAAGTTAGGCTTTTAAACAATGTTTCTTGCCCTTCCACTGAGAGTCCTTGACAACTGAGACCAGAATTTCAAGGCAGTAAGCAAGAAAGTAATTAAGCGAATTGTATCCAACTTTATGATTTTTTTTGCCATGGTTATTAAGCAAATCATTACAATTGTGAATCACATCTGTCTCCCCGTTGACTTTGCTTGTCGGAAGCTGGCTGGGAAGGTCCCAAATGGCGATTACATGACTCCAGGATACTGCAACCATCATAGATACATGCCGGTTACCAAGCAACTGAATTTTGATCATGTGACCATAGGGATGCTGTAACAGCTGTAATTGTGAGGAATGGTTATAAGTCACTGTTGTAACTTCAGTCACTAAGTGAATTGTTCTAAGTTGAGGACTCCCTGTATATCAACAGCCTTTTAGTCTTTCTCAGTTGAAACCAGCTGACCTTTTAAAAGAGCAGAATAGAAAAGTAATTTGTACGGCTTCTGTTAACCATATATCCTTGCTAAATTTGGAGTAATGATACTGGCCTGCATCCCCAGTGCTGCAACATGTGGGCACAGAATAAGTCATAAGGAAGGAACATCATAAATACAAGTCTCCACCCCTCCTCCTCAAAACCTAGACAATTATAAATAGCCACCCCTCCCTGAATTATCTCAGCACAGTGCAGGAAAAAGAATTGTGCTGTATATTCCAAGAAATCCTTCATTCCAATGACATGCCTTACATCACTCGCCAAAAGGTCGGTCAGCTAGCGTTTGAGTGAGCTACCAATAAAACCTGGGTGGTCTTTTTAAAACTTCAAGCCAAGATTTTGGGCCTTCTAGGCACTGGATTTAGCCCTTGGGGAGATGGGCCTGCAAAACCTCTGAAGAACCCACTCTAAGTCCCACGGTGGAATTTTTCCCAAAAGTGCCTGAGGAGGAAAAAATGCCAAGACTAGTGGAAACTGGGAGACCACTGAAGTGTGCAAAATACATTTTGCTTCCAACGTGGAGTTGGAGAAGCAGACTTATGCCAAAAGAAGGCAGAGGGAAGGACCCAGGTCAATGGAATTCTTTTTAGACTCATGCCACAGCAAACCAGGGATAAGGAGGAACACATTGGCGTGTGGTTTTTTTAGGAAAAGAAATTGTCAAAACTTCACAGTGCTTTGGATGCTAATCTGCTGTGACTTACTTACCTAAGACAACACATGTTCTGAGTACTCAGACTGAGAGAACCCTATATGAGGACCTTATATATATTACATGATGAGCATCCCTATTAACTTAATTCTATATCAATGTATACTAAATCAAATGTAATCTTTGCCCTGATCCTGATTTCTAGCTGGTATATTGCTTCTCTTAATAACCAACTATGACATCCAGCCTGGAATAGTTTGTGCACTCCTATATGACTTCAGAACATACTAAACTAACCTAGTTGGTTCAATTAACTCAGTAGAAGGCAGCTTGACATCTTCATGTAGCTCTCTCCTGGCAAACTAACTAGCAGAGCACTATGAAATAATTAGTGGTACTTCTGAGCCGTATCTGATCTGAATCTAAGGCCGTAGTGCAAGATAGGCTTTTTGAAACTGAGGAGAGATCACTGACCCAGCCTACACTATCGTATTCTGGTGCTTTTTCTATTCTGAGTGTGACCATCGTACTGCCAGTCCCCAGTTCTTCATTCAGCATTGATGTGACTGCTGGCATTCACAATTTTCACCAATAATAATAAAGACAAGTGCCCGGGGTATGCACTTCCAAAATTCACTAGGTAGAAAAGAAGCAGTTTAGAAAGACTCATTTGACAATTGTAAAATTTGCTCCTCATTTTCAAATTATTATAAGTAATTGTCTATGTAGTATTATCCCATTATGTAATATTATATTTAAAAATATAATGCCTTGCCTAACTTAGTATCTGTTCCAACTTATATAGGTACAAATTAAAAGAAAAAATTGAGAATGCAGAAAAGAGGAAAAGCAACAAAATGAAATAATAAATAAAGTCAAATGCAATCACAGGACCTTAAAACATGATAGGGTAAAAAAAAAACCATCAACAAATGTACTTTTTTAAAAAAAAAATCACCTGGCTCATGATTTTCTTCGCAATTGTCCTCTTTGTTCAGGTATTCAAAACCATTTCACATTTGTTAGTGTGTCTGTGCACAAATTTTTCAACACCCACAAATCATTCTGCCTGTAATGTACTTCTGAGAGGTGTAGCACTGAGACAAGAGGAATGCACCCCAATCCCAAGGAATGCTAAGACTGAATAATATTCCTTCCTTCATGCCAGAACTATAGTGATAAACTGATGGATATTGTCTGGACTTTTCATGGGAAAATCATGCTTTATTCTTGCTGCAAGACAACATTCAGTATGGAAACCATTAGGCCAATTGAATTTGGAATTTAGAAATTGGAACGAGAAATAATAAATTGAATAGGCTATTTGACAATGAGATTAATACTTGAAACCCCAAAACAATTTGGATTTGCTTCCCTATCGTGCTCATTTAACTAATGAAAACAGGCTTGGAACATCTCGTGGTGTCTATGACATCCTTTTGTTTTTCTAGCTCCAATCTCATTTTATTGATTCCTGAGGAAAGAAGGAGGGTTGATTCTGTGCCCAAGTAGTTAACGAACATTGATTTGTCCTTTTGATTATTGATTCTAAAAGATGTATATGAACCAGATCATCAGGCTGTCAGATCTTTAAAATATAAGCATGGGAGCTATATATTTAGGCATATTTAGGCATATATTTAGGAGGTGCCCTTATAAGTGTTATTTGCCTACAATTTATTCAGAACACGAGACAGCAAGGAATAAACTTAAGCAGGTTGACCAATACTGGCTATCATTACAATAAGGTGGCCCCAAATTCATTGTTAAGTGCTACCTTATGAAAGAAATATCTCTACATGAGGAGGAATAATATACATAGTCAATTGGGTGACAAGGTGACAGAAGTTATGTGAGAATGATGTCCCAAGATATATTCAACTTACAACCATAGTTTAACAACCATTCAAAGTTACAATGGTGCTGAAAAAAAGTGATTTATGATCTGTGCTTGCACTTACAACCCTTGAAGCATTCCCCATAATCATGTGGTGAAAATGCAAGCACTTGGCAAATGACCTGTATTTTACACTGAGTGCAGCATCCCAGGATTATGGGATCACCTTCTGTAACCTTCCCAGGGGACCTCTGAAAGCAAAGTCAGTGGGAGAGGCTGGATTCTCTTAATGGCTGTGTAATTTGCTTAACCACAGCAAAAAAAAGATCATAAAATTGGATGCAGTTCACTTAACGACTACATAACTTAGAAATGGATGTTCCAATCCCAGATTTGGTCTTAAGTCAAAGACTACCTCGTGGTCCTTTGTGTTTTCAGAGCAAGAAGCAGCCCCTTCCTTAATCCAGAGGATAAGAACTTTTTGGTGCCCAAAGGCTACATTGAACCGTTTGGGGTTGCGGTGGGTTGCTGGTCATTATATGTGACAGAGCAGGATTTTGGGGTCAAATCTGGAGATTTGCTTTGTTTTCATTTTTATTGTGATGTCTATGGAGTCCTTGGTGCTCCTGGAGCTTGATTGCTTGCTTGCAGATGTCTCATTGCCACACTAAAAAACATCTTCAGTGCTATGTCTATTTCAGGGCACAGACTACATTTTATATGTTTTTTTATTCTTAAACTAGATTAGTAAATCAACAGCAGTTCTAATTGCTGCACAAAGGAAGTTCAGATGCCCCAGAGTGCCAACCTCTACCTTGGTCCTTCGTGATTGAATGTAATGTATTAACAATAGCACTTAAACTTCCTGCATTCATCCCACTGCAATCATCTAAGGATGTTACATGAGAAACCACATGGCTTTATGAAAACGTTAATTGCTCCCTTTTTTCCTGGTCATTTTTATTTGTGTTTGTTTGATAACATTGGTTGAACTGAAGAATAAGAGAGCTCAATAGTTTAAGAGAGCTCAATATTGGAATTTGCAAGGCCTAAGAAAAGTATTACTTGTCTAATATTGTATATGTGTGTTATTTGTTTACCCTACATCCAGCCTTTATTATTTTTATAAATAACGTAAGGTGGTGAACATACCAAATAATCCTCCAGCCCTGTGAAGTGAGTTGGAGTGAAAAAGTGATGGGCCCTAAAGTGACTGGCCCAAGGTCACCCCACTGGCCTTCATGGCTAAGGCAGACTTAGAACTTACAGTCTTCTGGTTTTTGGCCTGATGCTTTAACCACTAGATCAAACTGTATAAATGGATTGTATATTCAAGTTTTAACTTGAGTCAATGCTTAAAAATGTTGAATAATAGAACCTAATTAAGACTTCTCCCTCTCTCCAGGAATTATCACAGTACAATGTAAGAACTGGAAACTATCTCCAATTTTCTGACCTCACAACACTGTTACAGAATCTACACTTTCTAAACTAAAACACCAGCCCAACCCTATTACAGATTGAAATTCTGCTTTGAGAAATATTTTTCTACCTATGTGGCCAACTTAGAACCTTATTCATCAAAGATCTTTCTACTCAGTTGTGGTCAAAGATGGAAAAGATTAATTTGTGATAGTATACATTTGGAATGCTTTGAAAAATAATCCAGCCCAATACTCTGCTTCAAATGAAGGACCACCCATTTTTAGTTGGAGAAATGCATCCTTTCAGAAAATTAATCAATAATGCAAAGAACTGACTGATACAATAGATGGACATTATGTACTTATTTTTTTCCAGTATACATGATTATCCTGAAGAAGTGCATTTTTATGTGGGTGATTCCTCAAGGACATTTGAATTGTTTTATAATATAATGGTAGAGAAATTTACTCAATATTAAACTCTGCTGTCTACCACAGCAGTTGTATCCAGATAACAATATAAAGGATTCCAGCTTTAGTATCCAAACTAATAGGTTGAATTTCTCTCCCTGTCTTATGTTTCTTATTTAAAAGCTTTCTGCAGCCAACAGGTAAAGTAGAGTTTTTCTGAATTAAATAATGATTAAGTTAAACATTTTTTATTTCAAAATCTCAACTACACTTGGAAAGTGTGTTACTGAGTTGTCTGGTTTTAAAAAATCCATACATATTCCAATAAAAATAACCTCCCTGTAAAGTTTTGAAGTTAATTGGAACATAGCTCTGAAACTAACTGTCAACGCTGCTAACATCAGATGTTCTTGCTTTGACAACAGATGAAAATGCAACCATTTTCTCTATGCTTTCAGAATTAGTTGGTGCTGGGAGGTGGGATTGGGATGAGAGTTCAGTTAGTTATAATAATAATAACTCTGCCATGGGAATCCAAGGACAAACTGGGTCCTGAGCTGATAATGTTTTGGCTGGCTGGAGAGCTGGGGAGAAAGCCCAAGCTTCAAGCTAATTGGGGAATGTGCTTTATGATTGTTTATTGGGGGTGGGACTTGTACTTTGTTACTTTGTATCCAGGGGAGGGGAATTTAGTTTTGGTTCAGCTATATAGTGCTGATACTTTGTTTCCTGAATAAAATATTCTTTAAGGTAAACAATGCCTCAAAGTTCTTTTGAAGGGTTTCATCTGTCGGAACCGTGACACTAACAGTAAGCCAAGAGAAGCCATACAGCCCCCACATGCCCGGTGGAGTGACTAATCATTTCTTAATTCTGCTGAACTAAAATATTATAATGTCAATTAAGTCTAAAATACATGTATTCATTGTTTTAAAGGAAAATAAGTGTGCCAGTTGCAAGGCTGCTGTAATTCTCCCTTTTGCTATATCTTCCATTTTGGGTTTTACAAAGCATAGGCTTGATAGTGCAAAAAAAAACAATAAAAAAATACAATTCCCATCACTTATGCTGGTATATGACTGTAAAAAAGATTTGATTGATTGACTGATTCCCATCACTGGATGGAGTACCTCATTGCATATCAATTCCCTTACTTTATCCCCTCCCCTCCAGGTTATCATTGCCTGGATAGCAATATGGTTCAGACTATCAGATCTTGGTTGCAAATATGAGTGTTAGCCATCTAGAGTTGCCTCAGCAAGATGGGCAGCATAGAAGTTTAATAATAAATAAAAAGTTTTTAAAAATATCGAAATACTCAGTTGATGGCACCAAAGAGATACATAATATGAACCTGGAGAGAAAAATGGACATTGCCAACAAACTCGGAGTGCTTGGGTATGGTTAGGAGTGCACTGACGTTTCTAGCTTGCCCTATCTAGCTTTCCTAGTAAAATACATGGGAAAATCCCATTGGAGGAAAATTTAACTTAGGGTTAAGGTTAGGTCATCATGAACTCATAGAGCAAAATGGACATCGAAAAAAAACACGGAGTGCTTGGGTATGGTTAGGAAGGTAATAATCTATCTAGCCTGCCCTATTTATGTTTCCTGGTAAAATACATAGGAAAATCCCATAGGAGGAAAATTTCACTTAGGGTTAGGTTACCATGAACTCGGAGAGCAAAATTGACATTGCAAACAAACTTGGAGTGCTTCGGTATGGTTAGGAGGGTATTTACTTTTTTAGGCTGCCCTATCTATGTTTCCTCGTAAATTACATGGGAAAATCCCATAGGAGGAAAATTCTGCTTAGGGTTAGGGTTAGGTCAACATGAACTCGGAGAGCAAAATGGACACTGCCAATAAATTTGGACTGCTTGGGTATGGTTAGGAGAGAATTTTCTTTTTTAGACTGCCCTATCTATGTTTCCTAGTAAAATACATGGGAAAACCCCATTGGAGAAAAATTCCACTTGGGGTTAGGGTTAGGTTACCATGAACTCGTAAAGCAAAATGGACATCGCCAACACACTCGGAGTGCTTGGGTATGGTTAGGAGGGCATTCACCTTTTTAGGCTGCCCTATCTATGTTTCCTGGTAAAATAAATGGGAAAATCACATAGGAGGAAAATTCCACTTAGGGTTAGGGTTAGGTCATGATGAACTCATAGAGCAAAATGGACATCGCCAACACACTCAGAGTGCTTGGGTATCGTTAGGAGGGCACTGATGTTTCCAGCCTGCCCTATCTATGTTTCCTGGTAAAAAACATGGGAAAATCCCATAGGAGGGAAATTCCACTTAGGGTTAGGGTTAGGTTACCATGAACTCATAGAGCAAAATGGACATTGCCAACAAACTCAGAGTGCTTGGGTATCATAAGCAGGGCACTGATGTTTCTAGCCTCCCCTATCTACGTTTCCTAGTAAAATACATGGGAAAACCCCATTGGAGGAAAATTCCACTTAAGGGTAGGGTTAGGTCACCATGAACTCGTAGAGCAAAATGGACATCGCCAACAAACTCAGAGTGCTTGGGAATCGTTAGGAGGGCATTTACCTTTTTAGGCTGCCCTATCTATGTTTCCTCGTAAAATACATGGGACAATCTGATAGGAAGAAAATTCCACTAAGAGTTAGAGTTAGGTCACCATGAACCCGTAGAGCAAAATGGACATCACCAACAGACTCAGAGTGCTTGGGTATGGTTAGGAGGGCATTTACCCTTTTAGGCTGCCCTATCTATGTTTCCTGGTAAAATACATGGGAAAATCCCATAGGAGGAAAATTCCACTTAGGGTTAGGGTTAGGTCACCACGAACTCATACAGGAAAATGGACATCAACTACAAACTTGGAGTGCTTGGGTATGATTAGGAAGGCAATCACCTTTCTAGCCTGCCCTATCTCTTTTTCCTAGTAAAATACATGGGAAAACCCCTTTGGAGGAAAATTCCACTTAGGGTTAGGGTTAGGTCACCATGAACCTGGAGAGAAAAATGGACATTGCCAGCAAACTCGGAGTGCTTGGATATGGTTAGGAGGGCACTGACGTTTCTAGCCTGCCCTATCTATATTTTCTAGTAAAATACATGGAAAACCCCTTTGGAGGAAAATTCCACTTAGCGTTAGGTTTAGGTCACTGTAAACTCACAGAGCAAAATGGACACCGCCAAAAAATGTGGAGTGCTTGGTTATTGTTAGGAAGGCAATCACCTTTCTAGCCTGCCCTATCTATGTTTCCTAGTAAAATACATGGTAAAACCTCATTGGAGGAAAATTCCACTTCGGGTTAGGTCACCATGAATCCGGAGAGAAAAATGGACATTGCCAACAAACTCGGAGTGCTTGGGTATGGTTAGGAGGGCACTGACGTTTCTAGCCTGTATAAATATCTATATTTCCTGGTAAAATACATGGGAAAATTCCATAGGAGAAAAATTCCACTTAGGGTTAGGGTTAGGTCGCCATGAACTCATATAGCAAAATGGATATCGCCAGCAAGTGATTCGGTATGGTTAGGAGGGCAAGTGATTCGGTATGGTTAGGAGGGCATTTACTTTTTTAGGCTAACCTATCTATGTTTCCTGGTAAAATACATGGGAAAATCCCGTAGGAGGAAAATTCCACTTCTAGCAGATGCCACTTATCAGCTATCTAGATTGGTACACATGGGCACCAATAAACCCAAGGATATCTCCTTTGAAATTCCTGCCCAAATGATTTACTTTAAAAATCAGTTTAATTAATATATTATTAAATATAAACTCATCTGCTAGAAAGTAAAATATTGGCTTCTAGCATATTATTTTTATATGAGTGTCTCTATATGTCCCTAAAGGCCCCATGGGCATTTTTTTGAAAATAAAAATTATGGGGATATTTAGCTCTCTGGGATACTTTCTAAAACTGTGGTATCTCAAATTGTTATCTGAGTTCAATAGCTAAGCTGATTTATTTCTTCCTCAGGTATATTTGCAACTACAGTTAGGACAATCTGGTTAGTATTACTTTCCTGGCTTCATTTTATACTGTTGCTTTTCTAGCATTACTGCTTGGTTTTATTAGAGGTTAATAATTACAGCATATAGACTTATATAGACACAGCTTACTTTGAATGAGGAAAGGGTTTATCTTCTGGCCCAGCATTCAATGAAATTCTGAGTTAAATTTCAAAAATACTCAAAATCCCTTGAAGGCTTATCCTTCCTCCTTACCTGTTTGCTTACCTCTTGGTAAGCATCAGCCATTTAATGTTTGATATGCAGCTGCTCCTGGGAGATTTAAATCAGATAGGTAGGACCCATTGTGTTCAGGGCTGTGCATGCATCAAAAGTGATGAAGTACCTTGCAGTTCATACAGACTGGCAAGAAGCAAAAACCACCAGTGAGGGTTAAAAACATGCACAAGTAAATTTCCAGGAAGACTTAGTGCACTGAGCTCTGGTAGTGCAGTGGTAAGAATGCAGTATTAGAGGCTAACTCTGTCCACAGCCTGGAGTTCGATCTTGATGGGGATCAAGATTGACTCAGCCTTCCATCCTTCTGAGATCAGTAAAATGAGGACCCACATTGTTGGGGGCAATATGCTGACATTTGTAAACTGCTCAGAGAGTGCTATAAAGCACAATGAAGCAGTATGCTGTATAAGTCTAAATGCTAGTGCTATTGTTATGCCCATGAAGGCTTTGGAATGTTTTCTTCCCAGCATCTCCAAATCTGAGCTGGGCTGACTAATAACCATGTGGTTGATTTAAAAGTTGCTTGACTTATTAAAACAGTTGCTTGGCTCATTAAAACAGCTGCATTTTCAGGTTCCTGCATACTTAGAAAGACTTTATTATTTTAATCAGTAGCACAGAGGTTTGCACTTATGCAACTTCCAAAGCTCCTCTACTGAATGTTTTCTGAGCATATCCCGACACTGTGTGCAGTTGGGGAGCTGAATGCTTTCTACTTTGCAGTCAATTTATTTCCTTATCAAGACAACATTTAAACAAACTAAAAGGAATTTCAATGGAACTTACAATGGAATCATAATACATCTATGGGCTTAAAAAGAGAACCTGTTGGTTAACTTTACTGTAGATTGTCAGCTTTTAAACTGTTTTCCATAATTATTCCTTATTTTCTTAAGAATGCTCATTATGCAGGAATCAGCTGGTGATAATATTTATCTCACTACCATAGAAAGTCTTTCAAGTTGCTATCAGAAGCACAAGAGCAGAAGAGCTATGGTTAGATCCGCTGGCAATTCTCTTTTGGCTGGATTATATGCCCTCATTTGGAAGATGTGTGGCTCACAAAGGGGTGCTAAAATTTCACATGTTTGAAAAGTATAATCAGATTTAGGATAGTATGCTATGGTTTTTCTTGTCCTTCCTACAATGTTTACAAACAAAATAATGTTGTTCAAAATACACAAACAGCAACCCACAGAGATTAACTTAAAAGATGCAGGGCAAAATTCCCCAAAAAATTCTTTGTATGTGAATCTTTTTTGCACTATCACCCAATTAGTAAAACGTCGGCCAATTCATTTTTAAAACAAATGTTAATTAATCCATCAGTTTACTTATTCTGAAAGGGAATAATATGATGGGCATCTATGCACATACATATGTAATTCAGCAATGAACTCTTTATGCAGTTGTATATGAAAAAAAACAATATTCTGAAGAGGAGGCATACTTTATTTTAAATCAATCAAAATCAGTTTTCTCATCCGAAGTCCTATCCACCCCAGGCTATCAAATAATCTGGATCCCATAATGTCACTTTATCCAAGAAGAAGAAACATATCATAAACAATGGCTATATAGTAATAATATATCAAATACAGTTTATTTAAAGGACTTTAAATATATTGTGTTATATTATTACTGTATAGCCATTGTTTAGGGCTTTAAAAGAGTGGTAATATTGTTGGCAATACAACTATAAATGTAAAATAATGAGTGAGTGAACTGGGACTTATCAAGAAATATATCAAAACAATAGTGAAAGCCAACAGTGTAAACAATCCTTCTCTACAACTAAGCAAACCAAAGAAAGATCCAAATTACTAGAGAGCAGACACAAAATTGTACTGAATTGTATCATATTTTGGTTGTTAAATCCAACTCTCTCTGAAGCTGGTTCAGGAAAATCTTTAGTAAGATGCCCAATTCCTTTGCCTCCCACACCCAAATAGTTTCTATGCTATCTTTTCTCTGTCGGTACCCATGTGGATTACTTCACTATGAATTACAGCACAATGGTATGCATGTTGCTGGTTGACAAACAATGTTTTCAGTGATGTTATTCAGTAGACAACTTCTTAGAGGTATCTCTTGATAATTACTGAAGAATGCATGCAAAAGTAATACTTTAATTATTGAACAATTTCTCTTCACCTAAGGTTGTGATCCTTCATACCAGTTTTCCTCAACATGTTGCTCCAAGGGTGGGAATTCTGAACTTGTAGGTCCACTGCATCTTGTTTGTGCATATAAACAAGAAACACTACAGTGTGCGCACTGGGAGTGTGTCCAATTGAACTTTATGAAGTTTATCTCCAAGCAGACTGGTATAATGTTACACTGGAAAACTGCCATATGAGAAACATACAGCTTATGGGTATGGTGAATTAGTTGCACAATTCTTTAAATTGTGGGTTTTTCTTTTCATTTCTTTTTTTTCTTTAGTATTCTCACTTTGGAATGACCTCCTTTGGCCTATTCTTCCTTACAGTATGAAAGGCCAGACACCAATTATCTCTGTTCACCGTTTATTTATTTTAAACTAACTTTTTGTTATGTTTCTCCTACACTTTCCACTTTGTAATCAAATTTGTAGCTTCACCCATTGTTGTCATTTAATGTGACAACTGATCCATCCCCCATTCCTGAGGAAAAAAATGGTTGTTTAATTTTGTTTTACTGAAACATAGTGAAGACTATGAAGCCAAAAATTTAACAGAACCTTACAAAAGCTAATGCTCTCATCCAAGTACACTAGGAGGATTTAAAGAATGGTGATTATCACCATCATAATAAAACAAAAGAAGACCAGCAAAAGTGATTTTCTGGAAATAACTTAAAATGGCATTCAGACATTGGGTGTGTTCAGTTTACACAGCTTAGCCACTTACTGTATATTACTGCAATAATACAGTAATGTAAAAATACCATTTTCATTTTATGCCCTATCCATTCCATTTATTTATTTGAATCATGATCAGCTTTACAAAATCCTGTGTCTGATACCTCTAAGTAGAAGCGAGATATGCTCAACCATTTACCAAGGGAAACTCTTGTAATGTGGAGGACCTATTTTTGAAAATTTATTGTTTCAAGTTCACTTATTTGGGAATGCATCAGGATTTTATGGGAATTGTCAGAAACAATAGTAAGAATATTAATTTATTATACTTACAATATACAATATGCTGTCTGACTCCCAGTGACTTCTGGAGAGAAGCTTGGGGACCTTCTGGTGAAGCCTCAGAATCTTGATGTAGATATTTGAAAGATATGGCACCACTGCATGTAAAGATCCTGTCTCATATCTCTACTTGGATTCAACTAAGAAGATTTTTATTTCTGGGATTAGTATTTTCTCACTAAACTTTAATTTCTTAAATTCAGTTCATGCTCATAAAGAATGATTATCTAACTAAATGCCCATATTCATTATGCAATTACAAATAACAGAAAGCTGCAGACTTTGAATTTCTTCACATTTAAGAAGTGTTGGCACTCAAATACCTGGCTTCTCTGTTTGTCTGGTTTAAAAATTGCTCATTTCTAATCACAGCAGCGTCCAACTCATCCCTTGGGGTGCCATAAGACCAGAAAGCAGAAAATAGGGCAGAATGCCTTTTGCTCTGTTAACCAAGCCAAAAACAAGGAATTTAAAAAATGGAGAAAAATTTATCATGGGAGGTGGGTCAATTTTTGCCCAAAGGACTTAAAATTTTTAAATTAATAGTGCAGCTGCCCTTCTATCATGGAATTTTACCAGGATCTAAACAAGAATACCATAAATTTTCTGACTCCAGATTTATTTTTATTTCCTGTAGGATAATTGTCATAAATGGCATTTGCTTCACTTCTTGAGATTAGCTTCCTATTGTAATTATGTTTTACTCTCTCTCTCTTCTATTCCAGTTTTCTGTTACAAAAACATAAATGAAGGAAATTTTGGCCAAAACTAGCCCCGGTTTCTGCCTGTCTGTGTGAGAGTGTCAACAAGCCTTAATAACTTGCTTCCTTAACATTTTTCTCTTCTACTTAATAACTACTTAATGAAGGAATTCTGCCCTTCCTTCCTTATTTTGCAATTTTCAAATAAAATAAAAATATTATCAGAAAATTCACACTCAGTTCTAAAAGGAGACATGCAGCATCTGAAACACAAGTGCCAGAGCCAATCAACAAAGCAAGAGAAATACATCTGACCAGCTTTGTTTAATCAGTTGGGATTACAAAACTGCATAGATTTTTCCATTAAATCTGGTTGTGAAATTGATTAGATTTGAAACTGGATCATCTCAGAGGAAATTAGTGAAATGTACAGTATAACCTAGTTTGTAAACATTTAGAAGATTAATTCTAACTTATAATGAGGCACTTAAAATCATTTAGCATAATGGAAATGATGGTATAGTCATTTTAATCTTTTTTAAAAATTGCCTGAATTTGTGAAGCACACAAGGTTCTGTCTAGCTAAATTTGAGCAAATTTGATTGGTGATCAAGTAGACAGGAGTTTCAAAATGTCAGGAGATAAAAAGAATAAAAGTCTGAACTTCAGCAAATCACTGCAGTTTATACAGTTTGAAGTATATATGATAATAAGTGTACTTCAAAATGTCAGAGGAATTAGGAGGGGAAGAGTAAGGCAAAAGGTAGTGGATAGTATTGACGTTTTAGCCCTTTTATGGATGAAACGCAAGATGCATAGCAAAGCTAGAATGGACTGTGGATAATCCATTGATCTTCAATTTGTGGTTTATTTTAGCAATGCTTCACCCTGTAGGTAGCATACTGAGAATCATTAGTATAGATGAGCCATCTTTACGCAGCTCTCAATCTAATTTTATGTGAAAAAAATCCTTCAGTAACTGATTAGTTCAGGTGTTCTTGCAAGAATATATTCTGCCTCTCCACCATAGTCCAGTGGGCAGAGAACAAGAGGAGGAGGAGGGACAAGGAAAGAGGGAGAGGGAGGGAAAGAGATAAATGATAGTGCCAGATTTGGCACTAGCTACCACTGGAATTCAACCGCAGACAGATTCTATCTGATCAAATGCAGACCTCAAAATTAAAAAATTTTCATCCCTGAAAGCATTCTTATAATTTATATTTATATAAGATATTCCCATATATCTCTAAGATGAATAAAGAGATAAAGAGAAGTATTAGATTATTTTCCCCAGCCCACCAGAATATATATATCTGTGGAGATTATCAGTCATCCAGGTCATGGTTGTCCCAAAAGCGCATTTTCAAAAGGCAACTTTCTTTGTTTTTGCTTGGAGGCATTTTCCTTCTCATCCAAGAAGCTTCTTCAGTTCTGAATGAGAACTGAAGAAGCTTCTTGGATGAGAAGTGAAACATCTTCAAGCAAAAACAAAGAAAGTTCAGCTGCCTTTTGAAAAAACACCTTTGGGATCACAAGGATATAGTAAGCCATGTGGAGAAAGGATATGCATGGCTGCCTGGGAAGGGAAGGTGTCAAAATCTGTACCATAGTGGGCAGTAAAAATTGTACTGCCAAAATTCAATAGCAAATCAGCAAAAAAAGACAGTTCAATTTTTTACTATTTTGGGTATAAAATAGAAAAAAATAAAGCATGTTCAGGCTTCACTCTATCTAAATTGGGGAGGGGGATAAACCATTGGACATGACTTTCACGTCTGCATGAAATGCTGACATTTTCATACCCACTAGGGCTCTTGGATCATAGAAATAAGAAAATCCATCACATTGTGACTGTAAAAATCAGTGATCATCAGCAACAAACTAGTACCAAAAAACTGTAACTCATTGCTGTCATCTATAATCATCTGGATTTTGCAAACCAGAACTAAACTCCCTGTAATAATAGCAAAAATAACTCCCAAACACCAAAAACCTAGTCAATACTTGGTCTCCATGAGTGGTTGTGTGTGTGTATATATACAGTTCTCCATGCAAGCAATTCCTGCACATGAGGGGAACTATTCCCAGTCTCCTTTATCATGCAGATTTGCTCTGTTTCCAGCTGCATCTCCAGTGAAGCATAGCAGCCATATGAAACAATAAGATAACGCACAACACTTGCTCATGTGGCTTACTACATTGATTTTAAGGTTTTTAATGTGTGCCTCTCCTTTGAACCAACAATATACTTACCTGAGTATCAGGCTTTATGTTAGCCATTACTCAAATGCTAGAGCAAGAAGTGCCCAAGATTGTCCAGTAAGAAAAGTGTATCAGTTTGACACTGTCTGAGTTCAAACAGTGACAATTAAACACACACACATCTCATAGAATTCCTAAAATCTTTTGCATTGTTCAATCTGAGACAAATGCAAAATGCATGTTTAATAAGTGTGTATATTTCAAGCAATCTTTCACAGATACTTATCTCCAAAATATGTGCATGCTGTGTACATACATTGAGAAAGAAGGAGGAAAGAGAGTTGGAAAGTGGACCAGAGTTTAATAAATGAGCAAAAGATGTCATCTTAAACCCTGGGATAATTAAAAGTGGAGAGGCTATGTTACTGAGAGTTGGAGAGAAGGGGAATTTATGATTTTACACTTTGCTATAAAATGCTTGATGACAGTACTAATCTTTCTAATGTAACTTTTGCTTGAAGAGAATAACTTTATTTATCTAAGTGAAAACAGTTTATACAGAGTTAGAGATCTAGCATTTTCCATTTTTACGATCTCAGTGAAATATAAAGTTATCATAGCCTCCACCAAGCCATAACACAATACTCAGGCAGTTCCCAAAGCCCATTTTGTCCTCTCCTCAAGCTCTGCCCCACAAGCACCAAATTCCGGCTCCCCATAATATTGTGATAGAAACAATGAGAATTCCAGTTTTAGCCTCAAATAGATCTAACTGGATTTTAACAAATTAAAAGAATTTTCTACACACACACACACACACACACACACACACACACACACAAGAAAACCTAGAATAATCCTCACTAGCCCCAAAACACTTTAAGTACACCCCTAGCTACCAAAAGATTATTGGCGTCCTGTCCTTCTTAGAATGATTACTTCCACAAGAGAATTGTGAGTTTTGCAGCTGTTCTTGTAACTTATAACCACTAGAGTTTTACAGCCCTTTGGAGACACCAGGCAAGAGCTGCTCCAGAACATAAGGGACCTGCATATAAACTGCTGGAGATGCCTGGAACTAAATGGGAGAAAGTCGCTGCTTCAGAGGGCTGCCTTGCAACCTTGGAAAAGACAAAGATCTCAGACGTTGCAAACAATGCTGTGTGAATGTCCATGTGTGCTCTGAGACACCTCATTCCCTTTGAAAGCAGTACTATATAGATTCCCCCTCCCCCCCACATTCTAGTAATAATAATAATAATAATAATAATAATAATAATAATAATAATAATAATAATAATAATAATAATAATGAAGTTGGAAGGGACTTGGACGTCATCTAGTCCAACCCCTTGCTCAGGCAGGAAACCCTATACCATTTCAGACAAATGGCTTAAAAACTTCCAGTGTTGGAGCATTCACTGCTTCTGGGGGAAGGTTGTTCCACTGGTTAATTGTTCTAACTGTCAGGAAGTTTCTCCTTAGTTCTAGGTTGCTTCTCTCCTTGATTAGTTTCCGTCCGTTGCTTCTTGTCCTTCCTTCAGGCGCTTTGGAAAATAGCTTGACTCCCTCTTCTTTGTGGCAGCCCCTGAGATATTGGAACACTGCTATTATGTCCCCCCTCATCCTTCTCTTCATTAAACTAGACATACCCAATTCCAACAACCATTCCTTATATGCTTTAGCCTCCAGTCCCCTAATCTTCTTGGTGCTCTTCTCTGTACTCTTTCTAGAGTCTCAACATCTTTTTTACATTGTGGTGACCAAAACTGGATGCAGTATTCCAAGTGTGGCCTTACCAAGGCATTGTAAAGTGGTATTAATACTTCACATGATCTTGATTCCATCCTTCTGTTAATGCAGCCTAGCACTGTGTTGGCTTTTTTGACAGCTGCAGCACACTGCTGGCTCATATTTAACTGATTGTCCACTAGGACTCTGAGATTCCTCTCACAGTTACTACTATTGAGCAAGGTACCCCCTATACTATACATGTACATTTAGTTTTTCTTGCCTAAATGTAGAACCTTACTTTTTTCACCATTGAATTTCATTTTGTTAGATAGCGCCCAGTGTTGAAGTCTGTCCAGATCCCCCTGTATCTTAAGCCTGTCTTCTGGAGTGTTGGTTATTCCTGCCAGCTTGTTGTCATCTGCAAATTTGATGAGTTCCCCATCTATCCTCTCATCCAAATCGTTGATGAAGATGTTGAAGAGCACTGGGCCCAGAACAGAGCCCTGGGGCACCCCACTACACACTTCCCTCCATGTAGATGTGGTTCTATTGAGGACCACACGCTGAGTACAGCCAGTCAGCCAGCTATGAATCCATCTGATGGTGATGCCGTCTAACCCATATTTTTCTGTCTTCTCAAGTTGTAGATTGTGATCTACTTTATCAAATGCCTTAATGAAGTCCAAGTAAATTATATCCACAGCATTCCTCTGATCCACTAATTTTGTCACTTGGTCAAAGAATGCAATAAGATTTGTTTGGCATGATCTGTTTTTGACAAATCCATGTTGGCTTTTGGTAATGACTTTGTTTGCCTCTAGGTGTTCTCTGATTCGTTGTTTGATTATCTTTTCCAGAATCTTCCCAGGTATTGAGGTCAGCTGATAGGTCTGTAGTTTCCTGGATCCATTTTTTCCCCTTTTTTGAAGATGGGAACTACATCAGCTCTTTTCCAGTCCTCTGGTAGTTCCCCTGTGCTCCAGGATCTTTGAAAAATATAATTCAGTGGTTTTGAGATCACATCTGCCAGTTCCTTGGGGTGTAATCCATCTGGTCCTGGTGATTTGAACTCATCTAGGCTTGACAGGTGCTCATTTACCATTTTCTTGCCTATCTTAACTTGTGTTTCTATTCTGTTTTTTATGGCACTATTTTTGATAGGTTGGTCTGTTTTTTCCCTTTGTGTAAAGACAGATGCAAAAAACAAGTTAAATAGTTCTGCTTTCTCCCTGTTGCTTGTCACTTTTTTGCCACTTTCACCCACTAATGGACCAATCATTTCCTTCACTTTTTTCTTGTTTTTTACATGTTGAAAGAATGACTTTTGTCGCAAGCCTTAGTTCATTTTGAGCCTTAGCTTTCCTCACTTCATCTTTGCAGGCTCAGGCTATTTACTGATATTCTGACTTAGTTATGTGCCCCTCTTTCCACTTTCCACATATGTGCATGCACACACACACACCCTGGATGTCCTGCTCAAAAAGCAAAGGCCTGCAAAGGTTATGCACACTAGGCAGCTGGAGGACAGAAATACTTTCTTTCTCCTCTAAAACTCTTTATCTCATGTCATGCGCAAGCTGAATATCTGCTAAGTTTTATTGGTCAGCAGAAGGAGTGAAAGCTAGCCAAGGAAACAAGAAAGACTTTAAGAATGATCTCTTAAAACAGTATTAAATCAGGGGTGCAAACTACAAAAGACTTTAAGGAAAAAGTAGCCAAATAGAAGCAATGGGTGGATACGGGACAAAACAAGAGGCAATGCAAAATATTGCCAAGGCAGGAATTAAGGACAGGAGTAAAAAGCTGAGTCCAAAATTCAAACTGGAAATGCTTCAAACAAAATTTGTAAGTGACTACATGGAGACATCGGGTGACCTGTTGCATAACATGGATCTGAAACCTCTATAGTGGTTTCAACCAATCAAATTAGAGCTCACTCTGGGTCAAACATGCATTTTGCTAACACAATCTTTGAGCTTCATCATTACAACTGCCCTTTGGGATTTTTATTTGTCTTAGAGCATATATTGGTACTGAATGTTATTGCAACTTGTTATTGTGAATGGCTTGATGCCAAAAGAATCAGATTTACAACTATTTCCTCAGTAACAAAGCTGCATATCTCCTCCATGAATGGGGATCCAGACCAGCAACATCAAAATTCATCTGCTGTTGATGAAAGAGGGTCATTGGGGGGAGGGGATTTAATTGCAAAACCATGCATCTATTTCATATGGAGACCTTAATCTGAATGCAGGATTTTGAAGATTTCCACAGATTATTCCCAAGTACTGAATTGGCTGTAATACTCTCTGCCTTTTTTTCATTTAACTTGTTTACTTCACTGTCAGCAACCCAAAAGCAAAATATCCAGGAATTGCACCATAATAAGTAAAACAATAAAAAAGTGTGTCTTCGGCATGTGACTCATTGCTAACTGATTACAAAACTCCAAGTTTGTAAAAGGTTGGTGGCCCTAAGCTGTGAAAATGGAATGGGGACATTTCTTACAGAGCTAAAATCCAGGGCAATGAATCTCTCACTGAATGTATTTCTTTGGCTTTTGAGAAAGGGCATTCATTTTGTGTATGACGGGAATTACGTAATTTATATCCATTTTCTGTTTGAATTCCTTCTGTATTGTGAGTGTGCAGCCTGTGGTTTGTAGATGGGTAAATTAAAGAAAAGGAAGATGAGTAATTGAATTTAGAAAGTGCATACCACTGGAGCAACAGAGAACTTATTTACAAAGTTAAGTGATACAAATTATACCCAAACCTCACAATGTCTCACTTCAATACAAACAACCCACAGAAATGTTACCAACCATCGTGTCAATCAGATGAAAGTAAACACATGCACACAGACACACATGTAAAATGAGGAGATAAAAGCTTAAAATGAAATAAATCAAACCAGCATTGTGCAAGTAAAGGTAAGTCCTAACAGGATTTGAACTGAACTGCACTAAGACTGGAACAACCTGCCTCCAGAAGCTATGAATGCTCCAACACTGGAAGTTTTTAAGAAGAGACTGGACAGCCATTTTTCTGAAATGGTATAGGGTTTCCTGCCTGAGCAGGGGGTTGGACTAGATTAGAGGTCCCCAACCTTTTGGGCACAAGGGACCAGTTCCGTGGAGAGAGGTTTTTCCATGGACTGGATGGTGCATGGTTTTGTGTGCTGCCTGCATCCCATGGATGGGGCTTTGCTTTTTTGTGTGGGCTGGTTGCTGGTATGCTGTGGCCCATTATCAGTCCATGGACCAGGGGTGGGGATCCCTGGACTAGATAACCTCCAAGGTCCCTTACAACATTATTATTAATATTATTATTGTTTGTTGTTGTTGTTATACTGAAGAGTTGAATTTTAGTCTATGCATATTCATGAAAAGAGACAAAACTGAAAGAAAAGTCTGTTGATGTTCTTAGGGCTAGGGGAGACATGATAGCAGTGTTCCAATAATTAAGAGGCTCCTGCAAAGACAAGGAGGTCAAACTATTTTCCAAAGCACCAAAAGGGAAAAACAAGAAACAATGGATGGAAACTAACGAAGAAGAGAAGCAAACTAGAACTAAGGAGAAATTTCTTAATGGTGAGAACAATCAACCCATGGAACAACTTGCCTTTACAAGTTGTGGATGTTTCATCAATGGAAGTTTTCAAAAAGAGACTGGACAATCATTTATCTGAAATAGTATAGGATCTCCTGCTCCAGCAGGGGGTTGGACTAGGAGACCTCCAAGGTCGCTTCCAACTATATTATTCTATGTTCTATGTGCTAGATACACATCTCAGAGATAAACAGCTCTATTGTCCCTCACAAGCCTTCCCCCATCTCCAGTTCAACCAGTAATGTTAGTTTAAAATACAATTATCACAGTATAACTTCTGTAATAATGCTAAAACAAATAAATATACTTTTTAACTCTAAAACATATCTGAATGCAGCTGTTATTGATGCTATTAAACAAGATCTCTGCCCAGAATGCAAATTTAAGTAGTTTTGTTTATTTAGCGAATGGTATATCATACATGTATTCATGTATGATACGATTTAAACAGGTTTAGCTGTTTTACACTGACCCAGTAAGTCTTATTTGGAGTCTGGAATCTAGAAATAACTTGACATGGATAGAATGGGTGGCAAAACATTCTTCTCAGAGAAGAATGTCAGTTATTTAAATAAAATAGCTGTACTTAAATAAAAATACAAAAGTGTGAGGTTGGAGAGACATTATGTAAAATAGATATTTGGGGCTAATTCTGGACTTGGGAAAGAAACAGGAGTATCTCAGACATTAATAATGATGAGCAGATGGATATTCTAGGTCAGCTTTATCCAGGGCTTTTTTTCTCATAGAATGCCCAGAACGGAGTTCTGGCACCTTTTTTGATGGAACCTTGTAGGGTAGGCAAGGCAGGTTGTATGATGTGTGTGAGTTCCGGCACCTTTTTTTTTTTTTTCAGAAAAAAAGCACTGGCTTTATCTAGAAAACTATGGTTAGCCATTTGCTCTTTTTCTGAAAAAAAGGTTCAAATTGCTTTCAGACATACGCCCCTTTAATTAATTCATTAACAAATGAATGTTAAGGACCTGATAAGGACCACAATGAGTATTTGCCCAGTAAGAGGGCGATACTTTGCACTGCTGCAAATAAATGAATGCAAGTAAAATATCTAAATGTAAAGATAGCTTTCCTGTACATCACAGTCACTCACAGATGCTAGACCAGGAGTCTTCAAACTTGGCCTTTTTATGACTTGTGGACTTCAACTCAGCCTGGCTGAGGAATTCTGGGAGTTGAAGTCCACAAATCATAAAAGGGCCACAAGTCATAAAAGACCCCGGTGCTAGACCATAGCAACAACACAAGAAAGCCAAGAGACATTTGGACCCTACCTGTTGCTGATTAATGTTGGGGTAGACACAAACAAGTCCACTTTGATCCTGGAGAATATACAGGTAGTCCTTGACTTACAACAGTTTGTTTAGTGACCATTCAAAGTTACAACGGCACTGAAAATGTGACTTATGACCATTCTTTCACAGTTATGATCTTTGCAGCATCCCCAAAATTCATATGCTTGGCAACTGGTTCATATTTATGACTATTGCTGTGTCCCAAGGTTATGTGATCACCTTTTGGGAACCTCTGACAACCAAAATCAATGGGGAAGCCAGATTCACTTAACAACCAAGTTACTAACTTAAGAACTGCAGTGATTCACTTAACAAGGTCATAAAATGGGGCAAAACTCACTTAACAAATGTCTCATTTAACAAAAGAAATTTTGGGGTCAATTGTGATTGTAAATCGAGGACTAACTGTAAATTTGAGCAAGATTAAGAAAGTGAACCTTCACTGATGTGAGATACCTTCTGGGTGATCTGCTAGACAAGACCATTATTAAGCTCCATTATTTCCAAACAGAGGACAAAGAAATAGGTATTCTGATCAAATCTTTATCTGAGATTGGCACTGCAATCTTGCCATTAAATTAACTTTGAGGAATGAACCATATGCCATCAAAAAATAAGTATTGGATTGGTGTCAGCAATTGAATAATAGCTGCACTGAGTCTAAATTGTCTTATATAGCTTCCTGAGAAAATATTTATATTTTCCTCTTAAGACTGATTGCCTAAAATGCAGCTTTCAGAATGCAGCTACTATTCTAGATCTCTGCCACATCGAGCACTTGTTGATTAGTCAATGTCACAGCCAAAAACTTATCATTGCACTTTGATTTGATTTCTTTATGTTGCAGTCATGAGGTCTATTGCAGACAAGGGTTTTTTTTTTGTTTGTTTTAGGCAATGAGGATCACTGCAAAAGTAGCAGCATTGTGCAAAGTTGTATGCATGGCACAATTTTGATGATCACTAGATAATATGGTTGGCTCATCTTGGCTTCCAGCTCCTGCTATCCTAGTATGGCAACCAAAGATCAAGACTAATAAAGGGTCACAATAGATACTGGGACTGAGTGAGCATTTTGGTCCAATACTTAGAATTAATAAAAAATTACTTAATGATTGGAAGGACAACTTCTGATTGCCTCAGTGGGTTTCTGCAACCACTATAGATTAAGAAAGTCTATCAATAAATATACAAACTTTTTTTAAAAAAATGTAACAGGTGTATAGTAGAGGCTTGAAGTGAGGAGTGAAGAATGTTTACCTATTGTTGTATGTTATGTTCTATGATGATCGCTTCTTAATATGATCTTATGCTTAATGTTGATTACTTTAATAATGAAAAAGCAGACTGAATTTTTACCCCAGATTATTGAATCTCTACCTCAGGATCTTTTGCTAGGGATCATAAAAGATAAAATATAACAGACATATAGTTGAGGCTGGAAGTGAGGAGTAAAGAATATTTACCAAACCAGACGTTTACAAAGATTAATACCTAGTGTTACATGTTGTGTTCTATGATGATTGATTATTAATATGATCTTATGTTTAATGTTAAACTACTACCCCAGGACCTATTGTTAGGGATCACAGAGGATAAAAAAATGTAACAGGTGTATAATAGAGGATTGAAGTGAGGAGGGAAGAATGTTTACCAAATCAGACGTTTACAAAGAATAACCCTTAGTGTTGTACTGCAGGTTATATGATGATTGCTTCTCAATACGATCTTATGTTTGATGTTGAGTGTTTCAATAAAAGAATTTTATTTTTTAAAAAAATAAAAATAAATAGACAAACTTGCTTTGTTGCCCTTCATTTTTATTGAAATATGAAAAGGATGGGTGCCTGGAAGTTCCCTATGCCATAACATAAACCAGCATTTTACAATCTTAGCCATTTTAAGAAGTGTGGACTTCAATTCCCAGAATACCCTGAGTCACTAGATAGTATAGCTTGCTGGGGTGTTCTGGGAATTGAAGTCCACCTCTCTTAAAATCGCAGGTGTGGTTTGTTCATTTATGTCAGTGATATAAACACTGACAAACAAACAAACCACGCCTGTGATATGCAAGTAGCAAAGGCTTACACATTTAAGTTTTTCTTCTACCCAGAGGCATTTTTAAATCTGAAAAAAATAAGCAAAAACAGACTGTGAGAAGATATCAAGCAGGAAAACTGTTCAAAGTGGGGGTGGGAATCCCTTTACTGCACTAGGAAATCTGTATTGCCTCAAGAGTTGGGAAACTGGGCTGGGGAGGAAGAGTTGGATATGTTCAAGTTGTCATAGACATGTGGCTCTACCACTCCTATATCCACAGCCCATTTGTCTGTGACCTCCATTTGGACTCAGTCTGCACAAGTAATCCAAAGCAAGGCAATGAACATTATCCAAAAAAATAATAAAACTGCTTTAATTTGTGGGCTCAGGGAGGGCTGTCAGTGACTGATGTCTGTTCTCCAAGAGTTCTCCAGTGTTGCTCACAATTGCTGCCTGATTCAAAGCAAGCCCAGGAGAATATTGTCATTGCAAATCAGGGAGAATGCTGGGGCAACTTAACATTTGTCAGCCTTTGGGTTCTAATTTGATTGATCCTAGTAATGGCAAAACTCGGTGGGGGGGGGTCTTCTTGTTTTAAATTTGCAGTTGATGTTCTTTGCTTTTCCATGAACCAAGAAAGTTTTTGTATAACTGAAAAGATGTCACAATCAGCCATTCAGGATGCATTACTACCTCCATAGAAAGACGTAAACGTTTTATCGGTTTTGAGGTTCAATATTCTTCAATGAGAACAGTTTAAGTAATACAATACAATAAAACTGAGCTTGACTCACTTTAACCTAGACAACAAGCAAAATTATTATCTGAACTTGTTTATATCAATGCTATGCATGTTTATGTGTAGCTATCCAGCTGGGCCAATTAATCTGTGGGCACAGCTCTTGGCACAGTTGGCACTGAAAATGATAGAATTAGTCCCAATGTTTCTGTATGGTTCAGTAGCAGGGAGGGGCTCAGTTTCTTCTTGTTCCTCACAACTGGATACAATCTGAGGCAAGAGCACCACAACACTCATCTTTATTCTGTTGCTCCTTCCCACACCAATTTAAAATTACAAACCTCCTGGTTCTAATTTTTTGGATGTTCACCCTTTCTTTCCTGCTCCTCATTTTTTGGAGCACCTACCCAGAGAAAAGTTCTAGATAATTCAGTATGCACATTTTTTGGAGTTAATTTGATTGGTCCTTGAGAGAACATCCAGCTAATATTTTAGAAGGATGTTGTTGTTTTCAGTTGCAAAAAAAGTCAGAAGGATAGTTCTATTCTTTTAGCTGCTCCTGTTCTTAATTAGCATGTGGAATTGTTTTTAATCCTGTTTTTAATTTATTTGGTTATTTGTTGTAAACTGTGCTGAGGCAAAAAAAATAAAATAAAGTATTCATTCTCCATGAGTGCAGATCTATAGTACCATTAAGAAATATGAGGATTGGAACTGAGTTATAAATATTCAATGGACCCAGAAGAATAAAATGGAGAGTGAACAATAAAGAGTGGAGGAAACAATTGGTTAGAGTGATTCAAGAGGCTCAACAGGCTGTATACGCTTCTGAAGCACAAATCTGAAAACATACTTTGCCCATTAATGCAATTTTAACTAGGGAAGCACCTAGGCTGCTGAGTTTAAAGTTATGACCAAAATTTCTTTTCTGACCAGTTCTCATTCAGTTGAGTGAAAGAGCCCTTGCATCCTTTTTTCCAGTGAAAAAAGAAACACAGATTATTGATGTAATGTGATGCATTTACAACTCTTTAAATAGTGAGAGATGAAAGAATGTAAACAAATGGCAAGTATTCTATAGTTATAACAATAGTTTTTGCAGCATAGCTAGCTTCCACATGTCATTTTAACTCCAAGTGCCAGCATTGGAGGGGGGAGGGGTCTCTTCCATCAGGTCCTTTAAACTGGGAAAGGACCTTGGAAGTCTTCTAGTTAACCCCCCTGCTCAAGCAGGAGAAGCTATAACATTCCAGACAAGGCTCTAGTGATGGCCCCCCCACAGCTTCTACAGGCAAGCCATTCTATTAGTTAATCATTCTCACTGTTAGGAAGTCTCTCCTTAATTCAAGGTTGCTAATCTCTTTGATTAATTTCCATCAATTGTTTCTTCTCTTGCCTTCTGGTGCTTTGAACCTCTCTTCTGTATGGAAGCCCCTCAAATATTGGAATATTGCTATCATCTCACCCCTAGTCCTTCTTCTCACTAGACTAGGCATATACAATTCCTGCAACCATTCTTCAAGATTTAACTGTGGGAAGCCAAAGAAGTTGAAGAGATGATTGAGCAATAAAAACATTCATATAGGTAAGTCCTTGTTTAGCAACCACAAATGGAACCAGGAACTCAGTCATGAAGTGAAGCAGTCAAAAGTCACCATTTTACAATTTTACTTCAGTATTCCTTTGCTTTTTTTGCTGTTCAGTAGCTAAGTTGTGTCCGACTATTTGTGACTCCATGGACTGCAGCATACCAAGCACTTTGTCTCCACTATTTCCAAGAGTTTACCCAAATTCATTGCACCGATGACACTATCTAAACATCTCATCTTCTGCCATCCCCTTTTGCCTGTAATCCTTCCCAACATCTGGGTCTTTTCCAAGAAGTCTTCGCTGCTCATTAGGTGGCCAAAATATTTGAGCTTCAGTTTCAGTATCTGTCCTTCCAAAGAACGGTCAGGACTGATCCATCTGCAAAAGTCACAAATGTGAGAATTGGTTGTAAAGTAACTTTTTCATTTCAAAGTTACTAAACGAGACAGACGCTAATGAGCACTATCTGTATACATGCTTGCCAGCCACATTCTAGTGCACCATGCATAGGAATGTATTTCTTAATCTCCCCACTGCCCAATTTTTTAAAAATATATTTTTGGTTTGAGACAATTCAAAGATAATGTCCATAAAATTTAACTAAAGTGGGCTTAACAAGGAAAATATTAACAAATACTAACAAATTTCTCCTCTGTTCCTGGTTCTCAAATTATCTTTATCCAGATAAATCATACTTCAATGCAGTTGTGGGATTCATCCGGTGTGCACTAGTTCAGCAGAACCAGCAGCTAATTTTTTGTTGCCCAGATCCAGAATGGACTTCCAGAAGTGGCATCCACACAGAGAACCAGTTGTTCACATATTTGAATCCCACCACTGCTTTAATGCAGTGTGTTGTGCATCTTATCAAAGGAGAAATCTGTTCTGAAAATGACTACATTTGAAAGGGTATTCAAATCTAAGGAGTAGGAAGAGAAATAGTTCAGAAATTTGAGTATCTAAGTTACATACTAAGCAAACATAGAGGTTGGTCCCATACTTCTCCAACATTGTGACAGAAAGTGCATTGTATAATTTCTTTTTAGATTACAATATGTATTTCTGAATTTGCAGCTATATATGTAAATTGTCATAACGAAATTTGAGGCAAATCAATACCCTTTCTTTTTGAAAAAGTGACCATCTTATCACTGTCTACACATTCACTGAATCAGGGATCTAGCTTTCCCTATAACCTTTTAGAATTTATGCCTCCCAAGGTTTATCAGCAGTATAGTAATAATATTGAAAACCAAACCAAAACCACATGCGAGGTTACATTTGCAGTTAATTAAGTCTGTGGTTTATTTCTGCATAAACCACATTTGTAACTTATTGGAAAACAACATAGTTTATTTGAAAATATGCATTAGATCACAAACAAGTGATTGTAGTACTACCAAAGTACAGGAATTTAGGGCTGTACTGGAAAAAGGCTTTACTCATAAACATTTAAAAAGTGAAACTCCTATAGATCCGCATAAGGAAGGAGTTGAAACATAATTAGAAATAAAGCATAAAACCATCATTCAGTATGTTCTGTAACAGCATTGTTCTCAACAAGCAAGGCAGAAGAAAGAACCAGATATCTCTTTGCAAAAAGAAGACATTAGGTCTACAGGTAATTCTCATTTTATGAGTGTAATGGAGCCCAGAATTTCCATCGTAAGTCAAGGCATCCACGTGAACCCATTTTTCACCATCCAAACAGAATTTGGCCAAGTGACTCTCACCATAGAATTTCCTCCTGAAGAGAAGGGAGTGAGACAGCAGTGATACTGTCCTGATCTCCTCCTATGCATGCAGTGTTAATATAACCACTAAAGCTTCTTAGCAAGCTGATTTTGTATCTTTTATATCTGTATGATAGTGGCTTATGCAGATATGAATTGCCCTCAGCCTTTTCTGAGCAGGTGCCTTCAGGTAAGAAATAAATGTGTTACACCTGCCTATGATTTCAAACTTATTTTGGTGTCAATGAGGATGGAGGCAGTTTTGTAAGCCACTCATAGTTTCTGTTAATCTATTCCTTTTTCCACTCACTGTCCACTTCCCCTCACAATATTTAGGATGATTCTTCCCAACCCTATAATGGCTGGGTGGGGGGAACAGTTCTTTATCCAGATTTATTAGAACAGGCCAGGATAAACAGCTTGAAGTTGTTAACTTCACTGTTGGAATACTGCAATTGACATTTAAATAGGAGTCATTCTATGGCCTCAGTAATGGCCTCAGTACCTTTCCAAATTTTGCAGACACCCTTTTCATTTTCTCAATTTGGACCTGGAAGTGTTGCATGAAATATGTACATTAACCTTGGCTTCCCTAGCCTGGGAATCCAAGGGGATCTTCTGTCTCTGATTAGACAGAAGTACATCTGGAAGTTAAGTTTACACTATGCAACCTACCCTCAGCTGTAATATCTTACTCTCTCATCTGGACCGTATAGTGTTAGTGTCAACAACAGCAATAAACAATACAAATGCAGTGAACATAAACATTTCAGAAACCCTAAGTACAACCATCATTCAGAGCTTTGCCCAAAAAATGACTAACATTTTCAACATTCAAGCCACCCCCCCAGTTTACTAAATAAAGGCTTCCAGAAAAAAATAATAAAATGACAATGTCCAAAAAAGTCAATAATGAAAAGAATGCCGTGAAGAATAATTACATGGAATACAAAACAGCAAGCCTCTTCAAAAATTGATTAAACATGGAGTGGAGCATTTGGACAATGACTTTTCTGGATAGCAACAAAGGTCCTCCAGTTTTCTTAGTGGAGAGAGGGAACTGCTATGGCCATCCAGAGCACGTCTTATTTATCAGCATTGATATTGTTGTATTTACTTTATACTTAAAATTCTTGCTAGTTGGCAGCAGAAGGCAAAGCGGTAACCAGAAATGCACTCCAGATCTTCTATTTCTGTCTCAGCATTTCTCAAACTTAGCCACTTTAAGATGTGTGGATTTCAACTCCCAGAATTTCCAGCATGCTGGTGGAAAAATCTGGGAGACACTGCTGGTGAATTCTGGGAGTTGAATTTCATTTATCTTAAACTGGCTAAGTTTGAGAAACACTTGTCTTTGCAGAGAAGCAATAGGGATGGCATTTTCCAATAGTCTCCACTGAGAAAGCAATGCTATTAATATTAATTTCTGCCAAGGAGAGACAAGAATTGTTTTACATATGTTCTTCTGGAGAATACACCAATAAACCAACCCTTTTAGAAGTGAAGAAAAGTTTTAATGTCCTTCCCTACATGCCACTCTGCTAGTATCAGAATCTGAACCAAAAAAAAAAGAAAAGGATTTGTTTTAATTTGTATCAAGTTTTGGGAAGGTTTGACTTTACTTTTCTTCTTGCTGTTATAAAAAATTGATTTGGTGAGTCTCTTGCAGTGCCAATGGCAAAATTTTCAGGAACTAAAAAGGTTTCCCATTGCTAGTTCAGGGCAGTATGTACTGCTTTAAATTTATTTACCTTGAGTTCAGAACTAAATTGAAAACCAGTGCAGCAGATCAAAGATTAGTGTTATAAGATCTGCAAAATGCATGCCAGAGAATAATCTGGCCACCATCTTTTGTATAAGTTGTAGTTATTAAATAATTTTTAAGGGAAACCCCATGAGGAACATGTTGAAATAATCAAAGTGAGATATGATTGAGGAATGGATCATTATGGACAGATCATCCTTCTACAAGAAGAGCAGCAAACATCCTGGCAATGTTTCAGGATTTTCATTGCCATTTTGGCATCACTTGAAAAGAGCAATGTATCATCAGGACAAAAATAATGCTCAACCTAAGGTTTCCAAACAATCTCCTTTAACAGCTTCCTGTAGATTTTTTTAAAGCATAGAAGAAACAAAATAGTTAAAGGATGTCGGGCTAGGTGTTAGTCTGTAGCAACTTTTTCTGTGAACATCCACCTTAGATGGTTGGACCTTCCGCCAGGTAGTGTCTCCAAATATCATTTCAGTCAAACATGGCAGGAGAGTAACAGAACTTGAGTAATCCATAAGTATGTGCAAAGCAAAAACACTGGTGAGCAGAACATTTCTCTGCAGTGTGCTAAAGCAGTTGTAAATCTAAAAGTGTACAGAAAACAGGGGAAGTCTTTGAAACTGCAGCTCCAGGCCATTTGGATGAGATGTCTCTTTTAGCATTTTGAGGAAAGTTGCTTTTCTATACCTTTGACACTCTGCCTACCTCACTGAGAAGACTGCCCTGTTTCTTAAGAATGTTTTCTTCGTAAAGAGTCATGTTTAACCAAAATAAGTTGATTTGTTTCTTTTATGTTTGAAAAAAAAATAACAGGAAATCAAAGTGTTGGAAGCAACCAGCCTAAAAGTTTAAGTGTCTATAGCAGGGATCCCTAACCCCAGGCTGCCTGAAGCAGCAGGCGCACATGTACACACACACCCGTTGTGTGAGCAGCAGGCAAGCACAAGCTCCATTCTTCTTCATCCACAACAGTAGCTTTCACTTAACATTTTGAGGGGGCATGGCATTTCTTGCAGACACATATACAGTATATATGCAAATATATCTACATAAACAAATCTACATATCTATATAAATCAAGATTTGTCTGAAATGGTATAGGGTTACCTGCCTGAGCAGGGGGTTGGACTTGATGACCTCCAAGGTCCCTTCCAAATTTATGATGATGATGATGATGATGATGATGATGATGATGATGATGATGATGATGATGATGATGATGATGATGATGATAACATGAAGTGTTAGTATCACTTTATAACGTCTTGGAATACTGCATCCAGTTTTGGTCACCACAATGTAAAAAAGATGTTGAGATTCTAGAACAGGGGTGTCAAACTCAATTTCATTGAGGACCACATCAGCATTGCGGTTGCCTTCAGGGGGGCCGGGTATGTGTGGCCAGGATGGGTGTGGCCTACTGGGTGGGCGTGGCCAGCTCTACATCATTCGCGTCAAGGGTGCTGTGGGGGCCTGGGCAGGAGTGGGACAGATCTGAGGGTCTCTGCCAGAAGGGGGTGGGACCAGGGCAGAGCCCATCAAGCCGGATATGTGAAGTAGGCGAGGGCCATTTGCTGGCCACTTCCAGACCATGGTGCATTTCTTCATTCCTCACAAAGGGTGACACCTCCCCAGAATGCACCCAGGGGGAGGGGCCAACACGGCAGGGGCTGGTTCCTCGCTGTTTGCAGACGGCCTTGTGGAGCTAAGACTGAATGTGTTTCAGCATAGATGGCCACCACAAAATTGTACATTGGCTCCCTCCCGGCTGGCCTGGGCCAGGGCCAAGGCAGTGGGTGCTGTTCCCTCACTGTTTCCAGGATGGCTTCGCGGGCCACATGAAACCACTTCGCGGACTGCATCTGGCCCCCGGGCCTTGTGTTTGACATGTCTGCTCTAGAAAGAGTACAGAGAAGAGCAACAAAAATGAATAGAGGACTGGAGGCTAAAATATATATAAAATGGTTGCTGGAATTGGGTATGTCTAGTTTAATGAAGAGAAGGACAAGGGGTGACATGATAGCAGTGTTCCAATATCTCAGGGGCTGCCACAAAGAAGATGGAGTCAAGCTATTCTCCAAAGCGCCTGAAGGCAAGAGAAGAAGCAATGGATGGAAAGTAATCAAGGAGAGAAGCAACCTAGAACTAAGGAGAAATTTCCTGAGAGAACAATCAATCAGTGGAACAACCTGCCTCCAGAATGCTCCAACACTGGAAGTTTTTAAGAAAAAATTGGACAACCATTTGTCTGAAATTGTATAGGGTTTCCTGCCTGAGCAGGGGGTCAGACTAGAAGACCTCCAAGGTCCCTTTTAACTTTATTATTATTATTATTATTATTATTATTATTATTATTATTATTAGTAGTAGTAGTAGTAGTAGTAGTAGTAGTAGTAGTAGTAGTAGTAGTAGTAGTAGTAGTACCTGGCTATTTTTCAGGTTTATTTTTAAATAAGCTTTGTGCAACTCTTGTATGTGTCTTTATAGCTCTTCTGGATCTTGTGATAAGAGAACAACATCATCTGCAAATCTTAAGTGATTTAAATAGGCGCCATTGATTTTTATTCCATCTTTTGCCCAATCTAGTTTGCGAAATATTATATACAATACAAATATACAAATACAAATACTATGTACATAAATTAGGACAGTCAGAGTTCATCTTCATCTTCCAATGCTTCTGAGGCCTTGGAAAGTAAAATGATGGTGGCATGGTAGCACCCTTCATAACAACTTATAGGTCTCTTCAACCTATTGGCATTAAAATGTGTTATTTAAAATGTGTTATATAAAATGTGTAGCTAGAAATTAATTATTTTTTTATTTCTAATATTTTCCCACAAGTGCAGAGTCTGCTTTTTTCAGATCAACCAAGTTATGATTTATTGTGATTATGACCAAAATTGACTGATTGGCTTATTGCCTATCCCTGACATTGTGTAATTACCCAGTCAGCTTTTATACCTAAGGCAGGACTAGAACTCATACTCTCCTGGTTTATAGCCTGGTACCTTAACCACTAAGCCATACTTGCTCTCTCCTAGTCCTCAATGTGTTATAATAATAATAATAATAACAATAATAAAGTTGGAAGGGACCTTGGAGGTCATCTAGTCCAACCCCCTGCTCACAATACAAATATACAATACAAATATGACAACTTAAATTGAACAGCTGGTTTATATCCAAATTCATGACTTGATTAATGTGCGTGAAAAAGAAAATAAATACTTATTGATAAGAAGCTTTAGCATAATGTATTTGGGGAAAAGTGATATCTTCTTCCTCTTGATACCAAAGTCATGACATGGTTATAAGTTCATTTTACATCTGTGCTTTAATAAAATTTATATCGTTTTTCTGCCAGAACAGTCATCCAATCTAGTGCTCTGGGCCATGCTGGCTGACAATTCTGGGTATTGAAATCAAACTCATAGGAAAGCCCCAAGTTGCAGAAGATGGTTAAACATTTTTAAAAGTTTTTTCTCTATGCTGCAGACAAAATGCATTTTCCAAAGCACTCTGCTTTTTATCACGTATATTTGGAACTACAAAATGTAACCTAAAGAAGAAAAGATATGTTTAACTAAATTTAAAGAAGCAAAAGATATTTGACAGGTCATCATACCTGACCTTCTCTGATGTCTTTAATATTTGACATCATGCATTTTAAAAAACAGTGGTGTGCTTTGGTACTGTGTGCTACAGACTGAAAAAATATAGAAACTGTTTAAAATAATTAAAGATTATCAAGAAGTGTGTGTCCCATTTTGCTGCCAGATCTGGTTGTGGGGATACCGGCCTAATTTATTTCTGATTTTCAAATATTTTCAAACATTATTCAGGAAACCTGGCATTCAGCCTTAATATTAAACATGGGAGAAATAAATAAATAATATTTGAGGTTTATATCTAAACACGGTGCATTTTGTATTAAAAGTGAAAGTGTGTGTATGTGTGTGTGTAATAAAGATGTGTAGTGTATAATTAAAGATGCATAATGTATGTATAATTTAATATATACAATTAAAGATGTGTGGTGAATGTGAATGTGTGTGTGTGTGTGTGTGTGTGTTAATTATGTGTAATACAGAGAGGTGGGGAGAGAGGGAGAAATACAGTATGCCAAAATGAAACTAAATGAGGAGGATTATAGTACCAAATTGCTATTAAGGGGTAAAGAATGCCAAATCTAATAGAATCAGTGCAAGGGTAGTGATAAGAAATAAGAATGGTTATTTCTTTTCTTTGTTTAAGAAGCTTTCATATGTTTTCATGAGTCATTTAAATTATCAAATCCTACCCCACGCTCACCGCCAAAGTCCAAATTAAAGTATCCCCAATAGAATGTGAACAGAATGTCTGGCACAACTCAAAAAATATCAATCTATGATTATTCCAACACTAAGAACATACCCAAAGCTATCAGAAGTAAGCATTGCAGCTATGCACACAAGCATTGGGCTCTCGAAATGATGAAAGCAAAGTGAAAATTTCTAGGCATGGGACAAGGCAACAACAAATATTCCTAATAAGCAGCCCTGCTTAATTGCTGACATATTTTTGCTCTCATCTTCACTTCCTTCCTTCTTAGAAAATATGTCTTCTGCCTTTGCATTCTTATAACTCTTTTTTGTGTACCTGCACACAGTGTCCTCAACATAATCTGGGACTGAGCTCAATGAAACTCATTGAACTTCTAAAGAGGTGGTAACAATGATGGGATTCAGCTGGTTTGCACCACTTCAGCAGAACTGGTAGCTATTTTTTTGTTGCCCAGGCCCAGAATGGACTTCCGGAAGCAGCACCAACACACAGAACCGGTTGTACACATATTTGAATCTCACCACTGGGTAGTAATAATGGATCCAACTGAAGATCCCTGTCAAGTGCAAGCCTTTAGGTGGTTCTGTGGCCTCACCAACACTATTTCTTCCTCAGCTTTGAACTCTGAGTTCAACATAATGATACATGAAAGAATATAAAGTAAGCTTAATGTGACATGGCACATATGTGCAAAATTAGTAAGCCTAAAATCAGTATGCCCTGTTTTATTTTGAATAAATGTGGTGTGTTAACTCAGACATTCGTTTGCAAACCGTGGTTTATGATTTAGTAAGCTATATAAACCCAGGTATTCATGACTTATTCAATCAATCAATCAATTAGAATAGAGCTGGAAGGGCCTTAGAGGTCTTCTAGACCAACCCCCTGCTCAAGCAGGAGACCCTATACCATTTCAGACAAGAGACTGTCCTTTCTCTTCTTAAAAGCCTCCAGTGAGGAAGCACCCTTAATCTCTGACAGCAAGCTGTTCCACTGGTTAATTGTCCCCTCTGCTAGGATGTTTCTCCTTAATTCCAGATTGCTTCTCTCCTTGATTAGTTTCCATCCATTGTTTCTTGTCTTGCCTTCTGGAGCTTTGGAAAATAAGTTGACCCCCTCTTCTTTGGGGCAGCCCTTCAAATACTAGAATACTGCTATCATATCACCCCTGTTTCTTCTTTTCTTTAGACTAGCCAAACCCAAATCCTGCAACTGTTCTTCATATGTTTTAATCATCTTAGTTGCTCAAAACTTATGGTTCAACAAAACAAGGCATAGCAAGTGAACTCTGGGACAGCGTATAACATACTGTGTAGCAGCAGAGAAAGCTTAATACAATATATTAAAACAGTAACATCAAAAACCAATATTAAAGACAGCAAATAAAACTTACAAGGCAGAAAGGTGAATTATATGAATTAGAATTCCTGGATCTTAGCCTAGCTCTTAACCTGGCCCTACAAGGGTTGTAAAGGAGGCATCAGCATAGCTGTTAAGGAATACATTCTGGTTATAACCATTTCTCTGATATACGGGTAGTCCTCAATTTATGACCACAACTGTAAACAAAATTTTCATTGTAAATCAGTGTGATTGTAAAGTGACCAGACCCAATTTTATGTCCATTTTGCTGTGGTTGTTTATCATGTGGCTGTTAAACAAATCTTGAATCATCATCATCATCAACAACAACAACAACAACATCAACAACATCATCAAGTTGGACGGGACCTTGGAGATCATCTAGTCCAACCTCCTGCTCAGGTAGGAAACCTTATACCCTTTCAGACAAATGGCTATCCCTCTCACAGTTACTACTATTGATTGCCTTCATGATATTTCCTCCATTGAGTTTGGACTCTTCACTCTCTTGATGTATTCACCTCTAATTTTTTTCTTGACTTCAGTAATAATAATAATAAAGTTGGAAGGGACCTTGGAGGTCATCGAGTCCAACCCCCTGCTCAGGCAGGAACCCTACACCATTTCGGACAAATGGCTCTTCAGTCTCTTCTTAAAAACTTCCAGTGTTGGAGCATTCACCGCTTCTGGAGGCAGGTTGTTCCATGGGTTAATTGTTCTAACTGTCAGGAAGTTTCTCCTTAGTTCTAAGTTGCTTCTCTCCTTGATCAGTTTCCATCCATTGCTTCTTGTCCTGCCTTCAGGTGCCTTGGAGAATAGCTTGACTCCCTCTTCTTTGTGGCAGCCCCTGAGATATTGGAACACTGCTATCATGTACCCCCTCGTCCTTCTCTTCATTAAACTAGACATACCCAATTCCAGCAACTGTTCCTTATATGCTTTAGCCTCCAGTCCCCTAATCATCTTCGTTGCTCTTCTTTGTACTCTTTCTAGAGTCTCAACATCTTTTTTACATCGTGGTGACCAAAACTGGATGCAGTATTCCAAGTGTAGCCTTACCAAGGCATTGTAAAGATACTTCACGTGATCTTGATTCTATCCCTCTGTTAATGCAGCCTAGCACTGTGTTGGCTTTTTTGACAGCTGCAGCACACTGCTGGCTCATATTTAAGTGATTGTACACTAGGACTCCGAGATCCCTTTCACAGTTACTACTATTGAGCAAGGTACCACCTATACTATATCTGTACATTTGGTTTCTGTTGCCTAAATGTAGAACCTTACTTTTTTCACCATTGAATTTCATTTTGTTTGATAGCGCCCAGTGTTCAAGTCTGTCTAGATCCTTCTGTATCTTAAGCCTATCTTCTGGAGTTTTGGCTATTCTTGCCAGCTTCGTGTCATCTGCAAATTTGATGAGTTCCCCATCTATCCCCTCGTCCAAATTGTTGATGAAGATGTTGAAGAGCACTGGACCTAGAACAGAGCCCTGGGGCAACCCACTACACACTTCTCTCCATGTAGATGCAGTTCCATTGAGGATCACACGCTGAGTACGGCCAGTCAGCCAGGTATGAATCATGTGGTTATTAAGCAAATCTGGCTTCTCTTATTGACTTTGCTTGTTGGGAAAGTCATAAATTACACTTCCAATTCTTATGTGACACCATAACATTCAAACTGGAGAACTTTAAACTAGAGCAGGGTTTTCCAGCTTGGAAGTTTTCTGATGGCTGGGAAATTCTTGAATTATGATTATTATTATCATTAAATTTATTTGCCACCCATCTTGCAGTTCAAGGCAATTCTTAGAAGTCCACACATCTGAAAGTTGCCAAGATTGGGAAACAGTTATCTAGAGCAGGGGTGTCAAACTTGCAACATCACATGATGTGTCGCAACTTTTTTTTCCATTGCTGGCAATGGGGTGGGCGTGGTTTCGGCATGACACCCCTGATCTAGAGCATATTGAGATGATAAAATTCATTACAATCCAAATACAGCAATGGTCAGCAATGGCCACTTAAGTGATCAAAATGATCAAATCATTTTTTAATTGGGAAATGTACAGAAAAAAAATATTTGACAAAACTATGAACCATGGGCAAAAAGAGTGGTGGAGCAAGCCTTTGTTTCTTAAATCTAAGCCTCTTGTCCAATCTGTTTATGGAAATAAAATTAAATTTATTCCATGCCACTTAAGTTTACTATACAAATACTGTGTTTGCATTTCTTATAACCACAATCAGTTTGCCTTTTGTTGAAGACAGATAAAACCTTAAAAATGCTTTCTTTGCATATTTTTTTTCCTATTAGTGAGCTTTTGTGAGTAAATGTGCGTGCATGTATGTGCATTTGAGTGGATATTTTTACTCATAGGAATTTTAACATTTTGAGTGAATTGGAAAAGAGATAACAAGCAACAACCATATTAGGGGAAAGAGAAGTTACAGTGGGTGACTTTATTCCATTTGAAGGACTTAGGTCATAAATCTGAAGAATCATTGGACTGTAAATATTTCATTTCCCAGAATTTTTTTACACTCCCTTCTAAAGTTTACTAAAATAAACTTTGTCATTAGTCCAAATTGTGTTGCAAAAAATACCATGTCTTGTTTATCTGGGGCAAAATAATAATTAGGAAACCATTTCAGTCACATTGCTTGGAAATGACTGTCCATTAAAGATGACCCAGATGACCCTTAGAATCATATTTTGCCAATTCTTCAATATTATCCTAATATGGCAAATATCTTAATAAGAATAGAAAGAATTGGCCTTTACTGGAGCACTTTTTTTTAACCTTAAGAACTTTAAGAGGTATCAAGTCCCAGAATATCCTAGCCAGAATGCCGGCTGGGGAATTCTGGGAATTGAAGTCCACATCTTTTAAAACTGAAGTCCACATATTTTAAATTGAGAAACAACATTGGCCTGCCAATCTTGACTCTATTGGTTCCAGTATAAGATCTCATTCCAATATATGCTTTACTAGAGAGTTACTTCAACACCAAAATTCTCAGCCATAACCATGTTAATTGGGAAATGCTGGGAGATAAAGTCCGCATATGTAAGGTGTTCAGGTCAGGAAAAAAAAATCACATTTTGGTACTAAATTAAAGGTAATGTATATATAGAATTCTCAGATGCACTTACTGGCCAGCTTCCATTAACCAAATATATATCTATAGATGAAAAAGAAATTATTGCAGGGTTAGGGTTAACTCATTTTTTTGCATCTGTGTTTACACAAAAGGAAAAAAAAGAATCCAACCTATCAAAAATTACTATAAAATGCAAATTCGGAATGCAAGCCAAAATAAGCAAGAAAATGGTAAGAGAACTCCTATCTACTCTAGATGAGTTCAGATCACCAGGACCAGATGGATTACACCCCAAGGTTCTGAAGGAACTGGTAGACATGATCTCAGAACCACTGAACCATATCTTTCAAAGATCCTGGAGCACCAGGAACTACCAAGGGCTGTTGTAGTTCCTATCTTCAAAAAAGGGGAGGAGGGAATGAATCTAGAAACTATAGACCTATCAGCTGAATAACTGAATCATGAATCAGAATAGAGCTGGAAGAGCACTTGGAGGTTCTCTAGTCCAGCCCCCTGCTCAAGTAGGAGACCCTATACCATTTCAGACAAGTAACTGCCAGTCTTTTCTTAAAAACCTCCAGTGATGGAGCACCCACAATGTCTTAGAATAAGAACAGAACAGAACAGAATAGAATAACAGATTTGGAAAGGACCTTGTAGGTCATCTAGTCCAACTCCCTGTTCAAGCAGGAGTCCCTTCACCTGGGAAGATTCTGGATAAAATAATCAAGCAACAAATCTGTGAACACCTGGAGGCAAACAAAGTCATAATAAGAAGCCAACATAATCTCGAAAAGAGATCATGCCAGAAAACCTTATTGCATTCTTTGATAAAGTGACAAAATTAGTGGACCAATGAAATGTGGATATAATTTACTTGGACTTCAGCAAGGCATTTGATAAAACGGACCACAACCTACTACTTGATAAGATAGAAAAATGTGGGTTAGACGGCATCATTACCAGATGGATTTGTAACTGACTGATCAACCACACTCAAAGTGTATTCATTAATGGAACTGCATCTACATGGAGGGAAATATGCAGTGGGGTATTCCAAGGCTGTGTCTTAGGCCCAATACACTTCAATATCTTCATCAATGATTTAGATGAGGGGATAGAATGGTGACTCATCAAATTTGCAGAAAACACCAAGCTGGCAGGAATAGTCAATACTCCAGAAGGTAGACTCAAGATATAGAAGGATCTTGATAGACTTGAACACTGGGATCTTGGAGTCCTAGTGGACAATCACTTAAAATGAGCCAGCAGTGTTCTGCAGCTACCAAAAACACATATGCAGTCCCAGGCTCCACTAACAGAGGTATAGAAGCAAAATCATATGAAATGTTAATATCACTTTATAATGCCTTGGTAAGACCACACTTGGATTATTACATCCAATTTGGTCATAAAAAAGATGTCAAGACTTTGGAAGATATGATGATATGATAAGCGGGATGGTATGATAGCAGTGTTCCAATATTTCAGGGGCTGCCACAAAGAAAAGGGTGTCAACCTATTTTCCAAAGAATCTGAAGGCAGGACAAGAAGCAGTGGATGGAAACTAAACAAGGGGAGAACCAACCCAGAACCAACCTAGAGAATTTTCCTGACAGAACAATTAATCAGTGGAACAACATCTCCAGAAGTTGTGAGCGCTCCAACACTGGAGGTTTTTAAGAAGAGATTGAACAACCATTTGTCTGAAATGGTATAAAGTCTGCTGCTTGAGCAGGAGGTTGAACTAGAAGACCTTCCAACTCTGTTATTCTATTTTCTGTTAGGGCAAATATATGTATATGGGATAGAAGAGAAGTTCCTGAGGATGGGCTCCAGCATGAGTCCAAAAGCTCAGAAGACTAAACCTCTGATCCCAGTGACCGACCCACATTGGCTCCTATAACTTACAACCATAATTACGGGCTCAATTATAGTGGTAACTCGAGGATTATCTGTATTGCATTTTTGCCACTCATTTGCAAGCATTCCTGGTTTTAACAAGCAACAGGCTAATACCTTTAAAAAAAACCTATCAATAATTAAATTATAAGAAAGATAAAATTTAGTTTTAATATTAGTTAAACATCAATATCATTCATAGGTAGTCCTGCTACCTTGAAATTGTCAGACCTTAAACTAGTGGATCGGCTTAAGAAAATGTATTTATACATTGTACCTTAACGTATTGTGATATGAGTGTACCCTATGAGCACAGACTGAAGTTTTTCATTTATTTCCAGGACAAATTAGTATATCAGAATCATCATTTTTCCAATTGTTCTTTACAGGCCAAAATGTTCTCATAAAATCCTATTAAAACATCTGCTAGTTAATTACTATTAAGAAATTATTTTTCCAAGCTGCATTTCTTACGAACAGATGCTAACATGTTCTTAATCGTGTCTGGAGCACCTGGCAAAAGATGTGAAACTTCAAGAAAAAACTAATAATCAGATGGATAAGCCTTTAAATGTTTCATCCAGGCTATTTTGTGGGAAATATTTTATTACAATAGCGTGTAGAAGTGCAGCAGAAAAAAGAAAGATACCAGGGTATAAAAACTCATTTTTTCTAATGATCTCAAAGTATGATAAAATGTAGAAATGTACTGAACTTATTAAATCAACATCCAAAGAATAAAAATAAGGATAAAAGAATAAGAACAGATGAAGGAACAATATTGCATTTATCAGTTATCATTACTTTAGAATTATTTTAGTTACTGTTCTGTTTCAAAATCAGAGGCATCGAAGCGAGGCAAGAGTAACAAAACATAACTTTTTTATTGAGATCACAAACAGAACAGAACAGCAAACAAAATGGTGCTGGCCCTTTTATACTTCCTTTGCAGGGACAGCATCAGCCTATCATTGCAAGGCTAGTCTCCCACCTTACACATGCTCGTGTGGTTGTCTGGTCCCACATAGTCTGCCCAGGCCTTCTGCAGCCTCCTGAGCCTGCTGAGTCATTCAGTAGGCCCAGGACATAACACCCCTCCCCCCTTGGATAAAAAAATAAGTGAATACTTACTGTTTTTTATAGCAGCATACATATACATGTGTTCAATTAAGCATGTTGTTATTTCTAACACAATGATGCCTGCACGCAGGCAGACCCAGTCATGACATTTCTCATATTTACATGAATACCACATATTGTTTAATACTATCAAACAAAACACCCCAACTCCGAGTGTGCCCTTAGTTCAAGAGAACTATTCAGCCTCCATTACATACATTCTATTTTTTCACAAGACTATTAGGCCTGTCCTGGAATTGACAAGAACCTTACATAGTCTTTTAAATGCTTCGGGGGACCCCTTGCTCGCTCTGATCTTCTTAGAGCTGTTGTGGGTGCCTGGCCTGTGAGCTCACCTGCCAGGCTTGGCAGATCAGGATGTAGATGCCCCCTTGAATCCGGCGACCCTCCATCATACTGACTGGCCGGAGCCTGTAACCCCAGACCAGAGTTCCTTGGTGGGGTGGAATTCCCCGAGTCCACAATGGATCCCTCTTGGGAGCACTGTCCCATGATCCCAAGACCAGCAGATGGAGAAGCCTGTAGTGCCAGTTGGCTGGCCAAATCCATAGACCCGGTGTCTGAGTCAGGAGCCGCCTCGTAAGCAGAACCCCCTTTTGGAGCCAGTGTATCCCCACTTTCATGGAGAGACTGTGGTCCATGACCATAATTGTGGTCTTCCTCCCCCCCCGAAAGCAGAGCTAGGAGCGGAAGTGTTGCTGGGAAGCCTCCAGCGTAGTTGATTGATGTGCCGCCTTAACAAACAACCATCGTCCAAGGCCACTTCATATGACAGTGGCCCAGAGATCTTGCATACCACTGCAGTCACCCAGAGATGTCCAAGTCCATAGTTCCTTGCCCAGACTGGATCGCCCACCTGTAGTCTCCTAGGTGCCCGCTGCTGTGACACCTGTGAAGCCACCCGGTCTGGGTGCAACCTGTCCAGTTTGGTAATTTATTTATTATTTTATTTATTTATTTATTTATTTATTTTGATTTCTATACCGCCCCCTTCCCGAAGGACTTGGGGCGGTGTACAGCCCAATTAAAAAACATCAACATACAAAAAGTAAAATTATTAAAAATAGAATAAATAATTTGGCCCAATCATTTAAAAACCCAATACATAATCTTAAAAACTCAATCCCCTAAAAACAATTATGGCCTTGTTGGTACCGGAGCTACTATCCCAGGCCGGCTTGTCGAAAAAGATGTGTTTTTAATTCTCGACGGAAGGAGTGCAATTCCATCATCATGCAGAGTTCGGGGGGAGCTCGTTCCAAAGTGTTGGAGCTCCCACAGAGAAGGCTCTCCCCCTGGGGGTCGCCAGCCGACATTGTCTGGCCGACGGCACCCTGAGGAGACCCATTCTGTGGGAGCGTACCAGACAGCGGGAGGTATTTGCTGGCAGAAGGCGGTCCTGTAGATATCCAGGTCCGATGCCATGGAGCGCTTTAAAGATGGTCACTAACACCTTGAAACGCACCCGGAAGGCCACCGGCAACCAGTGCAGCTCGCGCAGGAGCGGTGTTACATGGGAACGCCATGACGCTCCGGTCACTACCCACGCGGCCGCATTCTGGGCCAGCTGAAGCCTCCAGGTGCACCTCAAGGGGAGCCCCATGTAGAGAGCATTACAGTAGTCCAGCCTGGAAGTAACAAAGGCATGAGTAACTGTGCATAGCAAGTCCCGGTCTAGGAAGGGATACAACTGGCGCACCAGGCGAACCTGATAGAACATCCTCCCGGCCACGGCCATCAGATGGTCCTCTAAAGACAGCCGTGAATCCAGGAGGACTCCCAAATTGCGAGCCCTTTCCTCAGGGGCCACTGTTTCGCCCCCAACGGACAACGAAGAAGTCAATTGACTAAACCGGGACGACGGTAGCCACAGCCACTCGGTCTTGGAAGGGTTGAGCTTGAGTCCATTCTTCCCCATCCAGACCCACATGGCCTGCAGGCACTGGGTCAGCACAGCAAGAGCATCATTGGGGTGGTTCAGCGTGGAAATGTACAACTGAGTATCATCAGCGTACAGATGGTACTCCACACCAAAACCACGGATGATCTCACCCAGCGGTTTTACATAAATGTTGAATAGTAGGGGCAAGAGGACCGACCCCTGAGGTACCCCACATACGAGGGGTCTCGGGGTTGACCTCTGACCCCCTGTCAACATAGACTGCATCCGGCCGGAGAGGAAGGAGGAGAACCACCGCAAAACAGTGCCCCCCATACCTAACCCCTCCAACCGTATCATGCTGATACCATGATCGATGGTATCAAAAGCTGCCGAGAGGTCCAATAGCACCAGAGCAGAGGAACAACCTCTGTCCCGGGCCTGCCAGAGGTCATCCACCAACGCGACCAATGCTGTTTCCATGCTGTAACCAGGTCTGAAGCCCGATTGGTGTGGATCCAGGTATAACAATTCCTCCAGGTGCCGCGGGAACTGTCGGGCAACCATGCTCTCAACAACCTTCGCAAGAAAGTGAAGGTTGGAGACAGGACGATAATTTGATAAAACAGCTGGATCCAGGGTAGGCTTCTTAAGGAGGGACCTCACTACCGCCTCTTTCAAGGTGGCAGGAAAGACACCCTCACTTAAAGAAGCATTAATAATTGCCTGGAACCAGCCTCGTACCACCTCCCGGGATGCCAACACCAACCAGGAGGGGCACGGGTCCAATAAACATGTGGTCACCCTAAGTCCCCCCAGCAATCTGTCCACGTCCTCGGGAGTCACGGGGTCAAACTCATCCCAGGTAACAGTCTCAGGACCTGACTCCACCTCTCCCACTGGACATACCCAGTTGAAGTCAAAGCCTGCCTGTATCTGAGTGATTTTATCATACAGATAATGAGTCTGCGACTCCAGCGGAGTTTAGCTGGGCTCTTCCCAGTGGCAGTACAAGGTGTGGTGCGGTGGCAAAGAAGAAAGTCAGCTAACCTGCAGTGCCAGTTGCCGTGAGTGATTCTCTTTAAAGCAGCGGTTCTCAACCTGTGGGTCGCGACCCCAATTGGGGTCGAACGACCATTTCACGGGGGTCGCCAAACACCGCAATCCGCCATTTTTTTTGGTCGGCCATTTTTTCCCCTTTGTGATGCGGGCCGTCACGCCACACATGCGCGATGCGGGCCCGCCATTTTTTTTTGATCGGCCATTTTTTTTGGGTCGGCCATTTTTTGGGGGGGGTTAGCCATTTTTTTTTGTTGGGTCTGCCATTTTTTTCCCTTTGCGATGCGGGCCGTCGCGCCGCGCATGCGTGATGCGGGGCCGCCATATTTTTTTTTGGGGTCGGCCATTTTTTGGGGGGGTCCGCCATTTTTTCCCTTTGCGATGCGGGCTGTCGTGCCGCACATGCGCGATGCTGGCTGGGGTCAAGCCCCAGGAAAGGTTGAGAACCGCTGCTTTAAAGCATCTTTGGTAATACACACCATACACTCAGCCTGGCCATTGGAAGCTGGATGGAACGGTGCAGATGTGGCATGCCAGATCATGTTGGCTTGAAGAAAAGCCTGAAACTCAGAAGACATGAATTGGGATCCGTTGTCGGAGACAAGAATGTCTGGAAGACCATGTGAGGCGAAGATTCCTCTCAGCACCTGGATGGTCCTAGCAGTAGTAGTGGAGGAGACAGAAACAACCTCTAGCTACTTGGAATGGCTGTCCATGAGGAAAAGGAAGAATTGCCCCTGAAAGGGCCCAGTGTAGTCGATGTGTACCCTCTACCATGAAGTATGTGTCTCCTCCCACCTATGTACAGGGGCCTGGGGCATTTCAGGCCTTGACTGTTGGCACACTTGGCACCCATGAACCTGGGTCTCGATCTCTTTATTGAGCCCAGGCCACCAGAGATGGCTACGTGCAAGCCCTCATGCAGAGAGAGCAAGACTCTAGTCCTCAATGAGGCTGGGATGACTACCCTGCTACCCCATAGAATACACCATTTGAAGGTGGAAAGCTCATACTTTCTTTCCAGAAACTCTGGAATTCTGCACCAGGACACGTGTCAGGCCATCCTGACAACACCCATGTCAGCACGCATGTAAGCATGTGATCAGTGGCAGTTTCTGCAGCCACGTCCCTAGCATTGAGGGGAGATTCAGGCAATTCCTAAATGGAGAGAATGTGTAGAGCAGGAGCAGGATCTGCCTCTACCTGCTGTAGAGGTAATCTGCTGAGACCATCTGCATGGCCCATTTCTTTACCTGGCTTGTGGACCAGAGTATAGGCATATGCTGAAAGGAAAATTGACCATCTCAGCATTCTAGGGGATATTATATGAGGGGTTTGTTTGTTTGTTGTAAACAAACCCAGCAGAGGCTTATGATCTGTATAGACCATGAAATGGTGGCCATATAAGAAATCATGGAATTTTTTTATGCCAACCACTATTGCCAAGGCTTCTCTGTCAATCTGCGTGTAATTACACTCTGCAGATGAGAGAGTTCTGGAGTAGTAGGCCACAGGCACTTGCGTCCCATCAGCCTTGAGATGGCTCAGCATAGCCCCAAACTCATAAGGGGATGCATCACAGCCTATGCATACAGGCAATTTCTCATTGAAATGAGCTAACACAGCATTTAAGGAAAGCAAGACCTTTACCTCTGAAAAGCTCTTTTCATGGACTTGTGTCCACTGCCAAGGAGCCTGTTTATCCAAGAGCCAGTGTAATGGCTCAGCCACTGCAGCCTTGTGAGGTAGAAATGCATGGTAAAAGTTTAACAGTTCCAGAAAAGCCTGAAGTTCACTTTTGGACTTGGGACTTGGGGCCTGCTGAATTGCTTTGAGCTTGGATTCAGCAGGATGGATGCCTTCAGCATCAATACAGAACCCCAGAAATTCAATGGAGGTAACTCCAATCTTACATTTGTCTTGCTTCAGCTTCAGCCCTGCTTGGCAGAAACACAGCAAGACAGCCCTCAGCCTTTCAGCTAAGTTCACAGATGATTCCCCAGCAATGAGGACGTCATCAAAGTAGGGACAGACCCCAGGAATACCATGGAGCGTTTGCTCCATCACACTCTGGAATATTCCATTAACCCCAAACTGCAGCCTTTTTACCTTAAAAGGCTCCCTGGTGCATCACAATTGTTTGGGCCTCAGCCGTTGCCTCATCAACATGTAGCTGTTGATAGGCCTGAGCCAAATCAAGCTTTGCAAAGATTTGCCCCCCCCCTTGAGTGAGGCCAGAATGTGGCTCACCACCGGCACTGGGTAGGCATGCTGCTGCAATGCCTTGTTTAGTGTATATTTATAGTCTGCACAAATTTGGACTTCTCCATTGGCCTTCAGTGGCGTGACTATAGCGGTTTCCCATGGACTAGAGTCCACAGGTTCTAAGATGCCCTGCTGGAACAGCTTGTCCAGCTCTGCATCTATTTTGTTCTTTAGGCAAAAGGCACCCTTCGGGGCTTGATCCTGATGGGTGTGATGGCTGGGTCTAAATGTAAAGCAATGGGAGGCCCCTTGTACGAGCCAAGCTCTGAACTGAACACATCAGCAAACTCCTTGCAAACTTCTGCAAGGCCTGACGTTTGCAGATTGTGAAGTCCAGTCACTTGAATCCCAAGGGCCTCGAACCAATCGAGTCCAATAAGACTCGTACAATCACCCCCAACTACCACCACATCTAGCAGCCCTTCAAAACTCCTACGCTGCACCTTGAGCGTGGCCTCCCCCTTCACGCTGACTCTGGAATTCTGGAAGTCAGTAAGGATTAAATTTGAAAGTCTGAGTTTAACTTGTAGGCCACTTCAGCTGCAAACCTTATTAAATTTCCTTAAGGAAATGATCGATAGAGCGGACCCTGTGTCCAACTCCATCGACAAGGGAACCCCTTGCAACTTCACGTCAATGTGAAGCTTCTTTTTAAGTGGCCTGTGAACCCCAGTTTTGAAAACAGCTCTACAGGACATGCAGAAGCCCACCTTGACCTTGGGTACCTTTCAGAGGCAATTCTTCTGGAGACTGTTCCTTCTGGCAACCCAAACAGACGGAGGCAATGTGGCCTTGCCTTCCAGATGCCTGGCAGTTGGCGCAGCGGAACCGGCAGTGAGAGCGCTTGTGGCGACCTCCATACCCAAAACACCGAGGGACTGAGGTTGTCTGCTGTCTACCTTCCTGAGGCCTTCTTCCTGCTTGCTGCTGAAGCCTGTCTACCTCCATCTCTGGCTCCTCTTCGGAATCTTCCCAAGCGACCTCTTGATGGATGGTATTAGGTATTGGAGGGTTCTTGGCAAGCCTCAAGGCCTTCACCTCTCCACCCACTGCTTCTTCAGCTGCAATCTCTCTTAACGCATCTTGGAATGACACATCTTTTTTTGCAAAAAGTTTCTGTTGCAGCTCACGACTCCGAAGCCCACAAACTAAATGATCCCGGAGCCTCTCTTCTAGATCCTTGAATGCACAAGGCCTAGTTGCTTGTCTTAAGGTAGCAACAAAGTCTGCAGCAGACTCACCAGGCCTCTGATCCCTCTGCTCGAAGGCATGCCTCCATGCAATTACTGAGACCTTGGGTTCGAAGTGCTCTCGCAGCATCCTCTTTAAGTCATCATACAAAATTGATTCCAGTGGTGCTGGGGCTACAAGATTCTCTGCAATATCGAAAGCCTCTTGCCCACAGACACACAGCAATGTAGCAGCTTTAAGGCCACCTTCTTGGATCTTGTTTACTCAAAAGTAACTCTCTACTTGAGCTACGTAGGAGCTCCAGCCCTCAGGATGAGAAGTATCAAATTCCTATAGACAGCCTAGCTTTGACATCGTTACAGCCTGAAGCCTCTTCAATGCCTCTTGCTGCAAGGTATGAGAAGGGGTCCCACGAAGCCAAGCTCACCTCCAGTGTTCTCGTACTGGCAGGCAATCGCTTCCTCTGGACGCCAAACTTCCCAGCATTTCAGGCCTCCTCTGGTAAGTCAGCCTAGCTTCTCCTGTTGTTCTTCTTGCAGCCAATCCCACCTTCATTGCCAATGTTCTGTTTTAGAATCAGAGGCATCGAAGCGAGGCAGGAGTAGCAAAACATAACTTTTTTATTGAGATCACAAACAGAACAGAACAGCAAACAAAATAGTGCTGGCCCTTTTATACTCCCTTTGCAGGAACAGCATCAGCCTATCAATGCAAGGCTAGTATCCCACCTTGCACATGCTCACAAGGCTGGAGATAGCCTGTCTGGTCCCAGGCAACCACATGGTCTGCCCGGGCCTTCTGCAGCCTCCTGAGCCTGCTGAGTCATTCAGCAGGCCCAGGACATAACAGTTACTTTTCCCAAAATTGGGTAATATAGCATCATACAAGACAAATCCTCCTTTTCCAGATCAAACAAGATCAGTGGAAAATGTTCTGCTATCCAAAGACTTAGACTCTTCTAAGTCCTTCATGCAAAATTCAACTCAATTAATAACTGCCTCCCAATTAAATTTTGCAATTCAGTACATGCAAAAAGACAAAAGCAACCATGCCCCCACCAGCCCGAAACTAGTTTGCAGGTATAGTGCAGAGTAGCTCAATTACTCTGGAGGAGTTGCTTCTCTTAGCCCCTCCCCACTTGTGGAAACACATGCCACTTCCTTAATATAAGAGAGTTGGCTTCGCTAGCTGGAATGCTTGCTATTGGAAATCTGTCTATCTATGTGCCCATCTATCTGCCTGCCTATCTACATACATTCTTATTAGGCCAAAGCCATCAATAATACAAAGAGAATTTATAGCAGAGCAAGCTTTTTCTTTGATTGATTGTGCCTATGAAAAAAGGCAGAAGGATTTGATCTGAGATTATCAGTCTCATAAAACAAAAACCAAGCAGGATGGTAGATAAAGAGGAATACAGCATAAATCGATACAGAATAAATCCAGAACAAGAATAACTCCACAGAGCAGTGGTTCTCAACCTTTTTAATGCCGCGACCCCCCAACCGGTCGTAAGTCGAGGACTAGCCAACCGGTCATAAGTCGAGGACATCCCAACCGGTCGTAAGCCGAGGACTTCCCAACCAGTTGTAAGTCGAGGAGTTTCCCTGCTTAGGAGCACCGCACATGTGTGGTGCCGCCCCCTGCGCCAGTCGAGGCGTAGCTGGCAAGGGGCAGCGACGCCTCAGGGCGACCACCAGCTGGGCCACCAGCTGGCCCAGCCCAAGGGAGGTAAGGCACCCGCTGGGCCCCACGCGCGCCAGCAACCCTCCCTGCGCCCGCCAGCCGCCCACCTCCCACCCCTGGCCCTCTTTTACTTATATTTTTAGTAGTTGCTCAGCAGGGAGGAGTGGAAACTTCTAGACAGCTCGCCTTCGCTGCAGACAACTTGCAGCACCGTTTGCAGACTGGGACATTTGGCAGGCTCAGCAGGGCAGAGACAGCCTGGACAATTCCTATTGGCTTTTGAAAGCCAATAGAATTAGACTCTATTCAAGAGAGTCTATTCTACTGGCTTTCAAAAGCCAATAGAATAAGAGGGAGTAGCACAGCTAAGGAAAAGGGGGGGGGGAAATGGCGGACTGCGTTGTTTGGCGACCCCCATGAAATGGTCATTTGACCCCAAATGGGGTCGCGACCCACAGGTTGAGAACCGCTGCCATAGAGAATAAACCCCAAATCCAGAATACATGCATACATCCCCTTTGATGCATTAGGTCATGAGGTGCTGAAGCCTCTGGGATTTCCAACCATAAAAATTCAGCCACAAAGGTTTAAAATTTGTCACTTCTCTGCTACTATCTATGAATGTTATAGATTATGGAAGATAACACAATTTTTGCACAATTTGGTCTGCAATTACTGAAAGTGGGATAATCAGAGTGAGAACAACATGTGGGAGATGTCATTTCCTGACTTTCTGCCTGGGAGAAATAACAAATAGTTGCTCAGTTGCTCCTTCAGAGGCCTGGATGTATCATGTTGTTGTATTTAAATTTGAACATGCTAATATGATCATTATCAGTCCAATTAAACATTTGCAAAAGTGTTCTTTCTTCTGGGAGTAATTTTTTTCCCATTTATTCTGATTTAGAGAGCAATTCTCCAGCCGGGGGAGGAAAAATCCATAGCAGAGACATCACTTTATCCAAAGCCATACTGGGCTCCTGCCAGCAGGATAGAGAAGAGACAGCTGGAGAGTATATAAATCTGTTAGGTCAGGACTGGCGTATGGTTCCCCTAATCTGGGGAAAATCTTAATGTACTCTCAGCAAGCGTCCTGCGTTTTTATCGTTGTGAGATCACTGCCCATAGAATGTGAACTTTCCCACTAAGGCAATGCAGAAAAAACCCTCCTGCATGTTTTGTTGTTGATGATGTTGTAGTACCATTTCTCATTTGGTGTGTGTGACGAAAGTCAATTTGCTTTTGAAGTTAGTTTCAAAGGTGAAGAGCATTTTGGTAGAATTGTCCTGGGTGAAATATGGTGTTTGAGGCATTCATGAATTCTAGTGTTTCACTGAGTAATCCTCTCACATTTCCACTGATCTCTCTCATTTGCCTTTTTCATGTTTGGAAGAAAAGGGGGTGATGGACCTGGAGAGATGATGTCATAGAATGATAAAAATAAGAGATACAGAGTAGAAAAAAGTGTAGTGGTATCTTCTACCATCTCCAAGAATAAAATGAACTCAAAAATACCACCAAGAGAACTGATGTACAGAAAGGAAGTGTGTGATTAATAACTTAAAAGCTTTTAAATCAAATAGCATTCTAAATCAAATACAACGCCTTCTTTCTATCCCTTGTATAAAATTTGTCAGAAGCTATGGAAAAATCTTTCCAGCTGAGATATTCACAATATACTTTGTATATGTGCCCAAAGATCAAAACTACCTACTCTCCATCCCATTAACTCCAGGGAAAAGATGCAGGTACCCCTGTATGAACCCTTCAGATCATTTATCATCTGCATTTCACAGAGCATGCTTGTAAATAAAACCAGTATTTTGAAAGTGTCTAGAAAGAAACAGGGTGACTATCCAATAGAGTGAAGTTTATTAAGGAAGTTAATCAAGCTTCAGGAAGTTGATTTAGGAAATGAATGAAAGAAGTGGCCTAATTCAATAGAAAGCCTGCAACATCAGTCCTTCTAGTGCAGAAAACAAGGAAAGACAGATGATTCTCCTGCAGGAAGTAGACCGAAGGGAAGAGCCTAAAAATTTTCCAGTCAGGAAAAGTACAACACAGAAACGGAGAATTGAAGAAAAGGATAAAAAGGCTCAAAACCTCTGTAGCTCATCTCCAGCATTCTCAACATTTATTTATCTTTTCCTCTCCATAATTTTTGTTTTGGTCAACTGTAAAACTAACAGAAATCAATTATCAGGAGTCAGATCTTTATTGGGCTGTTTCCACATAACTAGGATTGGGAAAGAGGAATTGCTTAGAATTTAATTCATGTCCACTGTTATTGTGATATTCAAAATATTCTTTATGAGAGAATAATAGAAAGTTTTTTAGAAATTTCTCAAGTTGGACAAGTCTGAAAGTCTTCTCTGAAGTCACTAAAAAGAAACCAGAGAGACTGTTGTTCAAAATATTTATGCAAAATAAAAATGATAGTATACATTTGTCATTATTATACTTACTTACATCAGTGGGTGGTAAAATAGTATATTTTTATTATCTCACAATATTTTTCAGTATTTATATATACTTTTGAATAGATACAAGTATAGGATTGTACTGTCAATTAAGATCTCAGACTTCAAGGGGCCAAACTTTCCTTGCCTGAACAGGGTAGACCTCTCTTACCAACCACAATTAGAACTGGGAATTCTGTCATTAAGTAACACAGTTACCAAGTGAACTGTCACATGACTTGACTAACTTACAACACTTTTCTGGTTGAGGTGGTTAACTGAATCACCCAGGGTCATTAAGCACAACTTCACATGATCTTGGCTTGTGACTTCCTGCTAGCTTCTCCACTGACTTTACTTGTGGGAAGCTGACTGTGCGGGTCACAAATGGCAATCATGTGACTGTGGGCCACTGTCATATATGTGCACCAGTTGCCAAGCAACCAAATTGTGTTTACATGACCACAAAGATGGCCACATCTTTGAGAACCAGTTGTAAATCTTTTTAAGCACTGTTGTAACTTTGAAAGGTCACTGAATGAGTTGTCGCTAAGCAAAAATTACCTGCACATTTCTCTGTCCTGGTTATTAACATAAAGCATACTAAACAGTGAGTGTCAAGTATGCTTAATATTCTTTGTCAAATGAAAAATAATACATGGAATACAAGCAATTAGAATAATATAAAAACACCAAAGCAAAACAGGTAATCCTTGATTTACACCACAACTGGACCAGAATTTCCATTGCTAAGCAAGGCCATTGTTAAGTGAGCTGCACCCAATTTTTCAATCTTTTTTTGCCACAGTTGTGAAGTGAATAACTTTAATTGTAAGTGAATCGTGCAGTTGTTAAGCAAATCCAGCTTCCCCCATTGACTTTGCTTGTTGAAAGCCAGCTGGGAGGTCCCAAGGGGTGATCATATGTTCCCGGGATGACTGCAACCATCATAAATACATGCTGGTTGCCAAGCACCTGAATTCTGATCACATGACCGTCAGGATGTTGCAAGGGTTGTAAATATATACCGGTACTGTAAGTACCAGCCTAGCTACTTTTTTCAGTGTCATTGCATCTTCAAATAGTCACTAAACAAATGTAAGTTGATGCTTACCTGTACAATAATTTAAAAACCATATCAAAAAATGACAAAATGTATAACCGAAGTAATCAATATCCATCTAGTGATGGATAATCATAACAGCCACTGCACAGGATCTACTGTTCTCTTGGATCTCTGTGGCCTTTGATAAAATCTTTCAGGGCCTTTGAAAAGCCAGCATTGTTGTAGCCAAACTGATTTCTGGAAGGATGATGCCCCAAAGAGTGGAAGCCTTCATAGCTCTTGTTGTTATAACCACCCAGAGTTGTATGAGCCAGTGTTGCACAATTCATATAAAAGAATTGTAAAATCAATCAATTCATCTATCCACCCACCCATCAAGTAAGTATCTATCCAGTCTTTCAGAGTGTGATCCCCACACAGCATATACACAATAACTGAAAAATGTGTGCATTCCTCTTTAGGAAAAGACCAGCAGTGCAAAAAATTTCTATACTAGAGGTAATGCTACTTTGGGGTCTTTGATGCTCTCTGAGCTTTGTTGTTTTCATGCAGTCATTTCATTACCTAACTAGGTAACATTATCAATGCCAGAAGGGAATGGGGTTGGTCTGTGTTATATACTAGTGGCTTGACCCATCAGTGTTGGTGAGACTATCATTTTCTTCTAGGTAGTTCATTGATTAGGCTGTTGTTTATTGTTTGATTATTTGTCTAAGTTGGTAGTTCCTTAGTTGGGGTGCTGTTTGCTGCTTCAATGTTGTTCTAGTATTAATCTTGGTGTTAATCTCAGCTCATCTGGGTTGATGCTGGCAAGGAGGTGTTTTGATCTTTTTGTTTCCTTTTTGGCCTTTTGATTGTCTCTTTTTAATGGTATATAAATGCTATCTATCTCTGTCTACCTATTGATGGATGATTTGTCCAACTGCCAGGCTTCCAGGATTTCTCTAGTGTTTTTGGAAATGGTTTGGTCTAAAATGCTCACAGTTTCCCATTTGAGACTATGGTGAAATCTGCCATGTATTCTGCAATTAAGGAATTTTCATCATATCTCTGACTGCTGGTGTTCATGGATTTATGTAACTTGTATATTAATAAGCACCACAATGATACTTTTAATCTGTATTTTTATACAATTGTGTACTAATTGTAATCTACCAAGCCAAACACAGTTCACAACCAGCCAGGTAAGCCTTGCCAAGTGCTTACCAACTGTCCTTTGTTTTCAGTTTCAGGAAAATAATATAAGCAGGAAGTTTACAGAGCTGCTGGTGGTCCACAAACATGGACAGTAGCTTGATGAGTCACAAATCAAGGAGGCCTGAGGGAACATGTTCTCTTGCTTTTGAGGGCACTGACATCTTTCACCCATTACTATCCTTTTGATGCAGACCTAATCTAGTTAAAATGGAAATGTATTAAGAAAGTTAAACAATTAATTGATCCCAGAAAGGTTGCTTCACGTTTTGTGTAAATTACAGCTCAAAATTCATTTGAAAAGCACGGCCATATTGTAGACTAAACAGAGCTTGGTGTGGGCTGGGGGGCTTGGTGTGGGTGTTAAAAGTTGCTCAGCACTGCACATGGTCAGTAATCCTCAGCAGAAATGTTAACTCAATTTGTCAGTATTATCTTTATGTCAACAGTAATGTTTAAATATTTACAATAGAAATAGTACTCCGAGGGGTTAGTAATGCAAGATAAATTGGAGAAATGCTAACAAAATGGATGGTACTAATAGAAGTCCTTGGCACTCTATACTCCACCTTTTTTAAGGCAGGAGAGCTGGTCGGAAAGTTGGGTTTTATTATACATTATTTTGATGTTTTGCTTACTGTTGAGATAATGCAGAGATTGGAACAATTGTTCAGATTTACTTTCAAAGTAACAAGAGAAATCTGTGGCACATGTGCAGTTTTCATTTGTTTGCCTAAGACTGTTTTTATTTATTCAACTCTTACAGAAAACACAAGGAGCAACCACCCCAGGTAGATTCTATTGCATCTGCTATATGTCCATGATTTTAAATTATCAGGGTGCAATCTGGAATCAAAGGAAAACTAATATACATGGCTGGAGAATAAATAAATTAATTATGATTTTAATTATATGTAGATATCAATGATGTGAAATTGTATTTAGTTTTGGCCCTGTCCCCAATCACTGTGGCTCTCAATGCACAAAATGGTTGCGCACTCTAGTTTGGAGACTCCCTAAAGACAATCCAGTATTTTCAGTGCTATGTGTTGCTCCTAATCCCAGTGTATGACAGCAAATATAGCGTTGGCTTTGAAAATCAGAAATGCAATAAATCAAGTGTAAGTTTGCATACCAACTTGAGCACTAATGACATAAAATTCAGAATGTACCCAATTCTGTTCAAGGTTCTTCATTGTGCAAGTAATGCCTCAGAGAGTAACACGTTAATTCCCTATCCCAGAGGTAGGCAACCTTGGCTCTTTTATGACTTGTGGACTTCAACTCCCAGAATTCCATGCTGGCTCAGGAATTCTGGGAGTTAAAGTCCACGAGTCATAAAAGAGCCTAGGTTGCCTACCCCTGCCCTATCCCAATACATGTTTGTTTGACAAATATTCAGCCCACTTCTTAGATGTGTATTTTTTTCATGTGTCTTTTCCCAATAGATACATTTTGTATCTTCTTTTATAGTTTGTTAATTTATAAATTTTAATAAAAGAAAGTTTTCTTTCAGTCAAGTTCTCAATTCCTGGTAACTTCATGGACATGCTTGTCATTTACTTGGCAAATGTGTAGACATTGGTTCCCACTGCCTTCCTTGTGGCTCTATTTTCCACTTTTCAATATGGACTATAGTCCCAGGATTTCCCTGAGGGGGGGTCTAGGACAACTCGCCGCGGCCAACTTGCTACAGCCAACTCACCACAGGACAAGAGTTACAAAGAAATGGTGGAATACAATAATTAAATAAAGGATGCAAAAAGAGGGACAAAATGAAATGCGATTGACAAAAAAATAAAATATTTTTTAAATTATTTTAAATAATTAAATTGAATTGTTGGATTGTCCTGTGAAGAGTTAGCCATGGCAAGATGGCTGAGGCAAATTGGCCGTAGCGAGTTGGCCTCGGTGAGTTCTCCCATTCCATCCCCTGGGATATTCTACAGAGGCCTGATCCTGCTTAGTTTCCAAGCCCAGATAAGATCAATCATACATTTTAATATATTGCTGAATTCCAAGTTAATACAGATTTCAGAAAAGTGCAGTGATACTGATGTTGTTGTGTCCCAATCCAGATAGTTTGGTCTAGTGGTTAAGACACCAGGCCAGAAACCAGGAGACTGTGAGTTCTAGTCTCTCCTTAGTCATAAAAACCAATTGGATGACTTTGGGCTATCACTTTCTCACAGCCTGACCCACCTCACAGGGTTGTTGTAGGGAAAAGAGGAGGACAGAGCATTATGTATATTTGCTACCTTGCGTTATTTATAAAAATAATAAAAGAGGGTTTAAAATCCAAAATAAATAAATAAAATAAGAAATATCTCTCTCCCCTGCCTTAGCCAGCAGTTTCTATCAGAAGATCAGAAACCGAAAGTTCTGATAGTAATAGTAGCAATTTAATTTTTGTTGTAAAAAAAATAGCCAGCTAAACTGGAAGGAAATAATTGGAATATAGATTTGAAGTCGTAACTACTATTGTCTGGTACATACTTTCTAGATTATATTACATCTACATACAGCTTGATCCAGCTTAATTCAGTCTCAACATAACCAAATAGTAATACATGTTAAATAATGTAAATATACAGTTTGTTAATATTTTATGTTCGCCATTCATAAATAATTTTAATCTGTCTACTATGATATTATTATTAAAATATTAATATTAACATATTACACATTTTTAAAAATGTGTTCTGATTTTATGTGATGTAGTCCAACCACAAAAAACTTGGTTTTGAAGGACAGCATACAAATTTAATTAATAAATAAATATGAATTAATGAGAGGAAAAAATGCAAGCAATCCTCCACTTATGGCCTTATGGAGTCCAGAATTTCCATTGTATGTCATCACAGTCATAAGTCAAAGCACCCAAGTGACTGCTCCAATTCTATGACATTTTCTGTTGCAGTCATTCAGCAAACATGACAGACATAAAGTTACCCCATTGTCTGCAATTGGTTGGTTTTTTTTCCTGGGAATTTCATAAAAAGTGTAAGATTGATTTACATTTCATAGAAGGCACAAATAATTGCTAACGGAGATGTAACAAATCCCTGTGAGATGTAAAAAGAAACAAGATAGGGATGCCAACTCTCTTGTTTGTTCTGGTTCTTGAAATACTGAAGAGAGCCATAGGTCAAGAAGAGAAGATTGTGAGCATAAAGATTAAAAAGAAACATGTAAGTTGAGGACTTTTGCAGATGACTTGGTGCTGCTTTTGGAAAATCCTTTAAAGAGAATTGAAGCACTGTTGGCAAATTAAACAGTTGTGCTGCATAAGCAGGTTTCAAGATTAATAAACAGAAGAATTAAAATATTAACAAAAATATATAAAATATATAAAAGATCAAACAGTATTGGTGAATAATATGAGTTTTTAGATGAGAACTTATAATATGTGGGTATCACGTGACAAATATGAACTATATGTTATTTCAAAATATGTTAAAACATGGAATGAACTGAAAAAAGACATGTTAGGATGGGGAAATTTCTGGGGTGTCATTTCTGGGGTGAATTTCTGTGAGAAAAAATGAATGTCTTGCCTAGAATGATGTTTTTGTTTCAGACAATATCTGTGTTGACAACTGACAACAGACAAATAATGCACCATTTAAACAGCAGCAGAAAGATATACTAAATTTGTGTGGTGGGAGAAAAACCCTTAGCCTGGACTCAGGCTGCTGCTGCTTAATGCCAGGTCGGTGGTAAATAAGGCTCCCCTCATCTGGGACTTAATTCTGGATGAGGAGGCTGACCTGGCATGTGTGACTGAGATCTGGCTGACCCCAGAGGGAGGAGTTCCCCTCTCTGAGATGTGTCCAGCTGGGTTTCAGGTATGGCATCAGCCGCGACCCCAGGGAAGGGGGGGAGGAGTGGCAATTATAGCTAAGGAGTCACTCGGACTGCGCAGACTCGCTGCTTCTGAGATATCAGGCTGTGAGTCCCTCCTTATGAGGTTGGACCTAGGTGTACAGGTGGGCTTGTTGCTTACGTACCTGCCTCCCAGCTGCGTTTCAACAGCCCTGCCCACGCTACTCGAGGAAGTAGCCAGGTTGGCAGTTGAGTTCCCCAGACTCATAGTCTTGGGGGACTTCAATGTGCCGTCACTCGGTGAATCCTCTGGGTTAGCGCGGGAGTTCATGGCTACCATGGCAACCATGGACCTGACGCAAATAATTGAGGGCCCAACCCATGAGGGGGGACACACACCTGACCTGGTTTTCCTCTCGGAGCAGTTGAGATATGATCTGGGATTAAGGGGCTTAGAAGTTGTTGCCTATGTCATGGACAGATCATTTTCTGCTGCGGCTTGAGTTTATGACACCTCTCCTCTCCTGCAGGGAGGTGGAACCAATTAAATGGTTCCGCCCCAGACGCCTGATGGACCCTATGGGTTTTCAAAGGGCGCTTGGGGAACTGCCAGATTCGCTCATATACAGTTCGGCGGAGTCCCTAGTGACGGCCTGGAATATGGCCGCTACGGGGGCTCTAGACCGGATTGCACCGTTGCGACCTCTCTGTGGTAGCAGACCCAGGAGATCTCCTTGTTTTACCGAGGAACTCAGGGGGATGAAGCGCCAGAAGAGACGTCTAGAGAAGCAATGGAGGGTAAGCAGATCCGAATCTGTTCGAACCAAATTGAGAGCTTATATTAAGACCTATTTGGAAGCGATCACTGTGGCAAGATCTCAGTATCTTTCTGCATTGATCGTGTCTGCGGATTCTCGCCCGGCTGCCCTGTTTAAGGTGACTCGTTCTCTCCTTGATACGGAGAGGAGGGAGGAACCTTTGCAGGGCAATGCTGAGGAATTTAACACCTTTTTCGCAGACAAGATCGCTCAGATCCGGGCTGACTTGGACTCCAATTGGAATGCAGTGTCGGCTGACAATAAGTCAGTCGAGACAACAGAGGCCCGTCTTAGTCTTGTGGAATGGTATGAGTTTGACCTGGTAACTCCTGATGATGTGGACAAGGCCATTGGAGCTGTGAGTTCTGCCACCTGTTTATTGGACCCATGTCCCTCCTGGCTGGTTTCGGCTAGCAGGGAGGTGACACGAAGCTGGGTTCAGGCTGTTATTAACGCTTTGTTGAGGGAGGGGTCCTTTCCGGCTCCCTTAAAGGAGGCACTTGTGCGCCCCCTCCTCAAGAAGCCTTCCCTGGACCCGGCAGTTTTGAATAATTACCGGCCAGTCTCCAATCTTCCCTTTTTAGGGAAGGTTGTTGAGAAGGTGGTGGCACTCCAACTCCAATGGTCCTTGGAGGAAGCTGATTATCTGGACCCTTGGCAGTCTGGGTTCAGGTCCGGTTACAGCACGGAAACTGTTTTGGTCGCGCTGACCGATGATCTCTGGCGGGCCCGGGATAGAGGTTATTCCACTATCCTGGTGCTTCTTGACCTCTCAGCGGCATTCGATACCATCAACCATGGTATTCTTCTGCGCCGGTTGGAGGAGTGTGGTTCACCTCCTACCTCTCTGTTACAAGATGCAAAGGAAAGAAAAATATTGGGTCTACCTGACTTGAAATTGTATTTAGTAGCTTACAACAACAATAACAACAACAACAACAACAACAACAACAACAATAATAATAATAATAATAATAATAATAATAATAATAATAAAGTGGACTAAAAATTATGGTTATAATATACAGATAGAACAATGGGAAAATATATGGTTGAAAGAATTTACTTTTACAATATGTTATGATCTTAGAAAGAAATGTTATACAATGATGTACCATTGGTATATGACACAAGAGAAATTGCCTAGAGTGTAAAAAAAACCACTTCAAATTTATGTTGGAAATGTGAACCACATGAAGGGACATTTTATGATGTTTGGTAGACCTGTACAAAATCTAGAAAAGTCTGATTTCAAAGACACATGGATTCAGAGGATTTTAAAGAGACTAGTGGTTTTTCTTTTGGGATTGATGGAAAAACATAGAAAATAATTATGGAAGGGGGGTGGGTTGTATATGATAAATAGACCAAGATTGAAAGATTCGACACTACCAACAATGGAGGAATGATTAGTGAAGATGATGTGATGGAGATGGTTAAATTGATTTCTTTGACCAGAGAAAAGATAGTATCTACATTTATTTCTGACTGGAAATCCTTTATGGACTTTTTATGTAAAAAATAAATAAGAGCTTATTATTTATGATTTTGACAATTAGGTAGGATAGTTTACAAAAAAAGAGAGAGTCATGTTGTAACCATACAGCAAGAGGTAAATTTATGAGTGTTCTTGTAAGTGCTGTGAAGAAAATCAGAAGGCACTTCTTTTTATTTTTTTTCTATTTTTCTTTTACTTTTTTAGAACATTTTTTTCACTTTTAGCTTTCTCTTTGACTTCTTTCTATTTATTTTCTTTTTCTTACTTTATATTAGTCTGCATTAGTTTTATCTTCCTTTTTTTTAAAAAAATAATAACATTATTTAGAAATGGTATCCCTATCTGACAACTAAAATATGCATATATATTTAACTTACATTTAGATGACCATATACAATGGCCAGGCAATATATATGGGCCATATGAAACCTCTAAAACCCCTAGAATCTTCTAACATTGCTGAAATTCAGTAGCAAACCTTCAAATAACTAGCCGCACAATAGTCTAAGCTACTTCTTTGACTAAGTGTGTCCACTAGTTCATCAATGCAAGAATGTCACAATTGTAAATATTCAGTACTTCTCACCTCTTTTTTATTGTTTCATTCCCATCTCATGTGCCTCCCTCCCTTCCTCCTTGTAACAACTGTTGCCCCAGGAATGTATTCCATGCCTATGATGAAGAAAATGGGTGATCCACTAAAGCTTAAAAAATCACAGATGTTTGTTTCTTAAGATACTACTAGAGCTTTGCGATTTTGTTACAAAAAAATAACAAGTTTCACTCTGACAGCGTCTAGGTTCAATTTAGTTAGAAAGCTTTTGAAATCTGGCTTCTAATATATCTAGTATGACCCTTCCCTGACATAGTCCATATAAAACTCCATTCTTGCTTAGAATAATCACTGTCTTATGAAATTGTTCACTTAAGGCATGATTATATGCATATATGCTTGCTTGAATATTTTGGGGTAAGCAGAAATAAGTGCTAAATCTTTGGATAAGGTGACTCTTTTCTCTCTTTTTGGGGGAGGGGGGGTCAGGGAGGTTTTAGAAAAAACAGCAGATAAGACTTACTAACTTCAGTTTCATCTTCCATGGAGAATGCTCTTTGTTAGTTTATTAAGGAACCCAGCTGGGATTTGAAACTTTCTTTGAAGGAAGCAATGTTTGGAAAAGGTATGAAATCCCATCTTGTCTTTGAGCTGTCACTCATGCTTTGAATCTTTTGCCCGATGTTCTATTAGCCATTCTTACAATGGACTTCTGATATCCGATTCCTTTTCTGTAGTTTCCCATCTTTTGTCCGCCACTCTATTCCCTTTACAATAACACTATTCAGATAAGGTATGCCTTTGAATTGTCAGCTACTACTCTTTCTCTTCCCCACCCTTTGTAAAGATACCCTCGGCACTTTGGAGTATACAAAGCAGAGGTCCTTTATTGCTGAAATATTACAGATCACTTTTCAAAAACAGTCCAGTGAGCTTTAGTTAGGAGATCTGTGTGTTACTGGGGTGTCGATGTGTGAATGTTCTTTCTTTCTTTCTTTCTTTCTTTCTTTCTTTCTTTCTTTCTTTCTTTCTTTCTTTCTTTCTTTCTCTTTCTTTCTCTCTCTCTCTATGTCTCTTTTTTTATTTTTTTCCAAAGTTCATCTTGTTAATGATGAAAATCCTACTTTGATAAACAAAAGAATGGAGCACAGCCGCAGATAGAGCTGCTGTTATTTTCTTGTGGATTACAGCACTAAATAGAAAAATGTGAAAGACTTATACAGAGATAAGGCACCTTTTAAACATGCTTTTTGTGACTCATAAACTCTTACAAATCCTCATTTGGTTCCATGCTGGAAAACCTTAAAAGTTCATAGAGAAAAATAAAAGAAGACTTGAATGGGGAGGAACAAGAAGTTGAGAAAATAATTTGTAAGAATAATAAATGTTTTTGAACAACAAAATCAACAACAACAACTTCCTTCTGCGATATTTATTTTATTTTATTATTTTATTCATCAAAGAAAAATTACAAATTAAACAAGAAAATAAGAAAATCAAAATATGATTGAGCTGATTGGCACACCAATGCACTTACACATGTCCCTTTAGCAAGCCCTTAAATATCGAGTGAGGTCCACAGAAGTTAAGTCAGAATTAAAACTGTGAAAGTTAATGGCTGAGACAACTGAATCAGATAAGATATACTGGACTTTGACAATTCTATTACAAAAATTGGAATTTTTTACAATCGAATTTAGAGTGGTCCACATTATATTTAAAGCATTTGTTTGCACGTGTTACATTACGATTAAAGCCCAAAAAGTCATTTACAGGTAAAGTGTTACTATGTACAATTTTGTATGCCATACCTAAGTCTGACCACAAGCGTCACAGTCTAGAAAATTGAAATATAAATAAACAGGGAGACAAAAGTATGGAAAGAATGAGAGCAATTGTTACAAAATAGAGGAAGAAAACACACATTAATGCCATAGCATCATAAAAGAAGTTGGACAAATAGAAAAAATACACAGAATAAACATCAGAAAATGGGGGAGATAGAGTGCCAAAAAAGGTTATTAAAAAGGGAAACTAGAGAAATGGTAAATCTAGAGTGTTTGGAATTATTTTCCCAATATGGTCCTGCATTGGTTCTACAAATTAGATTAGCACTGATTTGTAAACCATGATATATGGTTTAGGACAGGATTTCATAACACTGGGTCCATGATGTGAAGGCTAGATTGGCCAGATGCACATATATCATCCACTTCTCTCAACCAAAAATAAATGTCCATAAATAGCCAAAAAATTATGGAAATTTTTAGATCTTGCATGTGCTATACTGTGGCTTCAATCTTACTGATCGGTGCAATGAGCTCCTGGCTCTCAGGGAAAGGTTCTTTCCCTTGAAGCCAAGGTAGCAGACCTGGAGAAGCAGAGAGAGATAGCGAGGCAGGAGAAGATCTTCAGGGATGCAGCAGGAGCATCCCACTCCATGCTGAGCAGCTCTCCAGCTGCTTTGGAGAATGGAGATCTTGGGCAGGGAGGACATCAATCTGTGGAAGAGGGACAGGCTCCCTTAGTTGAGACCCCTTCCTTGGAGGATGTGCCCATATCCTCTTGCACCGAGGATACTTCTCCGCGGGTGGTGGGAGGGGGGCTTCTTGTAGTGGGTGATTCGATTGTTAGAAATATAGAGAGACGGGTTTGTGATGGAAGCGTTGACCGCATGGTAAACTGCCTGCCGGGTGCAAAGGTTGCGGACATCACGAGGCATCTAGACAGGCTGATAGACAGTGCTGGGGTGGAGCCAACTGTTGTGGTACATTTCGGTACCAATGACATTGGGAAAGCTAAGCGGAAGGTCCTAGAAGCCAAATTTAGGTTGCTAGGTAGAAGATTAAAGTCCAGGACCCCCAAGGTTGCATTCTCAGACATGCTACCTGTTCCACGCGCAGGGCCAGCTAGACAGGCAGAGTTCAGGAGCTTCAATGCATGGATGAGGCAGTGGTGCCAGGAGGAAGGGTTTAGATTCATTAGGAACTGGGAAACATTTTGGGACAAGCCACACCTGTACAGAAGGGACGGGTTACACTTGAACCATAATGGAACCAGACTGTTGGCGATTAATATTAAAAAGGTTTCAGAGCAGCTTTTAAATTGATTCGTAGGGGCAAGTCGATAGGAGCTGGGCAGCTTCCGGTTCGAGAAGGCGCACTGCCTAATATGGAGGGTGGAAGTTATGCACACATTGGTGAGTCAAAAGGAAAACTAAATTGTAATAGTCAAGCAGAAGGACATGGTAGACCATCTACAAATTCTACAACCAAATTCTACAGTCAAAATCCACAGTCAAAGTTGAAAATGCACCAGAAAATTACATATAAATGTCTGTACACGAATGCTAGAAGCATTCGAGCAAAAATAGGGGAATTGGAATGCTTGGTGAAGGAAAATAAACAGAAACATTGTGGATAAAAATCCCAGGACAGGAAACTAATCTGACGTTAGGGATCTGCTATCGCCCTCCCAACCAAACTCCAGAGGCAGATTGCTATTTGGAAAATGAATTTAAGGAGGCCTCAAAAAGAAATAGGGTAGTCATAATGGGGGATTTCAACTATCCCCAAATAGATTGGATAAATTCTTGTTCTACACATGAAAGAGAGACAAGGTTCCTCGACATGTTAGCCGATTATTCCCTTGAGCAGATGGTCATGGAACCAACCAGGGGAAAGGGGATCCTGGACTTGGTTCTAACTAACGCACAGGATTTGGTTGATGATGTCCTTGTAACCGAGCCCATAGGAACCAGCGATCACAACACAATAACCTTCAACTTAACCATGGATAGCAAATTGTCAGTGAAAACTAACACAGAGACCTTAAACTTTCACAGAGGGAATTTTGACAAAATGAGGAAAATAGTAAAGAAGAAACTAAAAAGAACAATAAAAAAGTGAAATCCCTCCAAAATGCTTGGAAACTGTTTAAAAATACGTTACAGCAGGCTCAAATAAAATGCATTCCTAAAAGAAGAAAGAGGACTGGAAAGTCCAAGAGGATACCAGTATGGCTTACGAATGAGGTAAAGGAGGTTATTGGAAAGAAGAAAAACTCATTTAAGAAATGGAAGGCTCTTCCTACCGAGGAGAACAGGAGGGATAACAAACTCTGGCAGACCAAATGCAAGGCGATAGTCATGAAAGCCAAGAGAGACTTTGAGGAGCATATAGCCAAGAATATTAAAAATAATAACAAAACCTTTTTTAAGTACATCAGAAGCAGGAACCCAACCAGAAAATCAGTTGGGCCACTTGATGACAATGATCAGAAGGGGATAATCAGAGAAGACAAGGAGATTGCTGAGAGGCTAAATGACTTCTTTGTCTCCGTTTTCACTGATGAGGATAGAGAACATTTGCCTGCCACTGAATTAGTTTTCCCAGGGAGGGAAATAGAAGAATTAAACCTGATAGAGATAAACAAGGAAGATGTTCTTGCATGCCTTTCTAAACTAAACGTCAACAAATCGCCGGGTCCAGATGGCATCCACCCTAGAATTCTCAAGGAACTCAAGTGTGAAATTGCTGAACTTCTAGCTAAAATATATAATCTTTCCCTAAGATCAGGCACTGTACCGGAGGATTGGAGGGAAGCAAATACAACCCCGATCTTCAAGAAAGGATCCAAAGGTGATCCAGGAAACTATAGACCAGTCAGTTTAACCTCAGTTCCAGGCAAACTGATGGAAACCATTATTAAAGATAAAATTACAGGGCACATAGAAAAACAGGCATTGCTGAAAGAAAAACAACATGGTTTCTGCAAAGGCAAATCATGTCTTACTAACTTGTTAGAATTCTTTGAGGGTGTAAATAAATACATAGATAAAGGGGCCCCAGTTGATATTGTATATCTTGACTTTCAAAAGGCTTTTGACAAAGTCCCTCACCAAAGGCTCCTAAAAAAGCTCTCCAGCCACGGAATTAGAGGACAGGTCTTGTCCTGGATTGGTAACTGGCTAAATTGTAGGAAGCAAAGGGTGGCAATAAATGGACAATTCTCTGGATGGAAAGAAGTGAGAAGTGGTGTACCTCAAGGTTCAGTTTTGGGACCTTTACTTTTTAATTTATTTATCAATGATCTGGATGTAGAAGTTAATAGTGAGGTAGCCAAGTTTGCTGATGACACTAAATTGTTCCGGGTTGTGAAAAGTGAAACTGATTGTCGGGAGCTCCAGAAGGATCTCTTGAAATTGTGTGAGTGGGCAACAAAGTGGCAAATGCATTTTAACCTAAACAAGTGCAAAGTTATGCACATCGGGGCAAAGAACCCCAATTATACTTACCAACTGATGGGGACCAAACTTTCTGAGACAACCCAAGAAAGGGATCTTGGGGTTTTGGTGGACAGCTCGATGAAGATGTCAACCCAATGCGCAGCAGCAGTAAAAAAAGCAAATTCCATGCTTGGCATGATTAGGAAGGGAATCGAAAATAAGTCAGCAAGTGTTGTATTGCCTCTGTACAAATCGATGGTGAGACCACACTTGGAGTACTGTGTACAGTTCTGGTCACCGCACCTCAAGAAGGATATAATGGAACTGGAAAAGGTGCAATAAAGGGCAACAAGAATGATCAAGGAAATGGAGCGCCTCCCTTATGAAACCAGATTGCAACTCCTTGGTCTCTTCAGCCTTGAAAGACGGCGTTTAAGGGGTGACTTGATCGAAGTGTATAAAATCATGCATGGGATAGAAACGGTGGATAGAGAAAAATTCTTTTCTCTATCACACAATACCAGGACAAGGGGGCACTCCCTAAAGCTCATAGCTAAGAAAGTGAGGACAAATAAAGGGAAATATTTCTTCACCCAGAGGGTCGTTGATTTATGGAATTCACTTCCAGAAGGGGTCGTGACAGCTGTCAGCCTTGACAGTTTCAAGGCAGGGTTAGATAGATTCATGGATGCCAAGTGTATCGGTGGTTATTAAAACGGATGTCCATGTGCCGCCTCTATGTTTGTTGAGGCAGGCAGGATTCCCTTGAGTACCATTTGTTGGGGGTCAAGGGAAAGGGAGAGTTTTGCCTTCTCTTTCTGCTCAAGATCCCCATGTACAATTGGTGGGCCACTGTGTGACACAGAATGCTGGACTCGATGGGCTTTGGCCTGATTCAGCATGGGTCTTCTTATGTTCTTATGTTCTTATGTACTGCTTGCAGTTGCTTTTTCTTTAAAAAAAACTAATTTAACAGATTAAGAGAAAATATAGAAATAAACAAGAAAACGAACAAAACAGAAATAGAAGGCTAAAACATACAGTACGTGAAAAATTGCAATCATAAAAGACCATTCTAAATGGTCAAAAGCTTTTTCTGCATCAAGAAACATCATGGCCATGTTTTGGTTTTCTGGTTTATTTTTTATTTATTAAGTGCTGATCCTGCCTGATTTCTTGTGACTCTGGACAATTCATAGATAAAAACACAGAGGGCAATAAAATAATACAAGAATAAAAGCAAAGAACAAAAATTGGCACAAACTGCCACAAGCGGCCCATGTTACCCAAAGGAGGACTTCACTCAGCCCCACCTCTATCTTCAAGATTCTCCAAAGTATCTTGAGGTGGGGGGAGGACTTTATTCCAGAGGGCAGGCACTTGCTAGTAATGCACAAAATGTATGATAGATGTAGTCTACCATATTTCTCTTTGAAATAAATACAATCTCTTCAAATGATTAAAAATCATTTCTTCTGCTTTTGAGGATTGATACCAGAGAAATAAAACAAATCTTTCTTCAATAATTACTAGCATTCCATAGCATAGATAAAGAAACATCACAAGTTAAACTGATTTGAAGAAAGCTCTTTAGTTCTTATGGTACTTGAGCTTAGTGTTTCCTTGTAATAATAAAAGTTTATTAAGTCTCCACCTTTTTTATCTGAAATGTCCTCTGTTTAATTTTAAAATTACTACACTATGAACTGCATATGTAGGAGCTGCCACTTTTACTTTGATAAGGTTGGTCAATGAATTAGAAATTTAACACATGCCTATTCTTTAATCAGTTTTATGAGCTGAAGAATAATAAATACTATTTCACTTTGGGGGATATTTGTATCCCCATATATCAAAGAGAGATGGAAGTAACAAATAGTCTAAAACATTTTGAGGGAATTTACCAGCATTCCTCTTGAAAGAAATAGTTTTTTTCTGTCTATGAGGGGGGAATTTATTCACTTATTCAAGAATTAGAATATTTTGTTCTGCAGTTTCTAGCAGTAATAGAAAAAAATATTTCACAAAAGTTTATTATGTTGTTATTCAAGGTGTAAAATGAAGTAATGATTATTTTTTCAGATTCAATATAAAAGCGTAATAATCTTCATTTCTCATCTTGGACTTGTTTCAGTTTCTTCTTACAAGAGCTATGTAAGTTATTTGACTTGTACTGCCCAATATGGAATCACTGGTGGTGGTGGTCAGGTGATCTATGAATGATCATTTTTCCAAGGATAGCTTTCCACTGATTTTTTCCTAGCAATGGAGTCAGAGGCTACGAGAGCAGAACTGGATTATCACAAATAACAAGATCCTAGCAAATGCCCCATAACTTACATCATTAGTCTTAATGCTTTTGCAATAAAAATAGTTTATTATAATTTTCAGAAATGTTTGACTGGCCCATAAGGTACAGTTTTTGACAACTGTTGCTCTAAGGACAAAGGCTTGCTACTATCAGGTGATGATGGCAAGGCTTAAGGCAAAGAAGATATTCAGAGAAAGGACTTGCTATGTTCTTGAATTTTCTTTCTTTTAATAATAATTCATTCCATGTATCCTCTTTATTAACTTTGAAGATCAGGATGAATCAAGACCCACACAGCAGCCAGCAAAAGTCTTTCCTGTTTCTTTCTTCTGCATCCTGGCCTTTAAAATACCATGAGTAGCTGGACAAAATCTGTGTTCCAACTACTTTATAAGAGAAGGACTCCTTGGGACTTGCACTTGGGTTTTTATATTGAAAGAGGACATTCTATTGTGTAAAAGAACAAGACAAGAGAAGGTTGTAACTGACAGAGGAGGTCTGCTGAATGGAAGCTGAACAGAATGCAGAAAGCCTGAAATTTACACCAACTCTTCCAGAAATGCCAACAACCAGCCAGCAGCAGGTAATGAATTTTTCTCCTCCCAGCCAAATCATGAAAGATATGAGACACTAATGTCTCTGTGGAATTCTTGGTGCAACATATCCAGATAAACAGGGACCAGCACTAGACAAATAATGAGGCAAAAACCAATACTCTAATCAAAGAACCATCAAGGAGGAAATTATATCCCCACCACAACTGGCAAGGCAAGTTACAGCATATAAACAGGAAGCGAATCACTCATGCTCATTCTGATGATGTTACCAAGTAAGCACAATGCTGTTATCATGCTGTTCTTATACAGATCATATCAATATTCAGAAAATATATTTAATTCAGCCTGCAAGGATCATATAACTTCACAAAGAAGGCAGAAAAATGCATGCTTAAAAAGCAACGATCACATCTATCTGTCGTATCTAATATCTGATGGAGAAAATGAGACCTACCCTAGTTCCACATCTTGGAGATTATGAATCTTAAGACTAGTAACATGTTTTCTTTGAAAAATGTGATAAGTACATTAATGTTTGTTGCAGTCAGATGCTTTTGTAAGTATGCACTTTAGTGCACAAATCTG